>AP025051.1:26434821-26544944 GCA_036186865.1 Eustoma russellianum
GGTTTTTTTTTTTTTTTTCTTCAAAGAAAAAGACAAGTCACAGAGGATTAGAAGTAATCAATGGCAACTGATTGATTTTGGGGAGCTCTCAACCTTTTTCCTAATTGTCATGATTTGTGGTGGAAAAGATGTAATCAATAGACCCGGTCCTTGAACCAAGGAGGTACTCTAGATTTTCTCCTTTTATTTTCCTTCAAAAAACTAGAATTGGCAAGGCTACTTCTTCTTTGTTTGCATATGCATTTTCTGACGAATAAGTGTTTATTTTTTTTTTACAATATCGTCTGAACTATCTATATATCTTCCAATAAATTTTAAAACGATCATAAGTGATTCTAGACAAATGATAGTTTCTAAATGGATAAAATACATATGTAAGGGAAGGACTATGAAAATATAGTGAACACCATGATCGTCTAGCATCATAACATTGACGTCATCTATCTATCTATTATCTATGCATATATTTGTTTCTAAAATATTCTTCCTCCTATATTTTCCATTATTTATTTTTCTTTGTCCCAGTTTTTTTCTTCTTATGTCTGTACAAAGAATTTTCTCTTTCTATTTCTTTAAAAACAGTATTTGACAATTTGCTAAAAAATGAAGTATTTCATAATCAAAAAGAAATTATCCACACATACCTATATACATACACACACATATGTGTACATACATAAATATGTGTTTGTGTGTGCATATATGTATACACACATGCACACATACCGTGGATTGTTATATAACATTATTATTTTAAAGAACGAACGTGACAGCATATAAAATTTATGTTAATAAAAAGGTTTCAAATCTTCAGGAAAATATGAAAGGAGTCATGAAAACATTCTTTAGCGATAAAGGTAAGTCAATTAGCATATATTACATATGTATACATGTATGTATTGTATTTGGTAAAAAGTTTATAAATCTAGAGATCTATATTTCTTGAGAATTCAATAATATAACTTAGATTGGATTTTATGATTGAGCACTACATCAGGATCATATCACCAATATTTTGCATATATCTTTACCACTACCGACGAAATTGAGTTATAAGAATTTTGTTGTTAACAATACTCAATCACATTATGACCTTCTGTCCAGAGGGTTGCAAATTTGATACATTTTTATAGATATGGCTAACCTTTTAAATTGATACTTATTCCTACTTGTCTTTGCATAGGCATTGTACTGGATTCACTAGAAGAAAACGCCTAATCTTTCTATTCAAAGAGTGAGAAGAATAATTATTTCTTTCGCCTTAAAAATTATTCGTTTCTTTGAATTTTTAATATGTGTAATTTACCTATGAGAAAAAGTCAAAAATGATAACATTTTTGTGACTGAGGAAAAAAAATTAAAATCAAACTTACTTACCATACGTATCTATACTTCTATACTATATATAAATGTCAATCTTGTCCATGTTTGAGTGGATAAGGTATCTAATGCTAAGGTTGCAGAAAAATAAGGAAAGAGCACACGTGATGTGAGAAGGAAAAAATATGTCATAAGGTATTCAAAAAGTTGCAGAAGAATATGGAGGAAGCTAGTGATTTTATACCATACAATGCTGACATTGGCAAGTTCCAATGTCAGTAATATAATGGTCTACAATTTTGTATTAACCTTTTTGATAAATCATGTTCATGAAGGAGATGGGAGTCTGAGATACATTTCTAGAAGCAATAATTCTTTAGATCTAGAAATTTATATTATCACATACACAATCATTTCATAATAACTAAAAGATAATGTTCAGCGAAAGCGTATCTTTCTCCATGATTCGGTGCATAGAGCCGTCTTTGATGAGCGGATGTAGACAACTCTTATTCTTGCATGGAGGTTTCTCTCCGCTAACCCTTTCTTTTATATCTGCTTTGATGGATATAAAGACGATACAAGGGTGGAGAGAAGATATTCATCTTTTAGTTATTAAACTTGTTTATAGAAGTGAATGATAGTGGAGGATTGAAGAAGATGAAGTACTGCAAAAATTTTCACAAGTTTGAAGAAGTTTTCCAAGTCTATATTGAAGATAGAAACGCCTACTATTTATAAGCTTTGAGTTTTCAAAACTAATGTTTAAAATGACTTTTTTTCTTCAGAATTTCACCCCTTAGGATGATCCGTGGTTGTTCAATATGAAAAGAGACGTCATTTAGTGCAGGAATTGCATCTTTTATGAACAATTGCAACATTTCAAGCTCCTTATGTAGGCGTTCGAAGTGTTCTGGAAGCTTGCTGAACACTTCGAATGCCTACATCAGGAGCTTCATGTCACTTCGAATGCCTACATTATGTGCTTCATGTCACTTCGAACGACTACTTTAGGCGCTTCATGTGTTTGGAATGCTCCCGTTTCCTTCCATTGTTCATAAAACACTTCAAACTTTACTCAATCTCCTATCAATAGGTCACATAACATTATACAAGGTTGGATCACAAGATTTAAAGTACTTTTCCAACAATCCCACACATGATCCAAACTTGTATAGTCACAAACGAACGAACATAAACCAATCTTTCCACTATCAAACGAAGATAATGAAACATAACGGAGTAGTGACAAACGTCTTGAATTGGCCGGTAGTACAATTTGTAGTTATATAAACAGAAATAGGATGACAACCGTCTTGAACCACATATTTCACTATTGTTTATATGAACACACAAATGACATGCCATTATCTAACATCTTACAAGTTCGCGGTGTGGTGCATTAAAGGCCTTACACCCAATCCCAGGATTCATAAGCGCTCTAGAGAGTTTTCAAGGCTCTCATAGGAAGCGGCCCCACTTCCACACTTATATAGGTGATATTCATCAAGTGTGTACTACAACACATCACCATCTTTGGTGGCTATGAATTGTCTATTAAGAGATTTACATCTCACCCTCAAACATGCAGTGAGTACTATCCTCAGTAATCAACATATGAAGAGACATGTATGATAGTACTTAACAGAACTCTTTTATGAAGTGTTTTTACCACATTGAACTCTGTTTGTAGGATCTCTACTAATAGTGAGTTGGGTTCCTGTTATAGAGAGTTCACAACAAATAGAAATTCTCATCCCCCTCGATGTTACTATGGGTCTCTCTCATTGACCTTGCACTAGCTATGTTTTACCCAAGAAAACCCATGATAGTGCACAATCTCATGATAATTCCTTTCAGTGATTTCTTTCAACAAATCACTTAATCATAACAGGATGATCTTTTAACAAGCAAATCACCAAACTTAAGATGATTTTTCACCAAGAAAATCATCAAACTTAGGATGATTTTTGTCAAGCAAATCATCAAACTTAGGATGATTTTTATCAAGCAAATCAGCAAACTTGTTTCTACAAACTGACTCTTACAATCATGATCAATAGTATCATGAACAACTTTATCCGAGAGTCAGTTTCATTAACAAAAAATAGCCAAGCATGATGAACTCATCAAACCTCATACCAGTTAAGTGCATTCATATGCTTGCAACTATTCTTCAATCCTCACAATTCATTTTCATCATCAATTTTCAATATAAGCATCAAGCAAGCTTAACAAGCTGACAAACACGCGACCTTTTTTTATTACAAAACCTCATGAATATTATCATGGTGCATCATAAATAGCAAGCAAGCCTATGACACTTATAAACTTGGAACATTAATCATTAAACAATTAGAACAGCATAGTGACCATTACTTTTGCGTTTAAACGACACATAAGTTATTTACATGCTCAACATTCACATGTTCTAATAACTTTATTTTTAAATGAAAGTGTTAAAGGGCTAAACCCCCACATTTCATCTCATTCTATACTAATCATAAAACATACTTTTATTCATCATCATCAATTACTTCAATATTCATCATTGACTCATCACAAATTAACAGACAACTATCTATGGTATAGATTAATTCAAAAAGCTTCCAACAATGAGCATAGACCAAACTTTCTATGTCACTTTGGAGTAAACTCTAACAATCTTCTTATGAACCAAAATTCATAAGGAAATAGCACTTCGATCTTTCAATCATATCATAGTTTCAACAGTGGGGTTTTCCAAAAGCTAACAACAAAAACTAGAAATCTAACATTCATGATTTCTAGGTTTTGTTTTCACATAGCACATAAGCTAGTTTTACCACAGATAACAAATGACTAAGACTAGTAAATTTTATTTTTATTAAGTTTATCTTCATAATAAACAACTAGTCTCAGTTAACTCATTTTCAACAAGAAACTTTATTCATGAAAAATGAAAGTAATTTATCTAATCTTTCCTTCTTAGATTTCTTATTCTTTACTAGAGAATGCTTTCATTATGCACAAGCAACATGCTTCACATGTCAAATTTTAGGCCGATTTCTCTTTTCGTGAAGCTCTAAGTTGAAATACAAAACAAATTACACACATTAACATGTATTTAGCACCATATTTAAATAAGATTAAATACATGCGACTATTTCTTCGCAAACCATACAAAACATATTTCTCATGTCTTTAATGTTTTCCTTCATTTTCTCAATAGATTAGCAAGACTCATGTTCTTGTTTCTCATTATGCATTATACATGAAATGATTTCATATAAACTAGATGCAAATCTATTAAGACTCATAAATCACATATGCAGCGCAAAACAAACATTAAAACCTTTGTTTGATAGTAACTCAGAAATCATTCCTATATGTGTAAGAATATCACACATATTGACAACTCCAATTTTTATAGACAAAGTTAACTTTAAGTGCACTTACTACTATCCAAACTCTTGGATTTCTAGTGTATCATTAAAGAAACTAAGCTACCTCTCTACTTGTTGCAATAAACTTGATAGACATAATCTATCATCGTTTCCGAGGAACTATCAACAAGAGTACCTGATAGAAGACCGTTGTGATCTCCTTATCCTCCATCATGTTGATACTCCAAAAAACTTCTCTTCATCTGTCACCAACAATCATGTCGGTAATTCTCTTGTTTCTTTGTATCCTTGAGCTTTCTTTGGTTGACATCAAATAAACTCTATTCTTTTAATGCTTGTTTCAGCGTGTATGGCATTATCTCCACCTTGTTAGCCTTCATCTTCCATCATAGTGTAGGAGTTTCCTGTCCATGTCCTCATATGGAGTTTCTTTAGTTGACGTCTAGCATGAAGACAACATTGAATGGCATCCACCCCCACAGGCCGAAGAAAATTGAAATGATATCACATTCATCCCATTATGAAAATAATGATTTTCTAAGATATTTTCATCAATGATTCAACCCCCACACTTTGCTGGAAATGAGATTGAAGAATGACAAAGGAACAAGACTTTTTTGTAAAACTTGTTTCTTTGTGTGGATCAAACTTGAATATATTAGAATCTAAGAACTGTTTGGGAACCATAACAACTGAAAAGTGCTTTAAGATTGTTAGAAATTTGGTCAATATATGGATACCAAACATGGAATATAACAATTTGACGAATTCGTCCAAGAACACCATTATTATGTTAGGGAACACAAAATGAACCTGTAACAAAAGGTTCTAGGAAATGATGTATTTCATTGAGAATTTGATATAGAATCAATAGAAAGGACAACAAGAACAACAAATCAAAATACGAGACGTGACGGAATGTCATTGTCCTTAAACAAATTTTGCCTATACTGTTGAGCAAGGTATACTTCTTAGCAAATGCTTCCCAGGATATAACGGCTTACTTTCTTTCTATTTCTCTTAGAGAGAAAGTATTGAATTTGTTTATAGAAGTGAATGATAGTGGAGGATTGAAGAAGATGAAGTGCTGCAGAAATTTTCACAAGTTTGAAGAAGTTTTCCAAGTCTATGTTGAAGATAGCAAAGCCTACTATTTATAAGCTTTGAGTTTTCAAAACTAATGTTTAAAATGACTTTTGTCTGTAGAATTTCGCCCCTTAGGATGATCCGTGGTTGCTCAATATAAAAGGAGACGTCATTTGGTGCAGGAGTTGCATCTTTTATGAACAATCGTAACACTTTAGGCGCCTTATGTAGGTGTTCAAAGTGTTCTGGAAGCTTGCTGGAACACTTCGAACGCCTACATCAGGAGCTTCATGTCACTTCGAACGCCTACATTAGGCGCTTCATGTCAATTTGAACGCCTATACAAGGTGTTCGAAGTGTTCTGGAAGTGTTCCAGAACACTTCGCCTACATCAGGAGCTTCATGTCACTTCGAACGCCTACATTAGGCGCTTCATGTCACTTTGAATGCCTATACAAGGTGTTCGAAGTGTTCTGGAAGTGTTCCTCTCGAAACTGGCGGCCTTGAGGCTTCTTGAAGGAAAGATCCTTGTTTTTTTCTCTCTCTAGAAGGAGCAGCTGTTTGCTAGAATGGGGAGGGAGAGGAGTTCACATGATTAAATAGAAATTTGATTAGGGTTTAGGGAAAATTTCCTAATCAAATTAAGTTTAATAATTAATTATGCCTAAATGACTCTTTTGCCCTTCATTAAAAAAAGGGATATAACAATTCTTACATACTCACATGACCATTATTACATGCAAAGAATAATAGCTATTTTGTCTTACACATTCCACCCTTCCACCAATCCTCCATCATGCAAACCTTACACCTCCATCATCCTTTTCTTTTCTCCATTCAAGAAACATCATGAAGATTCTCTCACTTTCTCTCAAGCCTTAAAGGTTTCGGTCTCATGCAATCTAGGAAGGGAAGACTCCACTTCTCCCATTCTACCTCATTTCGTTCCATTTCAACAAAGAACATATCTTCCTCCACTCCAAGGAAAAATCCAAGTATTCATCAAAATACACCCAAGACCCAACATCCCAAAAACTGAGAGCCTATGCAAGGAAAAAGGGAGAAGGTTTCCTTTAAAAACACTCCACCTTTTCGCCTCTTTATGTCATTATTTAAACCAAATATCCTGCATCCAACTCTTACACATCCATTACTCTTCCTTCTTCTTTCAGTTCCCTAAGGTATGATGATGAAGATTCCCCACTAAACAAGCACCCAAAATTTCGGCCATGTAAATGAGAAGACTTCACCCTTTTTATTTCATTTTACCTCACTCATTTGCATTCAAGCCAAAAGAATCTTTCTTCTTCTTCCAAGCTAATTCCAAGTCTCTCAGGCTCTCTCACTCTTCTTGTATCTCGGCCAACTCAATTTCATCTTCAAAGCCAAAGAAAATTCTCTCTACTTCAAGAAACTCTCAAGTCTTCATCCCTCTTCTTACCAAGAAAAGAACCAAAAACATTCAACCCCAAGACCCCCCAAACTGTGAGTATCAAGGAGAGAAAAGAGGATATTTCTCCAAGTCGTGGATCTAGAGCCTAAGGCTCTGATACCACTTGTAGCATCCAGCTTGGGTCTAAGGTCCCGGCACGGTGCACCTGTCGTACTCTACTAGAAGAAGTACAAGGCGTCGATACCATATATGTGCATGTCGACATGAATCATGAATCCATATAGCGAAAGCGACACAAAGATAAACATACGACATGCATATTAATACAAATTGTCATAAGTCCGTACAAATTGTAACGTACAAATGTCCAAAATATTCTAAGTACATCATGATCGAAATAGCCAAAAAATAAAGTCATATCATACTTCTTTATCACGGGTAACCTACTCGGGGTTCGTCCTCTATGAATCTCGTATCGCAACCCCTTTTCTCTACAATATTATAAACGCAATTATGAGCAATAACACTAATCACCCAACAAGTAGTCTGCCTAGATACGTCATGTGGATCATACATGGGGAGACATGGTGATAAAATAATATAGCATAAATAAAGAACATAACATAACATGTCTCCATTTTAGTAAATAATGTACATAGCATAAGTGAAATCGTAACATGTAACACATACATAACGAAACATCATCATCAAAGTTAACAATTTCCTTCTACCTAAGTCCATTAAAAAAGCCATCTACATGTCCATTCTTAATTTCCAATCCATATCTTATATTAAGTTCACAAGTCTTATATTCATACCAAGCACACTTTGATACATGAGTTTTTCTTTGGTCCACTTAATAATATCATAGGCTTAAGGATGTTCCAACAATAACTTAAAGGTCTCATGGAAATTCGGTTTTCACAAGTCATGACATGGTCCATTTTTCATAAACAATTTAAAACATGACTTTCCATAAATAATCAAGGCATGAATTTACCGTGAACATTCAAAGCATGACACTTTCATAAACATGTAAACATGATATTTTCATATGATGGCTATAACACTTTTCATTATAGAAGAATAATAACGCACGACATAATGAATGATTCCCCATATAGACACATGTACAAATATGAATCCCAATGTTCCAAACATGGTGTTACATCATACATACATGTTTCTAACGTTGACGCGTTATGGCGAAGTTGTCGTGTCCAGGACAAGGTGTTACATTCGGCCATAATGATAGCATATGCCCATGACACCTGCCACTCTGGTCCCGATATCATGCCAACATACCATAACAAACATAATCATAACATAACATGTGTCATTGGAATCATCGTCTTGTGTTTATTATTTCTTACGCGTGAGAACTTTTTTAAAACATATGATGCGATAAAATATTTGTACAAAACTTTTGGTTCATAGGTCCATTAGGCTCGGTTACATAGTCACTTTGGTCATGCTAAAATTTAATCATCATAAATCTATAACTTATCTACATCATGCATATCATAATATAAAGGAAACACCATTCTTACTCCCATCATGGGATTTTCGGCCAAATCTCCAAAACAGACCCCTTTTTGTACCATTTCATCCATCATTACTTTCTTAATTTATACATTCTACATTTAAGATCATGACACCATACTTAAGCATTTAAGGAACTTATTTCATAACTACTTTAACATGTCCTAAGAGAATACATAACATAGTCATAATTTCTATCATACTATATTTCATACAAACATATGTCTGTAAACATGTATCAAAATTTATTTCTTTCATAAATGGGCCTTAGGCCGTGTATCACTTATACATATATACATATATATCTTCATAACATGTAACAAACATGGTTATTCCATATTAGGGCCGTATGGCCGAATATTGTGACCATCCACATAACCACATAAAACTCATCTTTTTCACATCTTATACATACATCTTGAGTTTAACATTCATTCTAACTATATGCATATTAGTTTCCATCAAAATGAAGACTTTCAAGGTTAAGCATTATGCAAAATACATACGACACAAGGATGACGGAAACCATGAAAATATACCTTTTTGAGCCATGCCCATCAAGATTATACAACATCATAAAGATGGATGATCAAGCTCAAGTGATGAGCTAAAAACAACCCCCTTCTAGCCGTGTGTGTATGTGTGTGATGATCATCAAGAAACAACATTTGTGATGTAGCATTATAGTCATGAATATAATGCATCATAAACATGCCAAATCAAGACCACTAAAAATGCATCAAAACCGAGAATATGTCATGAAAATACAAATATGATAATCATCAAGGAAAATACAGATATCAATGTGTCAAAGTTAGTTTCCTTGGAAATCTTTTCCTAACATGTGATAAGGTCCATACTTTTTCACTTATTCCTACAAACCACTACATGAGAGTTATTCACTTCTTTTAATTTTTACCTATCAGTCCATATATTCATCATGTTGGCCGATTTATAGGAGTCGCATAGCACAACATATACATCACATAGAACATAACATTTACATACTCTTGCTACTAAAACATTGAACATACTTCATGAATGATCTAACTTTTGTATGAACATATATACTTAATCTTTGGAAATCGATGAAGGATCTAGGAAGAGTACTTGACTTTCTCACTTATTTCTTAGTTTATGGTGAAGATTTCTTCACTTGGTTTGGAGAAAACTTTCTCCTTTTCCTCTTTGAATGACACGGGTTTGGAGGGGTACAAATGAGAGGTTAGTGAGAAACTATGGAAAATGATAAATGGAAGAACTTAACTCATTCAACATGAAGTTCTTACCTTGCTCCTTTCTGGTTCTTGGTTCTATACAATTTCGGTCACTAGTCCTAATGTAGGAGAAGATTTTGAATTTTTTCTTGGAGTGATAGTGTGATTTGTATAGTGGATGTTTTTCTCTTCTTCTTCCTTGTCCTAATCTCGGCTAAAGAGGTGAAGAATGGGGTTGGAAGACTTTGTTTTTCTTCCTTAAAGAGGAAAGAGACTTGGTTGAAGATAAGAATTTGTTGAAGTGTGGAATGGAAGGAAGGAAGGGATTTCCCCCCTTTTCTAAGCATATAGCCCCTTAGAGAGGATGGTTTTGGGGAATGGAAGAAATCATCATTAAGTCTTGGTTAGGAGAGGGAGTGGGTCTCATGAGTGCAAGTCTTAAAGATGGAGAAAATATTCTCCCTTTGTCATAGGGTGGTCGTCCTAAATGAGGGATTGGGGAGGAAATTATTTAGTTTATGGAAAGATGTAAGAGGTGTAATAACTGTATAAAAAGTGTGTAAGCTTTTGGGTAAAATACATGACTGTTTCTTTTTGGTTGAAGACAAAAGAAAAGAAAAATCTTTTCCTCATTCTGTGTGGTGCTAGGCGGCCAATATGGGTTTGGGGTGGGTAGAATAGAATAAAATTTTATCATTAGATCATATACAATCTTCTACACTTGGCATTTTGCTGGGTACTAATTTAACTAAATATCTTCTCCTTTTTCTTCCTAGGTGGCCGACCAACTCATATATAGACATATAATATATTTTTTTTTCTTCTTTTCAAAATATCTTGTTATGTCTTACTTTTTTTCTTTTATTTAAGTAGTCCTAATTTCTTGTGTCATGTCTTTTTGTTTTGATTTAATTTATCCTAATAACTTAAGTTTCTACCAACCAGCCTTATTTAAATTTTATCATGTACTCAGAGGTGTTCGTTATCGAATTCACTAGTATATCGATATACCGAATAACTTAGCACATGGCTATATTTCTTACATTACTAAAATGCGATATTTAATCACATACTGATGTTACGAAATTTTGGGGCGTAACAAATAACCTTACCAATTGCTCTAATGCCCGACCTCACAAATAACATCTAACATGAGTCGGAATCATGTAAAAGCAGGGGCGGTTGGGTTGGAAGCAAGGAAGGAGAGGGTCGCCGATAATCCAAGAGAAGCTGGAAAAGATAAAATGAAGATGATGTCACATTGAAATAAATACATTATTCTTTTATTTTGGCCACGTTGTCAGAGAAAACGTTGGAATAGTCAAAGTATTAGGTTTTTATAAGTAGAGTGTCTAAAATGTTGTAAAAAAATTAATGGCCAAAATTGAGAATAGTTGAGTGGTTCAGGCGTTGTTTGTACAATCTTTGAAGGACTTGAACAGGAACATTTTGACCAAGCCGCGTATGACACCAGCTGGAACTTACCATACACCTTTTGATTTTAGTGAGACCTACCAATCATTTAAAAATAAAATACAAATAAATACCAGCATTTCATAATATCTGTTTCTATCACTGCAGCTAAGTTAATGTAAAGCTAACATAATATTATTTACATGTGACGTTTTGTATTATTTTTCAAAATGAAAAGCTTAATGGACAAAGATTTGTCATTTAGTCATGTGTTTAGCTTTCCAAGACGAGCCAAGTCAATTATGTCCACCGACTGACGAGACCGGATTTGCTCGTCGGGTGGATCGGAGACGATCCGGGTAGAGTGCCGTTACTCTTCCATCTAACTCCGTCGCTGGAACCTGATAGGGAAGAGAAACGTTAGAGGTCCCAGGGCGCTGCCCCGGAAAAACCCTCCGACGCTTAAGTCAGTTGCGGGCATTTTAGCGTATCGCCAGTGCTGGAATTAAAGGCTGTATAAAACCTGTTTGGGGGGTCGGCTGAGGCCGAGCCGAGATGGAGTCTGCTGGTGGCTCACCAGAGACTTGGCTTCTGCTATGGATGAAGCACTTGTTTTATAGATATTGAGCTGAGAGCTGAGTGTCCCAAAAGGGATGAGATGACGACGCCTGGCGGGCTTACATGATAGCCGCGTGGCAGCTGGGGGTTGCTGTGCTAGCAACTGTCTTGCATGGTTGACAGCTGGAGAGATAAGGCTGCATGAAGACCACGTAGCAAACAGTATTGGAGCTGAGTTACGGTCTGGCCGAGATCAATAGTCGAAGACCCATGGCCGAGATGAACTGTTGAAGGCCCTTGGCTGAGTACCAAGGGCCGAGACCGAGACTCCCCTTTATGGCCGAGATCGATGGGGCCAAAATACAAGCGGCCGAGGTGACACAGTGTGGCCGAAATGGTATCCCGGCCAAGACCTTGGCTAGGAATAATTTAATAATAAACAATTGGATGTGAAGGCCTCTACACGGGTGTACTTTTGTTCTGCTGCCGAGCTTTCTTTCAGCCGAGATGGTGAGGCCGAGCTGAGGCCTGGCCTCAGCCTTACTGCGGCTGGGCTGAGGCCTGGCCAAGATCAACTGTGGAGGATTTTGGCCTCTGGCCGAGAATGATGGGGGCCGAGGTTGACCAGTCAACTGCCTGAGTCGAGATTACGTTAAGGCCGAGTACGGCTCTTTGACCGAGATAGAACTGTAGGCCGAGATAAGGCCTTGAGGCCGCATATGACTTGGTCAGCCTCCAGGCCGACCTGCAATACATAGTCATTTTTACTCTCCTGGCTAACGCTGGTTCAGCGTTGACTGTTATTGACTAACTCGAGTCTTGTCTTTATCCGAGCAGGTCAGATTTTGGTCTCATCACCGACCATATTTGAGCTTGCACGAATGGAATGGTCAACATCAAATAAAATATATCCGAGTTTAAATTAAAGATTATAATAAATAAATAAATACAAAAATAAAATTATTCCTCTCCTTTGCGTCTTGGTATGCACTTCTTTTAAAAATTAATTTTTGATTATTTCTTTCAAAGCTGCTGACACCGAATTGAGAGGACTCCTTCGTTACCTCTTAATCAAAGTAGAAAAGGATTAATGAACAGCTGACACAAATACACAAATAAACATTTGTATGACATGCAAAGAAATGTGGTTTTCTTGTCCCCTCAGCGAAATATTGTCCTCATAGATTTTTAAAAAATCTGCGCAAAATGTTTTAACCACGTATAAAATACATTGAGCGTGTTTTCAAACAAAACATTTTTTTTTGAAAAAAAATTCATATTACATATTATTATTAAATGGATTTGGTATAAGAAGCTATACATGAAATGATGACTGCACCCCCTACAATACAAAAGTCTGACAATTTAACAAGCAAAAGTTTACAGTTACGAGTGACAATAATATACAACTGCATGCATGCAGATATAGGTTAGATGAAGATTTGTTATTCCTTTGTGACATGATGTGATGATATCGACTTGGTAGAACCATTGCATAAGAAAATATTTCTCATGTAAAAGCTGTATTTAGAAGAATGACATGAACATTGAAGTCAACAGCTCCTTAATCAGAATTGAAATTTCTTTCTTTTTTTTAAACAAAGAGGGAAAAGCACAAAGTATTTTTATGGCTTCTTGATAAAATCAACAAACAAGACAAAGGGTTAGGGGCAATGAGGCAACAGTAAGGCTATACCAAGAAACTTTTAAATCGTTTAAAATGATTAATTTTTGATAATTTAATGTGGATTATTGTTTCATGGGATAGATAACAAAGACGGATAGTCCAGAAGGGCACTTCGGTTGTTTAGAATTAATGAACTACTTTGGCAAGGTCTGATGTATTCAATGTGGTCTAGACTTGGGTTGCAAGACACAATTTGGAGCACATTTATCCAATTTTAAAGAGCTACGTCAAATGGGCCGGCGGCGGGGAGTTTGTGGGGGGGGGGGGGGGGGGACACAATTTGCTATATTTTGCTTTTTGTTAGTTTTTCTTTTCAAGAATAAACTCAATGTATTGAACTGTCGGTAGTGCCCCCCTTATATTGCTTTTGGCTTTCCTTTCTATATAATAGGTTAATAAATAATGAATCTAAATGCGTTCTTTTTATGAGCATGGATAAATATTTTGCTTTTTATTTCAATCAATAATTAGATAAGCTATTACTTGCCAGATATTTTACACTTGTTAATAAATAATTATTAGAAATTCATCAACCAATAACATAAGAAATAATTGACATATTATATTGATGAGTAAACACTAATATTTACTCTTCAACCGCCATAACATTCTTCGTTACTTACCGTGTGCTTCAGGTGATCATCTCACATCATCTGTACAATGACTTTGAGTTGGAGATAGAGGATCGCACTTTCGATGCGCACTAATACTAATCCAGATGAGCGACTTCGATGTCATTTTGGGAATGGATTGGTTGGCCAGATATCACGCTCATATCGAATGCCGGTAGAAACAAATGATGTTCAAGGACCCCACTAAGGAGGAATTCACATTTCAGGGAAAAACGAAGCTGAAGATGTAGCATCCCGCCCGGGACTAGGGTCTCGGCACGGTGTACCCGCCGTACTCTGCTACGAAAAGTATAAGGCGTCGATAACATTCATGTGCATGTCGACATAATGTGTATCGTAATTTCGGAAGAAATAAAAAAATGTACCAAGCATAACCGACATGCATAAAACTTGATACTAGATCTGAGTACCACTGAAGTATCACCAGTACAATATCAAAATAGAGTTCTGCAATAACATGAGAAAATACATAATCTAGTCCATAAGTCCATCACTGATGCTTTTTTTTCTGGCTCATCTCTCCCTATGTTTGAACTGGCTTCTGGCTCTTTGATGTGGTAAATGATGGGGTGAACGATAACAAATCACTCAACAAGTATTTCCGACTAGGTTCATCATGTGGACCATGCATGGTGAACGGAAAATGCAACGTGAACAGTAGCATAACATAACATGTACTAACAGATGAACTAAAGTAACAACGATGCATAAAACAGACAAACTGTAGTAAGAACATCAAGGATGTAATTATTTGTTAAATGTTCATATTTCCCTATTGTAGTGGTACAGTCTTTTACATATGCTACAGTGAAAATTTCTTTTCCCACGTCTATACCAAACCCTACACTGTAACATCATTCCTTTTCCGCTAAGGGTCTAAGCTTGTATTTGGTAGGGTGACACAGGTAAACATGCGTATGCTTATGTGATAGAAATGTCATGCATCTTTTTTTAGAGAAATCATACAAGTCATAAACATGTTAGAAATCCTTGTATCAGATCCGTTCATAACGGTGTTGAGAACACGTTTTAACTTATATGAACGTACACAAGACCCAAGACTAGACTCCCCCAAGTAGTAGTGTACCGTCTATGAATCCCGATGGTCCAACTATGGTGTTACATCATACGTACATAGACTAATGGTGAGTCTGCGAGTAGTCGTCTACTGTCTATGAATCCCGAGGTCTAACCTCGGTGTTACATCATACGTATAAGACTAACGGAAACACGTTGGCAAAGATCCTGGGTCCCAGACACGATGTTACACTCTGTCAGAACGTAAACATAAACGCGTCACATGACGCCAACATCTCACCTAGGTTCCAGCGTCATGAGGCGAACATACAGAAAGCACCCAACGAGGGGTGTGTCAGAACATATGTTGCCCCTGACATCCTTACTACTGCACCCTATGTCAGGCGGTCTCCAATCATACAGAATAGCTGTCGAAGCAGATAACATGTCTCATTTAGAGTCAGTCGTCGTGAGGTATGGTTCGTTAAATTCATTTTAAAACCTTTTACATGATAAAGTCATCTCAAAAAACATGATGTGTAAAACTCATTTAAAAACATTCGTGTGATCGTGATTTTTGTAAATATGCACCGGATCATAAAATATGCCGCTTTTCCAACTAAGTTTGTCGTATGCATGAGAGCAGACTCGATATAGGCTGAATTACAATTATAATGTTTCCATAACTTAAGACTGATGGCTGGCTCTTGTTTCATATTATTTTCCTGGGTAAAATTACCGTTTTGCCCCTTTGTGGGGACCACGGCCCATTCCAAAGGGTGAGCCGTCTATTTGGCTTTAATTACTATAATCTTATCCCAAGTAATCCTTTTGTATTATAATTTAAAGTTCTTATGAAAACAGTCCTTTTTCTTGTCTTTGATAAAGTGTTGAAATTACCATTTTGTCCTCATCAATTAGTTTAATTTAATTAGTCAAAACAGCTTGCTTTTCAATTCGGAAATTTATTTTAATTATTAATTTGTACATTTGCAATTTTACCATATGTATCTTGTACCTTATTCAACTTTTTACATAAGGTCACATATATAATTATCAATATTGAACTAAATTATTATCCAAAGTCTTCACCATGGTCATTTGGCCAAAAATTTCAAATACATCACTGTAACACATTTCAACTTGCTAATTACTTTGTTGCATGCAAATGACACTTGGTTATCTACACAATCCTTCACAAGTCATCATCTTGGCACACATTGTGCCTAATGGCTGAAACACCATATGCACACACCCACACATGATTTTTGCCATTTGTTAACTTGTGTTGCCATGAAAAAGGATTACACCATCTAGTCCCTTTCACATGGATCCTTTTATACATCTTTAGATTTCTTACCATCACACAATCATACCCATAAATCGTGGGTGGGGGTTGATTATTCCCTCTAGCTCATTAAGTACACATATTCACATACATTGATGGAAGTAACTAAATAACATTTATAATATTATGCACTTGATTCCTTTGGCCAAAATTTGAGCCACATACGTACATAATCTTTTCTTTCTTTTAAGAACATGCAAGATGAGTTTACATATATTCATACACACACCCTTTTTCCTTCCCATCAAATCATGCATATGGATGAATAACATAGAAATATAGTTGAAGATTATGATAGAGGTAGTAATCATGAAAATGTTACATGCAAGCACATATGAGACCTTCACCTATCTTAAATTCATCATGCAAGATATTTTCACCTATCATCAATGCCATAAGAGTGCACATAAGTGAAGATTACCCAAGATCATCACATAATTAAACATGCAAGCATACTTTCTTGAGGTTATTAGCATTTTCATCATCTAAATTTATGCATGCATGATCAATTATTAGATTTTAACAAGAACAACTCTATTTCTAACATGCATGAACAAGCTAGGAAGAATACTTGCCTATCCTTTTAATTCTTACACTTAAGAAGCAAAATACTGTTTCTTTCCTTCTCCTTGAGGTACCACACGGTCAAGAGCTAAAATATAGAGGACATTTTGGTCATTTTGATCAAAGAAACATAATAATAGTCTACAATTTCAATCTTAAGTGTCTTACTCTTGGAATAACTTGAAGATTTCTCACTTTCCAACCCAAGAAACCTCTTCCTTTCCTAACTTGGAGCTCACGGTCTAAAGTGAAATAAAGGGAGTAATGATTCTTCGAAGATATGATGAATAGTGAACTCACTAGGATCCTAGTTTGAACATCTTGTCCAATTGTTAGTTGGAGCCTCCCTAAGCTTGCATGTCCCTCCTTTCACTTAGGATTGAAGATTCCTTTTTCTTTCTTGCTTATCTTCTCACGTTTTGTTGGCTATTTCAGGAGAAGGAAGGCTTGATTTTTTTTTTCTTGTGGAGTAAAAAAAAAGTGGAATTAATAGAATAGAATGAAGTAGAGAGATGAATGATGGAAAGAAGAGTAGAGTGTCCTCCTTCTCCTTAGCTCACGGTTTTGGAGCTTGTGAGGGAAATGAAATTTCTTGAGGATGAGAGGAAGAGTTAGGATGGAGAGAGAGTGTTTCCTTTGGGAAAATGTTAAATGAAATGAGGGAAATGAAATGAGAATAGATGTCTTCCCTGTTTCTCTTTTTTATAACAAAAATTTAGAAGGTGGAAAGTGGAGTCTTCATTATTTATCTTGCTTGGGAATATAAGCGTGTAAGAGTATATGCAATGCATGACATTTGGTTGGGAGAATCTTTCAAATGTGTATGAGGATGAAATGATTCCGGGGAGAAAAGAAAATAGAAGAAAATAATGAAAGTGGGGCGTTGGCATGCATGAATTGTTATTGGTTGAAGGTAGAAGGTGGAGAAAATAAATAACAGGGAATAAAATAAAATGGAAGAAAAATTTGTCTTATTCATGGGAGGGGTGGCGGATGGAGGATGGTGGTGGAGTGAGGATTTACCATTTTATCACTCCTTTGTTTTCTTATGTGGTATTTCCTTTCTCTTTTAATTTAATTCGTAATAAAGGTTGTACGATTCTTTATATGCCTATCTTAATTATTCTTATGCTTATTATGAGGATTTAATAGTTCTTAATTTTTATTTAAGATGTATTTATACACTTATTATACTAAGTGCGATACAACAATCGCACTATAATTCCATCGTAATTCCTTTTTGTTCCCTTTTCCACTAGCCCGTACAAAACGTTTTGCCCTCGAAATTTGTAAATTTAATCATAATCAACTACTTAAGATTATTCTACTGATTCTACCCCTATAACATGTTTTGAACTTTTTTCGATATACTGACTTGGCTTTCGAGCATGCTTTTCAAGAGTCATACTTACGGTTCTGACCTAAAACTTTTGGTTATCCAACTAACGGATACTTATCCGATGTTTAGAGCTTATACAATTATTTTCTTAAATTGTTCTATCTTACGAGATTCCGCCGTGCCACTTGATCAATCTTCCTCCCTTACTTGGTATGTTACCGACATTGTGGAAATCTTCCTTAAAGATACATGTAGTACTGAACTAGATCTTCTCTATACCATTATATTTGACACCGGGTTAGCAGACAAGATTATAATGCTTGTACCATTGATCACAGTTAAGTGGCGTAATCATGCATACCTATTTCTGTATTCAGGGCCTCAGGAATCTCAGTGTCAGGCATGTTTAGATCTAGGTTGTGGTTTCATGATTGCCCTTCTTGCTGTTGCAATTCCTCTGGTGACACATTTTTCTTTTCTGAACAGTTTCTGGCCAGAGGTCTGATCTTGCCGCATCTGAAACATATGCTGGTCCTTCTTCGGCACTCACCAGTGTGTGGATGCTGGCAAGTCTGGCATATCGGAGTAGCCTGTTGAGGTAAGTGTAATTGCTGTAGGTGACGCCGAGGGTCTGGTTGACATTGGTTCTGTTGCTGATGCGATAACTGTGATTGACGTTGGGGATGGAATCGTCTAGTTGACCTTCGTAGAAACTTAGCCTGCCAATCGGATTGATCATCTGAGACGTCTCGAAATCTCTTGTCTCTAACTGTCTGGTCTCGTGGTTGTGTAATGTGCTCCACCCATTAACAAGCAAACAACAACTCCTCGAAGTTCCATGGTTTGATGTTACCAATCTAAGTCCGAATCCGAGGATGTAAGCCACTTTTAAACTTGCATATTTTAAGTTCTTCATCCACCATAGTTGCTCAGACGTACCAACCCAAGAAAGTAAACCGGCTGACATATTCGGAAACTGTATCTCCTGGTTGTTGTCTCAATATCTTGAACTCTTTAATATTCTGAATGACCACTGAGGAAGGTATGATATTCTGATGGAACTCATCTAGGAAATGAGTCTAGGTAACAGGTCGAAACAGTGTCGGAATCCATGTTTCCCACCACTGTCTGGCTTCTCCATTCAGAAATGATCGAGCAATCCGTGTCTTTATCTCCTTTGGTACTTGTACCAGTTCAAAACCATTCTCGATTTCTTCCAACCACTTCTCTTCCCTATCTGAACCAGGTCGTCCATCTAATTTTGGAATCTGTGCCCTCTGGAGTTCTCATAATAAAACCCAATAATTATCCGAGTTTTTCATGGTATAATCTCAGTAGTCTGACTAAGATGCCTCAGTACATCGATAAATACCTGAGCGGCATCTCCTGAAACATGTACCTGTGGTGGAACTGCTCTGAAGGGACTGGTATCTGCTGAGAGGATGTTATCTGGATATGTCCCGTAGGTTGTGACGTCATCCTATCAGAAACAACCGTTTTAACATTCTTATTTCACATGTCATTATATTAAATTTTCTTTCTACGTGTTTTATTCTTATTTTGAAGAAAGTAGGCTGAATATTAAGGCTCCGTGTTAATTCCATTTGATATTAAATAAAGTCATATCATACCCTAAACTAGTCTAAGGAACCTATACCAACGCTATCACACTCAGTCTATGATCATAAACTTAGATTCTACAATCCCTGATTAAATTCTACAATCATAACTTAGGTTCTATGATCATAGCATAATACATGTCGTTGCTTTCTTTATGTTCTCCGCTATGGATAAGGAGCCTCGGCTCTGATACCACCTGTAGTGGCCCGTTCGGGACTAGGGTTTTGTCACGGTATACCCGTCATACTCTGCTAAGAGAGGTATAAGGCGTCGATAATATTCATGTGCATGTCGACATAATGTGTATCGTAATCGTAGAAGCAATAAAAAATGTACCAAGCATAACCGACATGCATAAAACTTAATGCTAGATCCGAGAACAACTAAAGTATCACCAGTACAATATCAAAATACAGGTCTGCAATAACATAAGAAAATACATAATCCAGTCCATACGCATGCTCTCTTTCTGGCTCATCTGTGTCTGAATTGGCTTCAGGCCCTGCGATGTGGTAAATGATGGGGTGCGCGATAACAAATCGCTCAGCAAGTATTTCTGCCTAGGTTCATCATGTGGACCATTCATGGTGAACATAACATGCAACGTGAACAGTAGCATAACATAACAAGCACTAACACATGAACAAAAGTAACAACTATACATAAAACAGATAAACTGTAGTAAGAACATCAATGATATAATTATTCGTTAAATGTTCATATTTCCCTATTGTCGTGGTACAGTCTTTTTCATATGCTACATAGACAATTTCTTTTACTACGTCTATACCAAACCCTACAATGTAACATCATTCCTTATCCGCTAAGGGTCTAAACAAGTATCTGGTAGGGTGACACAGGTAAACATGCGTATGCTTATGTGATAGAAATGTCATGCACCTTTTTCAGAGAAATCATGCAAGTCATAAACGTGTCAGAAATCCTTGTATTAGATCTGTTCATAACGGTGTTCAGAACATGTTTTATCTTATACGAACATACACAAGACCCACGACTAAACTCCCCTTAGTTGTCGTGTACCGTCTATGAATCCCGATGGTCCAACAATAGTGTTGCATCATACGTATATAAACTAATGGTGACTCTCCGAGTAGTCCTCTACCGCCTACGAATCCTGAGGTCCAACCTAGGTGTTACATCATACGTATAGAACTAACGGAAACACATTGGCAAATATTCCGGGTTCCAGACACAGTGTTACACTATGCTAGAACGTAAACATAAACTCGTCACATGACGCCAACCTTTCACCTAGGTTCCAGAGTCATGAGGTGAACATACAGAAAAATACCCAACGAGGGGTGTGTCAGAACATATGTTGCCCCTGACATCCTCATTACTACACCCGATGTCCGGCGGCCTACAAACATACAGAATAGCTGTCGAAGCAGATAACATATCTCATATGGAGTCGGTCCTCACGAGGTACCGTTTGTTAAATTCATTTTAAAACCTTTTACATGATAAAGTCATCTCAGAAAACATGCCGCATGAAACTCATTTAAAAACATTTGTGTGATCGTGATTTTTGTAAATATGCATTGGATCATAAAATATGCCCCTTTTCCAAATAAGTTTGTCGTATGCATGAGAGCAGGCTCGATATAGGCTGATTTTACACATATAATGTTTCCATAACTTAAGACTGATGGTTGGCGCTTATTCATATTATTTTCCTTGGAAAAATTACCGTTTTGCCCCTTTGTGGGGACCACGGCCCATTCCAAAGGGTGAGCCCTCTATTTGGCTTTAATTACTATACTCTTATCCCAAATAATCCTTTTGTATTATAATTTAAAGTTCTTATGAAAACAGCCCTTTTTATTGTCTTTGTTAAAGTGTTGAAATTATCGTTTTGTCCTCATCAATTGCTTTAATTTAATTAGTCAAAACATCTTGCTTTTCAATTCGACAACTTATTTTAATTATTAATTTGTGCGTTTGCAATTTTACCATATGTATCTTGTACCTTATTCAACTCTTTATATAAGGTCACATATATAATTATCAATATTGAACTAAATTATCATCCAAAGTCTTCACCATGGCCACTTGGCCGAAAATTACAAATACATCACTATAACACATTTCAACTTGCTAATTACTTTATTGCATGCAAATGACACTTGGTTATCTACACAATCCTTCACAAGTCATCATCTTGGCACACATTGGGCCTTATGGCCGAAACACCACATGCACACACCCACATGATTTTTGCCTTTTGTTAACTTGTGTTGCCATGAAAAATGATTACACCATCTAGTCTCTTTCACATGCATCCTTCTATACATATTTAGATTTCTTACCATCACCCAATCATACCCATAAACCGTGGGTGGGGGTTGATTATTGTTACACCCGGGAATTTACGAACTAGCCGTTATGTGCTAATTGAGAATTTAGTAGCCGTTAGGTGTAACAACCTTTCGAAATTAAAATAACTATAGCGTATCGTTATGTCTAGGTAGTTTCATACTTATGTGCGGTTAATAAATATATATACATATATATATATATATATATATATAGTACAAATAAAGGATGGGCACAAAAGAAAAACAAATAACAAAAATATAAAGAAATAATATATATATAGGTTTAAAAGGGTGCGTGGCATGAGGGAGTTAAAAAAAATAAAATAAAATAATAATTGAATTGAAACTGAAGTGCCGAGAATAAAGGGATAAGGATAAAGTTAAAAAAAAGATAACAATAATAATAAGTAAAGAAGGCATGATAATGGGGTAACTGTTCCCCCCGTTTAGTTCAACGTGGGTTTTAAGAATTAAGGGGATCAGGGGTTGGAAAAAAAAAGAAACGAAAGGAATAGTGTAAAGATCCAAAGGAGAGCAGGAGGGGGAGGCACGAGAAGAAAGAAAGGGAAGAAAGGGAGAAAAGAAAAAAAAAGCTGAAGCGTCTCAAACCATTTGTTATAATCGCGCAATCAGGTAGGTTCTTTTTCCCCCTCTAAATGGTACAAATTCAAGCATGCTTAGATGATATTCTATGTGCTTTCGTTGTTTTTGATTGTTAAATTTCATAGCATGTTAATTATCTTGAAGAGCGTGAGAATTTGGAGTATGTGGAATGCATTGATGACTGTAGAACGCTGAAACTGTGTATGCGTGCTTTGGTTTTGATTTTAGGGAAAAATTTGATAATCAAAATAGTATAACTGCAGCATGATTAGAGGTTTTCATTTTGTTTTTGGCCTTAGAATAGGTTCCCCTAGACTGAAAATAGGCGAAAATATAAATCGGGGTCGAAAAATGGAGGCCGGAGGTCGTCGGAGCGGCTCACGCGCCGCCAGAATGGCCGCGCGTGGCCTTCACGCATGCTGGCACGCGCTCCCTGGTGGCGGCCGCCGTTTACACATATTAAATAAAAAAAACCTTCCAGCGGACCGGGCCGGAATGGCGCTGGCAGGCCAGAACCCTTAATGGGCTGGCTGTGTACAGACCAGGCCCAGTTTGCGAATTTTTTTAAAAAAAAAGCTACTGAGCCGACCGCGCGCCGGGCCGAATGGCCAACGGACCGGGCCCTTGCTGGCCGGCCCAGTTAACTGAGATATAAAAAAAAATAATAGAGAAAGTGGGGGCTCTGGACAGGGCCGGTTTTACGCGGGCCGGGAATGAAATGGCGGACTGGGGGAGGGGGCTGACGGAAAACAGGCCAGCCCCATTGATGTTATAAATACTTAAATAATTTATTTTGGAAATTGTATATTGGTTATTTAGTTAATTTAAAATAGAATTAATTATGGGAAAAATATAAATAATTATCAGAAAATTTTAAATAAATTTCAGAAATTATAAAATACTGAAATTAAATTATTTTCACTAAATTTCAGTAATTGAGATAATTTATTTAATTTGGATAATTAGGTAATGAATAGAGATAAATTAAGGAAAAATAGGAAAAAATATAGAAAATGCACAGTAAACGTATATAAGCCATGGAATAATAATTTTAACCTCAAACAACATTAAATCATTATTCGGATAATAAATGGACCTAGATTTGAGTGCCGGAGGATGGTGAGGATGGGCCAGGGGCCTCAGGCGATTGTGTTGTTTGCATTCATGGCACGTGCATTGCATGATGGTGGGTCGTGACATACGGGTCACGGGCGCTCAGGATGGTGTACGGTGGTGAGGCCAAGTACACTCAGGATGATGACTGCGGGTGGGTATGACCCACAGCCACTCAGTTAGGTCCCGGGATCATGCATTGCATGGCGGAGATACTGGCATTTTGTGTGACATGACTTTGTTGCGTGTGACATGCATAGTAGGACATGCATCACGATGTTGCGCATTCTTTATCTGGAGTGAATTACTTTTCCGCATTATTCTGTATGCTTATGTAATATTATGTCCTATGTGCTATGTGTTATATCATTATTGTATGCTTGTCTTGTACTACTTGGAGGCAGGTGCCTACTGAGTGATTTTCCAGTCACTCACCCCTACTCTCCCCCACCAGGTGAGCAGGAAGAGATTTATGAGTACATCTTTGTTAAGGACGGGGCTGATACGGTGGAGTGGGCAGACTGATGGTCGCGCCTAGGATACGAGGAGACCTTGCGACTGTCTGTCGTTATTTTATCGTTGCCTGACATCTTGGCTTGGTTTATTGCAGGTGAAGGCTGTGTTGTTTTTGGCTAAAGGTCGAGAAAGATAGATTGGAACTGTGAGGATTTGATCTGAGTTCCAAATTTTTTTGTTGGTCGGATTCTTGTAGTTTGATGTTTTTTTTGGGAAAGAAAAGAACACATTAGAACACTCCAATCGGTTGGGAAAGAATTTGGGATGTGATGAACCTGGATGTCTGAGTCCAAGGATCAAACACGCTCTGATACCATGTAGATTTGAAAGAACAGTTTTTCATTGATTTTGATCGATTACAGTCACTCCTATCTATAGTGCAACCTCTACTGATAATTATGGAACATTCTATTTTGTACACGATTTGATACGATACTCTTTCTAATTACACTTTATGCCACAATATTTCCCTATGTATGAGATCTTTTTACATTGTATATTTCTATACTTTCCACCAGTGGAGATGATGTCCCATTGAAACAAATAAATTATTTTTTTATTTTGGCCACGTTATCAGAGAAAACCGTCAGAATAGTCAAAAGTATTAGGTTTTTATATATAAGTATAGTAGCTAAAATATTATAAAAAAATTAATGGCCAAAATTGAGAATAGTTGAGTGGTTCTGGCGTTGTTTTTACAATGGACTTCAACAGGAAAATTTTGACCAAGCCGCCTATGACACCTGCTGGAACTTACCATACCCCTTTTGATTTTAGTGAGACCTACGAATCGTTTAAAAATAAATTACTAATAAATACCAGCATTTCATAATATCAGTTTCTACCACTGCACCTAAGTTAATATGAAGCTAACATAATATTATTCACATGTGACGTTATATATTATTTTTCAAAATGAAAAGCTTAATGGACAAAGATTTGTCATTTAGTCATGCGTTTAGTTTTCCAAGAGGAACGAAGTCAATTATGTCCACCAACCATTTTTGAGCTTGCACGAATGGAATGGTCAACATCAAATAACATATATCCGAGTTTAAATTAAAGATTATAATAAATATTTAAATATAAAAATAAAATTATTCCTCTCCATTGCGTCTTGGTATGAACTTCTTTTAAAATTAATTGTTGATTATTTCTTTCGAAGCTGCTGACAGCGAATTGAGAGGACTCCTTCGTTACCTCTTAATCAAACTAGAAAAGGATTAATGGAACAGCTGACACAAATACACAAATAAACATTTGTATGACATGCAAAGGAATGTGGTTTTCTTGTCCCCTCAGCGAAATACTATCCTCATAGACTTTTAAAAAATCTGCAAAATGTTTTAAACACGTGTAAAATACATTTAGCGTGTTTTCAAACAAAATATTTTTTTTTTAAAAAAATTCATATTACATATTGTTATTAAATGGATTTGGTATAAGAAGCTATCCAAGAAATGATGATTGCACCCCATACAATACAAAAGTCTTACAATTTAACAAGCAAAAGTTTACAATTATGAGTGACAATAATATACAACTGCATCTATGCTGAGAAAGGATGAGGATGTGTTATTTCTTTGGAGCAAAAAGGTCATACCATGGCCCTGAGGGTTCTCACCGCTTCAGTCTTAAGGAGCATTGTTGAGGATGCAAATCAGAAGCTTAGCGGCCTCCTAGGTTAGGAAAGTCATACACAAGGAGCCCACTGCAAACTGGCCTATTGGCCTACACAGCAGTGAAACACCCACACTACGCGTGTTCTTGGAATCAAACCCTATACCTCTTAGAGCAACTCCCAAACCGAGTACCAGCTGAGCTATGCTAAATAGCATGATGTGTTATTCGTTTGGTTAGATAAAGATGCGTTATTTATTTTCGACATGATGTTATGATGTCGACTTGGTAGAACCATTGCATAAGAAAATCTTTCTCATGTAAAAGCTGTATTTAGAAGAATGACATGAACATTGAAGTCAACAACTTCTTATTCAAAAATGACTTTTTTTTTTTAAACAAAGAGGGAAAAGCTTAAAGTCTACAAACAAGACAAAGGGGTAGGGCAATGAGGCCACATTAAGGCTATACCAAGAAACATGTTTCCTTGTTATACAATCCTGCTAAGAGAACAGTTCATCTTAACGCAGACATTTGGAACGCCAATATCAAAGAAATTGAGCAAATTTTTGATAATTTAATATGGATTATTGATAGATGACAAACAGGAACAGTCCAAAAGGGCACTTTGATTGTTTAGTATTAATTAACTACTTTGGCAAGGTCTGATGTATTCAATGTGGTCTAGACTTGGGGTGCAAGTCACAATTTGGAGCATACTTATCAAATATTAAAGAACAAAGTCAAATGGGAGGGAGAAGATTGGGGGGGGGGGGGGGGGGCACTGTTGGCTATATTTTTGCTTCTTCTTGGTTTTTTAATTTTCAAGAATAAACTCAATATATTGAACCGTTGGTAGTGGTCCCTTCCTGATATGTATTGCTTTTGGCTTTCCTTTCTATATAATAGGTTAATAAATAGTGAAGTCTAAAACCGAGTTCTTTTTATGAGCGTGGATAAATATTTTGCTTTTTATTTCAATCAATATTCAGATAAGTTATTGCTTGCCACAAATTTTACACTGGTTAATGAATACTTATTATATATTCATCAACCAATAACATAAGAAATAATTGATATGTTATATTGATGAGTAAAGACTAATATTTACTCTTCAACCACCATAACATTTTTCATTTCTTATCGTGTGCTAGCTGATGAACCAAAAAATACCACCTGTTAGTCAATAACAGTCAACGGTAAGTTATGGACATAAAAATGTTAAGTCCAGCGGGTCAGCCCAGGGCTCGGCAGGGTCATATACTGACAAACAATACATCTCGGCCTTAACGCCACCTCGGCCTAAAGGCCACATCTTGGCCTCAGCTCCATCTCGGTCATAGAGCAAATCAACCAAAAGGCCGAATCTTGGCCTTGGCTCCGTCTCGGTCGATGATCTCAGGCCACACTTGTGACGTTAGCTGCGGACATCATAATGGGACTACTTATGCTCTCTGAAGTCGGCCACTTACATCTCAGCAAGCTGACCCCACATCCTAGGTCATCTCGGGCACTTCTGAGTATTTTTGGAAGGTTTGGCCTCAGTTCTAGGGTTTACCCTGGGTAATTCTACCAGGTGAAACATCTAGCCAGGTGTTCCAAGCTAACTTACTCAGCTCAGTACCACACCACGTGGCAAGCATGCAAGAGCAAGAGTCATCCTTGTGACCTCCTTGCCTGTCATGATTTTCGGACTCTGTCCATGCATTGGTCCAAGCTGCCATATAAAAGGCAGAAAACAGGAGAGAGAAAGACAAGTGAACAATTCACAAATTACAACTGTGACTCATCTTCCCCACGGTGAAAAACAACCAGGTTTACCAGAAAACCTTTTTGATATAAACTACCATCAGTATATAAACCTCTCCTAAAATGGCCTCCACTGACTTGACCGTCGGAGGGTATTACCCGGGGCCATAGATCCCGGGTCCTCTGACCTTGTTCCATTGTGCAGGTCGGCCAACGGCCGACTAAAGACAACTGACGGAGAAGAGACGGCGTGACCTCAAAATTTGAATTATTACTTGGTGGTAAATCTGACATCATCAAATTGGCGCTAGAAGGAGGGCCTGAACCTCCGTCAAATAAGTTTTCTTAAGTACACTATTTAAGGATTTGAGTCAGTTCTGATGGGAAAAGGACCGCGAGAAGGGTTGGGGAAGTCCTCTAATCCTCATCGTTGTAGAGATACTCAATCTGGTCGTCATGGACAGGATTCTAGGGGGCCTGAGCTGGGTACCAAAAAAGCTCCAGCGGTGACGGTGGATGAGCGAAATAAGGCCATAAAGTATGTGGCTGAGAACTTAGAAGTGTTTGAGGCCGTGGTGCAGCGCCTCAAAGGAAAACGTCCTGAAGTTGAGGATTTGGAGGAGGATCTCATCCCTCTCCATCCCAGGGAGAAGACTCAGCAGCAATCCTCTCATGGTCCTCAAGGCTTCATGGCAGACGCCAGAAGGCGCAGTGTTGGAGCCACAACTGTGGAGTCGGTGCCCTTGCCTAGGCAGCGCCTCGGCATCAGGCCCCGGTCGTTCAAAAGTGTGCGTTAAGAGCCAGAAGATCGTCATAGGCCGAGGAGCCATCATGACGAGCCTAAACCGGAGTACATGAGAGTGATACAAGAAAGTCCATTTTCTTGGGACATTGCGGAATACTTGGCACCAGATAACTTCAAGGTGCCGAAGATGGACACTTATGATGGGATCTCTGATCCTACTGATCATCTCTTTCAATTTCAGACAGCCATGAGCTTGAAAAATATCCCCGATCCGCTGTGATGCAAAACGTTTTCCATGTATCTGCGAGGAAAGGCCAGAAGATGGTTTTAGGAGCTTCCACCGCAATCAATGGACTCCTTCAGAAAATTGGCGCAGAAATTCAAGTCTCAATTTGTTTCTATTGCGCCATTTATTAAAAATTCTTCACACTTGATGACCTTGAGACAGGGTCCTGAGGAATCAGTGTTGAAGTACATGCAACACTTTTCGGATGAATCACTGCAAGTCAGTGATCGAAATGAAGGAGTAAAAGCAGCTGCCTTCATCAATGGCCTTCGAGCAGGCCGCCTCTTCTCTCAGTTGGCTGAAGAGGGGCCTACAACATTGAGGGAGTACTTGGAGAAGGCCCATCAGTTTGCCCGAGGTGAGGAGGCAAACCGATTAAAGAAGGAGGCCGAGCAAAGTTCTCGGCAGGAAACTCGGTCCAGTTCCAAGGGGGACCGACGTGATGACAAACGCGACCGACGTAGTACGTTTGATCGCCTAGGTGGCCGAGGTAAACGAGGCAGGGAGGGTCTGCCCCTCTTAGCCTTTAAAGATAGAATTTTGGCTGTGATGGAAAGGGATGGATTGAGGACGGAACCTAAACCTCTGGCAGGTCCCAGAGATAAGAGGGATCCTAAGTTGTACTGCCGTTATCATCGGGATGTCGGCCATGACACAGAAGATTGTCGACAGTTAGCTCAAGCGATTCGAAAGTTGATTGAGCAGGGGCACCTGAAGCAGTTCTACGATCCACGCTCACATCTTCAAAATCGCTTGGACTTTCGAAAAAGTTCTCAGAAGGATAAGTGCCGGCCTGAGACTCCACCTCGGCGTCCCAGGTCGGACGATGATGAGGGCCGAGGCCGACATGAAGCTGCAATGCAGCCTCAAGTCAATTATGTAATATACACCATCGCAGGAGGGCCACCTCAAAAAAGCCAGGGGGATCCCAGTTCCTCAGGGACGTCATCTGGGCCTCCCACTAAAAAGAGAAGGTTAGCCGGGGAACTGGTCTACGGACCAGAAGACGTTATTCCACTAGACTCTAATAATACGGGTCTAGTAATAGGTTTGTGTATACATTTAGCACCGGACAAAATTGTAGAAGTACGAAGAGTCTATGTAGATACTGGAAGTGCCGTAAATATCATGTATTATAATGTATATAAACAATTGGGTTTGGCAGATTTCCAAATGACACCAGTGGCTTCACCTTTGTTCGGATTCACTGGTATGCCAGTTCGGCCGGCTGGCATGATCACTCTCAGCGTTAGCTTTGGCAAGCCTCCCGCTTATCGCTGTTTGTGGATGGATTTTGTGGTAGTCAGAGAGAGGTCGGCATACAATATCTTGTTGGGCCGAACAGCTTTGTTAGCTCTAGAAGCAGTAATATCCCCTTTGCATGTAAGCATGAAATTTTCTACACCAGGTGGAGTGGTTACCTTACAAGGGGATATTCCTGTGGCTCAAGACTGTTACACAGTCACCCAGAGGGGTGGGGCCGTCCAACAGGTTGTTTTGAATGATCTCATTCCCCCAACTGAGGAGCGTTTGCACTCGGACGATGCAGTCCAAGAATTCGTTCTAGATCCAAGTCGGCCGGACAACACCATGAAGATTGGAAAATGGATGCCAGCTGAGACGTTGGCTCAGCTTCAGAGTTTGCTGAGGGAGTTTGCGGAAATTTTTGCATGGACGGCAGAGGACATGCCTGGGATCCCAACTACCGTGGCTGAACATCGGCTTAATGTGGACTCTCAGGTCAGACCCATTAAGCAGAAGAAGAGGAACTTTGCCCTTGAAAGGAATAAGGAAAAACCAGAGGAGGTCAAAAAATTCCTTGCGGCAAAGTTCATTGCAGAGGTCTTGTATCCAATATGGTTAGCCAACCCTGTTGTGGTCCCCAAACCCGACAAGACCTGGAGAATGTGCGTTGATTATACCGACCTGAATAAGGCGTGCCCAAAAGACTGTTACCCTTTACCAAAAATTGACAGGCTGGTGGACTCTACTTTGGGGTATGAGGTCTTTGATTTTCTTGATGCCTTCAAGGGTTACCATCAGATCATGATGGCAAAGGAGGATCAAGAGAAGACCTCCTTTATAACAGAGTCGGGTACTTACTGTTATGTCAGCATGCTTTTTGGTCTTAAAAATACAGGGGCTACTTATCAGCGCTTGGTCAACTCACTGTTCCGAGATCAGATTGGCTGAGTTATGGAAGTGTACATTGACGATATGTTGATCAAGAGTAGGTCCCTTGATCAGTATATCTCGAATCTTCGGGAAGTGTTTGTCATCTTAAGAGACTCTCGTATGAGACTGAACCCAAAAAAATGTACCTTTGGAGTGCGTACGGGAAAGTTTCTCGGATACATGGTTTCCAAGGATGGAGTGCAGGCCAATCCGGCCAAGGTTGAAGCCTTAAAAAGTATGCACCCACCTCGAAACATCAAAGAGGTTCAGAGGTTGATAGGCAGAATTGCTGCCTTGAGCAGATTTCTTTCTATGTCCGCAGAGAGATCACTACCCTTCTTCCAAATTTTGAAGAAACGAACTGCTTTCCTCTGGGATGACCAATGCCAGAAAGCCTTTGATGATTTAAAAGCACATTTGGCCGAGGTGCCAATGCTGACATCTCCTCTTCCTGGGGAGACTTTGTACATATACTTGTCAACCTGCCATGAGGCAGTAAGTGCAGTTCTGCTCAGGGAGCAGGATGCTGTACAGAGACCCATATATTTTGCTAGCAAGGTTCTGCATGGAGCCGAAGTGCATTACCCCAATGCTGAAAAAATTATCTTAGCACTGATAGTGGCGGCAAGGAAATTCCGACCCTATCTCCAAGCCCATCCTATAATAGTGGTGACAGACCAGCCTTTGAAGCAAATTTTATCCCGGCCAGAACTTCTGGCCGAGCTGCTAAGTGGGCTATGGAGCTTGCTGAGTATGATATCGAGTATAAATCACGCACTTCCATCAAGGCTCAAGCTTTGGCAGACTTCTTGGCCGAAGGGATATCTGTTGAGGAAGACCATCCTCTAACACAGGGTTGGATCTTATATGTAGATGGATCTTCTTCAAAAGTGGGAAGTGGAGCAGGGCTCCTGATAATCAATCCAAATGAGGAAGAGTTCGAATATGCTCTGCGTTTTGATTTTGAAGCCACAAACAATGAGGCCGAGTATGAAGCTTTGATAGCTGGACTGAGTCTGGCTCGGAAGTTGGGGGCACAGCAAATAATTGCCCGAAGTGACTCACAGCGCGTAGTCTCTCAAATTAATGGAGACTATGAAGCCAAGGAGGACAATATGAAGCGATACTTGGCCAAGGTTCAACATTTGAGCGGAATGTTTGATCACTTTATGGTGGAGCACATCCCCAGGTCGACAAACAAATGGGCCGATGCGTTATCTCGGCTGGCCTCATCCACCTCAGCCGCAATAGGGAAAAAAATTGTTGTGGAGTTGGTAAAGCATCGTGTGTTTGATGGTAATGAATCTTGCAACAAGACTACCACAACACGTGGATGGATGAGATAGTCACCTACCTACAACGTCAAACCCAGCCTGAGGATAGGTCTGAAGCTCGGCTTCTCCGTCTAAAGGCTTCCAGGTACGCACTCTTTAATGATCAGCTGTATAGAAAATCTTTTACACAGCCTTGTTTGCGATGCGTACCTGAATACGAGGGAGATTATATCCTCTGAGAATTGCACTTAGGAATATGTGGAAGCCATTCCGGCGCACGCTCTTTAGCCCGCAAGTGCTATTTGGCTGGTTATTACTGGCCTACCATTCGCAAGGATGCAGAAGAGCTAGTCAAAAATTGCCCATCTTGTCAAGCTCATGCACCGACCTCTCATTTGCCGAGCCATGAGTTGGCTGTTATTTCTAGTCCTTGGCCGTTTGTACAATGGGGAATGGACTTAGTAGGGCCTCTGCCCCAAGCTCCTGGCTCGATCAGATTTTTGCTGGTAGCAATTGACTACTTTACCAAATGGATAGAGGCTGAGCCACTAACCACCATAACTGGGGCCCAAGTAAAAAAGTTCTTGTGGAAGAATATTATCTGCCAATTTGGCCTACCCCAGGTCTTGATCTCAGACAATGGAAGGCAATTTGCCGAAGATCCTGTGAAGAGTTGGTGTCTTGATTTGCATATCAAGCAACGCTTCACCTTGGTAGCTCATCCTCAATCAAATGGCCAAGTAGAGCTTGCTAACAGGATCACTAAAGATGGTCTTAAAAGGTGTCTGAATAAGGCAGGAACTAATTGGGTGGATGAATTACCTAGCGTCCTATGGGCCTATCGGACTATGCCGTCTAATTCAACCAAGGAAACTCCTTTTTCCTTAGTATACGGTACTGAAGCTCTTATTGCTGCGGAGATCGGTTCTACGTCAGCTTGAGTGGATTATTACTCTGCCTCAGGCAAGGACCAAGAACTACGGTTAAACTTGGATGAACTAGAGGAAAAAGAGACCGAGCTCACATCCGCATGGCACAATATAAAAACTTGATCTCCCAATATTACAACTCTCGAGTACGTCCGAGATCTTTTCGAGTGGGAGACCTAGTGATGTGCAATAATGAAGTCAGCCATGCCATCCCAGCAGGAACCTTTAATCCAAAGTGGGAAGGTCCTTACCGAATAGTTGAAGTACACTCAGCTGGAGCCTACGAATTACAGACTTTGGAAGGCCGAACTCTTCCTCAAACTTGGCATTCTTCTCACCTTCGGCTCTTACATCAATGATGTAATTGTAACTATCTTGTATATCCAAACGTTTTCTTTGGAGCATCTATCAAGAGAAGTATTCTATCAGATGTACAGGCAAATCTCGAGCACCATGGAATGCTCTTACAAGACCTCGGCAGGTCCGAGGCAAAAGCCCGCTATAGGGTAAATCAAGACCTCGGCAGGTCCGAGGCAAAGGCCCACCATAGGGTAAATCAAGACCTCGGCAGGTCCGAGGCAAAAGCCCGCTATAAGGTAAATCAAGATCTCGGTAGGTCCGAGGCAAAAGCCCGCTATATGGTAGATCAATACCTCGGCAGGTCCGAGGCAAAGGCCCACCATTGGGTAAATCAAGACCTCAGCAGGTGCGAGGCAAAAGCCCGCGAAGGATAAAATAAGACCTCGGCAGGACCGGGGCAAAAATCCGTTAAAGGGTGGAATAAAACCTCAGCAGGTCTGAGGTAAAAATTCACCAGAGGGAAGACTTGTACAAACAAGCTTTAAAAATCCTCTTAACATAAAGAGGCCGAGGTGAAACAGAACAAGGTACACATACCTTATTTGATCTAGCAAAACTAGATAAAGTTGCGTTAAAAGACAATATTACAAATTTAAGACTTGGGATTACAACTATCGTCAAAATCATAGCCTAATCTAAACAGTGCAGAGTTCATTCTAAGTTTATCCATGAATTAGCTCAGCCAAATAACATGCTTACTTTATGACTTGGGGACGAAGTTTATTTTCAATGAAGTTGATCAAGTTTGACAAGACTTACATGGAAACTCAGCAACAATAAGTTTGAAGAATAAACTTGATGAAAATACTGAAGACAAAAGAGAAACTGAGCCACAAAAGATAAGTTTTTCATTGATGGAGAATTTGAGTTCAAAGTACAAATTGATGTCTGCTCAGCTAAAGATAAACAAAGAGAATCCTAAGCCTAATCATCTTCTTCCCTCAAGTCAGCTCCTTCTACAAATTTTTGAAATTGTTCTTCAAAGTCTTGGGAAGCATTAGGATTGTACAATTCAAAAAGGCGAGAATCCTCTTTGTTCAACTCTGGATAAACGGCTGAGCAGACATCGATGGCTTCTCTTCGGCCGACCTCCATGGCTGAGCTTTGAAGAAGGATCATATTTTCTTCAAAAAACTTGGACTTTTTGAAGTCCACAAGTGTCTTGATCTCAGCTTCAGTCAGTTGATGACGCAATAAGCCTATCTGCTCTTCATCAGCTTTACTCTTCTGCGTCAACTCAGCCAATTGCTTTTTCAGAAACTCATTCTCAGTTAGAGACTGAGTGGAGGTCAGCTCCAGATCTGCCACCTTATGTTCCAACTCATCTACTTTGGAGTTGGAGGTGGCCAGCCTCATTTCAGTATCTTCAGCCCTCCGTCGGAATTGGGAGATGTAAGCTTGCATATTAGCGTTTTCTTGGGCCAACTCAGCTCTCTTTAGCTCAGCTTCTTCAAGTTGTTTATTATTAGTCTCGAGCTCCCCAAGAAACTCACCACTGCGAGTCAGAATCTCTAACTCCTGGGCTCGGACCTGCAAAGGAAGCAGAGTTAGAAAACGTTAAGTGATAAAAAGCAAACAAGGGACACAAAGAAAGTTTTGCTTACCAAAGCAATGTTTGACTGGAAGGCATTTGTCAGCTCGTCCCAGACAGTTGCCCTAAACTTTTGATGGTCCAAGGGCAAGACTGCCACCTTGTTTAGTTTTCGAGCTATGCTGGGGTCGAGAGCTGAATCCCCTTCTGAAAACCTAATAAGGATTGGGTCATGAACTTCACCCGGCTGAGGCAGGTTTTCCTCAGCCGGCTCAGCAACGATCATCTCCGAGGTCTGAGATGGCCTCGGATCTCGGCTGCTGGAACCTTCACCCCTTTGCCTCTTCCTGGGGCGAAGGCTAGAGCCCTCATCAGCCTCTGCTGGAATTTCTGGTTCAGTAGAAGCCTGAGGCTGGATCTCGGCCTCAGGCTCATCATCCAGAATTTCAACTGGCAGAGCTGCAAAGAAACAAAACAGGTCAACATAAAAACAAGTCTCAACACTTAGAACATTTTTGCAGTTGAAGAAGGTTGTTACTCGACACAGGCTCTGCTGGCTCAGGCTCAGCAGAAGCAGCAGTTGGAACTGGGGGCAGAGATGAAGTAGAAGCTCCCCCAGAGCCCAGGGCAGCAATTCTTCTTTCCCTCCTGGCCCTCTTTCTGACCGCTGCTTCAACCATTTGGCTGGAACGAGAAGAAGATCCGGCCATTGCACCTGTATTAAAAATAAGACAGTTACGCACTGAGAGAGGGAAAGGTTGTTGAAAAGAAATGCCACAATATCAACCTCGGACAATGAGTAACTGGTCTGGAGAGAGTGGCAAATAGTTGTCACCAACAGCCGAGTGGTCCAGGTCGGCCGCTATCCAGATCTCCAAATCTACCTTTTGCCAGTCAATGACTATTGGAAGTGTTCGAATTCTATCTGCTTCATCGCAGTAATCTTGGCCTGGCCTCGTGTTATCAGCTCTGTCAGACTTCCAGATGTTTCTGCTCGGCAGCTTGGATTTTTTGACATAAAATTTTTTTTCTTTCCATCTCTTGTTGGAAGAGGGAATATTAAGGGCAAAAGGAAAATTGATGCTAGACGCTCGCTTGCTGAAATAATACCAGCTATGCAAGGTCAGACATGCGAAAAGGGCTCGGAAAGTAGCAGCATTGAAAGGAAGTTCAGCAATTCTAAGGAAAAGAAGATAACAAAGAATAAGTTTAAGGCCATTTAGCTGGATTTGAGGAAGCCTGAGTCCATAAGCCCGCAGAATACGGACAAGTGGCTCAGGAACAGGGAGGTTGAAACCTGACTTGAAGTAATCCTCATAGACTGCTTCATAATGCCTAGGGGGATCATAAGCATCTGACTAGGCAAGGGAAGGATCGGACTGAACTGGTTTTTGTCAATTTTATAAAATGTACAAATCCTGTCCAAGCTGGCCTCGGACAGAGTAGAGTGTGAATCTTGGACAAGGGAAGAAGGCAGACCTCTCTCGATGACCCCAGAAAACAAAGATGGGTCCCTCAGTGGGGCAGGGGGTTAAAAGATGCCGGAGCAGGAGCAATCCTTGCTTGCTATGGCGAAGAACTGACCACGGTGATTGCTCTGCTGGACTGAGCCGTATCACCAGTGGTCCGACGTAAATTGCTGATGGGAAGATCATCAACAGAGGCGGATCTGACGGACAGAGGTAGAGAACTGGAGTTATTCTCACCGCTGGCGGCGTAAGAACCGCCCTCAGAAAAGTTTTGCGAATCACGAGAAGGTGAAGACATAATGAAGAATTGAGGAAGAAGACTTACAGAAAACTTTAAGGAAAGGAGGAGGAAGGCTGAGCAAGGTCATAGTCGACGGAGTTTGAAAAGATCGCCGGAGTAAAATGCAAGAACAAATAAAAGGTTCAAGTGACCTTGGAAGGACCTATTTATAAGGTTTCATCTCGGCAACCCAAAGGTCATCTTGGTTTAATTGTCCTCGATTCCTGAAGCGGCCGAATTCAAAAAGCTGCGTAACTGATGCTTTGTACACTGCGCAAACAGTAAATGCGCAGAACAAACCAATCAGAGGTAGACACGTACCAAAAAGGTGGTGTAATTATAACTCTAGTCAGTTTGGTCAGGTCAGCTCAGCCAAAAACACCATCAACGCTTCGTGCTCTATGCAGCCAGTAAATGTGCTGAGCGGTCTAATCAGAGGTTGACACGTCGACAGTGAAAGGACGACTCGTTAAAGATTCTGAATCGATTAGTCTGCCCTCTCAGGTCAGCTCGGCCAAACTAATCTGGGGGCAAGTGATTAAGCAAAAAATACCACCTGTTAGTCAATAACAGTCAACGGTAAGTTATGGACATAAAAATGTTAAGTCCCGCGGGTCAGCCCAAGGCTCGGCAGGGTCATATACTGACAAACAATACATCTCGGCCTTAACGCCACCTCAGCCTAAAGGCCACATCTTGGCCTCAGCTCCATCTCGGCCATAGAGCAAATCAGCCAAAAGGCCGAATCTTGGCCTTGGCTCCGTCTCGGCCGATGATCTTAGGCCACACTTGTGATGTCAGCTGCGGATATCATAATGGGACTACTTATGCTCTCTGAAGTCGGCCACTTACATCTCAGCAAGCTGACCCCACATCCTAGGTCATCTCGGGCACTTCTGAGTATTTTTGGAAGGTTTGGCCTCAGTTCTAGGGTTTACCCTGGGTAATTCTACCAGGTGAAACATCTAGCTAGGTGTTCCAAGCTAGCTTACTCAACTCAGTACCACACCACGTGGCAAGCATGCAAGAGCAAGAGTCATCCTTGTGACCTCCTTGCCTGTCACGATTTCCGGACTCTGCCTATGCATTGGCCCAAGCCGCCATATAAAAGGCAGAAAACAGGAGAGAGAAAGACAAGTGAACAATTCACAAATTACAACTGTGACTCATCTTCCTCACGGTGAAAAACAACCAGGTTTACCAAAAAACCTTTTTGATATAAACTACCATCAGTATATAAACCTCTCCTAAAATGGCCTCCACTGACTTGACCGTCGGAGGGTATTACCCGGGGCCATAGATCCTGGGTCCTCTGACCTTGTTCCATTGTGCAGGTCGGCCAACAGCCCACTAAAGACAACTGACAGAGAAGAGACGGCATGACCCCAACATTTGAATTATTACTTGGTGATAAATCTGACATCATCACTAGCACTTGGAGATCAGATGATCATCTCACATCATCTGTACAAAGACTGCAAGATGGAGATAGAGGATGGCACTTTTCGATGCTGCACTAATACTAATCCTGATGAGAAACATCGATGTCATTTTGGGAATGGATTGGTTGGCAAGATATCATGCTCATATTGATTATCGGTAGAAACAAGTGGTGTTCAAGGACCCAACTAAGAAGGAATTCACATTTCAGGGGAACACGAAGCTAAAGAAGCTATCGCGCATTATTTATCTAACTGCAGCATATCTCATAAGGCACTGAAGAAAGGAGATGAATAATTTTTTGTGTACGCTCTAAACACTGATCAAGAGGTGCTTTCTATCGATGAAATTCCAGTGGTGAATGAATTCAAGGATGTCTTTCATGACGAGTTACAAGGATTGCTGTGAAGCAGGGTGTGGAGATTGAAATCAACCTGATACCGGGAGCAGAACCGATCTCAAAAGCGCCATACAAAATCTGCTAGATCGGAAGTTTATAAGATCTAGTGTCTCGCCTTGGAGAGCACCAGTTTTATTCGTGAAAAAGAAAGATGGTAGCATAAGGTTGTGCGTCGATTATCGCGAACTCAACATGATCATGATCAAGAATAAATATCCGCTACCAAGGATCGATAGTTTGTTTGACCAGCTGGAGGTAAGAATTCTTTATAATTCAACAAGTTATATGTAACACAATTATAAACGTGAACAAGACACAATTATGTGCAGGGTGCAAAAGTGTTCACGAAGATTGACCTTGTGTCAGGTTACCAACAGCTGAGGATTAAGATTAAGGACATTATGAAGATGACGTTTCGTACAAGATACAGGCATTACGAATTCCTGGTGATGCCCTTTGGATTAACGAATGCCCCTGCATCATTCATGGACCTAATGAACACCGTATTCAGAGAATAGTTGGAAAAGTTTGTGGTGGTGTTCATTGATGATATCCTAGTGTATTGGCCCAACGAAGAGACGTATGCTGAACATTTATGAGAGGTGCTGGAAAATCTGAGGAAGAAGAAACTATATGCAAAGTTCATCAAAGGCTGAGGAGTGTGACCTTCTTTAGTCATGTGATTTTGAAAGAAGGCATTATAGTGGACTCAAAGAAGATCGAGACGATTACGAGTAGCCGAGACCTATGAATTTACTGAGGTGAGAAGCTTTTTTAGGTCTTGCTGGATATTATTGGAATTTAGGTGAAGGATTCTCAAAAATCGTAGCCCCATTGACTAGATTAACGCACAAGAATGCGAAATTCGAGTGGACCTCAGAGTGTGAGAAAAGTTTCACTGAATTGAAGAAAAGGTTGATCCTGCACCAGTCTTGCCACAACCCTCCGGTACTAAATGGTTTATGATGCAGAGTGACGCCTCGAAAAATGGCTTAGGTATATGTCTATAAATTTTTATTTTGTGATTATGTACTTATAAACTTTGGCCTAACCCTTTGATTATAGAATGCGTACTCATGCAAGGAGAAAGTGTGATTGCTTATGCATCAAGGAAGTTGAAGCCGTACGAACAGAATTATCCCACTCATGAATTGGAACTTGCCACGGAGGTATTTACATTAAAGATATGGCGGCACTACTTATATGGGGAAAATGTGAAGTCTTCACAGATCATAAGAGCCGCAAGTATTTATTCACGCAGAAGGAGTTGAATATGAGGCATAGGAGATGGTCGGAGCTAATTAAGGATTATCACCTTGCCATCTACTGTTATTTGGGAAAGGCGAAAAGAGTGGCTTGAAGAGTCCCTATTTTTAAGGAAGGCAGCCGGACACCAGTCGGTATTTTGGATGCCCAGGTCGGAGTATTGATCCAATTTGATTCAAACCACTTATAGGTCTTAGATAACTCAATTTGGGACGATTTTCATGTTTTACACTTTTGCTAATTTGGGCGACAAGATGGACCGAAATCAAGGGCAATTTGAGAGTCCAGAATGGAAAGTACTGACGTTCACTGGATGGATACCTAATCTTTAGAGGCTCGTATCTCTGTCAAAAAGAGTCCAAATGAGGTGATTCAAGAGGCCACATTCAAGGAAATTTCATGAACAACTTTTCTGAAGAGTGCAAACCCTAATTCGGCTTCTAGAATTGGCTATAAGACAGTAACCGACAGGGTGTAATTCCAGTGCGAGATTTTAGGGATTTGAATTATGTAATCTTCCTTGATTAGATTTGACTTATCTTTTATGTAAATTTGATTAAGATTGATAGGTAGTATTTTTAGGACTTTGATTGATTAGTTAACTTTTAGGAGTAGAAGAATATGGCATTATATCTTGAGAAAAACGGCAGCCTAGAGGGTTAGAATTTTTAGAATTTTCAATCTCAGAATTCCAGAATTTCGGCAGCTTGTGCTCCCTTCATTCTTGTGTTTTTCCTTTGGTTTTCACAAAGTAAAATCATGGCTAGTTCCAATCAAGGTTTGAGCAAACCTAGTTGGTGAATCACAATCCAAGGAATCGGAACGACGTGTTGGATTGGGAGATTCGAATTGCTCAATGTAGACGTTGTTGATTTCTCTTGTCCAAGAAGGTGGTGTTTGCGCCATTGTCCCAGGCAAGGGTTGATCAAAGGTGTCTTTTGGAGTTGAAAGAAGCGATCGTCAATTCCATACGATCCAAGATCGTATCAAAGTGGTATCATAGCAGAGGTTTCTTCTTTACAACTCGCATATCTTTTACTCTCTTATTTTTCTTGTTGTTTTCTTTCTCATCCTAAGACGTCCATCACACCACCTCTGTTCTCCTATTTTTGTCCATAATTTAAATCCCTATCTCTCTCTCTGATAACTTTCGTCTAATAAAAAAACAAAAGGCTGCGTTTTTTTTAATTATTCTTGTCAACACATAGAAAGCAAAAGGAGAAACAAACTCCTACTTGTTTTGCTTCAGATCACGTTGATGTTACTTCCCCATGGGTGCACGCTGAAACCACTATTTGAAGCCTTTATTTTTCTTTTTTTTGACTCACCTTTTATCTATTCAGTTATAAAAAAAAGGACCTACGTTGGATCATGTTGGATTTTGCTGTGGATAGTACGTGCGCACAAAAGTTTGGACCTTGCAAATATTTTGTGCTCTTAACATTTCAAGATCAATTCTTTATGCACACTTGACAATAGGTTCGTTGTATTAGGGTTTAAATTCCGCTATAGCATATAAATCTAGTCCATTGCTTAAAAGTGCTACCTAGTGTCACTTTTAAATCTTCTTGCTAACGAAGCTTTTAGTTGATTTTAGACTTGTGTGACTTGATTGCATTGTTGCTTGGTTTGTGTTGCAATTTTCTTGTATCCAAGGCATCATCTTCAAGCCAAACCAAGCCCCAAAAGGCCATATCTCGGAGACAAAAAAAATTCCTATCTTTTGCTTAAAACAACCTACTGCTTCCTCCATGCACACGCACCACATGTTATTTTAACTTTTGCTCTGAACCTTTTTTTCTTGCTTGATTCACGGTATATTCATTTTGTTATAAAAAAAGGGCTCGGACAGCGCGAGAGGAAAAAAACGGGTTCGGACAGCGTGTAAAAAAAATTCAAAAAAAAAAGAATCAGCAAAAAAAAGTGAAGCCGAGACCAAAAGAAAAAGAAAAGAAAGAAGAACACTTGATGCAAATTGCATTTATCAATACCCATCAGAGCAATTAGATTTGAATTTCTCTTCTGAGCGTTGGTGAAGGTCACAGCGTCTAAAATATATTCCTGTAATATATGGCACGTAACTTTTAATACATATTCTTATTAAAGCATTTATTTTCCCATAACTTGTAACACCTTCTGACCTTTACGTTCAAAAAAAAAACCATGCCCCTTGAGACCACAAAGACTACATCTTTTCTTGTCTTTATTCTTGGATACTTGATAGTTGTAATAAAATCAACAACCTTGTAATTAACTTGCATAAGGCTAAGGTTAACTAAAGATTGCCCAGGACAACCCTTAGCTTTCTTTGGCTCAACCTTTGACATAATTTTTGGTCTCATTTTTCCTTGATTCTTAGAAGGTTAAGTGTGTTAAATTGTCTTGTTCTTAGCTTGATACCTTTGACTATTAGTTGCTGAAATTTGGTTGACACATTAGAGAAGAAGGTGCAATTGATCATCGGATTGTGTTAGCCCCTTGAGAAGCTTGCTTTGGTTGTATCTAGTCCAAGATTGGCCGAGGAAAGCACAAACTTGAGTGACTATACAAGAGCGAGAGAGGAACATACACTTTGATTTTGATTTTCACTAACGTAACGAAATCTCTTTTGTCTTTGTGTTAGTTTTTCCTTTCTTTGTTTTCTTGATTAATTTCAGGTTACTTATGGATTCCATGGAGGATAACATTAGAGACCTCTATCGTGCGACGATAGTAGGCTTACGTCAAGCTCATTTCACTTATGGAATTGCATATGATTTGGATGATATGAGTGATGATTCTAGTGTTGATATTGAGCATGATTCTTATGATGATGATGCTGAAATTTCAATTGATACACATGTTGTTCATGATGACAAAGTTGATGTGTCGAATGAACATGACTTACATGATAAGCTTCTTGACTTGCATGATCCTAAATTGTTTAAATCCGGTTTGTCTGAATCTGCTGATGTTTTGCACTCTAAAGTGTGTGAACCTGATAAGAAATTTCATGTTGGCTTCCATGATCATATTGAAGTTGAACATGATTGTGTGAAGTTCTTAGAACGTAATTTTGACATTCGTAAGAAACTTCTAGAACAAAAAGAACATAACTTTGAGATCCTTGCAGAAATAGAAGAACAAAAGGCACACATATTAGACTTCCTTAATAAATTGCAAAGTCTTAGGAGACTTGTTGATGTTCATCATGTTCATATGCATGAGACTGACTTGCGTGATGAAAGTGATGAGCTTGAATCTAAAGTTGTTTGTGCTACACATCACTCACATGATTTGCTTGATTTACATGCTGATTTACAAGATGATTTGAGTGACATTTCAAGTGAGAATAGTGATGTTCTAGGTCATAACTATGATAACATTGAGAAGCATGAATGGGTTATCTATGATAATCTCTTGTTTGAGTGCCTTGATAGTGATATTCCATCCCAAGAAAATTCTAGTTTGCGTGCGTATGAATCTAAAATTCCACTTGACGTTACATTGCACACTGATTTTGAAGATGATAATCTGAATGTTAATGATGATTTGTGCTTTGTTGAGCATGATAGTTCAAATACCTCTGGTTTGGAAGTTCTAAGGAGCGTACAAGGTATGTTGTTTATTCCTCATGTTTTACATACTTTCTCTTTCATGCATGATAAATCTTATGTGAGGAGTTTTATATCTATCTTGTTAGTGCATCCTAAACATATTAAAAAGAGGTGCTTGTTGCTAAGTGTTCGTGTAGATATGTGTTATAATGTGTTGTTTTCTACATGCTTCTTCCTTCAGTTAATTATTCATCCTAAGCATGTTAAACTCAAATTATGCATGTTCACTACACTTTATTCTCTTAGGTTTGTGCCTTGTATATATTATGAGTCATTTATAGAGTATCTCTTTTATCCCTTTCTATGTTTAGGTTCGAGGTCGAATCCTTTTGAGGAGGGAGGGAATGATGCGATTCAAGGAGTCCTAAACGTACAAACTTCACAAACAAGGGCCTTGAACATACTAACTCCACAAACAAGAAGCTTTTGCACAAATAGAAGATGTAAACTAAAGAGCTTCTTGTTCAAACATGTGCAAGATGAGCCAAAGAATGTATTTTATTGAGGCCATGATTTCTGATTGTCTAAGTGTTTCAATGCACATTATATGATGTAAGGGTTGGTGAGAGGACAGGATGGTCATTTCATGCGTTGTCGTCGTAGTATCGAGTCTAGTTGTTTGAGTTGTCTTTGTTTTGGGTCTAGTATATTTTATAGCATCTTTTTAATATGTGTTTATAGTGCTAATGGCTGTGTTTGAGTGTTTCCTATGTAGGCAAGGCTAAATAAGGAAAGTGGCTTGAAGAGTCCCTATTTTTCAGGAACTCAGCCGGACACCAGTCGGTATTTTGGATGCCCAGGTCGGAGTATTGATCCAATTTGATTCACACCACTTGGAGGTCTTAGCTAACCCAATTTTGGAGGATTTTCATGTTTTAAACTTTTGCTAATTCGGGCGACAAGATGGACCGAAATTAGGTGCAAGTTGGGAGTCCAGAATGGAAAGTACTGAAGTTCACTAGATGGATACCTAATCTTTGGAAGCCCGTATCTCTATCAAGAAGAGTCCAAATGAGGTGATTCAAGAGCCCAAATTCAAGAAAATGTCATGAGCTACAACTTTTCTGAAGAGTGCAAACCCTAATTCGACGTCTAGAAGCAGCTATAAGCCAGTAACCGACAGGGTGTAATTCCAGTGCAAGATTTTAGGGATTTGAATTATGTAATCTTCCTTGATTAGCTTTGACTTATCTTTTATGTAAATTTGATTAAGATTGATAGGTAGTATTCTTAGGACTTTGATTGATTAGTTAACTTTTAGGAGTAGAAGAATATGACATTATATCTTGAGAAAAACGGCAGCTTAGAGGGTTAGAATTTTCAATCTCAGAATTCCAGAATTTCGGCAGCTTGTGCTCCCTTCATTCTTGTGTTTTTCCTTTGGTTTTCACAAAGTAAAATCATGGCTAGTTCCAATCAAGGTTTGAGCAAACCTAGTTGGTGAATCACAATCCAAGGATACGGAACGACGTGTTGGATTGGGAGATTCGAATTGCTCAACGTAGACGTTGTTGATTTCTCTTGTACAAGAAGATGGTGTTTTCAGAATGATGCGATTCAAGGAGCCCTAAACATACAAACTTCACAAACAAGGGCCTTGAACATACTAACTCCACAAACAAGAAGCTTTTGCACAAATAGAAGATGTAAACTAAAGAGCTTCTTGTTCAAACATGTGCAAGATGAGACAAGGAATGTATTTTATTGAGGCCATGATCTGATTGTCTAAGTGTTTCAATGCACATTGTATGATGTAAGGGTTGGTGAGAGGACATGATGGTCATTTCATGCGTTTTCGTCGTAGTATCGAGTCTAGTTGTTTGAGTTGTCTTTGTTTTGGGTCTAGTATATTTTATAGCATCTTTTTAATATGTGTTTCTAATGTTAATGGCTGTGTTTGAGTGTTTTCTAGGAGGCAAGGCTAAATAAAGAAAGTGTCTTGAAGAGTCCCTATTTTTCAGGGACTCAGCCGGACACTAGTCGGTATTTTGGATGTTCAGGTCGGAGTATTAATCCAATTTGATTCAAACCACTTGGAGGTCTTAGATAACTCAATTTGGGACGATTTTCATGTTTTACACTTTTGCTAATTCGGGCAACAAGATGGACTACTGAAGTTCACTGGATGGATACCTAATCTTTGGAGGCCCGTATTGCTGTCAAGAAGAGTCTAAATGAGGTGACTCAAGATCCCAAAGTCAAGGCAATTTCATGAGCTACAACTTTTCTGAAGAGTACAAACCCTAATTCGACGTCTAGAAGCGGCTATAAGCCAGTAACCAATAGGGTGTAATTACAGTGCGAGATTTTAGGGATTTGTATTATATAATCTTCCTTGATTAGCTTTGACTTATCTTTTATGTAAATTTGATTAAGATTGATAGGTAGTATTCTTAGGACTTTGATTGATTAGTTAACTTTAGGAGTAGAAGAATATGGCATTATATCTTGAGAAAAACGGCAGCCTAGAGGGTTAAAATTTTCAGAATTTTCAATCTCAGAATTCCAGAATTTTGGCAGCTTGTGCTCCCTTCATTCTTGTGTTTTTCCTTTGGTTTTCAGAAAGTAAAATCAAGGCTAGATCCAATCAAGGTTTGAGCAAACCTAGTTGGTGAATCACAATCCAAAGATACGGAACGACGTGTTGGATTGGGAGATTCGAATTGCTCAACGTAGACGTTGTTGATTTCTCTTGTCCAAGAAGGTGGTGTTTGCGCTATTGTCCCACGCAAGGGTTGATCAAAGGTGTCTTTTGGAGTTGAAAGAAGCGATCGTCAATTCCATACGATCCAAGATCGTATCAGTTATATTGAGATGAAGTTGGGGAGAAGACGATCATTGGACCCGAGTTAGTTGAGCAGATAATAAAAAAGCTGAAGATTATTTGAGAAAGGCTCAAGGTGGTTCAAGATCGTAGTTAAAGTTGGGCGGATTCAAAGAGAAGACAATTGGAGTTCGCCGTGGCAGAAAAGTGTACTTAAAGATTTCCCCGACAAAGGAGTTATGAGATACGATGAAAAGGAAAAGTTAAGCCCAAGATGTATTGGTCCATATGAGGTGCTTGAGAAGATTGGGACATTGACCTATCGACTAGTGCTACCTCCGGCGTTGTCGCAAGTGCAAAATATCTTCTACGTGTTGTAGTTGAGACGCTACGTATCCTACCCAAGTCATGTGTTAGATGCTCGATACTCCGATGCGCATTGTAGATCACACGGATCAAGTTTTGAGGAGGCGAGTCATCCCCTATGTCAAAGTTCAGTGGACGAATCACATCAAGCGAGAGATGACTTGGGAGTTTGAGGAAGAGGTGCGGAAGAAGTACCCACATCTATTTGACTAAGGTACATATGTTTCGAGGACAAGACTTTTAATAGAGGTCATGAATGTTACCGACCGAATATTTTTACACAATATATATAAATATTGTAGTGTAGGTAACCGGTTGGAAAAGAAAAGGATAAAAGAAATAAAATAAGGAAACAAAATAGGGATAGAAATTATCCTCACTAAGTTGGATTGAAATAGGAATATCGGATAGGAACCAGCCCTATATGATTCACTTAAATGGTAAACCTATAGCTATTAAGAATATACTTATTACATTTACCTCTACCTATCTATATATATACATTTTAATCAAAACCCAAACCCTACAACCCTTACAAACAAAAAAAGGTAGCTCCCTCCCCTCCCTGCATATATTCGCCTGCCACCCTTTTAAGCGAAAAGAGAAGACATTTTCTTGCTTCAACCAACCCTAATCCACATACGGTATAATATATATGAACCGATGTAAGTATCCTACCTGTGTTGACTATGATTTTGCAAAATATATGATTATATTTTCGGTAACAACTTCGGATCATACATGTTCATAATTTTTTTCAGAGATGGATGAATTTATAAATATTTATGGTGTGAGCCGATTGTATATATGTATATAGTATATGGCAGTGGTCGAAATTGGCATATCATAGAAATAGGGAAATGAATTTCATATCGCACACACAGACACACACACACACACATATATATATATTAAACTGTGTATATAAATGTATATATGCATATGTTTTGTGATGTATATGTATGTGTGGCCGAAGAAATTGTTGGGCATTGGAAGGGGACATATGTTCGACCAGGGGCTGGAGTTTGGCATAGGTTATGAAATTCGTATGAGTATACGAATTGTAATAAAGGAATTTTGTATGATTTTATGTGGTATATATTTAGGGTTTTTATTGGCTTTTGGACAAATTGAATTGTTTCAAAATTGTGATTTTTATGGTTTGAGGGTGGAATAAGGTGGAAAATAGAAAAAGATGAATTCTGGTGGTTAGAAGGCGGCGCCCTATGGCGGTGCCTGAGGCACACACAGAGGCTAAATGGCGGCGCGTGCGCGGATGCTTAGTGTCGGGCGTAAACTGTGCATGCTGCTTAAGGTGTTAGATATGAGAAAATATGAGTGGTGTGGAATATGGAGGGTGGTCGATGGATATAGAGGGAGTGGGACTAAATTTAAGGTTTTAGGGAGTGGGGAGGGGACGATTGAGGGAGCTTGGGAGGGGACGGGTTTTGGTGGCGGCAGGCAGTAGGGGCCGAGCGTGATAGGGGGTGAGGTGAGATGAGTTGGGTAGTGGGTTGGAGGAAAAGTGGGTCTATAGAGGTACGTGTATACACGTGTATGTGCGTGAACATGTACATGTATATATATATACACACATGGATGGAGTAAGTTGTTTTGTTATATTGGAAATATTTGATTATTTGGATATTTGTGTCTGGCGTATTTGATATTCGGACTTTGGAAAATATTCGATTTCGGAAAATATTGGATTTTGGAAAATTGGAAATTATTTGACTTTGGAAATATTTCGAATAATTTGCATTGTATATTTTGAAATTCACCCTTACAAGGTGAAATATATTGTTATGCCAGATCGATTCCAAACAAATAGAGCGTATGAGCATATTGGCTATTTTGATATAGAGCACTCAGTTATATTGGCTGCAATTAGGGCGCTTAGGCATATTGAATATTTCGACAGAGCGCATGGGCATGTTGACTATAGGGGGATAAATTTGTAGGTCTTTCGGTATAAGTTACTTGAAGAAAAAGTGCTATAACCATTACATTAAAATTTAGATTTGGACTTTGGATTTGGTACCGAGTTGGATTCGGATTTGGTTATTCGACTTTGGACCGATTGAACCGGATTTGGAATCAAACTTTGGTTTTGAACTTTGAAAATTGATTTTGACTTAGCATTGCATCGATTTCGGAAATTCCATCATGGTTTTGACTTGGACTAACTTCAGAATGGGCAGTGGCTTGCTCGACTTTGAAGACTATACTTGGTTGACCTTGTCGTTTGGATGTTAAGGGTAATTCATTAATTTTATTTGCAAATGGAAAACATGCTATTTTACATATATTGCTATTTATTTTGTAACTCTTGTTTTCCCTTGTATAATCCCATGGTAAGTACAGTGACACTACTTACTGCGCGAAGTGTCACTCATAGTATGCCTTATTGTTGTTTTGCAGATAAGACAGACTATGACCTAGTATACGTAGAGGATGATTCAGAATGAGGATTCTTATATGGGAGGTGTTTCTTAGGAAGGCTTTTGAGGATTTAGTTGATACATTTTTCTGGACTTGATTTTTATGTATTTTGGAGATTTAGTACTTTTGATTTACGTTATGACCTTGTTTTGTTTTAATTCTACCTAGACTCATACATTTAGTATGAATGATTATTTCAATGTTTTTATTTTATGACTTTCGCTGACATCAATGTACGTCACCTTGTTGATGTGTAATTGTCTTGTATCAACGCCTTGTATTTCCCTTAACAGAATACGGTGGGTGAATGGGTCGCTACAGTCATCCTCATGTCCAGGCCTTTCGTCACCCTTATCTCTCTGCCCCCCCCAAAAAAAAACATGGAGCAAGTTGGAGATACCAATTGCCCTTCTAATCATCTCGTTTTCACTCAAGTGCACCCGAGATGATTTTTGTGTTCTCCAAGTTGGCTCTGGTTGATCACCTATAAATACAATCTTGCAATCTACAGATAAGGGATCGAAACCTTACTTCATACTTATGGACCTAAAAGCTCATGATGTCTGCTCGTTTTAAAATTTCTACAACTGATTTAAACGTCGGAGGGTTTTTATAGAGTCAAGCTCCGGAAATTTCTAACGATTAGTTATTTTGCAGGGATCATCTGTATAACAGGTCCAAACAGTTATCCACATAGCTCAATTTCTAGCCCGTTTACTCAAAAAGTTTGTATTGTCCACTTTGCACTTGAAAAACCATTGAATGAAATCAAAAAAGTGTTTTGACCTCTATTGGCAGGAACTGTCCAAGTCATTTTGGCACTAGGAGTACTCTTAAAAGTGTTATTCCATTTTTCTGACTCATTGCCTCAAAGAATCATGGTTACCACATGAAGCTTGTTGTGAAAGGCTTGGTGATACCCTTTAGTAAGTAGGCGAAAGAACTCACATGAGGCAAAAGCATTCCCATCGTTCTCCTCCTGTTAATGATTATTCTCCGGTAATAGCTTCTGTTGGACCACCTTACACCGAAGAGAGGATACTAGAAGGACAACGACTACTCATTCTGCTGTGTCCATTGCTGAATATTTTCATTTGTCTTGTCAGTCTACGGACACAATCAGAGTTGGGAGAGAAGAAATAAGATAGAAGGAATAGAGGGAGTTGGAACGGTCAAGAGAGGATTGATGGCCCCTTTCTATTGTTGGCCCTATAAGAAAAAATAAAGAGAGAAGGAATAGAGGGAGTTGGTATTAATAATATTGAAACAAATATTGAAACAATTCTTCCATGTCTTTTATTCATTGGACTTCTTTGATTTATAGTTACAGAGAACTACTATACAAGAAAATATATCAATTAACATTATTCTTGATTGATTCCTATTATCTTCATATTAACACCCTCGATTTACTTCCCTTACACTCCCTCTCAAGTTGAACCAGCAGGTCACCGATGTTCAACTTGCTTAGTGCTGAGTGAAAAACTCCTCCAGGTACTGCTTTAGTCAAGATATCAGCCAACTGATCTCCTGATCGAGTATACCGAAGTCCAATGATCCCTCCTTCAAGATTTTCCTTGATAAAATGCATGTCCGCTTCCAAATACTTTGTACAGTCATGATGAACGGGATTTTAAGAAATATCCACTGCAGCTTTATTATCACACCTGATTTATCTGCTGCAGCTTTATTATCGCACCTGATTTGACATACCTTTTTTGGTGGAAAACTCATATCTGCTAGAAGTTTCCCTAGCCAAAGTACCTCAGGAGTCCCCGTGCAATCCCCCTGAATTCAGCTTCCGCACTCGATAGTGCTACTATCTTTTGTTTCTTACTTTTTCATGTGACAAGATTGCCACCAACCAGAGTGAGATAGCCTGATGTGAACCTCTGGTAATTCGGATTACCTACCCAATCAGCGTCTGTGTAGGCTTCGATCTCTAGGTGTCCTTGTTTCTGGAAGAGCACACCTTGTCCAACTGACCCATTTAGGTACCTCACTATCCTCAGAGCAGCTTCCATATGGGCCTTTTGTGGGCAGTGCATAAACTGACTAATTACTCCAACCGTATATTCTATATCGGGCCTTGTGTGGGCTAGTTATATGAGCTTGCCTACCCGTCTCTGATATTGTCTTTGATCAACATCTGCTTTGCCTTCTCTTGTTTGCAGTCTATGATTCATAATTATTGGAGTAGTTGCATGCTTACAGCCAACAAACCCAGTTACGACTAGTAGACCTGATATGTACTTACGCTGGCAGATGAAAATCCCCTTTCTTGACCTGAACACTTCGATTCCCAAGATTTACTTGAGCTGACCAAGATCTTTCATTTCAAATTCCGGGAATCGCCTTTCTCAAAGTTGAGCCATCTCCTTCTTGTCACTTCTAGTGATAACCATATCATCCACATAGATTATGACGCATGTGATTGAGCTTCCTCTTCTCTTGATCTGAGTTGCTCTGCCGATAGCCACTCTCTTTTATTGCCTGAGTGAACCTGCCAAACCACGCTCTCGAAGTCTGCTTCAGACCATACAGTGTCTTTTTTAATCTGCACCCTTCGTTTGTCTTGAACCCTGACGAGAAACCTGGTGGAGCTTCCACATACACCTCCTCTTTTAAGTCACCATGTAGGAATACATTTTTCACATCAAATTGGTGTAAAGGCAGTCCTGATTCGCTGTTACTGAAAAGAGAGCTCAAATTGTATCCATTTTGGCTACTAGAGAAAACGTTTTTGAGTACTCCAATCCGTACATCTGTGTGTATCCTTTAGCTACTAACCTTACTTTGTACCTTTCAATCGTTCCATCAGATCGATACTTGATGGAGAATACCCACAGGCAACCTACAGGCTTCTTTCAGAGTTTCAACTTACCTTTCCCACGTTCCAGTCTTTTCCAACACATTCATCTCTTTTTGCATAGCCTGTCTCCATTCCGTCACTCTTTGTGCTTCCTCCACTGTCTTCGGAATATCTTTATTATGTATGGATGCAGTAAAGGACTTTGCTGAAACGGAAAACTTCCCCTTGGCAATACTCCCTATTGGATATTTGGAGTTCCGTGGCCGGTACTCTGGTTCATAATGTATAGGCGGGACTCCTCAATTTCTTTTCGGTGGGAGAATTTACCTACGAGTGGGCTCCCCAACAAATGGGTGACCAGAAATCTCAACAGAATCATTCACTGGTTGGTCAGAACTACTTACCTCAGGATATTCGGAGGATGTAGAGTCTAGTTGTGTCTCTAAGGTATGGAACTGTTCCCAGTTGTCAGGATGGTCCGGTGCTTTGGTCTACTTTCTCTATTGGGACAGTTATATGCAGGACCAAGCTGAGTAACCAATCTAGCGAGTCACCTGTCCTTTTCTCCCCCTGACCGCTAGTTGGTGAATGAAATTAATACTCAAGTTCCAAAAAATCACAATCCATAGTCGTGTGCATCTAGTGGGTGAGTGGATTGTAACACTGGTACCCTTTTTTGTTGACACCATATCCGACAAACACACATTTCACAGCACATGGTTGGAGTTTATGTCTGTGAGACTTAGGTATGTGAACGTATACGGTACACCTAAAAAACTGAGCGGTTAGTGTGAGAATATCTATGAGAGGAACATGTTTAGTAAGGGCGGCTAGAGGAGTCTAAAATTTCAGGATCTTGGTGGGGAGACGATTATTAAGGTATACAGTTATAGTGACCGCCTCAGGCCAGTAAGATTTAGGGACATGGGACTCAAGAAGAAGAGCTCGGGTAATTTCAAAGATAAACAAGTTTTTTCTTTCAGCCACCCCGTGTTGTTGTGGGGTGTCAGGACACGTTGTTTGGCGAATAAGGCCTTTGGCTTGGAAGAACTCTCTAATTTGTGTATTGACAAACTCGGCCCCATTGTTGAAGCGGAAGATCTGGATTTGTTTCTGAAACTGGGTTTGCACAAGAGTATAGAACGACGTAAATTTCTTAAACACTTCAGACTTGTGTTTGAGAAAGTAAACCCAGGTCATCCTAGTGCAGTCATCAATGAACAACACAAAATAGTTATAGCCACTGGGACTTGGAACTGGTGACGGACCCCATACATCAGAGTGCATTAGGAAAAAGGTGTAAGATGTCTAGTATTATTTAAAGGAAAAGATTGTCTATGGCTTTGAGCCAGAATACAAGTATCACAAGAAAAATTATTTTGTTTATGAAATAATTTAGGAAACAGCTGACGTAGATACCCCCACGATGGATGACCCAGACGCCGGTGCCACAGTCAAGCCTGAATATCAACCATCCTGTGAGCAAGTTTTACTTCCCATGTTAGTCTACCTCGTCAACAAGGTACAGTCCACGACACTCAGAACCACACTCAAGAATCCTCTATGTCCGAATATCCTGAAATAAGCAAAAGGACAAATATATCAGTATGGTGCAATTTAGTGCTTTAGTAAAATGGCTTATAGATAGTAATTTGTGGGACAAGGTGGGAACATAGAGGCAGTTGTCAAGTCGAATAGACAGAGCGATATGAACGGTTCCTATCCCCTCGATAGGTGAATACCCCCCATTGACTATCTTAATCTGTATTTTTGAAGAATATGTTAGGCTGAGGAAATCTGACGGGTCATACGACAACGTATCTGTGGTGCCGCAATCAAATACCTATCTGGAATTTAAGATTGGTGTTTTAGCAGGAGGGGCCACTGACTGACCCCATCCAATGGTACATAAATCAGGGGACGGTAATTTGGAAATATTCAAAAAAGGCTCATTAAAGAAGGCCGGTGGGGAGGCTTTATGGTAAAGGGAAAACCACTTTTCCTCTCCCCATGCCCGCTGTTACCTCCTGCGCTTCTGGAAGGATATGCTCTTTCTTCATCTGCTCCTTTTCTCTGAACGACTCCTGCGAAGAATCCTGGGTTATCTTCATTGGCTTTGCTGGTGCTGGTGACCTCCGGGTTACCCACCGCTGCTCCAGCCACGCTTGGTCTCCTTCCCCTTTTCTGGCTGTCTTGCCACTAGTCGGGGTAGCCAATTTTCTTGAAGCAACCATCAGCCGTATGTCTGGTCCCTCCGCAAAAGGTGCACTTTAATATGTTACTCTGATACCATTTTAACACTATTGAAACAAATATTGAAACAATTCTTCCATGTCTTTTATTCATTGGACTTCTTTGATTTATAGTTATACATAACTACCATACAAGAGAATATATCAATCAAAATTATTCCCGATTGATTCTTGATTGATTCTCCTTATCTTCATATTAACACCCTCGATTTACTTTCCTTACAGTTGGAACGGTCAAGAGAGGATTGATGGCCCCTTTTCATTGTTGGGCCGGGGGTACAACACACGTCTCGCTTTAATAGACATGTGTTTGGGCCAAACCGGTGTCTGAGTGAAGAGGCGCGTAACAAAACTATGCAATAAATAGTCATTCTTCCATCTCGGTAGACCACGACTGTCTCTGGAAGTCCATTCATGCGAGTAATTGACACCTTTGCAGTCCCGTCAGACTTTGCTGAAGTTAGACATCTATGATGGAACTACTGATCCAGCAGATAACCAATTACAGTTTGAAATTTCCACGAATTTGAAGAGTGTTCCAGAGTGTTATAACCGTGTATAAAAAAAAGGGATAAAAAAAAGAGGAAATAATATGTTTAAATGACTAAATTTTTATCCTAATCTATTAATTAACCCTTATCCTTCCTCAAATCTCTCCCTCTCTCTTTTAATCCTCATTAACCCTAATCCCTCTCCCCTTTTATCTCAAATTCGACAGCCTCCTCTCCCCTTCTCCCCATCAAACTTTCGGCCACAAGAGAAAGAGGAAAAAGAAGGATCTTTGATCCATAGTGCAAGAGAAGGGAGATCACACCGCCAACGTCATCACACTCTCGCATATCAATCACTTTTTGCTAGGATCGAGGTAGGTGTATACTATTATTTCCCTCAAAACGGTATGAAGTCGTGCATAGACAAAATGGTATTTTTCGTGTCGTTGGTGTTCAATTGTTATACGATTGTGATCTTGATTAATTGCTCCAAGGTGTTTATTTTCCGTTATTCGTTTTGTTTTCAACGTGATCTCGTTGTTGTACGTTTCTGTGTGGGGTTGAGAGATCGTTATGCGTGTATGAATATGTGGGAAGGGGTGAAAGGTTGAATGGAATTGAGGGTTGGATTGCAGAAATTTCAGAATGGAACTTCTGAAATACGAGGACATCGATCGATCGACGTCCAGAGGGCGTGAGATCGATGTGCCTCAGAACCACATCGATCGATCGACGTCCAGAGGGCGTGAGATCGATGTGCCTCAGAACCACATCGATCGATCGACGTCCTATGGCTGAGGGTTCGATGTGCCTCAGAACCACGTCGATCGATCGACGTCAGAGGATGACGTCCAACTGTTTTCTTCCCCTTTCCCTTGCATTCATGGCACGTGCATTGCATGAGGTACCCATTGCCTGAGGGCGTGCGTGTTCGGAGGATACGTAGCGTCTATAGGGAGTGGGGGCCGTGATGATACGCAGCGTCGGTCGGGCGTGGGTGTCATGTGATACGCAGCGTCTATAGGGCGTGGGTGCCGTGCGAATATGCAGCGTCTATAGGGCGCGGGTGTCTGAAGATACGCAGCGTCTATAGGGCGTGGGTGTCATACGATACGCAGCGTCTATAGGGCGTGGGTGTCCAGAACAGCAAGTGGTGGCTAGAGACCATGACGCTGGAGTTAGGTCCCGGGAGCATGCATTGCATATAGGCCTAGGAGCATATTTGCCTGGCATGTTTCTAGTTGCGTATGACATGTTATGTGAGCATGCATCACGTACTTGCGCATGCATCTTGTGTGGATTGTTTATTTTCGTATAAGCCATGTCGTGTTGTTTCATGTTGGTTACGTGGAGTGTCTTACTTTCCGGTTGCATGCTATCTGTTTTATGGGATTACGTGGCGATATCGTTTTGGGTATGTAAGTTTTGTATTGTTTTGAGAGGCACCTACTGGGTGATTACCATCACTCACACCTGCTATTCCATATGTAGCCGAGACGGAGTATGACTATATCTACGTTGAGGATGGGTCCGATACCGTGGAATGGGCCGAGTGACTCGTGGAAGTGTGTGCAGCAAGGATGGAGTCGGGATTCTCATGATATTATTGGGATGACACAGACAATTAATATTCAGTTTTACTTTATGGAAACAATTTCATGCTTTTAAACTTAGACTTTTGACCTTGACTTGTAAGGACTGGTCAGCCTAGAAATAATGTCTTTATTTTCTTGAAGTACGTTAAATTCAAACCTTTCGATGTGATTTATCGTTTCCGCGCGAAGTTAAGGAACGCTTTTCTATGTCAGCACTGATGTATGACAGGTTGATGTGACGCCTTGTATTCTCCTGAGTGAGATACGGCGGGTGCACCGTTACCGAGGGTGGAGCTCGGGAGCGGGGCGCTACAGGTGGCATCAGAGCCTAGGCTTCAGATACGCCTCGGGAACGTGAGACTAGTTAATCACCCCTAGGATAAGTGATGATCTGTTTTCAAATGATTTTCTTAACTTAAATAAAAGTGAAGTAGACTTAAGCTATGACTGGGGTTTTCGGACGGTGAGTGTCGTTAGCAAGTATACATGATAGGTTACCCCTTTGTCCTCTGCTTTCGCCCCTCTTTTCAATACTCTTAAATCAATTTTGTCTAACGTGCTTTAAATCGTCCACAGACAATGCCTCCACGACGTGAGCCATCAGGAAGTAGTGGAAATGACGGAGACGAACGTCAGGGACAAGGGGCGATCCCCCAAAACCTTGCGGATACACTGGCCAATCTGACGGCCTTAATAGCCCATCAGCAGACTCAGATGGCGCAACAATATACTCAGATGGCCCAGCAACAGGCACAAATTGCCCAGATACTCCAGCACACTCAGCAGCAACAGCAACAACAACCACCGCCACCACCCCCACCACAGCAAGGCTTAAGGTTCTATTACAGGGAGATGCAGAACTCCCGAATACCAATGTTTAGGGGTACCACTCGGCCTGAGGAAGCCGAGATTTGGCTTAAAAATGTGACTGAACATATAAGGCTCATTCAGGTGCCCGCAAATCTGAAAGTAGAAACCACGACCCCGTTTCTGGAAGGGGAAGCAGAAAGATGGTGGAATGGAGCGAAGCGTAGACTGACTCCACCAGTGACTTGGGAGCAGTTTGTGGAGGAGTATAAGAATCACTACATTCCGGGTAGTGCTATTCAGAGGAGGATGGCAGAATTCCAGATGCTGACACAAGGGGCCATGTCAATTGATCAGTATTCTGAGAAGTTTCACGAGTTGGGCCAGTACATGTCATGTATCATGGACAATGAGGAGGCCAAGATGCTAAAATTTCATACCGGTTTGAGTTTCCGTATTCAGCAGGCTATTGTGTGTGCAGAGCCCACGACATTTGAGGGGCTACTAGAGGTGTGCAGACGGGTTGAGAGGAACTTGGACAGGGCTGCTGCATTGGATAGACTTAAGAGACCCCATGAGGATTTGTATGCAGGCAGATCAGGGAGATGGCTGAAGGTACCCCGACGCCCTCAGTCCGGGCAACCTTTCCGACCAAAGCGACAGCAGAGTGCAGGGGGTCAGGCCCCAATGATTGAAGGACCGACACCGACTGATGCACAGCCAGTGAGAACTGTGGCACCTGTTTGTACACTGTGCGGACGTTCTCACCCGGGACAGTGCTGGAAAGCTCAGCGGGTGTGTTACAACTGTGGGAAGCCAGGACATATATCTAGAGAATGCACTGCCCCTCCGCAGGTACATCCGTAGACCCAAGCGCAGCAAGGAGGACGAGGTCGGACCAATGCTCGGGTACATGCGATGACGGATGCGGAAGTCGAGGAGTCGGGCGACGTGGCGACGGGTACATTTATTTATGTATTTAATTTCGAAGTTGGATTAAACTTTATGTGTTGTCATGGTATGTGGCGTGCTAAACCTTGAATGTGGTAGGTGTAATTTTAATTAACAAAGTGCCAGCCAACGTTCTGTTCGATAGTGGAGCGAGTCACTCGTTTGTGGCAAAGAGGTTTGCCAAGAAGCTGGATGTTCTTCCCGAATGGCTTGAGACTCCCTATCGCGTACAAGCCGCTGGCGGCCAAGTACTCGTGTCTCATCACCGTTACAAGGAATGTGGATTGGAGATTAACGGTCTGCAGTTCTCTGTGACCTTGATACCGATTCAAATGTACGATCTCGACGTTATCTTAGACATGGACTTCTTAGCAAGGTATCATGCAAACATTGATTGCCGGCGACTCCAAGTCAGCATGAAGCAACCTGAACTGGGGGAAACTATCTTTCAAGGGAACCCTAAATTGAAGAAGGCACCCCAGAAGCTTTATTTGACGGCGGCTCAGGCCTTTCGAGCAATAAAGAAAGGGAGAGAGGGATTCCTGGTTTACACAATGGGTGCTGAACAAGAGGTTCCGCAGATCGACCAAATTCCTGTGGTAAAGGAATTTACAGATGTCTTCCCCGAGGAGTTACCGGGACTACCACCAGCAAGAGAGGTGGAGTTCGAGATTAACCTCATACCTGGTGCTGAACCCATATCCAGGGCACCCTACCGCATGGCTCCAGCAGAGCTCAAGGAGTTGAAGGAGCAATTACAAGAACTGCTGGACCGTAAGTTTATCCGACCCAGTGTATCACCCTGGGGTGCCCCAGTCCTGTTCGTGAAGAAGAAGGATGGGAGCATGAGGTTGTGTATAGACTACCGGGAACTCAACAAGATCACCATCAAGAACAAGTATCCATTACCTCGAATTGAGGATCTCTTTGATCAACTACGGGTAACGATAAGTTAGAACTATAATTTGAACTTTTCGATTACTTGATAAAATTTCACCACTAACGAAATTTATTCCAGGGGGCTGGAGTATTTTCCAAGATCGATTTGCGATCCGGTTATAACCAGTTAAGGATCAAATCGGGGGATACGGCCAAGACCGCCTTCAGAACACGCTATGGCCATTACAAATTCCTGGTTATGCCTTTTGGATTAACCAATGCCCCAGCCGCCTTTATGGATTTAATGAACACGGTATTCCGGAAACAGCTGGATAAGTATGTTGTTGTGTTCATCGACGATATCCTAATATACTCTCCCGACGAAGAGACTCACGCGGAGCATTTGAGGGAAGTTTTAGAGACCCTTCGGAGAAGCAAATTGTACGCCAAGTTCAGTAAGTGTGAGTTCTGGTTGAAGAGCGTAGCCTTTTTGGGTCATGTGGTCTCTGAAGAAGGAATTTCCGTGGATCCAAAGAAGGTAGAGGCGATCACTGAGTGGCCGAGACCCACTAATGTGACTGAAGTAAGGAGCTTTCTCGGTCTGGCTGGATACTACAGGAAGTTTGTAGAAGGCTTCTCATCTATTGCAGTGCCTCTGAGCCGATTGACGCAGAAGAAGTCGAAATTTGAATGGACCACCGAATGCGAGCAGAGCTTCGCTGAACTAAAAAGGAGACTGACCACAGCCCCTATTCTTACTCAGCCCTCCGCATCAGAAGGGTTTGTCATTTACAGTGACGCTTCTAAGAACGGGCTAGGTAAATGTATATAATTTCAACTGATTTTGTATACAATTAAAGATGTGGTCTAATTCTTATATTTCAGGATGCGTGTTGATGCAAAACGACAAGGTCATTGCGTATGCTTCACGACAGCTAAAGCCCTATGAGCTGAACTATCCGACTCATGATCTGAAACTGGCAGCAGTGGTATTCGCACTGAAAATCTAGCGTCACTATCTATATGGAGTGAAGTGCGAGGTGTTCACTGATCACAAAAGCCTTAAGTATCTGTTCACGCAAAAGGAGCTGAACATGCGCCAAAGAAGATGGTTGGAATTATTGAACGATTATGATTTAACCATCAGCTATCATCCAGGGAAGGCCAATCGGGTAGCTGATGCCTTAAGTAGGAAGTCGAGCCATGCACGGCAGGCTACTTTAGAAAGGGAAATGGCAGAATTTGACTTGGACCTTGTGGATTCTACCGCAAATATTCTGGCCGCGCTAATTATCACTCCAACCTTGGTAGATCAGATTAAGGAAGCACAGAAGAACGATGCAACAATTAGAGAAACGCGAGAAAGAATGTTAACCAGCCAAGTGGATGGATTTCAGGTACATGATGACGGTAGTATGTGGTACCAAGGAAGGTTGTGCGTACCTGATGTTGAGGAACTCAGGAGGGAGTTGTTGAAGGAGGCACATAATTCGAGACTGTCTATTCACCCTGGTGCTACGAAAATGTACAATGACCTGAAGAGACACTATTGGTGGAATGGCATGAAGAGGCACATTGCTGAGTTTGTGGAAAGGTGCCTCATTTGCCAGCAGGTTAAGGCGGAACACCAAAGACCGGGTGGACTGATGCGACCTCTAGAGATACCCGAATGGAAGTGGGAGCATGTAACCATGGACTTTGTGGTTGGACTCCCGAAAACAAGAAATGGGAATGATGTGATATGGGTAATCGTAGATCGATTGACTAAGTCCGCTCACTTCTTGCCTATTCCCACCGGGCTTACTATGGAAAGGTTGGTAACTATGTACATTGATAACATTATTTGCCTCCATGGAGTGCCAGTCAGCATAGTGTCTGATCGTGATCCGAAGTTCACATCTCAGTTCTGGGCAGCTTGTCAAAAGAAGATGGGGACTGAGTTGCGACTAAGCACCGCTTTTCACCCCCAGACGGACGGTCAATCTGAGAGGACCATTCAGACCTTGGAGGACATGTTGAGGGCATGCGCATTGGATTTCAAAGGAAGTTGGGACAGCATGCTCAAGTTGATAGAATTCTCCTACAACAACAGCCATCACAGTGCCATAGGCATGGCACCATTTGAGGCCTTATATGGACGAAAGTGTAGGTCACCTGTGCATTGGGACGAAGTGGGTGAACGTAGGTTGACGGCTACAGAAATAATCGAGCAGACTAAAGAACAGGTGAAACTAGTTCGTGAACGTCTTAAGACGGCTCAAGATAGAAGTAGGAGTTGGGCTGATACAAAGAGGCGACCTTTGGAGTTCAAGGAGGGAGAAAAAGTTTATCTTAAAGTGTCACCCATGAAGGGTGTGACACGGTTTGGAGTTAAAGGGAAGTTGAAGCCGCGTTATATTGGACCATATGAGATACTCGAGAGGGTTGGAGACTTAGCATACAAGTTGGCATTACCTCCGATGTTGGCTCAGGTGCACAACGTGTTCCACGTCTCGCAGTTAAGGAAGTACGTACCTGACCCAAGTCACGTTCTAGATGCGCAACCACTTAAGATTAGACCCAATGCATCATATGAAGAGATTCCGATACGAATTCTGGATCGCAAGGACCAAGAACTCAGAAGGAGGGTTATACCCTATGTCAAAGTGCAATGGAGTCACCATCGAGAGAATGAAGCGACATGGGAGCTAGAGGAACAAATGCGCGACCGCTATCCCCACCTATTCGAGTAAGGTACGGCAAGTTTCGGGGACAAAACTTTTTGTAAGGGGGGTAGGATGTTATAACCATGTATAAAAAAAAGGGATAAAAAAAAGAGGAAATAATATGTTTAAATGACTAAATTTTTATCCTAATCTATTAATTAACCCTTATCCTTCCTCAAATCTCTCCCTCTCTCTTTTAATCCTCATTAACCCTAATCCCTCTCCCCTTTTATCTCAAATTCGACAACCTCCTCTCCCCTTCTCCCCATCAAACTTTCGGCCACAAGAGAAAGAGGAAAAAGAAGGATCTTTGATCCATAGTGCAAGAGAAGGGAGATCACACCGCCAACGTCATCACACTCTCGCATATCAATCACTTTTTGCTAGGATCGAGGTAGGTGTATACTATTATTTCCCTCAAAACGGTATGAAGTCGTGCATAGACAAAATGGTATTTTTCGTGTCGTTGGTGTTCAATTGTTATACGATTGTGATCTTGATTAATTGCTCCAAGGTGTTTATTTTCCGTTATTCGTTTTGTTTTCAACGTGATCTCGTTGTTGTACGTTTCTGTGTGGGGTTGAGAGATCGTTATGCGTGTATGAATATGTGGGAAGGGGTGAAAGGTTGAATGGAATTGAGGGTTGGATTGCAGAAATTTCAGAATGGAACTTCTGAAATACGAGGACATCGATCGATCGACGTCCAGAGGGCGTGAGATCGATGTGCCTCAGAACCACATCGATCGATCGACGTCCAGAGGGCGTGAGATCGATGTTCCTCAGAACCACATCGATCGATCGACGTCCTATGGCTGAGGGTTCGACGTGCCTCAGAACCACGTCGATCGATCGACGTCAGAGGATGACGTCCAACTGTTTTCTTCCCCTTTCCCTTGCATTCATGGCACGTGCATTGCATGAGGTACCCATTGCCTGAGGGCGTGCGTGTTCGGAGGATACGTAGCGTCTATAGGGCGTGGGGGCCGTGATGATACGCAGCGTCGGTCGGGCGTGGGTGTCATGTGATACGCAGCGTCTATAGGACGTGGGTGCCGTGCGAATACGCAGCGTCTATAGGGCGTGGGTGTCTGAAGATACGCAGCGTCTATAGGGCGTGGGTGTCGTACGATACGCAGCGTCTATAGGGCGTGGGTGTCCAGAACAGCAAGTGGTGGCTAGAGACCATGACGCTGGAGTTAGGTCCCGGGAGCATGCATTGCATATAGGCCTAGGAGCATATTTGCCTGGCATGTTTCTAGTTGCGTATGACATGTTATGTGAGCATGCATCACGTACTTGCGCATGCATCTTGTGTGGATTGTTTATTTTCGTATAAGCCATGTTGTGTTGTTTCATGTTGGTTACGTGGAGTGTCTTACTTTCCGGTTGCATGCTATCTGTTTTATGGGATTACGTGGCGATATCGTTTTGGGTATGTAAGTTTTGTATTGTTTTGAGAGGCACCTACTGGGTGATTACCATCACTCACACCTACTATTCCATATGTAGTCGAGACGGAGTATGACTATATCTACGTTGAGGATGGGTCCGATACCGTGGAATGGGCCGAGTGACTCGTGGAAGTGTGTGCAGCAAGGATGGAGTCGGGATTCTCATGATATTATTGGGATGACACAGACAATTAATATTCAGTACTACTTTTGAAAACAATTTCATGCTTTTAAACTTAGACTTTTGACCTTGACTTGTAAGGCCTGGTCAGCCTAGAAATAATGTCTTTATTTTCTTGAAGTACGTCAAATTCAAACCTTTCGATGTGATTTATCGTTTCCGCGCGAAGTTAAGGAACGCTTTTCTATGTCAGCACTGATGTATGACAGGTTGATGTGACGCCTTGTATTTTCCTGAGTGAGATACGGCGGGTGCACCGTTACCGAGGGTGGAGCTCGGGAGCGGGGCGCTACACAGAGCCTCTAATATGTAAGATTTTTCCTGTGACTTTAAAGCGAAAAGCTCTTAGATGATTCCAAGAGCTACCTAGCGAATTTGCGCAATCCTACTTATAGCTAGCTGAGATGTTTCAAGCTCTATTTGTCTCATCTAAGCAGTTTTTCAACAATGCTACACACCACCTGTCCATCAAGCAGAACCTAGATGAACCTTTGTTGCAATATATGCTAAGTTAATAGTCTCATAGTCTCAACACTCTTCAACTTATCATCGAAAACTGATTAAAATTCTCCCCCTCTATGAGGTGGTTGAGGTCTGCTGCCCTTAAACTCTCAGGGGTTATGGAGGCATTGATTAGTCTTTTTTTGCCCAGAATGGGCCATGTGGTGAATGGATTCAGTACCACTTTAGTTAATCTAGCAGATTCCTTACCTTCGAGGACGGGTTTCCAAACCTCTATCCTTGGAACTTCCCTATTTAACATGCACACATAAAAGAACCTACTGACCGAATCCTTCTAAGCTGAGGGAATTTTTGTAACACAACGGTTGTCTTTCAGATGCCTTTTGCTAAGTCCTTGGTGTTCTCAACGGTGAAATAGACCTTGAACTCCTCCATTCTAAAACTCATCTTCAGTACATGGAGGTACACAAGGTAAGCAAGAAACAGCATAAGGGAGTTATGGGGAATCTGGGCGAGACAGACTTCATATTCTTCCATGATACGCACCAAATGTGTAGAGGGGTAATCTAAGCCCCAACTTAAAAAACTCTTCATAGATAGTTTTATAATCATCTGGGGGATTATATGGGTTGTTTCCTCCCCCATCGAACACAGGTTGGTATGCATACATGTCTATCTCAAACTCGCAACAAATAACGGAAACTGTTATAACAGTTTGCAAAGGCAATGGAAAGAAAAATGAAGATGAATTAGAGTTTAAATAGACAAGAATCGCTTGGCACATGACATGGATCGATCCATGTGGCTTGAAAATGAAGCTGAGTATTATGTTGGACATCAATCGATGACATCGATCGATCGATGTCACATATATCGATCACTTCGATCGATCGAAGTGTCCTGGGTGCAAAAGTTGAAGTACACTGTCTAACATAGACCGATCAAGGGATCGATCGATGTGACTTCGATCGATACATAGATCGATCGAAGTAGCTTGTTTGAAAAACTGGAGCATACTGTGAGACATCGATCGATACTTCGATCGATCGATGTGGCTTGGATGAAGAATTGGAGCTCACTGTGAGACATCGATCGATCAATGTGCCCAACAGATGTGACTTTTCATCTAAAGTTGCAACTTATGCACCGAGGGGCATACACAATCGCCATGCAACGGCTAGAAACGTCTGATATGATGTTCAAGAGCTTATAAAAAGGCTATTGCAATACATTTCAAGACATCCTAATCACAAGATCATTCTAGCAATTAAAATTCATCTTCCTATCTAAACATTCTTATGTTTGAAAGTTCATTAGGTTTCTTTCCTTATTGCTGAGGATTGAAACTAGTTGGCTGTTGTATCCTATGAGGAAATTTGTTTACAATCCTGGAGTAATTAGTGGGGGCAAATATTCCTTACGAAAAGTGTGAACACACGTCTTAAGCCATCAATCTACTACTCATTTTGCTCATATCTTGTATTCTTCTTCTAACAATTGTAAGGAATATTTGAAAGATGGACTCAAAGACGTTTCTAAGCTATGAGAGCATGAAGCTAGATCGATTTGATGGCACCAAATTTCTGCGGTGGAAGGACAAAATGATGTTCTTGCTCACCGCGTTGCAAATTGGGAATTGTTAAGACCCAAATATCAAGGATTTGCCAACCCCATGAGAAGAAGATGATGAGGCAGTGAAGGCTGCCTGGAGGAAGAGACAGGATGATAAAGTTCTGTGCCGGGGACACATCCTCAACAACTTGTTCGATCGAATTTATGATCTGTTTACAGCAACGAAATCACCAAAGGAGCTATGAAAGGCCTTGGAGTTTAAGTACAACAATCAGAAACAAGGCACAGACAAAGTCCAGGTGATGAAATATTTTAATTTTAAGATGATTTAAAATTTTTCAATCATGGACCAAGTGCTCGAGTTGTAGGTCATTGTTTCCAAACTCAAGGAGTTGGGTGCGGAAGTTTCTGAGGCATTGCAAGTAGGAGTGATAATTGCTAAGCTTCCCCCTAGTTGGAATGACTACAGGAAAAAAACTACTGCACTTAACAGAATTTTTTCCCTTGAGCAACTTAAAAAGCATTTGTGAATTGAAGAAGAGACTTGTAGTCTCGTGAAGAGACATTTTTCTCATGATACACCTAGAGTGCATTAATATCAAAGGAAAAACAGGAAGTTGGAGTGGAAACAAGAATAAAAACTCCGGTACATCTGGAAACCCACAGACAAGATAGATAATTCCAAAAAAGGAAAGAGATGTTACAATTGTGGCAAGAAAGGATACCTCAAAAAGGACTGTTGGTTCGAGAAAAGAAAAACAGGACGGTATTTCCCAAAATGTTAACAATGCTACTATGGTAGACATTGGAACCGATCAACTGGTTGCAATGGTCTCTAGTTTGCATGTTGGCATGGTGACCAAGCTGCATATGGCTACGAAAGATATCAAAAATGACTGGTGGTTTGGTTCGGGTGCAACTGTACACATATGCAATAATAGGGATCTTTTCAAGAGCTATCAAGTTGTGGACAATAGCCAGCAAGTTTCATGGGTAACCGCACTGCAACAAAAGTCTTGGATAAAGGTAGTGTAGAGTTAGACTTCACTTCTGGAAAGAAGTTGTTGTTGGTCAATGTTCTAAATGTACCCGAGATTTCTAAGAATCTCATTTCTGCAAACTTAGTCTGTAAAAACGGGTTCAAGATTGCAATGGAGGCGGACAAAATTATAATTTCCAAAATGGGATCTTTGTCGGCAAGGGTTATTCTTACGACGAGATGTTTAAGTTAAGCATCAATAAAAATCCTGCTGCTTATGCTGACTCTGTTGATTCTTCTTTTCTATTGTGGCATGATAGACTTGCGCATGGAAGTAGTGCAACAATTAAATTTATATCTAAGCATGCCTTAATTTCTTATAAAGATGAAAATGAAAGAACATGAGAGATTTGCATACAAACAAAAATGACAAAGAAATCATTTCCGAAAGTTGAAAGAAAAATAGAATTCTTAGAACTTGTTCATTTGGATATTTGCGGACAAAACAATGTTTTGACATGAGATGGAAATTGATATTTCATAAATTTCATTGATGATGCCTCCAGATATACATATGTATATTTGATAAGGCATAAAAATGAAGCTTTTGACATGTTCAAAGTTTACAAAATGGAAGTTGAAAATCAATCGGGATTGAAAACAAAAGTTCTAAGAAATGACCGTGGTGGTGAATACTTTCCTCTTGAATTTAATCAATTCTGTGAGGAGAATGGTATCATACAACAGAGAAGTGCCCTTATACATCACAACACAATGGTTTGACTTAAAGAAAAATAGATGTTTAGTTGACATGCTAAATGCAATGTTAATAAACTCTGGTTTACCAAAAAATTTGTGGGGGGAGGACTAGTTAACGTCTTATCATATTCATAATAGAATGCTTTCTAAAAAGTTTAAGGTTTCTCCATATGAAATATGGAAAAAAGAAAGACCGAATTTAGGTTATCTTAGAGTTTGGGGATGTGTAGCCTATTATAGGTTCCGGATCCAAGAAAAACTAAGTTGGGGCCAAGAACTCTCAAAGATGTTTTTATTGGATATGCTGAAAACTCTAAAGCATATATAGGATTCTAGACATAAATCTAATGTGGTTGTTGAATCTAGGGATGTTGAATTTCTTGAGAATAAATTCTTAACAACATATTCAAATCGAGATACAACCGGTGGAATTTTGAATGAACATATAATTGGAGATTTCTCTAAAAATCCTTCTAAGATTGATCAAAATCAAAGTTCTTTAACTGAGGTTAGGGGAAGTAAACAAGATAGCAAGGAAAAACATTTACATCTTGATTTCATTTCTTCACAATTCATTACTTTCTTAGTTGAAGGTAATAGAACAATGATATTTAATCAAATGCCAATTGTACTAAGTGTACAAGATGATCCTAAATCCTATAAGGAGGCGATGCAGTCGAAAGATGCATGGTTTTGGAAAGAAGAAATTGGTGATGAGATGAGTTCGTTATTGTCTAACACTACGTGGATTCTCACTGATTTGCCTCCGAGTTCCAAAGAAATTGGATGTAAATGGGTATTTAAAAATAAATACAATACAGATGGATCGATTCAAACTTTCAAGGCTAGATTCGTTACCAAGGTTTTAGACAAAGAGAAGGGATAGACTATTTTGACACATATGCTCCAGTTGCGAGAATAACATCCATTAGAGTGTTGATAGCTTTAGCATCCATAAATAATTTGTTTACTCATCAAATGGATGTTAAGACTACATTTCTCAATGGTCATTTAGATGAAGAAGTCTATATAGAACAGCCGGAAGGTTTTGTTCTATCGGGTAATGAGCACAAAGTGTGCAAGTTGGTAAGATCATTATATGGATTGAAACAAGCACTGAAACAATGGCATGAAAAGTTTGATACTACCATTTTGAAGAATAGATTCATGCATAATAGTTCTGATAAGTGTGTATATTCCAAGTTTACGGACTAATATGGTATCATTATTTGTTTGTACGTCGATGACATTGTGATTGTTAGCACTAACATGGAAAGAGTAAATGAAGCTAAGAAGTATTTAACTTCACAATTCCAAATGAAAGATTTGGGTGAAGTAGATACTGTCTTAGGGATTAAAGTGTCGAAACATAGTTGGGGGTTTTGCTCTTTGTCAATCTTAATATATAAGTAAACTGTTGAATAAGTTCAAACATTTGGAGATCAAACAAGCAAACACACCATATGATGTCTCATACAAATTGACTGGACATACCGGTAGAGCGATGTCTCAACTAGAGTATGCTAGTGCAATTCATAGTTTGATGTATGCTACATATTGCACTAGACCAGATATTTCCTTTGCAGTATGCAAATTATCAAGGTATATTAGTAATCCTAGTATGGACTATTACAAGGCAATCGGGCGAGTACTTGGGTACTTGAAACGAAATATTAATTACGGGTTGTATTATAAAAATTTTCCTGTCGTGTTGGAAAGTTATACTGATGCTAGTTGGATAACTAGTGTTAGTGATAACAAATCTACTACGGGTTGAATGTTTACATTGGGTGGTGGTGCGGTTTCCTGAGCTTCAAAGAAACAGATATACATAACACACTCCACAATGGAATCCGAATTCATAGCATTGGGACTGTAGGTAAGGAAGCGGAATGGCTAAGAAATTTAGTATTGGATATAGAGATGTGGCTACAACCGATGCCAGCCATTTTCTTACAATGTGATAGGCAAGCAACGATGTCTAGAACTTATAGTGAAATCTATAACGGGAAATCTAGACATATCAGCCTTAGACATGATTATGTAAGGTAATTAATAACGGATGGTATAATAGCCATTGCATGCGTCAAATCTTGCAATAACCTAGCGGATCTGTTGAGAAAAAGTCTTTCAAAAGAGTTGGTACAAAGTACATCTTTAGGGATGAGATTAAGACGTATGATATAAGTTCACTTGTGATGAAAATCCAACTTTTCCTAGCATACCACTAGTCAAAAGTTCAATGGTAATAACAAGTCACAAAGTGAAGGACTAAAACACTAAGATTGATATTTAAAGAATCAACCTGCACTGGATTGATCTTTAAAGAATTGGAATATTAGTGTTAAAGGAGGGTGAGTGTTAAAGCATTCTTAATGTAGGATTATGAGGACATATCTCAATTTTCACCTACATGAACATGGGAACTGGTGCCGCTTTGACAAGCAAAGATATTGAAGTGTTCATGAATACTAGCGGAAGCACAAGCCATAAAGTGTGGTTTAAGATGAACTTCTAGGGAGAATGTGGTTTCATGTGAATAATATTTCTGGTTCTAGCATATAGGAATCTGATTCAAGGCTTTTAAGCTATCCAAATTTCGTTAGAACTTCGAAATATTATACAAATAAGAGGTTCAAATTGAAAGATACTTATTAGATGTATGAAATGTCATAAATTGCTTTACAAACTAAGTGGGGGATTGTTATAATAGTTTGTAAAGGCAATGGAAAGAAGAATGAAGGTGTATTGGAGTTTAAATATGCAAGAATAACTTGACACATGATATGGATCGATCCATGTCTCAGTTGGATCGATCCACGTGGTTTGAAAATGAAGCTGAGTATTCTGTTGGACATCAATAGATGACATCGATCAATCGATGTCACATAGATCGATCACTTCAATCGATCGAAGTGACCTGGGTGCAAAGTTGAAGTATACTGCCCAACATAGATCGATCACATGGATGGATCGATGTGACTTCGATCGATATATAGATCTATCGAAGTAGCTGTGTTGAAAACCTGTAGCACATTGTGTGACATCGATCGATACTTTGACCGATCGATGTGTTTTGGATGAAAAGTTAGAGCTCACTGTGAGACATCAATCGATGTCACATCGATCGATCACATCGCTCGATCGTTGTGCCCAACATGTGTGACTTTTCATCTAAAGTTGCAACTTATGCACCAAGGGACATATCCAATCACCATGCAACGGCTAGAAACGTCTGATATGATGTTCAAGAGCCTATAAAAAGGCTATTGCAACAAATTTCAAGGCATCCTAATCACAAATTCATTCTAGCAATTAAAATTCATCTTCCTACTCTAAACATTCTCAAGTTTGAAAGTTCATTAGGTTTCTTTCTTTATTGATGATGATTGAAACTTGTTGGCTGTTGTATCCTATGAGGAAATTTGTCTATAACCCTGCAGCAATTAATAAGGGAGATATTCCTTACGGAAAATGTAAACACACGCGTCAAACTATCAATCTACTACTCATTCTACTCCTATCTTGTAATCTTCTTCTAACAGAAACTTCCTCTCGTGTAAGAGGTCTATGAAGCGCCTCCATCACATAGCATGGAGCCACGTGGAAATCATACTGCTATTTATTTTTATGGCAGGACGTTAATCTAGCGGATACACCCCCAATTCAACAAGCGCTAAAGGCATAGAGGCAAAAAGCTTAACAAAAAATCATCCTCTTCAGGCCTCCACTGCTTTGTGGGTGTTTGGGTTTTTGGGCGTGGAGGTAACTTCCTCAAAATCAAATCTTTTATTTCTTGCTTTACTGGAAGGAAGCTCAATTGTACCTAGGTTTCCAATCAGATAAAGGTTGTCGTTGAGCGTAGCTATTTTTGTCACTACTCTTGGAGCTCTGTGACTCCGCTCCCTGATCATAGTCCTGGAGATCTCTTTCATCAAAATCATTGCCAAAACGAGACATTTCTAAGAGTAGAAAGAAAAACTTACTAGGTTGTTCGTAACTTAATGAGTTCTTAGGACAAGAACTCGGAGGGCATTAAGATTTTGCTGAGAGAGTTGAAGAAGATGAAAAAGACGGAGAAAATACTGATCCCCAACTCAAATATTTATAGACCCTGAAGAATTAAGAGTTAAATTCGGTTAAAGTGCGCGAGAACAATGCCAGCAAAAATCTCAGGAGACGTGCGACTTTTGGTTCGTACAAGTAGTAATGGTCGACAAATTTTTTAACATGGGTAGACATGCCGGACTCTGAAGATCCCCTATAGTGCATAATCGCATCTATAAATCTGAAGATGTTTGACGAAAGATAAATCAAATCACATGTACCACACGAACATTGGATAAACTACATTCTTATAATAGCGCCCCGCTCCCAAACTCTAACATCGGGAACAGTGCACCCACCGTATCTCAATAAGGAGAATACAAAGCGTCGAATCAATCTCTTACTTGTCAAAAATGACTTAGAAATTTTTTCGCGGAAACGTAAACCATAACATATATTAAACCCCAATAATCGTCATTACATTGCTAAATAAAAGTTCCGGTAATCATCATCATCATCATCATCCGTACCCAGTATATCCCAACGACAGCAAAAGCTATCGTCAGGGTCTGGGGAGGGTAAGTGGTAGGCAAACAATACCTCTATCCCAAGGGATAAAAAGTCTGTTTCCAGTGAGACCCCCGGCTCTCCCTGCATAAATGACATGATAATATGTATATGTTGTGCTAGTGTATTAGTGAGTAAATTCAAGAAATACAAATAAAGACCTTTCAATATTAAAATACACATCACGTATATATGTACATGTAATGTAAAACAACGGTAGAACATACGCTACCAAGTTGGAAGTTAACCTAAAACGTATATAGTGTCTATGCTTATCTATGTCCCTACATATATTCTAAAGTGTCCCTATATATGACTTATACCTCGTTAACCTTAATCTTATGTCTCCATAAACTCCTATCTTGGACCATGTCCTCAGAAAGGTGCAAATCTAGTAAGTCGTGTCTTATCTGCTTATCCCAAGTCATTTTGGGTCTGCCTTTACTCTTGTTTCCCTCTACAATTAGACTTTCAATTGCTCTGACCGACGCCGTTGTCTGTCTCCGCTTGACATGTCCAAACCATCTCAATCTTCCCTCCCTTATCTTATCGGCTATACTAGCCACGCCTAACCTTTCTCGAAACACCTCGTTTCTGATCCGGTCTAGCCTTTTATGCCCACACATCCATCTTAAAATTTTCATCTCTGCCACTTCCATCTTCTGTAGTTGTGACTTCTTGATGGCCCAGCAGTCTGTCCCATATAGCATTGCCAGTCGCACTGCCACCTTATAAAATTTTCCCTTTAATTTAGTTGGGAAATTTTTATCACACAGCACCCCTGAGGCCGCCCTCCATCTACACCAGCCTGCTTGAACTCGATGTGCTACATCATTATCTATGTCGCCATTCTGCTGTACAAATGATCCTAGGTACTTAAACTTACTTACCTGTGGTACCACTTGACCATCGAAGGTGAGTTGGCTATCCTCACTGTCTGCTACGCCGCTGAAGTCGCAGTGTAGATACTCGGTCTTAGAACGGCTAATCTTTAAGCCTTTTCTCTCTAAAACATCTCTCCACTGCTCTACTCTCATACTCAGGGTATGTCTACTTTCTGCGGCTAATGCAATATCGTCAGCAAAAAGCATACACCACGGGACTGCCTCCTGTATCGGCTTTGACAACTCGTCAAGGACAACGGCAAAAAGAAATAGACTCAACGCAGATCCTTGATGGAGACCGACTTCCACCGGAAAGAAGTCTGTATTCCCCACAGCCGTACGAACAGTTGTTTTTGTCCTAGCATACATATCTCTAATTATGTCTACATACTTGATAGGGATCCCTCTTACCTCCAGACTATCCCATATCAGGCTACGCGACACACTATCATATGCTTTTTCAAGATCAATGAAAACCATATGTAAACCGCGCTTCTTCTCTCTATACTTCTCCATTAATCTCCTGAGAATGTGTATTGCTTCCGTAGTTGACCTTGCTAGCATAAAACCGAATTGATTTGCCGTAACCTGAGTTTCTCTCCTAATCCGAGTTTCGATTATTCTCTCCCATAACTTCATGGTATGGCTTAGCAACTTAATTCCTCTATAGTTCTCACAACACTGTGCGTCTCCTTTGTTCTTATATAGGGGGACCACGACACTCTTTCTCCACTCATCTGACATCTTTCCTGTTTTGTAAATACGATTGAACAGAGTAGTTAGCCATTGGACCCCTTCCTCTCCTAAATGCTTCCATGCCTCAATGGGTATGTTATCTAGGCCGACCGCTTTAGCTCTTCCCATCTTCTTCAGTGCTCTCATCACCTCTCCTTGGGTGATGTTTTGACAGTCAGAGTTATTGGGTTGTCGTTGTTGGTTAGTGGTGCTTTCTCGTTCTTCGTAGTCGGCACTACTGCCGTTGAAAAGATTGTGAAAGTATGTTTGCCATTTCAACTTGATGTCTTGTGCTTTGACTAACACATGTCCATCTTCTCCTTTTATGAACTTCCCGCCTCCTAGGTCTTGCCTCTTTCGATCCCTAGCTTTGGCAATCTTGAACATATCATGTTCTCCTTCTTTTGTTTCTAGTCTCTCATACATCCTTTTATAAGCTGCAGTTTTCGCCTCTGTCACTGCCTTCTTCGCTTCCTTCCTGGCGATTTTGTAATTATCCTTCAATCGCACTTTTTCTTCCCAATTGGTGCATCTTAACAGCTCTCTAAAAATCTTTTGTTTGTCTTTTATTTTTTGTTGCACATCCTCGTTCCACCACCACGTCTCTTTATGTACAGACTTCTTTCCTGTTGTTACCCTGAGCGTTTCTCTCGCCGCTTGAGTAATAGTAGTCGATATAACTTCCCACATCTGATTTGTGTCATCATCTAGACGATCTAGTTTCACAGAGATGACCTTGTCTCTGAATATATTAATTTTTTCGTTCTTCAAACTTCCCCATCGAATACTGGGTGGGAGTTTTCTCACCCCCTTACTCAGTTTTTGGCTCAATGTTATAACTAACACTAATAACCGGTGTTGCATCACCGCTGTCGCTCCTGGTATAACCTTGCAGTCTCTCCAAAAATGTCGGTCTTCACGCCTCATCAGAAAATAGTCGATCTGCGTGTGACGTCTTCCACTGTTAAACGTGATCAAATGTGATTCTTTTTTCTTAAAAAACGAGTTTATAATGCCTAGGTCATGGGCTACTGCTAGGTCTAGCAGATCTCTACCCTGTTCGTTTCTATCTCCATAACCAAACCCGCCATGTACCGCCTGAAAACCATCACTCTTTTTTCCAATATGTCCATTAAAATCACCCCCGATACAAATTCGTTCCTCCCTGGGTATTGCATTTAACACTCCATCTAAACAATCCCAAAACCTTTTCTTCTCCTGTTCTCCTAGTCCCACTTGGGGTGCATAGGCGCAAATCACTGCCACTACCTCCTTATTTAGTACTAACTTTAACACCATAATTCTATCATTATATCTAATCACATCAATCACGTTCGTGTGTAATTCTATCTTTACTAGATATCCTACCCCATTCCTGGTTCCATCTGACCCTGAATACAACAACTTATACCCATTACACTTTTTACTTTTATTCCCCTTCCACCTAGTTTCTTGGAGGCATGCTATATCTATCTTACGTCTCTTAAGTGTATCTATAACCTCGAACAATTTACCACTTAATGTTCCTACATTCCAAGAGGCTACCCTTAGACTATCTTCATTTTTCTTCCCCTTACCTACACCCTTCCTCCTTAGACATGGTCTCACGGAAAAATCATGACGTATCCTATCAATTATTACAAGTAAAACAACAGATCTAAGGTATGTTACAGATGTAGAAAGTTTGAAACTAAATGTAAACAATGAAAAGTACCTCAATGATAATAAAACAAAAATAAAATTATATCACCTGGTTGGACTGTTTCACACCAAGATCCAATAAAATAGATCTGGGTCAAATTCTGACGCCTGAGAGATGCCAGAGCTGCTATTGAAATCTTCCTAAAAAAGAAGGGATGGCCTGCCGGAGATCGAGATATCAGCCGGAGCGCTGGAGAGGACAAAGGAGGTAACCGAGAAAGATTTTTCCCTTTGCTTCTACACGTCGAAACCCCATCTTCCAAATCACACTGAAAATCCCTAAACTTCATCGGAAGGATTAGTTTTATTCTGTGAAAATCTTTATATCTTCTGATCAAACCTTTGAATAAGCATACAGAAATTCACCCTGCGTCCCCTGCAGCTGCCGCTGTTGATCGAAGTTGAAATTTTTCTTCAACCTGTTTTCTTCAATTGAAGGTTGGAAGTTTGATGTGAAATTGCTGCTTTCAAGATAAGGAACTTAAAGGTGTTGTGACGCTATAACGTTTTTCTGCATCGACTGCTTCGCAAATCCCGCTGACCGCCTCTGACATTCCACCGGCGGTAACCCTTCTTGCTTTGTTGGCGTGGTAGCTGTTCTTTTTGGTACTTTTTGTATGATCTTAACAAGTTTGCTGAAAAGTTTGTTGTTTGCCGCTGCCGTTTCGCGTGTAGAAGCAAAGGGAAAAATCTTTCTCGGTTACCCTCATATCCTAGTTGCAGCTCTCAACCAGCCCACTCCGCTATGTCTGTCCCGTCCTCAACGAAGATGTGCTCATAGTCCTCATCCGGCTCACCTGGGAAGTAGGGGTGAGTGACAGAAAATCACCCGGTAGATGTCCGCCTCAAACCAATACAAAACGTGCATACCGAAATGATATAGTCACATAGGACATAGATATGATATAACCACATAACACATAAATATAAGATAACATGCATAAGATAAAGTAAATGCGGTAAGTAAAGCACTCCATATAAAAATGCGTAAGTACGTGATGCATGCTCAATCAACGTGTCACACGCAACAAGAATCATGTCATGCAATATGCCCCTAGACTTATATGCAATGCATGATCCCAGAATTGACTGGATAAATGTAGCCCGTACACTATAATCCACCCTTACGGATGCCCGTGGCCCGTACACCACGATCCACCCCAACCGATGCCCGTGGCCCGTACACCACGATCCACCATAACCGATGCCCATGGCCCGTACATCATGATCCACCATAACCGAGTATCCATGGCCCGTACACCATGATCCACCATAACCGAGTACACATGGCCCGTACACCATGATCCACTCCACTCGAGCGTCTGAGACCCGTACATCTCAACCCACTCCAAATGCAAATGCATGTGCCATGAATGCAACAACAAAGTCGCCTGGGGCCCGTACGCCCATCCTCACCATCTCCGGCACTCAATATTTGGTTTAGTAAATTTTACGAATATGGAAAAGTTGTTATTTAGCATCCAGTTATTTTTTCTTAACTTGTGTTAATTTTCTAGAATTTTCTACTAATTTTCCCTATTTAATTCCATTTATTAATAATTATTTTTAATTACTTACATTTATCAAAATTCAGAAATTAAGTGAAAATAATTTAATTTTAAACTTTTATATTTTCTGGAATTTATTTAGAATTTTCTGGTGTTTAATTATAATTTCTGGAATTAAAAATGATTTATTTACTATTTTCTAATTACCAGAAATTATTAAATAAAATAAAATGTATAAATTTCTTTACTGGGCGGGTCAGACCTGGCCTATTATTTTTATGTCCCGGCCCGTGCTGCCTTCCTTTTTTTTCAATTAACGTTATTGGGCCCGTCTGCCTTCGGTCCAGCCCGCTGGCCATCCAACCCGGTCCGTTGGCCGGCCACCTGAATTTATTTATTTTATTAAACGCAATTGGGCCCGGCCTGCTGCAGTAAGCCTGCCGGCCCGTTAGGGTCCGGCCCGCCTAAGCTGGCAGGCCAGCCCATTTCGCCGCCGCCTTTTTTTAACGCTGCCGGCGCTTGTGAGCCCCGCCCGCATATGAGGCCCACTCGCGGCCGCCTCCAGCGGCGCGTGCGGCTCACGCGCTGCCATTCTGGCCGCGTTTTCGACTCCAGACTCAATTTTTCCCTATTTCCAGGCTATATGAATCTATTCTAATGTCAAAACGAAATTTTAAACTTCCTAAGTATGTAAATTCCTAATCTTTTGAGTTAATTCAAGGGTATTTCCACCCTAATCCAATCCTACCACCAAATTCATATTCATACAAGTAAAATAGCAGCAATGAACAATTACCTCATGCTTTTCCAAAAATATAAACAATACAAATCTATATTTTAAACAAATAAAAACAGGGAATCATATAAAATATACCATCAAAGCATGCATGGTTTGTACCCATTTGAGGGGAGAAGAGGCACCTACTTGGATTGACGCTAACAACGAATAAACTAGACGGATTGAAACTCGGATTCGGGAACCGCGCTAGCCTTCTTTTTCTTTTTCTCTCCCTCTTTTTCTTCTCTCTTTCCCTTCTCTTTTTTTCTCTTCCTTCTCCCCCTTACTGCTGTGCTTTTTTTTTTCTCTCAAGAATGAGTTGCTTCCTAGGGTATGGGGTTTGAGAGATTTTATTTTGGTTAGGGGAGAGAATTTAGGAATTTGATGGAATAATTTATGGGAATATGATAAGGTAGTTATCTTGAATGATTTAAATTAGATAATTTTTCTTCCTTTCATTTTATCTTTATCTTCTATTATCTATTATTATTATTATTATTATTATTGTTGTTGTTGTTGTTGTTGTTGTTATTATTATTATTATTTAAAAAAAATCACGGCTGTAACACTTATTAAGGCCAATGATAACTGAGGGTAGACAAGAATATCTTCACGAGCCTCAATGAATAACTGTTTTCTTAGTTCTGGATGGTCGTACAACAATTTATGTCATCATAGGACCACTGTGTGCATACCCATTTGTCTTAGTTTAAAACCTCTGTACCGGACATTTCCACACCGTGGAGCACAGAGGAAACATACCATTTGTCATGTACCAAAAGGCACGTTTTTACATTGTCATACTCACATACAAATAAGACAAAGACATTCAGGTGCTCTTCCTCCTGACCAGACATTTTTGTTAAGAAATATGTTTGGATAATTTTCAAAGTCATGATTTTAAGTGGTGAATACTTAAAAATGTCACACAGGGTGTTATATGTGATTAAAAGTTGAAAAAGTTGAAAACGTTGACATCGATCTCTCAGGTTGTTGCACATCGATCGATCTATGTACATAGATCTCTCACATCGATCGATCTATGTAAGGCAGAAAAGTTTAAGACCTTTCTGTGAGACATCGATCTCTAAACCTGAGACACATCGATCGATCGATGTACATCGAATCCTCACTTCGATCGATCGATGTAGGTCAGAGGCAAACTCTGAAACTTTCTGTGAGACATCGACTCTGAAGCTGAGGCACTTCGATCGATCGATGTCTAGGATTTTTAGAAATATTTTTTCTAAAATGTGATAAGATGGTTGTTTTCATTTGTACATGATTATACATGTTCAATATGTGATTATTATGTGTTTTTGATGATTATTATTGTCTTGTGACTAACGTGTCTTGAAAGTTTCTACAACTTACCAAAAATAGCAGAATTGGTATTTTGAGTTTTGTAGGAACATCACATGGTGAAAATATTTCAAGGGTGTATTCTTATACTATTTATCAAGACGAAGGTGATATTATTGAGTATTTATGACCATCCGGGTCATTTTTGGAGTTTTCTCACACCAGAGGTATTTTGGTCATTTCACCTCCGAGGGTATTTATGGTATTTTCACTCAATGAATCTCTTGAGCATATCATTATCTTCATTATGGAGCTGTGTTATTATTATTTTGAAGATTATATGGTGATCTTATATCTTATTCTCTCAACCGATGATATTATTGACTATAGCTGGATATGTGACGATTTGAGATGTCACATTCTACTTTTTCTTGAAGACCATCTTATATATGATATCAGAGAATATTTATCATCATTATTCAGAGATATTAAAGGTGTCAAAGGTGTGGAAATGTTCTTGACATATAAGAAAACATATTGGGGAATTTCGGTGTTACACGTTGACAAAATCTTGTCAACTGTTATCTATTTATTTCTTCCTCAAAAATCTGAGTTGCTACACATATATATATGTTGAAAAACATGTATCATTAGTCGGATATGATGTTGTACATATTTTATGAGTTGGTGACAAGTGGACAAATTAAAAAGGAGCTAGTTGGCAAAAATGCCAACTAGGAAAATTCAAAGAAGTAGCCAACACTACTAGACTTTTCTTGGGTATTTTCAGCAGATTTTTGAAGTCAAAGGAAGACATCACATGTCCTATTATTGTGCTTGAAGTTGGGGATAATTTGATGGTATTATCCTTTCTTATTTTATTAAGAAAAATCAAAACTATTTTTGTTGGAAAAAATGGAGTAGCCAACGGCTACTTCTCCTTCTTGGAGCTGAATTTTTGACTTTGAATTCTTCAAATCGCACATGCCTATTCTCAAGCAAGGGGTTTAGGTTATTTTGGTGCAATTATCTTCTCCATATTATCTATTCTTGCTAAGGATAATTCAAGACAATTCCAAGGTGTATTTTCGGCCAACATGACATTGCCAAGGTGGACCAATCATTGTGTTTTATTTTGCCAAGTGTACAAGGCCAACCAATGATGAGAAGGCATTTGGAATTGATGATGAAGATGGTGACACATTGGAGTTCTTATCTCCAAGGCTCAAATCACACTATAAATAGAGGCAATGGTGAAGAAGATGAAAAACACTTGAAGCTCACAAACATTTGTTGAATTGTCTAGCTTTCATCTTCATCTTCTTGTTATTATTGTTTTATTCATTGTAGAAAAGGTGTTCTTGTTGTATTGTGGTGAGCTACAAGCCTCTTGAGCTTCATTTGTAAGATTGATTAGCCATCTTATAAGGCTACATGAATAGGTGTTAGAGGTGTTGCAACTAAGTGTTGCCTAGATGGAGATTATCCAAGTCTTAAGTAGGGTTGGTGTATAACCCAAGGATCAAGCTTGGCTCTTGTTGTAAGGTGTTCATTTCATAGTAAAATCCAAGGAAAGGTGTTCCTTGGAACTGGAGTAGGTCACATTGAACGAACCAGGATAAATCCTCGGTGTTCTTCTCTTGTTTCTTTATTTTTGTTTTTCGCCTTTTCTGACTGCAGTTTTCACACAACTTCTCACAATTTGAAATAATAGCTAAACATTTTCAAAATCCGTGATTTTTGGTGGAGTTATACTTCATACTGTTATCTTTCATTTTCAACAAGAATCACTTGATTTGAGTAAGGGAAAGTTAGTCTTTCAGTCTTCTCAAGATAACTGCTCCAATCTGGCTGCAATCTGACCAGTTTTGAGAAAACTTAAATTCTGTATTTTGAAAGAGTGGTTGAAGATCAGAGCCTTTTGGAAACTTCATCTACACATCCTAAGGAGTATTTTGATATAAAGATCAACCTTTTTGGTTGAGTATTCAAATAGAAACACATTTGCAAAATCAGCAACATTCTGTCCAATTCTGTCCAGATTGACCATCTGAATCTTTTTATTTGTTTGAAGGGTCAAACGATCTTATTTTTGTGTGATTTTTGAACAGAGTCTTGTTAACGCATTGAAGTTCAATTCTGAAATGTTTCGTAATTTTTGGAGTTTTGTATAATTATTTGTGAATTTTTCAAAAAGCGGGTTCTGAATCTGAGGTGGTCTCAGATTCTGTTTTCAAAGGGGATTTTACAAAGGGTTGTAGTGTAATTTCCGCTAACCACTATCCACCCCCCCTTCTAGTGGTGTTTATTGCAGGTGCACGGTCCAACATTTGGTATCAGAACCAGACCAACACCACTCAAAAGAAGCAAGATTCAACACCATACGAACAATACAAGGCCAAGAAACAACAATTCATTATATACTGCTTGTCTCAAATCCAAGGTACATACTATGGCTATTGTTTCTCACAAAGGTGAGTTGGAAGGTATGTCTACACAATGTCCTCCTCTTTTTGATGGCAATAATTTTGTTCATTGGAAACTAAGAATGAGGCTATTCTTAATGGCTATAGACATCGATTTATGGTCTATAGTTGAAGATGGACCGTACATTCCAATGAAAGTTGTATAAGTTAGTGGAGTCACTCAAGAGGTTGAAAAATATAAAAGTGAATGGTCATCGGATGATAAAAAGAAAATGTCCATGAATGCTAAAGCTATGCAAATACTTTTGAATGGACTTACAACTTCTGAAGCAGGATATGTGTCAAATTGCACAAGCGCACACGACATGTGGAAATCACTTGTATTAAAGCATGAAGGTACTAGTGGTGTTAAAGAGTCAAAAATAAACATGCTTATGACTGAATTAGAGACTTTCAAAATGTTGCCGAATGAATCCATAACATCTATGGATTTGAGGATTACTAATATTTTCAATGCCCTTGAAGCTTTAGGGAAGTCATTTTCGAACAGTGAAAAGATTCAAAACGTGCTACGAAGCCTTCCTGCTGAATGGGATCCAAAGGTGACTGCAATCGAGGAGACAAAGTCAATCACAAAAATGGATGAATTGATCGGGTCTCTTAAAGTTTACGAGGTTAAATTAAACCAACGAAAGTCTGAATCGTCTAAGTCATCCGGTAAGTCAATAGCTTTCAAAACAACCGAAAGACATGCTAGTAACGATGATAGTAATAGTGATACTGAATTAGACAATGACTTGATATTGATAGCTAGAAAACTTAGAAAGTTTTTCAAACGTCCAAATAGGAATAGACAACGTAATTCTTCTTCTTCTTCTTTTTCTCAATCTAAGAAAAATAACACAAATAAATGGTATAATAAAGAATTAAAGTGTTATGAATGCGGTCAAAAAAGACATTTCATACGATTGTCCCACGAAGAAAAATAATAATAACAACAATAATAAACAAGCCAAGGACAAGGAGGCACAAACGACAAAGACAAAAGAGTCTAAGGCAAGGAAAGGGAAACGAGCAATGAAGGTGAGCACACGGAGCGACTCATCCGACTCAGAATCCGAAACTGAGGAAGCTCAAGTCTGCTTCGTATCAAACGAGGTATGTTCTTCATTTGATAGTGATTCTGATAGTGACATGACACTTGATGAAATATATGAAGATTTCTTAAGAATGCATGCTCACTGTAAGAGGCTCTCTAAAGAAAAGAAGAAACTAATTGAAAAAAATGACAAGTTGAAGACGTCCAACTTGGAATTTTCCGATCAATTAGAATCTCTTAAACAAGAGTCTACTAATACTCTTGATTCTTTAGAGAATAAAATTGAATCATATAGGAAAGATGAACAAAATTTAAAAATGGAAAATAATATGTTAAAATCTAAGTTGGAAAATTGTGAACATGAGATAGTACAACTTAAGTCTTCTAAGCTTAACTTAGAAAAAATGTGAGAACAATTTAAATCGGGTGCTAATATGTTAGATACACTTATCTCATCACAAAAGTATGAAAATGATAAAACTGGCTTAGGCTACAAAGAAGAAGATGACAAAGTAGGTAGAAAGACTAAGTTTGTATCTTCAACTACTAAACAGCCTTATAAAGATATAAAAACAACTTTGCCTGCTAAATCTTCTTCTACTCCTTCTTCTGTTTATTCTAAGGTAAAAATGCAACAAACACCTATAAAAGCACACACGCATAAACATACATCTAGGCCAAACTTTGCATCTAAACAACCTAGAAATTATACCTATATATATATATATATATATATATATATATATATATATATATATATATGAATACAACTAGATTATGGCGCTTTTTCCATTCAGCCATGCCATTTGAAGATTACATCGGAAAATATTTAGTGGTGCGTCCTACGCAATGCCCTTTTTGCAAATCGCATTCAGCCACAGTGGACCATATATTCATTTCATGTTCACGCATTCGGCACTTTTGGAGTTTTTTTGCTGCTGAACTTCATGGAGTACCACCGACATCTCTGCCTCTGCGCCAATATTTACTCTCTTGGTGGTATCGGTCCAACTCTACATCATTGGCAGGTGTTTTGCAGATTGTCATTCCTGCGATAGTTTTATCCAATATTTGGAATCAATATGCGCAACTTATCTTTGGGGACACGACCAAATTTTCGACGACGGCGTTACGTAACTCTATTCACTTTGATATACACGTTTGGGCGATGAGTATCCAGGGCACCAAGCTAGCATCGGGTCCTTTGCCATCTCTCTCTTGGTTCCCTCGGCTACGTGCTCCTCGGCTTCGGGTTATCCGGTGGGAAACACCACCTTCTGGGCGTCTCAAGTTAAATGTGGATGCAGCTGTTGGACAACATTATGCAGCAGGAGGCGTTATATTAAGAAATCATGAAGGGCGTTGTATCATGGCCCTTTCTTTTCGTCTCCCTCTTAGTACACCACTGCAGGCAGAGATTCAAGCTACTCTTTTTGGCCTGGTTTATTTTCTACCTTTCTATCGTTCGCTTATGGTGGAATCAGATTGTGCTCAAATGCTAACCTTATTAAGTAAGCCCCGCCAACCAGTGGGCAATTATCATCTTCAGCAGCTTCACAGTATGGTTAGCCAGCATAGGCTGGAACTGCTTCATATCTATCGCGAGAATAATATGCCAGCTCATTATCTTGCTCAACATGCAATGATGCATCCCACGACGGGATTGTACAACCGTCATACTCTTCCTCCCATGGTTAAGGCATCTGCCGCACTGGATCTCACATCGGCACAGTTACGCTCAATTTAATGGCTTGCGGTTATCTTCATTTCTCTGCCCGTGTCCTAACAGTCACGGGCAGACCCGGTACGCATATTCCTTATTTTACACACGGTTGCTGTATAATTTATTTGTTGATACTCTCTAATGTTGTTACCTGGATCAATTGCTGCGGTGACTGCTATGAGTTATATTTCACGTGCGCTGGCTATACTACAAACCATGCTGACATCCATACGGACTGGCACTTTTACATCTCCTCTGCCTGCACCAACTTTGGTGTAGGCAGGCATGGTTCGTTTTCTTTCCTTTGGCGTTTCAGATCACGATTTCCATTTTTTCATTCGCTGCTGAGTATAACTTACTTGATTTGTACATCTTGGCTGCTCATATGTTTACACACTGTGCTTGGTGATGGAGATATCTGGGGAACAGTTATATTACTTGCATTGACGCACATCTATGTACGGCGACGAGGTGGACGATTTCATGTGTACAAAACATCGCCTGGATATTTCATGTGGATTGGCTCTCCTTCCATAACCCTGCCTGCCCATCTATTGGTGCAGGCAGGTTGGGTATGTGTTCTTTCCCTTGCCTTGATTTTTCCTTATGTAACCACAATAAGGTTTACATATGGTTTTATTTCGCTATTGCATGGCTCGTCATTGGGATTTGGATAACATGGCTGATCAACACAACTTGGACGGAGCATCACCCTGGAGCATTACAGTGGCAATATTCCCATCTAGTCCAACTCAAATGGGCATTTCTTTTCAACAACTGCGGCATACAACGTCGCCGAACGTCGGCATACATAGGCTTTTATTTACTGTATTGGACAGATTCGGTATCAATGAGAGTCGTATAAATATGCACGCTTTTTCCTTCGCCAAGGTTTTATCCACAAGGGTGGTTTTTCTTGGCAAGGTTTTAATGCGACATATCGTATACGACTGGAGATATCTCATTATTACCTTTTTGATCTATTTATTTACGTATTCTGACGATTGTAAAATGGTTTTCCTCCGCCACAAGTGAGGCTTTCATATAATAAAATCGCTGTTTCACAAAAAAAAAATATATGAATACAACTAGAAAGAATAAAATGCATCCAACTTATTATGAACCTAAGTATAGGCAACACTCATATAAATCTTATAGAAATGCCTATGAACACACTTATATAGCGCCATTCAAGAAACAAAATCACATGCCTTATACACATTATAAAAATCGGCCATCATATAATAATTATCAACCATGGCGCAACATGTATAACAATGCATCTTCACTTATGTGGAATGATCATGTATATGCTAATTCTTCTTATTTTCCAAATTATAACAATGCTAAAAATTTGCCTAGAAGGTATATTCAAGTTTGGATACCTCAGGGATATCTAAACAAGAATAGTGCCCCTAACATTCAAGAACCCAAATAAAGGGTACCTAAAACTTTGTCTCCATTGTAGGAAAAATGCAAGGAATACAAGAAAGAGACAAAGTCAAAGAATCTGAAAACCAAATGGTTTTTAGATAGTGGGTGTTCGAGGCATATGACGGGGAACCCCAAACTATTCACGGAACTTGAACATATTGATGGTGGAAAGGTGACATTCGGTGACAACAACAAAGAAAAAGTTGTTGGAAAAGGAACAATCGGGGACACTTGTGTAGGATCTGCAAAGCACCACTAGAAGGGGGGTTGAATAGTGGGTGCGAAAAATGTGGTCTTTAAAATTTGTTTAAAACTAAACAACTCAACTTCTGAAAACAGATTCTGTTTTCAGGATCAGTTTTAAAACGTTTTTAACACCAGGTTATAGGTCTCCAAAAATTCTGAAATTTTGAGATAACTTAGCCTCAGATGTTATGAGGGTCCCTAAAAATTTCAAATTAAAATTCAACCTTTAACCCCTTCAAAAACCGTTGGTAATCAGATTACGCGAATCTGCCAGAAACGGTAGACGGTTTTGAAAAATTTATTCCTATTTGTGTGTAAGTCCAAATGCTCTGAAACTTTAACCACTAACTCCTTATATACTGTATTTAAGTGGGTTGAAACAGTTTTGTAAAATTCTGTTGGGAAGTAGGTCAATCACAATCAAAGTCTCAACCTTTGCAAATCTGAAAATCAGACTGCACTAGTCTCAGAACTTTTGATGTTCGATCGACTTATACTTATCCAAAAAAGTTGAAACTTGTTCCAAATTAACCCTAGGACGTGTGGCTATGTTTTTGGAAATTTTCTTGATTTTTGAAAATCGTTTACTATTTTTACGAATGCGAAAAAACGAGTAAACAGTGCAGAAACAGAATATAAATGCTGAAAATAAATGACACCGAGAATTTTATACTGGTTCGGTTATAAACAACCTACTCCAGTCTTCAAGGAACACCTTCCTTGGTTCACACTAGTCACACAACACAAATACACCTTACCACAGGGTTGATGGAGTTACACACCAACTCCAACCCTTTACAAACCTTGTATGTTCAATACAATTCGCACGAACACCACCACCTTGCAAGATTGAAGATTGATCACACCTTAATCAATCTTTTACAAAAATAAAGAGTATGTGGTGGTATGATACAAGCCTATTCAAGGATAAGAATATAAGTACAATAGGCTTTCAAGAAGAAAGAAAGAAAGATGTAGAACAAGAAGAGGCTAGGCGTTTTTCACTTTTGATTTTGCAATGCTTGTGCTTGTCTTGTTTTTGCTCTTCTTTCTCTCCTTTTAATTTGTTTTGGCCGCCCCTTTGGTGTAGCCTCCCCCTCTTGTAAATTATCTTTTAAGTCCTTGAGAGAGTGTAAGACATCATTGTGACAAGGTCTTGCTTACTTGGCATCTTCTTATTGGATGATCATTTAGTCTTCGCTTACTTGGCACCTTCTCATTGGTTTAACGTTGTCATCATGATGACTTGGAAAAAATCTGAGAATTACACTTAAGCATGTGCCAAAATCATCACAAAATAACTTCCATAAATCATAAGATATATCACATAAATTGCAAGACACAAAATTCTTCCTTCCTTAATCAAAATTTCGGCCATCAAGTGATATTGCCATGCTGAATTTTCAGCATGTGACACATTCCATTTCATTCAAAATAATGCCAAATTTACTTTTATTTTTCTTTAAAAAATGAATCACCAATTGATGGTAAATATTCCTATCACATGAGAAATGAACTTGGACACAATTTTGCTCATAAATTCGGCCACCATGTCTTCACACATGCTGAAAAATTTCAACATGTGTGATATGTGGAATATCACACTTTTATTGATTTAAATAATATTCAAATCATTTCCATTTCTTCTTCCAATCAATCACACAATAAAAGATGATGAAATATGTCCCAATAATGTCAAGAATTCGGCCAGCTTGTTGTAGCATGCTGAAATTTTCAGCATGTGATATAAAAGAGACAAATTTTGAATTCTTACCATTTGTAGCTTCTCTCTTTAATTTACCAACATTGTATGATTGATCCTTGACCATTCAATATGCCAACAAGGCTCCAAATAAGCTCCATCTCAGCTGTAGGTGGCGTTGGATATGTATGTGCATGTGCTGAAATTTATTTTTGCTAACTTTTTAAAATAATGCGCATTTAATAATACACACATGTTATATTCCAATCAGCCCTTAATTTAATTTTCTAGAACACTTTAAGATGTATAAAATATGTAAAAAGTGTCTAGATACGTGTCACATGATGTACCAAAGACGTTCCATGTGTTGTGTGCGTAGAAAACCGAATTTTCGATATTTATCGATTATCCGATTTTTCTCTAATTTAAATTCCAACTTTTGCACATGTTATATATATTATGTTATACATAATATATATAATATATACTTTAAATCTCAGCACCTGGCTGGTCTAAAGTGGTACCATTAACATGTGACAAAATTAAACTTGGAATCTTCACATTTTGGCCTTAATGTGGAGTAATTTGTGTGTGCCAATATGGAAAGTATTTTTGGCTGAATATTTCATGTAACCCACGAATTTTTTATCAATTTTTGATGTATAGAGGCTGGTCATTTATTTATGGCAAGTACGTGACACGTTGGCAAAATTTCGGTATTCGTCCGACACGACAATTTTCGGTTTAGAACCTTTTATCGTGTCGTATTTGATTTGTCATCACCATATCTTATATCATATGATATAAGACCTGAATATACTCATATATAAGAGTTAAGTATAGTGGTGTGACGTTAATGTACGTACGTAAAATATATAACGTGTCGGTAGTACGTTGTAATACATGTGTATGTGCCTTTTTACAAAAAATCTGAAAATATATGCAATATATATGTATATGGCGTGTACACATTTAAGGAGGGAGGAGGAGAAAACTTTCCTTCCTTAGCCTTGTTGCCTTTGTGCCTTTTCCAAATGTGGCTTCCTTTAATGAACTACTTAGTTTAATAAACTAAGTACTTCACTTAATGAACTACTTTAGTTCATTAATGGTGGCACCTGAAAATAGTATAAACACAACAAATGTTTGCCATATGATGTAAGCTTTAACGCTTCATGGCTCGTTAGTATGGCAACATTATATATGAGCTAAATAAGGCAAGTACTAAGCAATATCATGCACACGTTTGCTTATATCATGCACGTTTAATCTTATGCTCGTTTTTGTGCACATTTAAATCATGTATTTGAAAATCATTCAAACCCCTTTTTCTCTACACCTTGTAGAGAAAAAGGGGTTTGAGAAAGCATGATTTAAGGAGGGGAGAGAGATACTGATTGCATAAATCAAGGGTGAGTGGTTTTGAAATTTAAAATTCAAATTTTGAATTTATGCATGATTGAAGGGGGAGTGATAGGATTTAAATCATGAGTATAGGTTATTTTGAAAATCATCAAAAGGGGGAGATTGTAGAGAAAAGGGGGTTTAAGTGATTTCAAAATACATGATTTAAATGTGCATGACAACGTGCATGACACTTTGCATATAACTTGCCTTATCTAGTTCATATCTAATGTTTCCGTACTAACGAGCCATGAAGCGTTAAAGATTACATCAAATGGCAAACATTTGCTGTGTTTGTACTATTTTCAGGTGCCACCATTAATGAACTAAACTAGTTCATTAAGTGAAGTACTTAGTTAATTAAACTAAGTAGTTCATTAAAGGAAGCAACATTTGGACAAGGCACAAAGGCAACAAGATTAAGAAAGGAAAGTCTCCTCCTCCTCCTCTCACATAAATATACACGCTATATATATACATAAATCTATATTTTCAGATTTTTTGAAAAAAGCACATACACATTTATTCCAACGTACTACCGACACGTTATATATTTTACGTACGTACGTTAACGTCACACCACCATACTTAACTCATATTTATGAGTATATTCCGGTCTTATATCATATGATATAAGTCATGGTGATGACAAATTAAATACGACACGTTAAAAGGTTCTAAACCGAAAATTGTCTTATCGGGTGAATACCGAAACTTCGCCAACGTGTCACGTACTTGCCATAAATAGATGGCCAGCCCCTACACTTCAAAAATACTCAAAAATGTCGTGGGTATGATTTTATGTGCAGCCATAAAATCATTCCATGTTGGCACACACAAATGACCCCACTTTAAGGCCAAATTGTGGAGATTCCAATTTCAATTTTGTCACATGTAAATGGCGTCACTTTAAGACCAGACAGGTGCTGAATATTAAATTTCATATTATGTATATTATGTGTAACATAATATATATAACATGTGCAAAAAGTTGGAATTTAATTAGAGAAAAATCGGGTAACCGATAAACATCGAAAATTCGGTTTTCTAAGTACACAACACATGGAACATTTTTGGCACATCATACGACATGTATCTAGACACTTTTTACATATTTCATACATCTCAAAGTGTTCTAGAAAATTAAATTAAGGGTTGATTGGAATATATCATGTGTGTATTATTAAATGTGCACTGTTTTACAAAGTTTGCAAAAATAAATTTCAGCACATGTATATACATATCATACACGCCTATTCCAGCTAAAATGGAGCATATGTGAAGCCTTGTTGGCATATTGATTGTTCAAGAATCTATCATACAATGTTGGTGACTTAAAGAAAGAAGCTACAAAAGGTAATGTTTCAAATTTTATCTCATTTGAAACACATGCTGAAAATTTCAGCATGTGTATTAAGAGCTGGCCGATTTTCACCATTTATGAGCCTATATTTTGTGTCTTGAAACATGTGATTAATTGGAAGACAAATTGGAATTAATTTGAATAAGATATGATAGTAAATTGTGTGGTATCTTGAATATCACACATGCTGAAAAATTTTCAGCATGTGTATGAATGTATCTAGGCCGATTTTTGGCCTATGTGATGTACAATTTCATTCCGAAAATTGATGAGAATATTGTCTACTAATTGGTGATTTATTTTTAAGATAAAAATCAAAGAAAATTTGGTAATGATTTGAATTGAAGAACCATGTATCACATGCTGAAATTTTCAGCATGTAAAGTTCCTTAATGGCCGATTTTTACACCCTTATTGGAGAAATATTGTCTTGCTTAATTTATGTGATGATCTTGGAAGTTATGGTAATTGTTTTATGATGATTTTGGCACATGTTTTTAGTGGAATTCTCAGATTTTCCTAGTCATCAAGTGATGACAACATTCAACCAATCAATGAGTGCCAAGTAAGCAAGAGTTAAATGATCATCCAATGAGGAGGTGCCAAGTAAGCAAGATCATGTCACAATGATGCCACATATTCTCCCAAGGACTTAGAAGATAATTTTCAAGAAGAGAAGGATCTACAAGGGGGCGGCCAAAACATGTTGAAAGGGAATGAAGAAGAACAAAATAAGAACAAGAAAAAACATTGCAATCTTGAAGCAAAAATGCCTACACTCTTCTTCTTCTACACTCTCTTTCTTTCATCTTCCTAAAAGCCTATTGTACTTACATTCATATTCTTGAATAGGTTTATCTTAGACCACCACACATTCTTTATCTTTGTAAAATATTGATCAAGGTGTGATCAATCTTCAATCTTGCAAGGTGGTGGTGTTCGTGTGCATTGTATTCATCATACAAGATTTGTAAAGGGTTGGAGTTGGTGTGTAACTCTATCAACCCTGTGGTAAGGTGTATTTGTGTTGTGTGATTAGTGTGAACCAAGGAAGGTGTTCCTCGAAGACTGGAGTAGGTTGTTTATAACCGAACTAGTATAAAATTCTTGGTGTCATTTACTTTCAGCACTTATATTCTATTTCAGCACTGTTTATCCTTTTTGATTATGTTCGTAAAAATAGTAAACGTTTTTCAAAAATTACAAAACTTTCCAGAATATATCCACTCGTCTTAAGGTTAATTTGGCACAAGTTTCAACCCTTTTGGATAAGTATAAGTCAATCAAACGTCCAAAGTTCTGAGACTAGTGCAGTCTGATTTTCAGGCTTGCAAAGGTTGAGACTTTGATAGTATTTGACTAACTTCCCAAAAGAATTTTTCAAAACTGTTTCAACCCATTTAAATATAATATATAAGGGGTTAGTGGCTAAAATTTCAGAACATTTAGAGTTACGTACAAATAGGAATAAAATTTTCAAAACAGTCTATTGTTTCTGGCAGATTCGCGCAATCTGACCACCAACAATTTTTGAAGGGGTTAAAGGTTGAATTTAAATCTGAAATTTTTAGGAGGCACTCATAACATCTGAGGCTATGTTTTCTCAAAATTTCAGAATTTTTGAAGACCTACAACCTGGTTTTAAAAACGTTTTAATACTGGTCCTGAAAACAGAAACTGTTTTCAGAAGTTGAGTTCTTGAGTCAAAACAATTTTAAAAACCACACTTTCCGCACCAACTATTCAACCCCCCCTTCTTGTGGTGTCTTGCGGATCCTACAAGTGGTATCAGAGTGCAGGAACACTCACTTCAAAGGATCCAACGATTCAGTGAGATGGCAACCACAAATCTCAAAACCGAGCAAGAAGGTATGTCGAGCCAAAGGCCTCCTCTTTTTGACGGTGAGTAGTTCATTCAATGGAATCTAAGAATGAAGCTTTTTCTTATGGCAATAGATATTGATCTTTGGTCGATTATAGAAGATGATCCTTTTGTTCCATCTAAGTTATCCACCGTAGATGGAGTCACACTAGAAGTTATTAAACCTAGACAAGAATATATGAGTGAGGATAAAAAGAGACTTAGCATGAACGCTAGGGCTATGCAATTACTTTTAAATGGATTAAGTAAGAGTGAGTCTAGTTATGTCTCAAACTGTTCTAGTGCACAAGAAATGTGGAGAATACTCAAAATGAAACACGAAGGCACTAGTCAAGTAAAAGAGTCTAAGATAAACATGCTTATGTCCACACTCAAGTCGTTTAAATTATTGCCTAATGAATCTATTGTTGATATGGATCTTCGCTTGACTAACATCTATAACTCTCTTGAGTCTCTTGGTAAAGCCTTTACCATGCAGGAAAAGGTGCAGAAAGTCTTGCGAAGCCTTCCCTCCGAGTGGGATCCTAAAGTGACTGCAATAGAAGAAAGCAAAGAAACAAACTCAATAAAGATGGAAGAATTAATTGGATCACTTAAGGTTTATGAGAATAAACTCATCATACGGAAATCGGAATCATCTAAACAAGGTAAAGCTATTTCTTTTAAATCAAATGAATACGTCTCTACTTCCTCCGATCACGTAGATGATAGTGATTCTGAATCGGATAACGATGACTTAATTCTATTGGCTAAAGGTTTAAGAAAACTTATGAGAAAGTCATTTAGAAACAAAAATAAGGGCACTTCGACTAAAAGAAATAAGAACAAGACAAATGATAAGGATGTTAAATGTTATGAATGCGGCAAACTTGGACATTTATCATATGACATAAATACCTTGACAAGGAACATAACAAGAATAGACTCGTCTCAGAACCCAAGCAAAGGAAACGAGCTCTCAAAGCCTCCACTTGGAGTGATACATCGGATTCCGAGACTGAAACCGAAGAGGAGACTGCACAAGTATGCTTTGTGTCCAAAGCATCTAATGAGGTATCATTTGATTCTGATTCTGACTCTGAGCCTTCTTATGATGATCTTTTTAGTCAGTACTTAGAACTGCATAAATTCACTAAGACTCTCGCTAAAGAAAAGAAGCAATTAATTGAAGACAAGAAGATGTTAGAATCTTCTAACGAAAATCTTGTCGCTCAATTAAACGATTCTAAAGAAGAGTCATCATGCATCATCAATGCATTAAAGACAGAGATTTCATCATTGACCACGCAAAATAATGAAATGAAATCCGAGGCTTCAAGTTTGAAATCAAGGAATACAGACTTAGAGAAAATGATGAAACAGTTTGATACGGGATCTAACATGCTGCATCGTATTATCTTATCACAAAAGCATGATAGTGATAAAATGGGTTTGGGATACGTTGAAACAAATGAAGTATCCACCAAACCAACTAAGTTCGTTGTGTCTAAGAAAGTAGACACCCCAAAGCCAAAAACAGCGTCTAAGATGACGCAAAGATCATCTCTCCCCTCCTCACGCCCCAATTCTACCTTATATCATGCGAAATACAATTTTGTGCCATATAGATATGAGAAGAAACAAGTAATGCATACACGTCATCCATTTCATTCATCTAGATCACGCACTACGCACACAAACCAAGGAGATATCAAAAACGTCCTACATACAATGAGTATAAAGGAGTTCTTGACCAAAGGCCCAAAGTGCATTCACCACATGTTTATTACATTGCACCTTCATCTACATTCTTGCCATTTGCTAGACCGAGAAGTATCGCCCAATTATGGGTACCGAAAGGTACTTTTACCAAGAGGTGATTAACTAACTCGCAAGGACCCAAAGTTAAAAGGGTACCTAAATCATTCTTGCACATTGCAGGGAGCCCATATATCAAAAGATACATCCATAAAGTGGTTCCTTGACAGTGGCTGCTCGAGGCACATGACGGGTGACCCGATCTTGTTCACGAAATTGAAGAAGGTCACAAAAGGCAGATCCATGACCTTTGGAGACAACAACAAAGGCAAGATCATCGGAAAAGGTACGATTGGAAATCCAAGCACTCTTCAAATCTCCAACGTCTTTTTGGTAAGCAACTTATCCTATAATCTTTTTAGCATTTCTCAATTTATTGACAATGGCTTCGATGTGTGTTTTACTCACCCTTATTGCAATATAATAAATAAAAATGGAGAAACTGTTTTAAAAGGAAAACGAGAAGGAAACATCTTTACGCTTTCTATAGATGATATGGTAGACGCTAAAGTTAAGTGTTTTATGTCAAACGAACTTAATGTAAATTTGTGGCATAGACGTTTAGGACACATTGGCATTTCCACACTAGAAAAACTCCAACGAAAGAACCTAGTACGAGGATTGCCTACACTTGATTTAGACAACTTTCACTAGTGAGAATCTTGCATAAAAGGCAAAAAAACACGCGAGTCACTTAAACCTAAGAATGAAATAAGCACGACTAGAGTCTTAGAACTATTACACATTGATTTGTTTGGTCCTAGTCGCACTACAAGCCTTGGTGGGCGCCACTATGCATGTGTGATTGTTGATGATTTTTCTCGTTATACTTGGACTTTATTTCTTGCACATAAGGATGATAGTCAATACGGTGTCAATGTGAAAAAGATAAGAAGCGATAGAGGCGGTGAATTTAAAAACAAGGATATGATTTCATTTTGCGAAGAAAAAGGAATCAAGCATGAGTTTTCGCCACCTAGAATTCCACAATTAAATGGAGTAGTAGAAAGAAAGAATCGAACATTACAAGAAATCGCTAGGACTATGTTATGCGAAAATAAATTGCCTAGATTTCTGTGGGCGGAAGCCATAAATTGTGCATGCTACACAGTAAATCGCTTATCCATTAGAAAGAAAATAAACAAGGCGCCTTATGAGATATTAAATGATCGCATGCCTAAGATTGACTATTTTCGTGTGTTTGGATGCAAATGTTTTGTTTTAAATACAAAAGATAATTTAGATAAATTTGAATCTAAATCAATTGAATGCATCTTTGTTGGATATTCTGTAAATTCAAACGCATATAGATGTTATGATCCTCTCACTAGACAAATCATAGAATCTATTCATGTGAAGTTCAATGAATTTGGTGAGATTGATAAATATAAAGAATATGATGATGATTTTGAATTGAAACCCGTGTTGAATGAAGATGATGGTAAGTTTGATATGCATGATATGCATGATACACTAGAAATGCATGATCACTTAGAAATGCATTAGAACATGGAAAATAATTAACCAAGATGGCATAGAGATCACCCACATGATCTCATTATAGGCGACATCACTCACGGTGTGCGACCACGTAGGAGAATTACTTCGGATGAAATAAATCAATTTCATGCTATGATTTCTGAAATTGAACCCAAAAATGTGCATGATGCTTTGACTGATTCTTCTTGGATTGATGCTATGCATGATGAGCTTAATCAATTTGTTAGAAATGATGTATGAGATTTAGTGCCACGACCACAAGATAAGACCATAATAGGCACAAAGTGGGTATTTAGAAATAAAATGAATGAAGAAGGAAAGGTCGTTAGAAATAAAGCTAGACTTGTAGCACAAGGCTATAATCAAGAGGAAGGAATTGACTATGATGAAACATTTGCACCCGTAGCACGTTTAGAAGCTATATGACTTTTATTTGCCATTGCTTGCATGTAAGATTTCAAACTTTATCAAATGGACGTAAAAAGTGCATTCCTAAATGGATTTATACAAGAAGAGGTATACGTAAAGCAACCACCCGGTTTTGAAGATTTGAAACATCTCGATCACGTGTACAAACTAAAGAAGGCACTATACGGACTAAAGCAAGCACCTAGAGCATGGTATGATCGTTTTGCTACTTTCCTTTTAGAAAATGGTTTCAAACGAGGTACTATAGATAGTACATTATTTTTGAAACAAGATAAATCGGATTTACTTATTATTCAAATCTACGTTGATGACATTATTTTCGGTTCTACCTCAGATAAACTTGTTGAAGATTTTGAAAATTGCATAAAATCCGAATTTGAAATGTCTATGGTTGGTAAACTTAACTATTTTCTTGGCTTGCAGATTAAGCAAACGAGTAAAGGCATTCACATAAGTCAAGCTAAATATGTAAATGACATGATTAAAAAGTTCAACTTTGAAAATTTGAAACCATCCCCCACCCCTATGAGTGTCACTACTAAATTGGATAAAGATGAACATGGTAAAGATTTTGATAATGCCTTATATAGATCTATGATTGGTTCTTTGCTATATCTTACTGCTAGTAGGCCTGATATCATGTTTAGTGTATGCATGTGTGCACGTTTTCAAAGTCAACCTAAGGTGTCTCACTATAATGGGTTAAAAAGAATATTCCGCTATACTAAGCACACGCCCACCTTAGGAATTTGGTACGATAAAGATTCAGAATTTAATTTACATGCTTATACTGATGCAGATTACGGTGGCTGTAAAATAGATAGGAAGAGCACGAGTGGTACTTGCCAATTTATAGGAAACTCACTCATTTCATGGTTTTCCAAAAAGCAAGCAAGCGTTGCTTTGTCCACTACTGAGGCTGAGTACATGACACTTAGCCTTTGCTGCACACAGTTGTTATGGATAAAACAACAACTCTCGGACTTTGGAATTACCGTAAATAAAATTCCTATATATTGTGATAGTATGAGTGCAATTAACTTGTCTAAAAATCCCGTGTTACACTCTAAGGCCAAGCATATAGAAGTACGCTACCACTTTCTTCGTGATCACGTAAATAATGGTAATATTATCATAGATCACGTACGCACAGAGGCACAAGTAGCGGATATTTTCACTAAAGCCTTAAATCAAGCCACGTACGAATCTTTTCGTTCTAAATTAGGCATGATTTCTGCTGATATGATTTGATTTAATTCTCTTTCCTTATTTACAGGCATCTTTTGATTTACTTTCCAAAATAAAGGGGGGGGAGAAAGCATGATTTAAGGAGGGGGAGAGAGATATTGATTGCATAAATCAAGGGGGAGCGGTTTTGAAATTTAAAATTCAAACTTTGAATTTATGCATGATTGAAGGGGCAGTGATAGGATTTAAATCATGAGTATAGGTTATTTTGAAAATCATCAAAAGGGGAAGATTGTAGAGAAAAAGGGGTTTGAGTGATTTCAAAATACATGATTTAAATATGCATGACAACGTGCATGACACTTTGCATATAACTTGCCTTATATAGTTCATATATAATGTTGCCGTACTAACAAGCCATGAAGCATTAAAGCTTACATCAAATGGCAAACATTTGTTGTGTTTGTACTATTTTCAAGTGCCACCATTAATGAACTAAACTAGTTCATTAAGTGAAGTACTTAGTTAATTAAACGAAGTAGTTCATTAAAGAAAGCAACATTTGGACAAGGCACAAAGGCAACAAGATTAAGAAAGGAAAGTCTGCTCCTCCTCCTCTCACATAAATATACACGCTATATATATACATAAATATATATTTTCAGATTTTTTGAAAAAAGCACATACACATTTATTCCAACGTACTACCGACACGTTATATATTTTACGTACGTACGTTAACATCACACCACCATACTTAACTCATATTTATGAGTATATTCAGGTCTTATATTATATAATATAAGTCATGGTGATGAAAAATTAAATACGACACGTTAAAAGGTTCTAAACCGAAAATTGTCTTATCGGGCGAATACCGAAACTTTGCCAACGTGTCACGTACTTGCCATAAATAGATGGCCAGCCCCTACACTTTAAAAATACTCAAAAATGTCGTGGGTATGATGCTATGTGCAGCCATAAAATCATTCCATGTTGGCACACACAAATCACCCCAAATTAAGGCCAAATTGTGGAGATTCCAATTTCAATTTTGTCACATGTAAATGGCGCCACTTTAAGACCAGCCAAGTGCTGAATATTAAAGTTTATATTATGTATATTATGTGTAACATAATATATATAACATGTGCAAAAATTTGGAATTTAATTAAAGAAAAATCGGGTAATCGATAAACATCGAAAATTCGGTTTTCTACGTATACAACACATGGAACATTTTTGGCACATCATACGACATGTATCTAGACACTTTTTAAATATTTCATACATCTCAAAGTGTTTTAGAAAATTAAATTAAGGGCTGATTGGAATATATCATGTGTGTATTATTAAATGTGCACTGTTTTACAAAGTTTGCAAAAATAAAATTCAGCACATGTATATACATATCATACACGCCTATTCCAGCTGAAATGGAGCATATGTGGAGCTTTGTTGTCATATGGATTGGTCAAGAATCAATCATACAATGTTGGTGACTTAAAGAAAGAAGCTACAAAAGGTAATGTTTCGAATTTTATCTCATTCGAAACACATGCTGAAAATTTCAACATGTGTATTAAGAGCTGGCCGATTTCAGCATTTATGAGACTATATTTTGTGTCTTGAAACATGTGATTAATTGGAAGACAAATTAAAATTAATTTGAATAAGATATGAAAGTAAATTTGTGGTATCTTGAATATCACACATGCTGAAAAATTTTCAGCATGTGTATGAATGTATCTAGGCCGATTTTTTACCTATGTGATGTACAATTTCATTCCCAAAATTGATGAGAATATTGTCTACTAATTGGTGATTTATTTTTAAGATAAAAATCAAAGAAAATTTGGTAATGATTTGAATTGAAGAACCATGTATCACATGCTGAAATTTTCAGCATGTAAAGTTCCTTAATGGCCGATTTTTACACCCTTATTGGAGAAATATTGTCTTGCTTAATTTATGTGATGCTCTTGGAAGTTATGGTACTTGTTTTATGATGATTTTGGCACATGTTTTTAGTGGAATTCTCAGATTTTCCTAGTCATCAAGTGATGACAACATTCAACCAATCAATGAGTGCCACGTAAGCAAGAGTTAAATGATCATCCAATGAGGAGGTGCTAAGTAAGCAAGATCATGTCACAATGATGCCACATATTCTCCCAAGGACTTAGAAGATAATTTTCAAGAGGAGAAGGACCTACAAGGGGGCGGCCAAAACATGTTAAAAGGGAATGAAGAAGAACAAACCAAGAACAAGAAAAAGCATTGCAATCTTGAAGCAAAAACGCCTACACTCTTCTTCTTCTACACTCTCTTTCTTTCATCTTCCTAAAAGCCTATTGTACTTACATTAATATTCTTGAATAGGCTTATCTTATACCACCACACATTCTTTATCTTTGTAAAATATTGATCAAGGTGTGATCAATCTTCAATCTTGCAAGGTGGTGGTGTTCGTGTGCATTGTATTCATCATACAAGGTTTGTAAAGGGTTGGAGTTGGTGTGTAACTCCATCAACCCTGTGGTAAGCTGTATTTGTGTTGTGTGATTAGTGTGAACCAAGGAAGGTGTTCCTCAAAGACTGGAGTAGGTTGTATATAACCGAACCAGTATAAAATTCTTGGTGTCATTTACTTTCAGCACTTATATTCTGTTTCAGCACTGTTTATCCTTTTTGATTACGTTCGTAAAAATAGTAAACGTTTTTCAAAAATTACAAAACTTTCCAGAATAATAGCCACACGTCTTAAGATTAATTTGGCACAAGTTTTAACCCTTTTGGATAAGTATAAGTCAATCAAACATCCAAAGTTCTGAGACTAGTGCAGTCTGATTTTCAGGCTTACAAAGGTTGGGACTTTGATAGTATTTGACTAACTTCCCAAAAGAAGTTTTCAAAACTATTTCAACCCATTTAAATATAACATATAAGGGGTTAGTGGTTAAAATTTCAGAGCATTTGGAGTTGCGTACAAATAGGAATAAATTTTTCAAAACAGTCTACCGTTTCTGGCAGATTCGCGCAATCTGACCACTAACGATTTTTGAAGGGGTTAAAGGTTTAATTTAAATCTGAAATTTTTAGGAGGCACTCATAACATCTGAGGCTAAGTTATCTCAAAATTTCAGAATTTTTGAAGACCTACAACTTGGTTTTAAAAACGTTTTAAAACTGGTCCTGAAAAGAGAAACTATTTTCAGAAGTTGAGTTCTTGAGTCAAAACAATTTTAAAAACCACACTTTCCGCACCAACTATTCATGTAGCGCCCCGCCCGAAACCAGAGTTCCGGTTCAGTGCACCCGCCGTACTCTACTCATAGAGTACAAGGCGTCGATACCATACATGTGCATGTCAACATGAATTGTAATCGATATAGCGGAAGCAACTTGCAATAAGCTCACGTCACACATAATATTATTACAAACCGTTCAAATCCACACAATCACAAATACAGTCTCTCACGATAACTTTATTACATCACCATAAAATAAAGCTCACACAACAGGTACTTGGCTTCAGCCTACATCTTCGCTCACGGATACTCTATCTGGGATTCCTCCTCAATGAACACGGCATCAGGGTCCCTGTTCTCTGAAATGTTAAGAGGCAAGTATGAGCGATAACCACCGTCTTTTAATCGCTCAGCAAGTATTCTTTATAGATACTTCATGTGGATCATACATGGGAAGATAAGTAGTAATAAAGTAGCAATATTTATGAAATTACATCTCCAATTACAAATGACAGCATCATATATAAGGATAAAACAGAACATAAGACTTTTACCTCATACCTGAGAGGTCGTATCATTCTTCCTCAGCATATCCTTAGTCTACCTTCCGTACTTGATTACTAATCCATCTTATGCTAAGGTCATAACTTGCATTCATCATATCTACGTGTGTGATCTTTCTTAATCGTCTTTAAGCATAATGTTCGTACAATTATTCTAATCCTCACATAAGGGACATGATCATGACGTGATGCATAAAACATGGCTTTTCATAAAATGACTTTTCGTAAACATGACTTTTCAATAACATGACATGATTTTCATAACTTGCAAAACATGACATTTTCATGACATGAAGACTTAACATTTTCATCGTTGGCTATAGCACTTTTCATAAGAATAATAACGCACAACATACCGAATGATTCCCCATATAGTGCATGTACAACATAACATCATGAACATAGGTACATGTGCTAACGGTGACGCATTATAACTGAGATCCCGTGTCCCGGACCCGGTGTTACACTCAGCCATAACGTAAACATGGGCCCCTGACACCTACCACTCCGGTCCCGATGTCAGGACAGTGCTACAACATAACATATCATAACATGGTCATAACCTAACATGGGTCATTGGAATCATTCGTCTCGTGTTTATTATTCCTAAGCATATGAATTTTAAAATATGTGATTTAAAAACATAACTTTTCCAACTTTGATTTCATGCAATATGAGACTCGGTCGCTTGAAGGTACTTTGGTCATTCTACATTTTATAATATCATCACTTACTTAATTTCCTTCTACGTATCACGACTTAAAGAAAATACCATTTTAACCTCCAATTAAATACCATTCGGCTATCACACTAAAACAGCCCTCTTTTTCCATTTTCATCATACAATTATTTGGTAACTTCTATTCCACACATACATTTCATAATTCATAGCTTAAATGCCTACATCATGAAAACTCTAATTACTTTACATTTCACCTAAGATTTCATGACTTACATTTTATCATAACCTATCTATGTTAGTATAACATGTAACATATCATGTACGTACATTGTAAAAGTTAGTAGTCTTATACTTACGCACACATAATTGTGAACTATTTATGTTTCTTACTTTTCATAACCTAATACATAAATTACATACTTAGCCTACTTTCATAACTTAACATATTTATCATATATACATCTATACTTACAAAAATATGATGAAATTATCTTTGTCACTAAGGCCTAAAGGCCGAAGTGTATATATATGGTATATATATATATAAATCGTTTTATGATATATTGTATAATATCCAAAACTTATTCATTTTCATATCTTAACATATTCATCATATATACACATATATATATATATTTGTATAAAAATATATTGGAATCACTTTTTGTCATTTAAGGCCTAGTGGCCGAAATGTATATATATGGTATATATATATATAAATCATATTATGATATATTGTATAATATCCAAAACTTATTCATTTTCATATCTTAACATATTCATCATATTTGTATAAAAATATATTGGAATCACTTTTTGTCATTTAAGGCCTAGTGGCCGAAATGTATCTATATGGTATATATATATAAATCATATTATGATATATTGTATAATATCCAAAACTTATTCATTTTTATATCTTAACATATATGTTATACATATATGTATACATGAATCATGTAACAACATATCTTAACCTTAAGTGGTCTTAAAGCCAATTTTCATATATTGTATATACATATATATAATTTCCGTGTATACATATCTATATATATATATATACCTAAAGTCATTGAGATACATGTGTGTATGTGTGTGTATAAGCCGTGTGTATATATATATGTCTATACATATATAACTATGCATATATACATACATCTATATCACAACCACACATTTGTTTATATATTTACTTACTTTTATACAAAACAGTATGTTTATTTATATACATCTACACCTCTATAACTACTTATACCTATACCTATATATGGAGATCCGTATACATGTAGATTCATACACTTATACATATATATAACAACATACATATTTTTTTATAATGTGTATATACATGCGTGTATATACATAAGGTATATACATGTATATAGCGTATGTATATATGTGTATATAGTGTATATAAGTATAAGCTTATTACTCAACATAGATCTATAATTTCTTGAGAAGAAATCTTGAACATACTACATGATGATCCCATTTTTGATATAAACATAAGTATTGAATTTGAAATCCATGAAGGATCTAGGAAGAGTACTTGCCTTGGTTCACTTTTCTTACACTTAGATGATGGTTCCTTCACTTGGTTTGGAAGAGAGATCTTCTTCCTTCCTTCCTATTATACACGTTTCTTGGGGTTAAAAAGGAGGGTTAGTGAGCAACTTATGAAACTAATTATATGGAAGAATCAAACTTAAACTTTATAATGTTCTTACCTTGATTTCCTTTGATTCTAGATGTTATCACCTTCTTGAATCTTCCTTAGTTGATGGAGTGTTTATGGTACTTGATTTGAGTGATGTTGGTATGTAGAAAGGAGAAGAAAATCTTCTCCTTGTTGAAGTTACAACTTTCGGCCAAGAGTGTTGTACCCCAACGATCATGTACGTGAAAACTATGAATGTGAGACGGAATGAAAGCGGCAATTCCTTTTAGCGCATGTTACTTAAGTCAACTTAAGCCTCTTTACTTAATCATCATTGAAGTGATACCAAGCCAAATTAAATAAGGGAAACTTCAAGGAAGATAAATATATATATACATATGCATTACACATGGCGTGTATATGTATGTATACATACATATGTTAATTTTAGAATATGATAAAATAAAGAAAAACAATATAGTGCATGAATTAAAATATCAAGAAATACCAAGTTGCCCAAGAAGCCTAAAATTCGGCCAAGGCATGAATGGGGATTCTAGAATTCTCTAACCAATTTTATTAGTTAAAAGTAATTACTTAAAGTCTATTACACCATTTAAGACAAGAAGTTATCATGCAAAGAATAAATAGAAAACAAAATAGACATGCATTTAAGGAACAAGTAAGACAACTCATTAAAGAAGGAAGTAGTGTGGTTGAGGTCATAAAGACCCCAACCTAAAATCGGCCATCATGCCTAATTAACCATGGAGGATTTCAAAACCTACCATGGTTACTCTTCCCTTAAACCAAGGTTAAGATAACCATGATTTGATAAAGTAACTTGGGTTAGCCCAAAAGTAACTATAGTTGAATAAAGTAACCAAGGTTATACTAACTTAACCTTGATTAACACTCAAGAAAGCCCTAACCCTCATAAATCTCCCTCCAAAACCGCCCCCTAGCATGTTTTAAACCTTTCTAGAAACATCTACCTTCTTGTCATCTTGAGACTCCTCTCAAGACACATTCAAGCAAGAGCAACACTTAGCAAAAGTTCCCTCATCTCCCTCACCAACACTTCGCCCCTTTCATCTTGGAGGATAGAAGTTCAACATCACTTCCAAGACTCAAGAAGACATCTAGGTAAGTCTTGTTCCAAGTTTCCTTAAGAGAATTCTCATTTTGGTAAAGAATGAAGCTCACATGAACTCTCTTTCTCCATACCCAAAACCGTGGGTTTCATGGTTGAAATAGGTGAAAGCCTTCAACTTTCTTAGGTGGTGACATATTGTGGTGCTTGAATCTCCATTCCAAGCTCATTTTGGTAAGATGCTCTAGCCCTCAAACCTACCCTATTTCCTCTATTGAATAAAGAACTAATCTTTTCATTTCACTCCCTTAAAACCATATGATTAAGGTGAAGAAGGTGAAGGATTTTATCACATCTCACTTCATAACCAAGCCAAGACAAGAGCTTTAGCTTGAAGAGGCAAGTATACTTTAACCCCTTACAATATATGTGATTATGTGCATACTTGAATGTCTAGAAGCTTAAGACATGATTTTAGTGAAAATATGTCTAAGTTGTTACCTTTTCTTATGTTTTGAAAGGTTGGATGATAGACCTCTCTTATGTTGCAATATAAAGCATGTTTAAACTTGAAATAAGAGCTAAAAGTGATGGATTAGGGACTGTCCTATGTTTGATATTGAATGAAACATGATTGGTATGAAACCTAGCATTTTAGTGATTTCTCTATACATGTCGGCTGGAAACAGAATTCTGGACAGATTTTATGCCAAATTGATGGACTTAGTTAAGGACCTTCTAAACGTTGGATTGAGCTTATTTTTGGTGTGGTCGTAGCTTATTATGTCTAGTTTATTTTGGCGTTGGAATTTCTGGAAAATCAATTGTGGATTGGTCAGAAATGAATTTTTAGTATCAAGGGGTCAAAACAGTTTCTGGTCGTACCACCTTAGGGAGAAAAATTATTTAAGTACCTTAAACATCTTGGATTGACCTGAAATTTTTACAAGAAGTACTTAAGACATAGAGCTAAGTATCCATGTAAAGAAAGTGATTTTATCTATTGATCTCGATGGTAAACCATTAAGGGAAAGTTGGTGTAACATTCTGGAAAACAGGACAGATTGACCCTTTGTGCTTGTATGAATTGTATCGTATTTATTTTGACTTGTTTTGGTGAATGGGCATTTGAATATTGATCATAAAGGAAATAGGAAAGATTTCCAGGTGCTAAGTGAGCCCCATGATAAGTTTATGGATGGAGACAAGGTAAGGAATGGAGTTGAGAGTGCAACAGAATTTCTGTTGTACCCTGGTTGGGAATTATTTTTATTGAGGTACCTACGCTTGTCCAAATCGTATGAAATTTGTACAGAATGTAGTTAAGATCATGTGGTGCAGGTCCATATTTTTTGTTTCTGGAAAATGGGCTCAAAAGGTTGATTTTGAGGCCGGACAATACAGGACATGCTGCTGGATCGTTTTCCAGCCCATGAAGAAAGTTGTTTATGATGTTATAAGTGCATTTTACCATGTTGCATCTCATGCACTTGCATTGACATGCTCATATGTTCCATGCTCATGATTTTATCGATGTTATATATAAAGTTTCTGTTTTGAAAGAATTTCGTCCCTTCTGGCCAGCTTAACCCGCTACAGATCCGGGGTTAATTGATCTGAAGAAGTATAAGAACCGATCCAGGCCCGGTATAATAGGTCTGATGAAATATAAGAACCGATCTAGGCCCGGTATAATAGGTCTGAAGAGTATAAGAACCGAGCCAGGTCCAGTATAATAGACCTGAAGGTGATCATGTTTTAAGAACCGAGTCATGCCCGGTATAATAGGCTGACACACTCTCTTGTTTTATGATGAGCATGATTTAAAAGAAAGAAAGAAAGTTCAAGTATTTTTATGAGCATGTCGAAAATGAAGAGAAAGAATGTTTTCCGTTGCATTTGCATCGCATTCACATTTTCATACACATTATGCATGATACCTTTTCATAGAAGTAAAGTTGGCTATAGCACGTAGAATCTAACTAAGTGGTGACATTTAGATCTTAGCTAAGTATTGATATGATTTTAAGTATGATGCTTCGGAAAGGTATTAACAGGTACGTTTTAACTTAAGGAATTGGGGTTTGATTCTTGTATGCCGTTTTCTCTTTATTGTACGGTGTTATTGTATATCTGCTGGCGACTTTGTCGCTCACCTATTTATTTTTCCCCCTAGAGACAGGAAATGAAGTCGAGTGGATTGATGATGAGCCAAGGATGCCATATCCATAGGTTATTGAAGTCGCTGTTAAGAGAATGATGATGAAAGCTTTTGATGAGCCTTTGGGACATTTTGGGACTTAGCTACTTTCGGACTCTTTTCGGATAATGTTTGTATAATTTCGTGGTGTAGTTTGCTATCGGCTCAGTTTGTATAATTTTGCTATGTATTTGCGATTTGACGCTTTCGGATTAAAGTTCAAATTCTGCCGTATTTTTATCTACCTGTTAAGATCGTGACTTTGTAATCCATGTTTATCCATGGGTTTTACGAGTTAAGTATCGACGCTTTGTACTTTTCCGAAAGGGAAAGTACGGCGGGTGCACCGTACGAGGGGTAGTCGAGTACGGGGCGCTACAAAGAGGGGGAAAGAAGGGAGTGTTGGAGTGTTCTTGAGTGTTTCTTGGATTTAGGATGGACTTAGTTGATTTTAAGATGTATTATTTGAGGAGTTGAAGAAGAAATAAAAATTTCTTCTCTACTAATGGTGGGGGGCGACTAGCACGGGAGGGATGGGGTGAAAGACAACCTTTAGACAAGTATGGGTGTGAGGAATGTGTTTTATGACAAGATTCTTAAGCATGCTAATTTTTTATGCTAAATGTTTAAAGTGTAAGACAAGTTGTCTTCACCTCCCTTTTTATTTTCCTTTTTCTTTTCTTTCATGTATATATTTTATTTTCTTTTATTTTAAGTAGTATAAAATTGTTGTGTCATGTATTTATTTTTGATTTAATTTATACTAATAGTTTAAGTTGTTACTAACTAATTAAATTTGAATTTCTATTGTGTAGATTCAAATGTTTATGATATAATTGCTAATGGATCGTACACCTACGAAATTACGTATATGGTATTGTAGGTTGTTACGACATGACGAATTTCCCAGGCTGTAACATTCTCCCCCCCCCCCTTATAGAAAGTTTCGTCCTCGAAACTTACGTACCTCATACGAAAAGTTGTGGATATTGCTTCTGCATTTGCTGTTCCGGCTCCCAAGTCGCTTCTCGTTCAGTATGATTACTCCATTGTACTTTCACAAATGAAATTGTCCGTCTCCTTAACACTTGCTCCTTACGGTCCACAATCCGTATGGGAACTTCTTCATACGTAACGTCATCTTTAATAGTCACGGGTTGCTGCTCTAGTATATGATCCGGATCGTGTACATATCGTCGTAACTGGGATACGTGAAACACATTATGTACCTGAGATAATGTAGGAGGTAAGGCCAACCGGTATGCAACAGTTCCAACTTTCTCTAGTATCTCATAAGGGCCAATAAATCTAGGGCTCAGTTTCCCTTTAATCCCAAATCTACTCACGCCTTTGGTCGGTGAAACTCGCAAATATACTTTCTCGCCTACTTCAAACTCAATCGGTCGTCTCTTTGTATCTGCCCAGCTTTTGCTTCGATCTTGTGCAGCCTTCAATCTTTCACGTATCATTTTAATCTTCCCCAATGTCTGTTCTATCAGTTCTGGGCCCATAATTGCTCTCTCGCCAACCTCATCCCAGTACAACGGAGATCGACACTTTCTTCCATATAATGCTTCAAATGGTGTCATACCTATAGAACTGTGATAGCTGTTATTGTAAGAGAATTCAATCAACTTTACTGATTTGTCCCAGCTAACCTTGAAATCCAAGGTGCAAGCGCGTAGCGTATCTTCCAATGTTTGTATGGTACGTTCTGACTGTCCATCGGTTTGCGGATGAAATGCTGTACTCATCCGGAGTTCGGTACCCATGGCATTTTGGTAACCTTTCCAAAATCGCGAAGTAAAACGTGGATCTCTATCGCACACGATGCTGACAGGGATTCCATGTAGGCTGACTATCTCATTCATATACATGCTGACCAGCTTTTCTATGGATGTCTGGATTGACATGGATAAGAAATGTGCCGATTTAGTGAGACGATCTACGATTACCCAAATCGTATCATTACCATTGTGAGTCTTAGGGAGTCCGGTAACAAAGTCCATCGTAATATGCTCCCATTTCCATTCCGGAATCTCTAAAGGCTATAATAGTCCCGCCAGCCTCTGATGTTCTGCTTTAACTTGTTGACAGGTATGACATCTCTCCACAAACTCCGCAATGTGACGCTTCATGCCGTTCCACCAATAATTTCTTTTAAGATCCTGGTACATCTTTGTTGCTCCCGGATGTATAGATAACCGTGAGTTGTGAGCTTCCGTCATGATTTCTCTTTTAATTCCATCAATGTTTGGTATACACAATCTCTCTTTGAACCAAAGACTGCCATCGTTATGCAACTGAAAATTCTTCACCGGTCGTTCTTCAAACTACTTGACAATGATCATTAACTCAGAATCATTCTTTTGCGCCTCTTTAATCCTATCAATTAAAGTGGGAGTGATCATTAATTTAACCTGAATATTTGCAGTTGAGTCAACCACATCCAATCCAAACTCGGCTATCTCTCTCTCTAGAGGCGTCTGCCTAGCATGACTTGACTTCCTACTCAATGCATCTGCCACTTTATTCGCCTTACCCAGGTGATAATGGATAGCGAGATCATAGTCTTTCATCAACTCCAACCATCTTCGCTGCCTCATGTTTAGTTCTTTTTGGGTGAAAAGATATTTCAAGCTCTTGTGATCCGTGTAGATTTCGCATCTCTCTCCATATAAATAATGTCTCCATATTTTAAGTGCAAATACAACTGCCGCTAATTCCAGATCATGAGTAGGATAATTCTGTTCATAGGGTTTCAACTATCTTGACGCATATGCGATTACTCGTTCTTTCTGCATTAATACACAACCTAGTCCATTCTTCGAAGCGTCGCTATATACCACGAATCCCTCTCTTGATATTGGTTGTGATAATACCGGTGCCGATGTCAATTTCTTCTTTAGTTCTGTGAAGCTCTGTTCGCAATCAGAAGTCCAATCATATCGCGTCTTTTTCTGCGTCAATCGAGTTAATGGAACTGCAATCCGTGAGAATCCCTCAACAAACTTCCGATAATAACCTGCAAGTCCTAAGAAACTCCTGACCTCCGTCACATTTGTCGGCCTCGGCCATTCCGTAATAGCCTCAATCCTTTTCGGATCTACTGAGATACCATCCTTAGACACAACATGACCCAAAAATGCAACACTATGAGCCAAAATTCGCACTTGCTGAGTTTAGCATATAACTGCTTCTTTTTTAATACATTCAGTGTTATTCTTAGATGCTCTGCATGGGTCTCTTCATCCGGTGAGTATATTAGAATATCGTCAATAAATACCACCACGAACTTATCCAACTGATCCCGAAATACGGTGTTCATTAAATCCATGAATGCTGCTGGTGCGTTGGTCAATCCAAATGGCATCACTAAAAACTCATAATGTCCATATCTTGTACGAAAAGCAGTCTTAGCGATATCTTCCGACTTGATCTTCAATTGATGGTAACCAGAGCGAAAGTCAATCTTGCTAAACACTTTAGCTCCCTGTACGAAACATTATATTGATATTTATAATAGTTATATATTTGTTATGTAATTATTTAAATTACTTACCCTTAATTGATCGAACAAATCGTCGATTCGAGGCAGTGGATATCTATTTTTGATAGTGATCTTATTCAGCTCTCGATAATCGATGCAGAGTCGCATGCTGCCATCTTTCTTCTTAAG
>AP025051.1:26544954-27081366 GCA_036186865.1 Eustoma russellianum
CGCATGCTGCCATCTTTCTTCTTAACGAACAACACTGGAGCTCCCCATGGTGATACACTTGGCCGTATAAACTTCTTATCTATCAATTCTTGCAACTGTGATTTCAATTCCTTTAATTCGGCTGGGGCCATTCTGTACGGTGCCTTTGAGATTGGTTCAGCTCCTGAAACGACATTAATCTCAAATTCAATCTCCCTGTCCGGAGGCAATCCGGGTAGATCATCTAGAAATACAACTGTGAACTCCTTGACTACTGGAATACTGTCAATTGATGGGGTCTCAGAATCCTTGCCAAGAGCATACACAAGGAATCCTTCGCTACCCTTCTTCAGTGATTGAAATGCTTTTGCTGCTGTCAGATAAATATTCTGTGGTATCTTTTTCATCTTGGAGTTCCCTTGATAAATCACTTCTTCTCGCATTGGATCCTTAATCATCACACGCTTACCACGACAATCAATGTAGGCGTGGTGTTTGAACAACCAATCCATGCCTATAATAAGGTCGAAATCCCCAATCTGTATAGGAATTAGGGTAACTTCGAACTTCTGTCCTCCCATTTCTATCTCGCAATTCTTATATATATGATGTGAAATGATCACTTGATCACCAGCTGCCTGAACGCGATAAGGCGTATCCAGCCTAGTCGGACAACTATCAAGGTTCTTAACAAACCTTTTCGATACAAAGGAATGGCTTGCACCACTATCAAATAATACGTTGGCAGGTATGTTGTTTGTTAATATAACACCTGAGGCAATTCATAATTCAAATATGCAATCCCGAATCAAGCAGATAATATCATAAACTTTTCAAGATGAATTATACCTGTCACGACGTCTGGGGCTTCCAGAACCTCCTCATCTGTCATCACATGTACTCTGGCATTGGCCCTTGGGCCATCTCTCTGCTGAGGTGCGGCCCTCTGGGGTCCCTTCCTGGGTTCAGGACAATCTCTGATCATGTGTCCAGTCTTTCCACAATTGAAACATGCTCCAGTCTTCAATAAACAGTCTCCCCTATGTTGTCGCTGACAAGTGGCACACTTAGGTATCGCAGCTGCCTGTGGGGGAGGTTGTGGCTTCGGTGGCTGAAAATTTGGTTGATGTGCACGTCCACCATCTCTTTTAGCAGTCTTAGTCCACTTACTGGATTGGCCATCTCCAAACTCTTGGGTCCTTTTGCCCCGACTGTCAGAATCACGCCTGATGATGTCCCTTTCTACTCGATAACAGGCACCCAGCAATTCACCAAAATCCCTCGGGTTGGCATTCACAATCCAGGTGCGAATGCGTGGGTTCAGTCCTCTTTCAAACTTAATCATTTTCAGTTGTTCATCTCCCATAATTGCTGGAACATATCTTCCCAATGCGGTAAATCGGTTGGCATAGTCTGCCACTGTCATTCCTGACGTCTGCATTAGAGACTCAAACATCCCTATTTTCTTCAAGGTAACTGATGGTGGAAGATAGAATTTGCGAAACTCTCTCAGAAATTGTTAGCAAGTAACTGGAGCTGGAAAATGCTGCAAATTAGTGGTCCACCATTCATCGGCTTCACCAGTCAGAAAAGGCTTGATAACCTGGGCTTTTATCTCCTCTGGTATTTGAATCAGCTCAAAATTATTTTGTACTTCTTTTAGCCATTTCTCGGCTATGTCAGGGTCAGATCCACCTTCAAAGTCAGGAATGCGGGCCTTCTTCAATTCCCCGTAAAAGAAACGAGTACCATGCTGTGGTGGAGGTGGTGGCGGTGGCGGTGGAGGTGTCACATGATTCTGATGGCCGTTGTTACCTACCGCCTGTCCTATCTGTACCAGAGCTTGCAGAACAGCCTGCTGAAAATCTCCCTGACCCTGCTTCTGTGGAGGTGGAGGCACATGTTCAGTGTAAAATGGAACCGGTCCTGTCTGCGGGGGTATCTGTGGTGGTGGAGGAGGGGGTAACTGTGCAGGTCTGTCAGCACGCGGTCTACCTCTAGGTCGTGGAGACATCCTATTGAATGCAGCATCATTAGTAATAATTTATAATTGAAATCAATTTGTCTTCCTGACTAATTCAGAATTTAAATTTTTTATTTATTTTTTATATTTTTTTATTGGAAACTTAATAATCCAAGCAAAACTTTTAAATGTTATCTAACTATCCCTAACTATTCTAAGGATTCTAATCTAGGGATATCACTCTTGGTCTAAGATCATATCTTAAGTTCTAGGATCATCACTTAACTTCTAAATGCTTACTTTATTGTTCCCGCCGTGGATCTAGAGCCATTGCTCTGATACCAACTGTAGCGCCCCGCCCGAAACCAGAGTTCCGGTTCAGTGCACCCGCCGTACTCTACTCATAGAGTACAAGGCGTCGATACCATACATGTGCATGTCAACATGAATTGTAATCGATATAGCGGAAGCAACTTGCAATAAGCTCACGTCACACATAATATTATTACAAACCGTTCAAATCCACACAATCACAAATACAGTCTCTCACGATAACTTTATTACATCACCATAAAATAAAGCTCACACAACAGGTACTTGGCTTCAGCCTACATCTTCGCTCACGGATACTCTATCTGGGATTCCTCCTCAATGAACACGGCATCAGGGTCCCTGTTCTCTGAAATGTTAAGAGGCAAGTATGAGCGATAACCACCGTCTTTTAATCGCTCAGCAAGTATTCTTTATAGATACTTCATGTGGATCATACATGGGAAGATAAGTAGTAATAAAGTAGCAATATTTATGAAATTACATCTCCAATTACAAATGACAGCATCATATATAAGGATAAAACAGAACATAAGACTTTTACCTCATACCTGAGAGGTCGTATCATTCTTCCTCAGCATATCCTTAGTCTACCTTCCGTACTTGATTACTAATCCATCTTATGCTAAGGTCATAACTTGCATTCATCATATCTACGTGTGTGATCTTTCTTAATCGTCTTTAAGCATAATGTTCGTACAATTATTCTAATCCTCACATAAGGGACATGATCATGACGTGATGCATAAAACATGGCTTTTCATAAAATGACTTTTCGTAAACATGACATTTCAATAACATGACATGATTTTCATAACTTGCAAAACATGACATTTTCATGACATGAAGACTTAACATTTTCATCGTTGGCTATAGCACTTTTCATAAGAATAATAACGCACGACATACCGAATGATTCCCCATATAGTACATGTACAACATAACATCATGAACATATGTACATGTGCTAACGGTGACGCATTATAACTGAGATCCCGTGTCCCGGACACGGTGTTACACTCAGCCATAACGTAAACATGGGCCCCTGACACCTACCACTCCGGTCCCGATGTCAGGACAGCGCTACAACATAACATATCATAACATGGTCATAACCTAACATGGGTCATGGAATCATTCGTCTCGTGTTTATTATTCCTAAGCATATGAATTTTAAAATATGTGATTCAAAAACATAACTTTTCCAACTTTGATTTCATGCAACATGAGACTCGGTCGCTTGAAGGTACTTTGGTCATTCTACATTTTATAATATCATCACTTACTTAATTTCCTTCTACGTATCACGACTTAAAGAAAATACCATTTTAACCTCCAATTAAATACCATTCGGCTATCACACTAAAACCACCCTCTTTTTCCATTTTCATCATACAATTATTTGGTAACTTCTATTCCACACATACATTTCATAATTCATAGCTTAAATGCCTACATCATGAAAACTCTAATTACTTTACATTTCATCTAAGATTTCATGACTTACATTTTATCATAACCTATCTATGTTTGTATAACATGTAACATATCATGTACGTACATTGTAAAAGTTAGTAGTCTTATACTTACGCACACATAATTGTGAACTATTTATGTTTCTTACTTTTCATAACATAATACATAAATTACATACTTAGCCTACTTTCATAACTTAACATATTTATCATATATACATCTATACTTACAAAAATATGATGAAATTATCTTTGTCACTAAGGCCTAAAGGCCGAAGTGTATATATATGGTATATATATATATATATAAATCGTTTTATGATATATTGTATAATATCCAAAACTTATTCATTTTCATATCTTAACATATTCATCATATATACATATATATATATATATATATATATATATTTGTATAAAAATATATTGGAATCACTTTTTGTCATTTAAGGCCTAGTGGCCGAAATGTATATATATGGTATATATATATATAAATCATATTATGATATATTGTATAATATCCAAAACTTATTCATTTTCATATCTTAACATATTCATCATATATACATATATATATATTTGTATAAAAATATATTGGAATCACTTTTTGTCATTTAAGGCCTAGTGGCCGAAATGTATCTATATGGTATATATATATATATAAATCATACTATGATATATTGTATAATGTCCAAAACTTATTCATTTTTATATCTTAACATATATGTTATACATATATGTATACATGAATCATGTAACAACATATCTTAACCTTAAGTGGTCTTAAAGCCAATTTTCATATATTGTATATACATATATATAATTTCCGTGTATACATATCTATATATATATATACCTAAAGTCATTGAGATACATGTGTGTATGTGTGTGTATAAGCCGTGTGTATATATATATGTCTATACATATATAACTATGCATATATACATACATCTATATCACAACCACACATTTGTTTATATATTTACTTACTTTTATACAAAACAGTATGTTTATTTATATACATCTACACCTCTATAACTACTTATACCTATACCTATATATGGAGATCCGTATACATGTAGATTCATACACTTATACATATATATAACAACATACATATTTTTTTATAATGTGTATATACATGCGTGTATATACATAAGGTATATACATGTATATAGCGTATGTATATATGTGTATATAGTGTATATAAGTATAAGCTTATTACTCAACATAGATCTATAATTTCTTGAGAAGAAATCTTGAACATACTACATGATGATCCCATTTTTGATATAAACATAAGTATTGAATTTGAAATCCATGAAGGATCTAGGAAGAGTACTTGCCTTGGTTCACTTTTCTTACACTTAGATGATGGTTCCTTCACTTGGTTTGGAAGAGAGATCTTCTTCCTTCCTTCCTAGTATACACGTTTCTTGGGGTTAAAAAGGAGGGTTAGTGAGCAACTTATGAAACTAATTATATGGAAGAATCAAACTTAAACTTTATAATGTTCTTACCTTGATTTCCTTTGATTCTAGATGTTATCACCTTCTTGAATCTTCCTTAGTTGATGGAGTGTTTATGGTACTTGATTTGAGTGATGTTGGTGTGTAGAAAGGAGAAGAAAATCTTCTCCTTGTTGAAGTTACAACTTTCGGCCAAGAGGGGGAAAGAAGGGAGTGTTGGAGTGTTCTTGAGTGTTTCTTGGATTTAGGATGGACTTAGTTGATTTGAAGATGTATTATTTGAGGAGTTGAAGAAGAAATAAAAATTTCTTCTCAACTAATGGTGGGGGGCGGCTAGCATGGGAGGGATGGGGTGAAAGACAACCTTTAGACAAGTATGGGTGTGAGGAATGGGTTTTATGACAAGATTCTTAAGCATGCTAATTTTTTATGCTAAATGTTTAAAGTGTAAGACAAGTTGTCTTCACCTCCCTTTTTATTTTCCTTTTTCTTTTTCTTTCATGTATATATTTTATTTTCTTTTATTTTAAGTAGTATTAAATTGTTGTGTCATGTATTTATTTTTGATTTAATTTATACTAATAGTTTAAGTTGTTACTAACTAATTAAATTTGAATTTCTATTGTGTAGATTCAAATGTTTATGATATAATTGCTAATGGATCGTACACCTACGAAATTACGTATATGGTATTGTAGGTTGTTACGACATGACGAATTTCCCGGGCTGTAACAATTCAACCCCCTTCTAGTGGTGCCTTGCAGATCCTACAACCCTAACACATTTCAAATACGAAATGTGTTGTTAGTAAGAAATCTCTCTTATAATATACTTAGTATTTCACAACTTACAGATTGTGGTTACAATGTCTCTTTTCTTCCCAATTCATGTGATATAATAAATGAAAAGGAGAAATAGTTTTAGAAGGAAATAGAGATGGTAATATTTATACTCTTACCTTAGATAATATGTTAGATGCGAAGGTTAAGTGTTTGATATCACATGACTTAGATGTGAATTTATGGCATAGAAGATTAGGCCATATAGGAATTTCAACGATTAGGAAATTATCTAAAAAGAATTTAATTAGAGGTATGCCTAAGTTAGACTTAGATAATTTTCAAATGTGTGAAACATGTATTAAAGGAAAACACATTAAAGAAACATTAAAACCGAAACATGAAGTGAGTACTAGTCATGTACTAAAATTGCATCACTTAGACTTATTTAGTGTAAGTAGGACAAGAAGTCTAGGTGGACACTACTATGTGTGTGTCATAGTAGATGATTACTCACGCTACACATGGACATTGTTCTTAACACACAAAGACGATGCTCCATTAGCAATCGAAACCCTTATTAGGCAACTTGAAAACATTTATGAAGAAAATGTTAAAAGGATTAGAAGTGATAGAGGTGGAGAATTTAAAAACAAAGACGTAATCAAATTTTGTGAACTATATGTAATCAAACATGAATTTTCACCACCTAAAACACCACAACTCAATGGAGTTATTGAACGTAAAAATAGAACGATTCAAGAAGTTGCTAGGACAATGCTTTGTGAAAATAAATTACCTAAATATTTATGGGCTGAAGCTGTTAGTTGTGCATGCTATATTATAAATAGGCTTACTATAAGAAAGAAATTAAATAAAACACCTTATGAATTGCTAAACAAGAGACAACCTAAGATAGATTATCTTAAAGTATTTGGATGTAAGTGTTTTGTACTGAATACTAAGGATAATCTAGATAAGTTTGAACAAAAGTCTATTGAATGCATATTTGTTGGTTATTCTATAAACTCAAGAGCATATAGGTGTTATAATCCTGCATTTAGAAAGATAATTGAATCCATACATGTGAAATTGAATGAAAATGCATGCTTTGAAGTTAGTGATAAACATCAACATAAACAAGAAACAAATGTTGAAAATATGTTTGATGATGATGTATTACTTGAGCCTGTACTTGATCATCTAGAACCAACTCCCCCTGAACAAGACTTGCATGAACCCTTAGATGATATAAATGAAGAAACTTTGCAATTGGAAGATAATGTAACTAATGATCCAATTACATATGATAATGTTCATACTAGTGAAACATTTGAACAAGATGAGGGTGAACCTAGTCAATCTAGGAATTGGTGGCATCCTAGAGAACTAATCATTGGGGATCCAAGTGTTGGGGTTAGAACACGTAGAAACGTAAGTCAACTTGAAGGACATAGCTTAATCTCACACATAGAACCTAAGAATGTTAAGGAAGTCTTAGGTGACCTATCATGGATAGAAGCTATGCATGAGGAATTGAACCAATTTACAAGGAACAACGTGTTGGACCTAGTACCGAAACCTGAAGACAAGTCTATAATAGGAACTAAATGGGTCTTTAGGAATAAAATGGACAAACAAGGAAATATTACAAGGAATAAGGCTAGACTTGTCGCACAAGGTTATAATCAACAAGAAGAAATAGATTATGAAGAAACCTTTGCACCCGTTGCACGACTAGAAGCAATTAGATTGTTACTTGCGATTGCAAGTCTAAGTAATATTAAACTCTTCCAAATGGATGTCAAGAGTGCATTCTTGAATGGATACATCCAAGAAGAGGTGTTTGTCAAACAACCCCCTGGATTCGAAGATCCAAAGAATCCTAACCATGTTTATAAGCTTAAGAAAGCTTTATATGGTTTGAAACAAGCTCCAAGAGCTTGGTATGTATGATAGATTTGCAAACTTTCTTATTGCAAATAAATATCAAAGGGGAACAATAGACAACACATTATTCCTAAGAAGAAAAGATAACGATTTGTTAATAGTTCAAATATATGTAGACGATATTATCTTTGGTTCAACTAACCCTACCTTAGTAAAAGACTTCGAAGAATGTATGAAGTCAGAATTTGAAATGTCAATTGTAGGAGAATTGAACTACTTCTTAGGCCTTCAAATCAAACAAACCCCTCAAGGAATTCATATTAGCCAACTTAAGTATGTCAATGATATAATTAAGAAGTTTAAATTTGAAGAGTTGAAACCTACAACTACCCCCATGTGTGTTAGTACCAAACTTAATAAGGATGAAAACGGTAAATCTTTTGATGACACTCTCTATAGGTCTATGATTGGATCACTGTTATACTTAAATGCATCAAGACCTGATATCATGTTTAGTGTGTGTATGTGTGCTAGGTTTCAATCTTGTCCTAAGGTATCACATTACAATGCAGTGAAAAAGATCTTTAGATATCTTAAGCATACATCTCACTTAGGACTGTGGTATGATAGAAACGCTAAGTTGGAATTACACGCATATAGTGATGCTGATAATGGTGGTTGCAAGTTAGATAGAAAATCCACTAGGGGTACATGTCAATTCATAGGAACCAACTTGATCTCTTGGCTTTCTAAAAAGCAAGCTACTGTAGCTCTTTCTACCACTGAAGCCGAATATATTGCTTTGAGTTTATGTACTACCCAAATACTTTGGCTTAAACAACAACTTAGTGATTTTGGCATTACAATGAATAAGATTCCAATTTTCTGCGATAGCACAAGTGCAATCAATCTTTCACGGAATCCGGTGCTTCATTCTAAGGCCAAACACATTGAGGTGCGATACCACTTTCTTCGTGATCATGTTCAAAATGAGGATATAGTGATAAACCATATAAGAACTGATCACCAAATTGCTGACATCTTCACCAAACCTCTTAATCAAGCCACTTTTGAAAACTTACGAGCCAAATTAGGAATGATGACTTACGATACCATTGCATAGTTCTATCCTGTAGCGCCCCGACCCGGACAGCGGAATCCGAACCGGTGCACCCGTCGTAGCTTACAGAGAAGACTACCAGACGTCTCATCTCTCGATTACACATCATCAATGACGTAAGAGAAATAAGTGCGGAAACATATGCCTCGTGAATCTAAATCATCAATGCAGTACATCAAAAGACAAAGTGATTACCAAAAACTGTATATGGTAGCAGCCATCTAAATCCTCAAATGAATTAAGAACAGAAGTAACAGAATCTATCTAATCAATTCTTTCCACAAGGTCTAGGCATCCCATTCTGTCCACTCGCCGTCGTCCTCAATAAAGATCATGTCTTACTCAAGTTCTCCTGTATCACAAAGGCAGTACCCTTAGCGAAAAATGCTAGCAAGTAACCCGCTTATAAGACATACGGGATCAACACATGGCAAGACATGAGTAATATATAATTCAAGGGATGATGGGGCACATGTCTTGTAAAACTTCCAAATATATAGGCGAATAACGTAATAAAGCAAGTATAGCAATTCACATGCAAATAACAATTCATTGGCTATCACATATCACGCACATCCATACCACACCGACTCACGTGATGCATGTCAAAATATGCACTACACTACACAGTCACAAATGCATGAGCCATTTCTTTTCAAAACAGTGCAATGCATGTCACAATGTCCGGTCTCGTAACTCGTTAACCTGTAACGCACCCCGGCTTATATTTCCATCCCGGTTAACGTTACAGGCCTCGTTATGCTCTGTGATGCACCTCGGCTTATATTTCCATCCCGATTAACATCACAGACTCGTAATACTCTGCAATGCACCTCGGCTTATATTTCCATCCCGATTAACATTGCAGAGGACTTTATACCCTGTAACGCACCCCGGCTTATATTTCCATCCCAGTTAACGTTACAGCCTTTTGTGCCCTGTAATGCACCTCGGCTTAAATTTCCATCCCGATTAACATTACAGGTCACCTTCGCAAATCAGTGCTGAAACACCTCTCTTTTTCAAAACCATATGCAATGCACGTGCCATGATGCAGGACTTCTCATCTCATTCACATTCTCGTTCACATACATGCAATTCGCATTCACATATTCAATTCACATTCAATATCACACAACCACGCAAGAATCCCCTCACTTACACATCAATGCTTATACTTCAGGCTAGGTCGTCAACACTTAGCCTTGATTCGAAAATTCACAAGCCAATGGGAGAACCCCTACCTTTCTTCATTAAACTCTATAAAACCTCGTACATTCATTTCTTAACCCTCCTAAGTCATCCACGTTGAACTCCGATTCGAATACCCTTCAAATTCTCCAAACTTGATTCACCATCTTAAGTCATGTTCCTAAGACTTAGACTAGTCATAATCAGGTCCTAAGAAGTCCCTAAGGTCACCCAAAGGATCCCCTAGCTTCCCTCTTTCTTCCCTTACTTTCCCACAAAACTGGTTGACGTCATACCCTGACGTCGATCGATCTACGTATGTCATACCCTGACGTCGATCGATCGACGTCCATCTGAGGCACGTCGATCTCTCACTCAACCTACGTCATACCCTCACGTCATACCCTCACATCATACCCTCACGTCATACCCTCACTTACTACACGTCATACCCTCACCCTGAACTACGTCGATCGATCGACGTGCATCTAGGGCACGTCGATCTCTCACTCCTTCCACGTCGATCGATCGACGTGCATCTGAGGCACGTCGATCGATCGACGTGCATCTGAGGCACGTCGATCTCTCACCTGCTATACGTCGATCGATCGACGTCATAAATTTTCAGAATCTTCATCCTGCGATTTCTGCATCAACTGCAGACCTTTATTCCAATCGTTTTCCAATGTTCTTCCCACCAATCCAAGCCTAGTCTTCCCTATCAATCCCTTCTTAACTCTCTCAAACAAGATCCTTCATATTCACGTCAACGATTCAATCCTAAAACTCGAATCTTTCATCAAATCCACCCCAAAACCTAACCTTTCCACTTTTCTCTCCCTTCAACCGCCATCATCAACCAAGTGGGACTCAAGGGAGTGGGATTTACAGGATCTCAGGTAAACAATGAACAACAACAAGATTTCAACATACCATGGCCAAATCATCGACACCAAATCACATAAATCATATACACGTAATCACGAAAAGAAACTACTGCATGGTGATCCATTTAATATCAAAAGTAGGCCTTTTCTTTTGCAAAAACGTAAGAACTTATAAGTAGATTACTTGCCTTTGATTGCTCGAAGAAGGAACGAAGAACGGACAAAGATTGGATGAAGATCTAGCGGAGTTCTTCGCCTAGGGTTGAGGGGAGATGAAAACCGCCTAGGAGGAGAGGATTTGTGTCGTTCTCTCTTCTGAGAAAAGGGGAAACTGACGCTATGTCAGTTTTTATAAGGAAAGGGAAAAGCTTGGAGTTTCTAAATTATATCCTATTTCCCTATTTATCTTAAAGGATAAATCCTAATATTTAATTCAAAATTAAATCCTCATTAATTTCAATATTTAAACCCTCAGTTAATTCCCATTAATCCTATTATTTAATTCGTAATTAATTATGGTTGACCGTCATTAATCTCATTTAATTCTTCTTTATCTCTTAATTATTCTACGGAGGGTGCGGGGCGTAACATTTCTTTTGCATGATTTGCAAAATAAAGGGGGAGATCGAATAAGAACGTGAGTTTAGTTAGTAAGTCATGGATTTTAGTTGGTAAGTCATGATGAATCATATGCTAGGTTTTAATTGGTATAACTTTTGGAGCATAGGTTAAGGGGGAGAGTATGAGTTGAGGGGGAGCAGCATACTATTTAAAAGTTGAGAACATTTGGTTAAATTTTTGGCTATAAGTTGTGACATTAAAATCATGTTAGGTTATTTTGAAAATCATCCAAAAGGTGGAGAATGTTGCGAAATATGTTTGGATAATTTTCAAAGTCATGATTTTAAGTGGTGAATACTTAAAAATGTCACACAGGGTGTTATATGTGATTAAAAGTTGAAAAAGTTGACATCGATCTCTCAGGTTGTTGCACATCGATCGATCTATGAACATAGATCTCTTACATCGATCGATCTATGTAAGGCAGAAAAGTTTAAGACCTTTCTGTGAGACATCGATCTCTAAACCTGAGACACATCGATCGATCGATGTACATCGAACACTCACTTTGATCGATCGATGTAGGTCAGAGGCAAACTCTGGAACTTTCTGTGAGACATTGATCTCTGAAGCTGAGGCACTTCGATCGATTGATGTCTAGGATTTTTAGAAATATTTTTTCTAAAATGTGATAAGATGGTTGTTTTCATTTGTACATGATTTATACATGTTCATTATGTGATTATTATGTGTTTTTGCTGATTATTATTGTCTTGTGACTAACGTGCCTTGGAAGTTTCTACAACTTACGAAAAATGACAAAATTGGTATTTTGAGTTTTGTAGGAACATCACATGGTGAAAATATTTCAAGGGTGTATTCTTATACTATTTATCAAGGCAAAGGTGATATCATGAGTATTTATGACCATCTGGGTCATTTTTGGAGTTTTCTCACACTCGGAGTATTTTGGTCATTTCACCCCCGAGGGTATTTATGGTATTTTCACTCAAGGTGATCATATTATTATCTTCATTCTGGAGCTGTGCTATTATTATTTTGAAGATTATATGGTGATCTTATATCTTATTCTCTCAACCGATGATATTATTGACTATAGTTGGATATGTGACGATTTGAGATGTCACATTCTACATTTTCTTGAAGACCATCTTATATATGCTATAAGAGAATATTTATCATCATTATTCAGAGATATTAAAGGTGTCAAAGGTGTGGAAATGTTCTTGACATATAAGAAGACATATTGGGGAATTTCGGTGTTACACATTGACATAATCTTGTCAACTGTTATCTATTTATTTCTTCTTCAAAAATCTGAGTTGCTACACACACACAGATATATATATATATATATATATATATATATATATATATATATGTTGAAAAACGTGTATTATCAGGTGGATATGATGGTGTACATATTTTATGAGTTGGTGACAAGTGGACAAATCAAAAAGGAGCTAGTTGGCAAAAATGCCAACTAGGAAAATTCAAAGAAGTAGCCAACGGCTACTAGACTTTTCTTGGGTATTTTAAGCAGATTTTTGAAGTCAAAGGAAGACTTTACATGTCCAATTATTGTGCTTGAAGTTGGGGATAATTTGGTGGTATTATCCTTTCTTATTTTATTAAGGAAAATCAAAACTATTTTTGTTGGAAAAAATGGAGTAGCCAACGGCTACTTCTCCTTCTTGGAGCTGAATTTTTGACTTTGAATTCTTCAAATCACACATGCCTATTCTCAAGCAAGGGGTTGAGGTTATTTTGGTGCAATTATCTTCTCCATATTATCTATTCTTGCTAAGGATAATTCAAGGCAATTCCAAGGTGTATTTTCGGCCTACATGACATTGCCAAGGTGGACCAATCATTGTGTTTTATTTTGCCAAGTGTACAAGGCCAACCAATGATGAGAAGGCATTTAGAATTGATGATGAAGATGGTGACACATTGGAGTTCTTATCTCCAAGGCTCAAATCACACTATAAATAGAGGCAATGGTGAAGAAGATGAAACACATTTGAAGCTCACAAACATTTGTTGAATTGTCTAGCTTTCATCTTCATCTTCTTGTTGTTATTGTTTTATTCATTGTAGCAAAGGTGTTCTTGTTGTACTGTTGTGAGCTACAAGCCTCTTGAGCTTCATTTGTAAGGTTGATTAGCCATCTTATAAGGCTACATCAATAGGTGTTAGAGGTGTTGCAACTAAGTGTTGCCTAGAAGGAGATTATCCAAGTTTTAAGTAGGGTTGGTGCATAACCCAAGGATCAAGGTTGGCTCTTGTTGTAAGGTGTTCATTTCATAGTAAAATCCAAGGAAAGGTGTTCCTTGGGACTGAAGTAGGTCACATTGACCGAACCAGAATAAATCCTCGGTGTTCTCTTCTTTCTTTATTTCTGTTTTTGCCCGTTTTTGACTACAGTTGTCACACAAATTCTCACAATTTGAAAAAATAGCTACACATTTTCAAAATTCGTGATTTTTGGTGGAATTATACTTCAGACTGTTATCTTTCATTTGCAACAAGAATCACTTGATTTGAGCAAGAGAAAGTTAGTCTTTCAGTCTTTGAAAGATAACTGCTCCAATCTGGCTGCAATCTGACCAGTTTTGAGAAAACTTAAATTCTGTATTTTTCAAGAGTGTTTTAAGGTTAGGGCCTTTTGGAAACTTTATCTACACATCCTAAAGAGTGTTTTCATATAAAGATCAACCTTTTTGGTTGAGTATTCAAAGAGAAACACGTTTTGCAAAATCAGCAACATTCTGTCCAATTCTGTCCAGATTGACCATCTGAATATTGTTATTTGTTTGAAGGGCCAACGATCTTATTTTTGTCTGATATTTGGACAGAGTCTTTCTAACTCATTGTAGTTCAATTCTAGAAAGTTTCGTAATTTTTGGAGTTGTGTATAATTATTTGTGAATTTTGTAAAAACGGGTTCTGAATCTGAGGTGGTCTCAGATTCTGTTTTCAAAGTGGATTTTTATAAAGGGTTGTAGTGTAATTTCCGCTAACCACTATTCACCCCCCTCTAGTGGTGTTTATTGTAGGTGCACGGTCCAACACTTTTGTCATTCTTTGTCTCTCTGGTCCCTTATACACATTGTTATGCCCCACACCCTCCGAACCTTAATTGAATGCGGGAAGGAAATTTAAGAAATTAATAATAGATTAGTTTTGAATTAAATATTAGAATTTAAGAATTTAAGAAAAAGGATTTAAGTAAAATACAATGTAGGAATTCCAGTTTTGCCCTTCCCCATAACAAAACTTATAGAGCGTCATTCTTTTTTTCCCATTATCTCTCAAAAAACCGTCGACTCTTTCCTCCTCCAAGCCCTAGCCGATTCTCCAAACGCGTAAAAGAGGAAGACAGCCTCCAGGAACCAATCCAACCTCTATTCGTTTTCCAATCGATTATTAGTAATCAAAGCCAAGTAATCTTCTTATAAGTTCCTACGATTTGTGAATAAAAAGGCCTTACTTTTGTATCAAAATTGGATCACCATGCAGTATTATGCCCTTGTTTATCCATATGTGATTTCTATGCAATTTATGTGTTTTGGATTTGATGTTTTGGCCATCGTACGTTGAAAACATAATTTGATGTTGATGAATGTATGAATTCCTGCAAATCCCCATCTCTTGAATCCCCTTTTGCTGCAATATTATTGTTTGATAGGGTTTGAGGGTGGAAGGTGGGATCTTTGGATTCGTAGGTTGAAATCTTTGAGTTCTAGGCTTGTATGTATGTGTGTAGTGTTTAACTTGTTTTTTAAGCATGAGATGATAGCGGGGATTAGGCCTGGAATGATTGGGATGAAGCTTGGGAACGATGGAAGTTTTGGCTCTGCAGTTTATGCAGAATCGCAGTGTTAATTTCTGGAATCGTGAACATCGATCGATGTATGTCATCGACTGATGTACATCGATCGATCAATGTAGGGATAAGGAGGGACTGATGTGAGACAAAAAGTATTCTGACGGACTTCGATCGATCGATGTAAGGGTATGAAGTCACATCGATCGATCAATGTAGGCTGAGGGATCGACTGAAGTGAGGCAAAAGGTATTCTGACGGATTTCGATCGATCGATGTAGGGCATAATGTGATTGTAGGATCTGCAAGGCACCACTAGTAGGGGGTTGAATAGTGGGTGCGGAGAATGTGGTTTTTAAAATTGTTTTAGACCAAAAACCCAACTTCTGAAAACAATTTCTGTTTTCAGGACCTGTTTTGAAATGTATTGAAAACTATGTTATAGGTCTTCAAAAATTCTGAAATTTGGAGAGATCTTAGTCTCAGATGTTCTGAGTATCTCCTAAAATTTCAGATTATAATTCAACCTTTAACCCCTTTAAAAGTTGTTGATGGTCAGATTGCGCAAATCTGTCAGAAACGGTAGTCTGATTTGAAAAATTAATTCCTATTTAACCGTGACTCCAAATACTCTGAAAATTTAATTACTAACTCCTTATTAGGTTTATTTAATTGAGGTGAAACAGTTTTGAAAAATTCTGTTGGGAAGTTAGTCAAATACATTCAAAGTCTCAACCTTTGCAAGACCGAAAATCAGACTGCACTAGTCTCAGAACTTTTGACGTTTGGATGACTTATACTTGTCCAAAAGGGTTGAAACTTACGCTAAATGAAGCTTAAGACGTGTGGCTAGGATTCCTGAAAGTTTCATGATTTTTGAATTTCGTTTAATATTTTTAAGAACGTGATAAAAATGATGCACAGTGCTAGAAACTGAAAGTAAGTGCTGAAAAGTAAAGGACACAAGGAATTTCATACTGGTTTGGTTAAATCAACCTACTCCAGTCTTCGAGGACACCTTCCTCGGTTATCACTAACCACAAAACAAAAACAACACCTTACCACACAGGGTTGATGGAGTTACACACCAACTCCAACCCTTTACAAACCTTGTAAGTGATTACAACGATCACAAACACCACCACCTAGCGGATGCAAGATTGATCACACCTTGATCAATCTTTTACAACAATAACAAGTATATGGTGGTATAGATGAAGCCTATTCAAGATGTATGAGTATGAATACAATAGGACTTAAAAGAGAAGAAAGAAAGAAAGTGTAGAAGAAGAGATAGAAGACTCTTTTTGCACTTTTGAACTTGTGAGGCCTGTCTTGTATTTTGCACTACTTCTTCTTTATTTTATCAAGCCTTGGCCACCCCCTATGTCTCTTTCTTCCCCTTGGAAATTATCTTTTAAGTCCTTGGAAGAATATATTGCATCATTGTGACATTCACTTGCTTATTTGGCAACTCCTCATTGGATGATCATTAAGCCCTTGCTTACTTGACACTCATTGATTGGATGAGAGTTGTCATCATTTGATGATTAGATAAATCTGACAAATATCACTTAAAACATGTGCCAATTAGCTATAAAAATGTTGCCATAAGTCTCATATCAATTCCACATAATTAACAAGACAAATCATCACATTTAAGCACCAAAAAATCGGCCACCTTGTTTTATCACATGCTGAAATTTTTCAACATGTGCACTATCTAAGACTCATTCAAATTCTTGCCATGTTGATATAGATTAATCCCTTGAAAATGAAAAATCAAATACGTTAACTTTGGAGAAAAAAATCGGCCACAACATTCCAACACATGCTGAAATTTTCAGCATGTGTGATATTTAAAAATATCATCACATTATTTCCATAACATTTTTAAAACATTACCATTTTATCTTTCAATCAATCCATATAATTCAAAGAAGTAAATATGGCACAATTAAGCCTAATAATTTCAGCCTACTTAAGTCACACACGCTGAAATTTTTAGCATGTGTTACAAATGTGACATAGTTTGAAATGTTACCTTGTGTAGCTCCTTTCTTTATGTCACCAACCTTGTATACTTCATTCTTGGCTAATCAAGATGTCAATAAAGCTCCACATATGCTCCAACAAGGCTGTAGTAGGCGTGTGATGTTGCTTGTGCATGTGCTGAATTTTATTTTTGCAAACTTTGTAAAATAGTGCACATATAATTATACATATATGGTATATTCCAATCACCCCATAATTGATTTTTCTAGAACATTTTAAAATGTATGGAGTATGTAAAAAGTGTCTAGATAATTGTTATATGTCATGCCAAAAATGTTCCATGGGTCGTGTTCGTAGAAAACCGAATTTTCGACGTTTGTCGATTACCCGGTTTTTCTCTGATTAAATTCCAACTTTTTGCACATGTTATATATATTATGTTACACATAATATACATAAATTAAACTTTAATATTCAGCATTCATGGCTGATTTAAAGTGTCGCCTAACATGTGACAAAAATTGAATTTGGAATCTCCACAATTTGGCCTTAATTTGGGGTGATTTGTGTGTGCCAACATGGAACGATTTTATGTCTGTATATACCATGTAAGCCACGAAATTTGTGGCCATTTTTGAAGTGTAGGGGCTGGCCATCTATATATGGAAAGTACGTGACACGTTGGCGAAGTTTCGGTATTCACCGATACGACAATTTTTGGTTTAGAACCTTTTAACGTGTCATAATAAATTTGTCATCACCATGACTTATATCATATGATACAGGACCTGAATATACTCATAAATATGAGGTAAATATAGTGGTGTGACGTTAACGCACGTTCGTAAAATATATAACGTGTCGGTAGTACGTTGGAATATATGTGTATGTGACTTTTTTTTTAAAAATCTGAATTTTTTTTATGTAAAGCATTTTTATTAGCTATCCTCTCTTATGGCGGAGGAAAACCATATTACAGAAAAACTGAAAAAATCTAGTGTCATCGTATGAAAAGAACTTATGAAGCATATCAAGTAAACGCAACCTCCAGTCATATATGATATGCCGCATTAAAACCTTGTCAAGTAAAACCACCCTTGTGGATAAAACCTTGACGAAGGAAAAAGCGTACATATTTATATGAGTGGATGGTTGATAAAAGCAAATGGACAAATATAGAGCGAGTAACAAGAGGAGGAACATCTGGATGCAGGCGAAAATAGGTGTGCCGTTGTCATGCAGCCCGAGGAGAAATATGATCCAGCTTTGTTGGCGAACAGCACCTCGTGGAACACGCAAAAGGAATGTGTAAGAAACATGCAGTAAGTAATCCTTAACAGTAGCATGACGAAGAGGAGAAAGGCATACCCGCGTTGCCCGCAGCCTAGTGACCACGGGCAACCTCCAGCTATACAAGCCTTGTCTCTCAAACCGATATTGTGGCCAAATTTGATGAGTCCCGGTACCCAGCAACACACATAAGCAAGAATAATTATTCAGGACATTGAGACCATGCAGACGCAGCAGATAGCATAAGAAGAAAAGATCAAGAGAAACGTACCGTGGCTGCCTATGCCAAATTTGGACAAAGGCAACCCATGAATGCAATGGCTCTGTCAGCATGCCTATCATATGCGAAAAGTGTGAAGAGTGGCATCCAAGGTAACAGCACCACGAACGTCATTGGGTAAGGTCGCATTTGATGTGAAGACTTGTAATCCAGATGCTCGTAGACCGTAACGCGCTAATAAGTAAGCAGCAGTGTTTGCTTCACGAGGACAATAAGTGATTGTGGAAGAATTGAGTCTGAGGAGATCAGTTAGTCGCTGTACATCGCTGTAGCATGAGCCATTATATTGGTAGGGATTACCAAGTATTGTCAGCAGCATTCTGCAATCGGTTTCAACGTGCAATGCATCGTACGAAAAGGCATAATAAATCATGGAGTAAAGCATGGCCATCATCTCTGCTCTGATAGGCGTGGTATTTGGAAGTGCAAAGCAGATTCCCGAAATAAACCTGCCAGTGGAGTCACGGAGCACAGCTCCTGTGGCTGATCCTCGACGTCCAACAGTAGCATCCATATTAAGCTTCATCCGACCAGACGGTGGCAATTGCCAGCGAATCAAAGTTGGCCTGCGAACTTTCATAACAGGCGAGAATCCGCCATCAACCAGTCTTGAAATCGATGCAGCAAATTTACGTCCTTGCATCGTTGAACACCATGTATATATATGCGTACGAACTCGATCATATAAGTGGCAGTATGAGAACGTGCCATCTCCAAACCAAATGGAAGTGTACTCCTTCCAAATCACCCAAAGTGTCAATGCTGGAACAATTGCTTGTAAGTGTCCTAACATAGTTGATGGTGAGGCTTGGCGCCACCAACAAATCAAATAAGCCTGAATGGTGGATTGCCTAGGCAGTGGAGCTGAAAATAGAATAGCCATCTCAACCCACAACGGTTTGATTTCTGGGCAATGCAGGAATAGATGATCCTTAGTGTCCGAATGATGCATGCAAAAGACACACTGCGACAGATAAATAGTCTGCCATATCCGAAGATTATTAGTAAGAGGCAACGAGCCAGATAACAAATGCCATAGGAACAACTTTGCTCCAATCTGAGATGTCCTCCACCATATATATTTTGAGTACTGCAGAGTAGGATGAGGCTCATAATGCAACAGGTAGGCAGATTTAATTGTGTAAGTCCCTGTTGCATCTGACTCCCAATGAATATCTTCGGATGTGTTAAGGGCGTGTACTGTCATGTAATCATGTACACTGCAAAGTCGTTTCCATACTGCCGAATCATAAATATGTGTTGAGATGGTCATGCGCTGTCCATATTTAGCCCGACAAAACATTGCCCACAATGAATTGGACGTATGATACTTCCACCATAGTTGACCATCATATGCATGTTGGAGATAATCCAAATTACGTATACCAAGTCCTCCGTGTTCTGTGGGACTACATATCCGATCCCAAGCGATCCAATGATGACGGCCATTCCATAAGAAGTTTGACATTTTTCTATTCAAAGCGTTTACAACACTTCTATGTAACCGTGAACTGTCAATAAGGTGTGTAGGAACCGATGATAAAACATGCTTGATTAGCGTTAACCTTCCAGACATGGACAACAATTTTGAGGACCAAGCATTGATGCGTGTGTCAAAATATGTTAATAAGGCAGTGCAATAAGCGGAACGATTAATACCTTTAAATAAATATGAGCCAAGATATTTTACTGGCAATGATGCCAATCGCATACCAAGAATATGAGCCAACTGTGGACCTGCAATGGACTTTCCCACGATCAACTGGATTTTATTGAAGTTTATTAATTGCCCCGAAGCTGCTTGATAGGTATCAAGAAATTGTCTGAAACGCCTCATGTTAGAAACGTTGCCATTGAGAAAGATAATCAAATCATCTGCAAACCCCAAGTGAGATATTTGCGGGGCTCGCCCCGCATTGAAACCAACTAACTCTCCCGCTACAATTAAAGATTTTAGGCCACGAGAAAAACCTTCAGATGACAAGACGAACAATAATGGTGATAAAGGATCACCTTGTTTCACCCCACGTGTGACGGGAAAGAAGCCCACTGGTTTACCATTTATGAGAATAGAACACCGTGTTGCTGCCAAATTGTTCAATATTATGCGGATTATCTTAGGATCAAAGCCAAATTTGTGAAGAAGTTGGCAAAGATATTCCCATTCGACTCGATCAAAAGCCTTGGCCATGTCTAACTTTATCATGAGCTGACCAACATGCACTCTCTTATCAATCATATGTACCATTTCTTGTGCCAAAAGAACATGATCTGTAATACCACGGCCCTTTAAAAAACCAGCTTGCTCAGGAGAAATCAGTCGTGGTAATAAGACGGATATTCTTGTGGCTAATAATCGTGTGGTGACCTTAGCAATGAAGTTCGTCAAGAAAATCAGCCTATAATCAGAAAATGACTGCGGATTTGCTACTTTAGGAATCAGAGTAATGAGAGATGCCGCCAGCTGAGTTGGCGGGGGCACACCAAGGAAAAATTCTTGCACCGCCTTAAGCACATCCGATTTAATAACCTGCCAAAATTTGCAATAAAATGAACCTGGGAAGCCATCAGGGCCCGCCGCACTGGTAGGACTTAGGTCCCAAACTGCTTGGTGCACTTCTTGAAGGTCAGGAATGGCTAATAGCATGGCATTGTCCTCTTTGGTTAAAACTGGCGGAATATATTGAGTTATTGCAGAAATGTTTTGAAAAGGTGCTGCCGAAAATAACTGAGAATAGAAGGTTATCGCTGCCTGCTCTATTGCTGATGGTGTCTGGCATTCATCTCCGTTTGTGTCCACGATTCGAGAAATACTTTGTTTTCTCCTCTTGTCTTTGACTAGTTGATGAAAGTAACGAGTATTAGCATCTCCCTCTTTCATCCACTTGACATTAGCCTTTTGTTGCCAAAATAACATTGCTCGATGCTGTTTCAGTTTCAATGTTGCCATGCTACAATGATATAGCTCACGGGTTGATGCACTTGGATGAGCATCATAGTCCTTTTCACAACGAAGAGCTTCAGCTTCTGCATAAGGCACCGCATCAAAGATATTGCCGAACACCTCTGTGTTCCACTGTTTCAATTGCTGCTTAAGCGTCTTTAACTTTGCATAATAACCACACATACCTCCAACTGTTTTGTAGGACTGCCAGCAGTGTGTTACCACCCGCTCAAAATCGGCATGCGTGGTCCATACATCCAAATATCTAAATGCTGCTGGGCTACTAGTTGTTTCAATTGATGCTTGAAGATATATAGGACAATGATCCGACGTTGTACGACTGAGATGCTGATAATGAACCGTCTGAAATAAATCAAGAAAGCTCGATGAACAAAGGTATCTGTCAAGTCTATGCCAAACTTGCCCCAGACCACACCCATCACTCCATGTGAATGGTGAGCCCTAATAATTTATAGATTGCAAGGAACAAGAAGACACACAATCAGTAAAATCCTGTAATGTGCGGAGAGGTGGAATTGAGCGACCCCTATGCTCGTCCAATGATAAAAAAGTATTGAAATCTCCTTCGAGTAACCAAGGGACTACCATTTCAGCATGTAGATTAACAATGTCTTCCCATAGAGGTCGTCGAGCTATCACCGAGTGCATTCCATAGATTATAGTGCAGCAGAAAACATCCCCAGTTTGTAACCAGCGAAAATACATGGAATGGTTTTGGACACCGATACGCTCACTCTCTAGCAGTAAAAATGCAGAACTCCAAAAAATCCATATCTTATCTTAACACACTGAAACCGCTTGTGTAAATCCAAATTTTAACCGATAAAGCAGTAATGAGGAAGGCTGGGATTTCGGTTCAATTAAAACAAGTACATGCAAATTATAACGACGTAACAATGACAAAATACGTGGAAGCGAGGTGCGAATTCCATGAACATTCCATATCATGATCTTCATTGTGGTAATAAGCAATCGAAGGAGTTAGAAACAAATGATCTGGACCTTGTGGTAGGTGGTGATACGGGGTCTCTGTGGCGTCGAGGGTGACAAAGTAATCGCGGTGGCGGCTGAAAGTGATCATCTGAAGCAGTTTCTGACTGGTTGATATTTTGATCAGCAGGGGATGAGTCCAAAGCAACTGCCGCCTGAATGACATCTTGCAGTATTTCTGTAACCACACCAAGTGCAGTAGACTCCGGTAAATCCTGTTGGTCTGGGGTAATTTCGCTGTCAGACAGCGAAATAGGCTGTTGGTGATGTTGGACATCAGAGATAAAACTATCATCAATGCCTTGTAAGCGAGAGATGTCCTGAACATACGTTGCTGTAGGGGGCTCCCTTGCAGTCATATCTGGGGACAATAGTAGGGTAGGTTCCTTGGAAGCAGGTTGTACAGATTGCGGGGGAAGCTTTTTAGGGGTCCATCTTTGCTCCTGCGTTTTCCGTGATGGCCCAATCTCAGGCAACTGTGGTTCTACGGGGTCCTTAGTCTTTTCAGACTGTTGCACTACTGGCCGTCCACAATCCAAGATCTTATGTCCCAATCGACAGCATTTTGAACAATACTTAGGCAAGTCTTCATAAATCACCTGCTGTGCAAACACGTTGCTTAGTGCATGGATAAATACTCTTGAAGGAAATTCCTGCGAGACATCAAGTTCTATGCATAATCTAGCTACCGAAGGCCGTAGCGACTCTGCAGTTGCAGTATCCAATTTCATAGGAGTTCCTAACATTCGTCCAATCTGCATGAGGGCTGATTTTTGGTGGAGATGAAGTGGTAGACCCGGAAATGATACCCATACCGGGACAATGGGTACATCAACTGTGGGATCATACGTGGGTGTCCATTTTGTAACACGCATATATTTTCATGCGATCATCCAACTCCTTCGGGCAAAGCATCGCAGGTAATCTTGTTCGTTTTTAAAGTGCAGAACCACGTGCGTTGTATCCAATAGTCCCACCTGCACTGGTCCTGTAAATCCGATCCGATCAATGGTTGATCGGATAACGGCGATCGGCAGTTTGCCATACCAGAAAGTTTCCACTAATGACAATTTGAATGGTGCTGCTAATGATGCGATCTCCTCATCTGAAAATGATATCATCGGACCGCCCTTGTATTTTTGTATCTGTCTATCGGCAATAGAGGTAGCAGTCGACGTCTGCAATAATGATGCGTAGGTTTTTTTTGACGTTGTAGACGTAGGGTTTGGTTGCGGCTCTATAGCCGCCATCGTGCATGAAATTAAAGGAAGAAAATCTGGCATTGAAGAATGAAGCAAGAAGGATTGAAGAAGGAAAGAAGGGAGGTGCAGCGATCGTATCATGGGAAGCGGCCGGCCGGCTAGACGGACCGCCGATATTGCTGGATCGCCAGATCGCCAGAGAGAAGAAGACTTTCCATTCTTCAATTTGTTGCCTTTGTGCCTTTTCCAAATATAGCTTCTTTTAATGAACTACTTAGTTTATTTAACTAAGTACTTCACTTAATGAACTAGTTTAGTTCATTAATGATGGCACCTGGAAATAGTTCAAACACAAAAATGTTTGCCATTTGATGTAAGCTTTAAAGCTTCATGGCTCGTTAGTATGACAACAATATATATGAACTATATAAGGCAAGTTTCATGCAAAAACGTGTTATGTCATAAAACATGTCATGCATTTCTTTAATACACGTTATTTGAATCATGTATTTTGTAATCACTCAAACCCCTTTTTCTTAACAGTGACATCGATCGATCGATGTAGGGTATGATGTTATATAGTTTTGTGGGAAAACAGAAGAAGGAAAAGGGAAGCTAGAGGACCAATTGGGGGACACTAGAGGCTTCTTAGGACCTGATTGAGGTTAGTGTAAGTCTTGGGAACACGACCTAAGATGGTGAATCAACGGTGACGACTTCGTGAGGTATTTGAATTGGACTTCAGTGTGAATGATCTAAGGGGTTAAGGATGAACGTTTGAGGCTTTGATAAGGTTCAAATAGAACGTGTGAGGGTGTCTACTTCATCCCTTGTATCCCTAGGATGAATGTTTATGTGAGGTAGACCAGAGCATGTAGTGATACGCTTGAGTGTGTGAATGAGATGAGCCTTGAGTGATTGAATGATATGTTGGATGTGCATATTTGCATCATGGCACTTGCATTTGCATTATGTTTTGATAAGAGTTGTGCGTTGGCATAGGGTATAAAGTTTTGTGAAATGAGCTGTGGTGTGTTACAAGTTATAAAGACAAGCTGTAACCACTACAGGGTATAAAGTGAGCTGTAATGTGACACAGGGTATAAAGAAAAGCTGTGGAACATTATAGTGTATAAAATTCAGCTGTGATGTGTCACAGGGTATAAAGACAAGCTGTGGCCCATCACAGGGTATAAAGTTATGTGACTGGACATTGTGACATGCATTACAATTTTGGAAAGTATTGCATAAGCATCTGGGATTGTGTAGTGTAGAGCATTATTTGAAAGGGCATGCATCATGTGTTCCGTTCTGATATGATGATTTTTATGTAAGTCACTCATTGTTTACTTGTGTGATGCTTGTTCTTTACTTTTATTATGCAAGTAAAACCGAATTTTGGAATAATTCAGGACATGTGCCCCAATTCCCCCTTGATATTGATATTCACTCATGTCTTTGCCATGTGATGATCCCGTATGTCTTATAAGCGGGTTACTTGCTAGCATTTTTTGCTAAGGGTTCTACCTGTTGTCTTGCAGATGAGCCCGATATGATACGATTTTCATAGAAGATGACGGCGAGTGGGCTGAATGGGGTGCTTAGAGCTTATCTTGGGAACTATTATAGACTGTTTCGTATTGTCTTAACTTTCTTTCGTTCATTTGAGAATTAGATGGTTGCGACCATAAACAGTTTTATTTACTTATGCTTTTGGGAATACAGATTTGATTGATTTAGATTTTAATTTGTAAGTGTCTCTCTACTTATTTCTCTTACTTCTGTGATGATGTGTATGTGAGAGTAATGATGTCTGGTAGTCCTCTTAGTAGGCTACGACGGATGCACCGGTTCGGGTCTGCTGTCCGGGCCGGGCGCTATAGGTGGTATCAGAGACTAGGCTTCAGATCTACCTCAGAGACCAAGTTATGTCATATAGAGTCTTAAGCTATGATTTTGACCTTAAGTTGATCCATAGGTCTAAGTACTTGATCTTAGGTATAAGTTGGATTGGGTTGGGTGTGTGCGAGTGCGAAAACAAAAATTTAATTAATGATCATATGATTCTTCATCGTAATACATGTAATTTCCGTTCCGTGCAACACATATGAGCCTTCAGTATTATCTTTCGAATTGCTAAATGCTAATAAGCGCTAACCTTGCAGAAAGATGCCTCCCAGAAGAGAAAACCTTGGAAACGGTGGCAACGGGAATGAAAATCCACAGCCGATGGTCATTCCTCAGGCTTGATGGATGCGATCACAATGATTGCGCAGAGTGTTTCTCAGCAGCAGCAGCAGCAGCCTCCTCCTCCTCCACCGCCTATGCATGGGATGCGGTATTATATTAGGGAAATTCAGAAGATGCATGCCCCCATATTCTAAGGGACCACAGACCCGGAGATAGCTGAGTTTTGGTTAGAGGAAGTAGAAAAGTGCTTCAGGCTAGTGCAAGTGCCTGAAGAACATAAGATGGATGTGGCCACGCCCTTGTTGACTGGCCGAGCCAATGCTTGGTGGAATGGCATCCTTCCAAAGATGACCTCCCCTATCTTGTGGAGACAATTCGTTGAGGCTTACAAGGATTGCTATGTCCCCGAGACTGCTATCCTGGAGAAGATGAGACAGTTTGATAAGTTGGAACAAGACAGGATGTCCATTTCTGACTATGCTGACATATTCCAGGCCTTGGGAAAATTCATGCCCATGGTGTTGGAAAATAACAGGATGAAGATGCTCAAGTTTGAGCAAGGTTTGAACCCCCGAATTCGGTCAGCTATAGCGGGGTCTAGTTTGAAAACTTTCGCTGAAATGTTGGATGCTTGTTATCGGGTGGAAAGCGATATACGCAGGTCTCAGCCTAGAGAGGCTCGTGATGACACGGGCAAGAGGCCAAGGGACGATAGGAGTGGAGGTAGACCCAGAAGTTGGGTGAAAATTCCTTGAAAAGGTCAGGCAGGACAGTTTCGGAGGGCACCGCAGCAGAATCAACCTGACCGACAGGCGACAAGTGTGTGTCCCCATTGCCAGAAAAATCATGTAGGGGAGTGTTGGAAGAAGACAGGGGCATGTTTCAAGTGTGGTAAGACGGACCACAGGATAAAGGATTGTCCCGAGTGGAAGCAGAGGCCACAGGGAGACTTGGGGCCATCACAACAACAGAGGGCTAGGCCCAAAACCAATGCCAGAGTTCATGTCATGACAGATGCCGAGGTGCAGGAGAACACCGATATCGTGACAGGTATGAATTAAGTTAAATTTAGCTGTTTAAGTTGGAATAAATTTGCTTTACGTGAGATTTTCCCGTGCTATGCTCTTCGTGAATAGGTGCTATTCTAGCAAATAAAGTGCCTGCAAACATGTTATTTAATAGTGGTGCAAGTCACTCTTTCATATCTAAGAACTTCGCCAAAGGACTTGATTGTCTGCCCGATTGGCTTGGGACCCCCTTCAGAGTGCCGGCAGCTGGTGATCAAGTACTGGTTTCACATCATCAGTATAAAGATTGTGAGTTGGAGTTGGATGAGAAAGTGTTTCCCGCCACATTGGTTTCGATTGCGATGTGGGATTTTGATGTGATATTGGGCATGGACTGGTTGACAAAGTATCATGCCGATATCGACTGCAGACTTAAGAAAGTAACCATCAAGGATCCCGATATGAATGAAGTGACGGTCCAAGGAAATGTCAAGCTGACAAAGGCCCCCAAGAAAATCTATTTGACTGCCGTTAAAGCTTCCAAGGTTTTGCAAAAGGGAGCGGAGGGATTTATGGTTTATGCTATGGACGCGAAGTAGGAGATTCCCTCCATTGATCAGATACCGGTGATCAACAAACTCAAGGACGTATTTCCGGATGATTTGCCTGGAGTACCCCCATCAAGAGAAGTAGAGTTTGAAATCAATTTGATTCCAGGGGCTGAGTCTATATTTAAGGCAGAATGGCCCCATCTGAACTCAAGGAGTTAAAGAGTCAACTGCAGGAGTTGTTAGACAAGAAGTTAATCCGACACAGTGTATCACCTTGAGGAGCCCCTGTTTTATTTGTCAAGAAGAAAGACGGCAGTTTGAGATCATGTATAGATTACAGAGAGCTGAACAAGATAACCATCAAGAATAAGTACCATCTGCCAATGATTGAGGACTTATTTGACCAATTGAAGGGTGCCCGATGGTTTTTGAAAATCGATCTTCGTCAGGGATACCATCAGTTACTCGTGAAAGCAGGTGATGTACCTAAAACAGCTTTTCGTACTCGATTTGGGCATTATGAGTTTTTAGTGATACCTTTTGGATTGACTAATGCCCCAGCAGCTTTTATGGATTTAATGAATACCGTGTTCTGAGAGCAGTTAGATCGGTTTGTGGTGGTGGTCATTGATGACATTTTGGTATACTCTCCTGATGAGCAATCCCATGCGGAGCATTTGAGAGTGGTGTTGGAAGTTCTGAGACAGGAGAAACTGTATGCCAAATTCAGCAAGTGTGAATTTTTGCTAAGAAGTGTGACTTTTTTTGGTCACGTGATTTCTGAAGATGGAATTTTGGTGGATACTAAGAAACTGAAAGCCATCACCGAATGGCCAAGGCCTACGAACGTAACAGAAGTCAGAAGTTTCCTAGGCCTAGCAGGCTATTATAGGAAGTTCGTTGAAGGATTTTCATCAATTGCAGTTCCACTGAGCTGACTTACCCAGAAGAAAACTAAGTTTGAATGGACTGCAGAATGCAAGCAGAGTTTCTCATAACTCAAAAATAGATTAACCACGGCCCCGATGTTGGCACAACCCTCCGGCACCGATGGCTTCATGATTTATAGTGATGCGTCCAAGAAAGGGCTAGGTAAGTATATAATTGCAACCGCGCATTATATATATATATATATATATATATATATATATATATATATTGGACATGAATTAACTTTCTATTTGTAGGTTGTGTCTTGATGCAAAATGGATGAGTTATTTCTTATGCTTCGAGACAGCTGAAACCTTATGAACAGAACTACACGACGCATGACTTGGAGCTTGCAGCGGTAGTGTTTGCCCTTAAGATTTGGAGACACTACTTATATAGAGAAAAGTGTGCAGTGTTCACCGATCATAAGAGCCTGAAATACCTATTTTCACAGAATGAGCTGAATGTGAGACAGAGGATATGGTTGGAGTTACTTAAGGATTATGACTAAACCATCAACTATCACCCTGGTAAAGCAAACAGAGTGGCAGACGCGTTGAGCAAAAAGTCTAGCCATGCTAGACAGTCCCCTTTGGAACGAGAGATTGAAGAGTTTGGTCTGGATGTTGTGGACTCAGTGGCGAATGTCTTTACCGCTTTATCTATAAACCCAGATTTAGTGGACAGAATCAATGAAGCCCAGTATGACGATGCGACACTGAAGAAAATCCGTCACAAATTGAACACGGGACCGGTAAGGGATTTTCAGTTGAAAGAAGATGGAAGTCTATGGTTTCAGAACCGGCTATGCGTGCCAGACAAGGAAGAGCTTCGAAGGGAATTGTTGAGCGAAGATCATAACTCGAGGTTGTCTATGCACCCCGGAAGCACTAAAATGTATAAGGACCTCAAAATGAATTATTGGTGGATAAGGATGAAGAAAAGCATTGCGGACTATGTTGAGAGATGTCTGGTATGTCAGCAAGTCAAAGCAGAGCATCAGCGACCCGGCAGCTTGATGATGCCACTGGAGATCCCAGAATGGAAGTGGGAGCATGTGACCATGGACTTCGTGATGGGGTTGCCCAAAACCAGTGGTGGAAATGAGATGATTGGGGTGATTGTCGATCGCTTGACAAAGGCAGCGCATTTCATAGCTATGTTACATGGTACTTCTTATGAGAAACTGACCAACATTTATATGGATAACATCGTAAGTTTGCACGGAGTTCCCGTCAATATTGTGTCGGACCGTGATGTCAGATTCACTTCTAAGTTCTGGATGTCTTTCCAGAAAGCTATAGGCACTGAACTGAGGATGGGCGCTGCTTATCACCCACAAACGGATGGACAGTCTGAGAGGAGCATCCAAACCATGGAGGTCATGCTGAGAGTATGCGTGTCGGACTTTAAAGGGAACTGGGATAACATACTGAACTGATGGAATTCTCATACAATAATAGCTACCACAGTGCGACTGGTATGGCACCGTCTGAAGCTCTATACGGACGGAAGTGCAGGTCACCGGTTTATTGGGACGAAGTTGGAGAAAGAACGATAACTGCACCAGAGTTGGTTGAGCAGACCATTGGGAAAGTGAAGGTCATAAGGGAGAGACTAAGGACGGCACAAGATCGAGTAAGAGTTGGGTAGATTCTAAAAGACGACCATTGGAGTTCGAAGTAGGTGAAAAGTTTATCTGCGAGTTTCACCCAATAAAGGAGTTGAGAGGTTCGGGATGAAAGGCAAGTTAAGCCCTTGGTATATTGGTCCATACGAGGTGCTTGGCAGAGTTGGCGAAAGAGCATATCGTTTAGCATTGCCTCCGATTGTTTTGCAAGTCCACAATGTATTCCATGTTTCTCAACTGAGAAAATACGTATCGGACCCGAGCTATATTCTTGAGGCTCAACCTTTGGAGATTAAGGATGATGTTACATATGAAGAGTACCCGATGAAAATCGTGGATAGGAAAGATCAAGTTCTACGCAAACGTGTGATTCCGTATGTCAAGATTCAATGGAGTAACCATACGGAGCACGAAGCCATGTGGGAACTTGAGGAGCAAATGAAGGAGTTGTATCCGCACCTCTTCCAATAAGGTACGTTAGTTTTGAGGACGAAACTTTTTGTAAAAGGTGTGGAATGTTATGCCCCGCATCCTCCGAGCCTTAATTAAAGGGGAAGGAATTTTAAGAAACTAATAATAGATTATTTTTGAATTAAATATTAGAATTTAAGAATTTAAGAAAAAGGATTTAAGTAAAATACAATGTAGGAATTCCATTTTTGCCCTTCTCCATAACAAAACTGATAGAGCGTCATTCTTTTATTCCCATTATCTCTCAGAAAACCGTCGACTCTTTCCTCCTCCAGCCCTAGCTGATTCTCCAACAGCGTAGAAGAGGAAGACAGCCTCCAGGAACCAATCCAACCTTTACTCGTTTTCTAATCTGATTGTTAGTAATCAAAGGCAAGTAATCTTCTTATAGTTTCCTATGATTTGTGAAGAAAAAGGCCCTACTTTTGTATCAAAATTGGATCACCATGCAGTATTATGCCCTTGTTTATCCATATGTCATTTCTGTGCAATTTCTGTGTTTTGGATTTGATGTTTTGGCCATCGTACGTTGAAAACATAATTTGATGTTGATGAATGTATGAATTCCTGCAAATCCCCATCCCTTGAATCCCCTTTTGCTGCAATATTATTGTTTGATAGGGTTTGAGGGTGAAAGGTGGGATCTTTGGATTCGTAGGTTGAAATCTTTGAGTTCTAGGCTTGAATCTTTGTTATGTATGTGTGTAGTGTTTAACTTGTAGTTTAAGCATGAGATGATAGAAGGAATTATGCCTAGAATGATAGGGATGAAGCTTGGGAACGATGGAAGTTTTGGTTCTGCAGTTTATGCAGTAATCGCAGTGTTAATTTCTGGAATAGTGGACATCGATCGATCGATGTCATCGACTGATGTACATCGATCGATCGATGTAGGGATAAGGAGAGACTGATGTGAGACAGAAAGAATTCTGACGGACTTCGATCAATCGATGTGAGGGTATGAAGTCACATCGATCGATCGATGTAGGCTAAGGGATCGACTGAAGTGAGGCAGAAGGTATTCTGACGGACTTCGATCGATCGATGTAAGGTATGATGTGACATCGATCGATCGATGTAGGATATGATGTTATACAGTTTTGTGGGAAAATATAAGAAGGAAAAGGGAAGCTAGAGGACCAATTGGAGGACACTAGAGGCTTCTTAGGACCTGATTGAGGTTAGTGTAAGTCCTGAGAAGACGACCTAAGATGGTGAATCAACGGTGAGGTCTTCGTGAGGTATTTGAATTGGACTTCAGTGTGAATGATCTAAGGGGTTAAGGATGAACGTTTGAGGCTTCGATAAGGTTCAAATAGAACGTGTGAGGGTGTCTACTTCATCCCTTGTATCCCTATTCTGAATGTTTATGTGAGGTAGACCTGAGCATGTAGTGATACGCTCGAGTGTGTGAATGAGATGAGCCTTGAGTGATTGAATGATATGTTGGATGTGCATATTTGCATCATGGCACTTACATTTGCATTAGGTTTTGATAAGAACTGTGCGTTGACACAGGGTATAAAGTTTTGTGAAATGAGCTGTGGTGTGTTACAGGGTATAAAGACAAGCTGTTACCACTACAGGGTATAAAGTGAGCTGTAATGTGACACAGGGTATAAAGACAAGCTGTGGAACATTACAGGGTATAAAGTTCAGCTATGATGTGTCACAGGGTATAAAGACAAGCCGTGGCCCATCGCAGGGTATAAAGTTATGTGACTGGACATTGTGACATGCATTGCACTGTTTTGGAAAGTATTGCATAAGCATCTGGGATTGTGTAGTGTAGAGCATTATTTGAAAGGGCATGCATCATGTGTTCCGTTCTTAGATGATGATTGTTATGTAAGTGACTCATTGTTTACTTGTGTGATACTTGTTCTTTACTTTTATTATGCAAGTAAAACCGAATTTTGGAATAATTCCGGACATGTGCCCCAATTCCCCCTTGATATTGATATTCACTCATTTCTTGCCATGTGATGATCCCGTATGTCTTATAAGCGGGTTAGTTGCTAGCGTTTTTCGCTAAGGATTCTACCCGTTGTCTTGCAGATGAGCCCGATTATGATATGATTATCATAAAAGACGACGGCGAGTGGGCTGAATGGGGTGCTTAGAGCTTATCTTGGGAACTATTATAGACTGTTTCATATTGTCTTAACTTTCTTTCGTTCATTTGAGAATTAGATGGCTGCAACCATAAACAGTTTTATTTGCTTATGCTTTTGGGAATACAGATTTGATTGATTTAGATTTTAATTTGTAACTGTCTCTCCGCTTATTTCTCTTACTTCCGTGATGATGTGTATGTGAGAGTAATGACGTCTGATGTCTTCTTAGTAGGCTACGACGGGTGCACCGGTTCGTGTCCGCTGTCCGGGCCGGGGCGCTACACACATGGCACAAGCTGGAGAGGCAAATTGTCCTTCCGGTCGACCCGTGAACTATTAGGTGCAATCTGGTTGATTTCATGTTCTCCAAACTAGCTTCCGTTTGATCACCTATAAATACCACATTGTCATTAACAGATAAAAACTCGAGCGTACATCATAACTAAAGACCCCTGAGCTCACGAAGTCTATTTATGAAATTCTCACAACTAAGTTGAGCGTTGGATGATTTTTCCAGTGTTAAGTTTCGGGGATATCTAACCATTAATTATTTCGCAGGTTTCACCTATTTTACATCTTCCAAACAGTTGTCCACAGCTTAATTTTATCATGTTTACTAAAAAAATTCAGAACGTCCAATTCTCAACACAAAACTTATTGAGTCAAATGAGAAAAATGTTTGGATCCACTATTGACAGAAACCATCGTTGTCAAACATAATGGACGAACGGACAACATTAAAGGCTTTAATTCTTTTCTCTAATGGACATGCATTAAATACAGTAATGGATTTTTTTTTTGGATAAGTCTATTTTTTTAAAAACAAAATAGAGGGACTCTAACATGAGCCATTGGGGCAGACGGATAATAGGTTCACAAGTTTAATAATAGGTTACTTATATGATAAATGAGGCTTAGTTACTATGATATAACAGATACGTGAAACTCAGTAAGTTTTTTTATATTTCTTACAGAATGTCTATTCAGGGTGCGCACTCATTTCGACATAGCTGGTGAATTATATGAAAACATTCCTTACATTGGTTCATAACATTAACCATGTACTCCCTCCTTAGTTTTTTTTTTTTTTTTTTAAGAAACAAACAAAACAAAAACCATGTACTTCTTCCGTCAAATTTTCTTCTAAGTTCTGTATTTCGTTCTATGATATCTTAAAAACGTATCTGCTTTATAAAATAACATATTAAACTATGCTTAATCGATTGAAGCTGAATACTTATGCCGCGGTTGGAAGATCCTTTGCAGCTGGGGGTGCTATTGTTATACCCCGTTTTTATACAAATTGCATGCCATGCACTACACATACACACATGATACTCTTAAAAATATATATTATATATAACTTGGATACACACAGCAGGAAAAAATTTAAAGGAAAATAAATAGATAAGTTTAAAACTTAAAATCTCAATATAAATATGAAATAGATAGAGGAAGTTTGAATTTAAACTAATCCTAATTACATTAAAATAGGATAACCTAAACCCTAGCCTATATTTATACACACACATCATACAAAATATCATTCAACTATCTCCCTCAAGAGCAAAAACGGCAACCCCATAGCACACATACTGCCGACCCTATTTTGTGCTTCCAAACTTCAACACCTATTCTTCATAATTTCAAAAGAAAAAGCAGCCGCCACCGATTCTCCCAAGAAAACTCAATTTCTTCAATCTCCCAAATATTCAACAAACGCCAGCCTCCTTATTTCTCCAAAAAAAAAAGTGATATGCTGTCACCACCAATCTAAGCAAGAAACAATGTATAATCGAGATACGAAACAAGTACCCTTCCTATATTTGCTATGTTTTTGTAAATCTTATGACTATATATTCATAGTTTGTTGCTGTCGGATGAATGCAGCGGCCAAAATCTAATTGTTGGATGGAGTAAACATATAATTTTCTTATGCATAGGAACTACAATCTAAGATATAGTGTCAGTATATATATATATATATATATATATATATATATATATATATATATATATATATTTATATTTATATATTTATATATTTATATGTGCCGTTTAAAACATGCGTATATGTTTCTGTCGTGAATTGAAAATTATGGTAGGGAGTACTAAGTAGCCGATGTGGTATACATATATATGTAAAGGCTGCCCATATACATGTAAGGTTTGGAAGAAAAAGAAAAAAAAACAAATTTGGCAACTTCAGTGGATGCAAAATTAAAAGAAACCACCAACTTGTTCATGTGGGATAAAAGTAGGAAATTTAGAAACATTTGGTTTATTACTGCAGGTTAATATATATGTATAGATTTGTGTAGGAAATTGTTGGACCGCGCACCTGCAATAAACACCACTAGGGGGGGTGAATAGTGGTTAGCGAAAATTACACTATAACCCTTTGTAAAAATCCCCTTTGAAAACAGAATCTGAAGCTGCCTCAGATTCAGAACCCGTTTTTGAAAAATTCATAAATAATATTACACAACTTCAAAAATTATGAAACTTTCCAGAATTTAATTTCAATGAGTTAACAAGACGCTGTACAAAAATCAGACAAAAATAAGATCATTTGACCCTTCAAACAAATAAAACATTTAGATGGTCAATCTGGACAGAATTGGACAGAATGTTGCTGATTTTGAAAATAGTGTTTCTCTTTGAATACTCAACCAAACAGGTTGATCTTTATATCAAAATACTCCTTAGGACGTGTAGATGAAGTTTTCAAAAGGTCCTGACCTTAAACAATTTTTGATAAATACATAATTTAAGTTTTCTCAAAACTGGTCAGATTGCAGCCAGATTAGAGCATTTATCTTTCAAAGACTGAAAGACTAACTTTTCGTTACTCAAATCAAGTGATTCTTGTTGCAAATGAAACCTAACAGTCTGAAGTATAACTCAACCAAAAATAACGAATTTTGAAAGGTGTTTGGCTATTTTTTCAAATTATGAGAAATTGTGTGAAAACTGCAGTAAAAACAGGCAGAAAACATAAATGAAGAAACAAGACAAGAACACCAAGGATTTATCCTGGTTCGGTCAATGTGACCTACTCCAGTCCTAAGGAACACCTTTCCTTGGATTTTACTATGAAATGAATCACCTTACAACAAGAACCAAGCTTGATCCTTGGGTTATACACCAACCCTACTCAAGACTTGGATGATCACCTTCTGAGCAACACTTAGTTGAACACCTCTTCCACCTATTGATATAGCCTTATAGAAATTCTTAATCAATATTACAAATTAAGCTCAAGTGGTGTGTAGCACAACAAAAACAACAAGAACACCTTTGCTACAAAGAATAAAACAAGAACAACAACAAGAAGAAGATGATAGCTAGACAATTCAACAAATGCTTGTGAGCTTCAAGTGTGTTTCATCTTTTTCACTATTGCCTCTATTTATAATGTGATTTGAGCCTTGGAGATAAGAACTCCAATGTGTCACCATCTTCATCATCAATTCCAAATGTCTTCTCATCATTGGTTGACCTTGTACACTTGGCAAAATAAGACAAAATGATTTGTCCACCTTGGCATTTCAGCATTGCTGAATTTTTGACTCCAAAAATGACTTGGAATTATCTTGAAAATGTGAAGATAATAAGACCATAACAACTCCATGATATTCTCAACTCTTTGGCAAGATAATTGGCATGTGGGCATTTGACAAATTCAAACAAAAATTCAGCTCCAACAATCTTCATAGTAGCCGTTGGCTACTTCCTTTTTTTTTTCAAAAATAAATTTTGATTTTACTTAATAAAATAAGAAAGGATAATACCACCAAAATATCCCCAACTTTAAGCACAATAATAGGACATGTGAAGTCTTCACTTGACTTCAAAAATCTGCTGAAAATACCCAAGAATATAAAGTAGCCGTTTGGCTACATCTTTGAATTTTCCAAGTTGGCATTTTTGCCAACTAGTTCCTTTTTTATTTGTCCACTTGTCATCAACTCATAAAATGAATACCACCTCACACAAAGCTGCTAATACATGTTTTTGATAATACATACATGTTTAGCAACTCGAATTTTTGAAGAAAAAATCAATAGATAATAGTTGACAAGATTATGTCAACGTGTAACACCGAAATTTCCAATATTTCTTCTTATATGTCTTGATCATTTCCACACCTTTAACACCTTGAACAACTCTAAATAATGATGATAAATATGCTCTTATAACAAATATAAGAGGGTCTTCACGAAAAAATAGATTGTGACATCTCAAATAGTCACATATCCAGCTATAGTCAATAATATCATCATGCGAGAGAATAAAATAGAGAATCACCATGTCATCTTCAAATTAATAATAAATCAGCTCCAAAATGAAGATAATAATATGCTCAAGAGATTCCTTGTGTGAAAATACCAAAAAAACCCTCAGCGGTGAAATGACCAAAATACCCCTGGTATATGAAAACTCCAGAAATGACCCAGATGGTCAAAAATAATTATGATATCACCTTTGTCATGATAAATAGTATAAGAATACATCCTTGAAATATTTTCACCATGTGACGTTCCTACAAAACTTAAAATACCAATTTTGCCCTTTTTTGGTAAGTTGTAGAAACTTCCAAGGCACGTTTGTTCACAATACATTTAAAATCACCAAAAACAAATAATAATCACATAATGAACATGTATAAATCATATAAAACTGAAAACAACCATTTTAACACTTTTTAGAAAAATATTTGTAAAAACGCTAGACATCGATCGATCGAAGTGCCTTAGCTTGAGAGATCGATGTCTCACCGAAAGTTTCAAAGTTTGCCTCTGGCCTACATCGATCGATCGAAGTGAGGATTCCATGTACATCGATCGATCGATGTGTCTCAGGTTTAGAGATCGATGTCTCATAGTAAGATCTTGAACTTTTACTGCCTTACATAGATCGATCGATGTGAGGGATCTATGTACATAGATCGATCGATGTGCAACAACATGAGAGATCGATGTCAACTTTTTCAACCTTTTCAACTTTTAATCTCATATAACACCACATATGATATTTTTAAGTATTTACAACTTAAAATCATGACTTTGAAAATTATCCAAACATATTTCTCAACATTCTCCCTATTTGGATGATTTTCAAAATAACCTAACATGATTTTAATGTCACAACTTATAACCAATTGTTTATCAAACTTTATTTTTAACAAACTTTTAAATAGTACGCTCCTCCTCAACTTTTACTCTCCCCCTCAAATTATACTCTCCCCCTTAACCCATGGTCGACTTATACCATTTGAAACTTAGCATGACTTCAAAAAAACTTAGCATGACTTACCTGTAGGATCTGCAAGGCACCACTAGAAGGGGGGGGGTTGAATAGTTGGTGCGCAAAGTGTGGTTTTTAAAATTGTTTTGACTCAAGAACTCAACTTCTGAAAACAGTTTCTGTTTTCAAGATCAGTTTTAAAACGTTTTTAAAACTATGTTGTAGGTCTTCAAAAATTCTGAAATTTTGAGAGAACTTAGCCTCAGATGTTATGAGTGTCTCCTAACAATTTCAGATTTACATTCAACCTTTAACCCCTTCAAAAATCGTTGGTGGTCAGATTGCGCGAATCTGCCAGAAACGGTAGACTCATTTGAAAAATTTATTCCTATTTATACGTAACTCCAAATGCTCTGAAATTTTAACCACTAACCCCATATATGTTATATTTAAATGGGTTGAAGAAGTTTTGAAAAAATCTTTTGGGATGTTATCCAAATACGATCAAAGTCTCAACCTTTGCAAGCCTGCAAATCAGACTGCACTAGTCTCAGAACTTTGGACGTTTGGTTGACTTATACTTGTCCAAAAGGGTTGAAACTTGTGCCAAATTAACCTTAAGACGTGTGGCTGTGATTCTGGAAAGTTTCGTAATTTTTTGAAAAACGTTTACTATTTTTACGAACGTAATCAAAAATGATAAATAGTGCTGAAACAGAAAATCAGTGCTGAAAGTAAATGACACCAAGAATTTTATACTGGTTCAGTTATCAACAACCTACTCCAGTCTTCGAGGAACACCTTCCTCGGTTCACACTAATCACACAACACAAATACACCTTACCACAGGGTTGATGGAGTTACACACCAACTCCGACCCTCTACAAACATTGTATGATGAATACAATACGCACGAACACCACCACCTTGCAAGATTGAAGATTGATCACACCTTGATCAATCTTTTACATAGATAAAGAATGTGTGGTGGTCTAAGATAAGCCTATTCAAGAATATGAATGTAAGTACAATAAGCGTTTAGAAAGAAGAAAGAAAGAGAGTGTAGAAGAAGAAGGCTAGAACACTTTTTATCTTTGAATTTGCAACTCTTGTTCTTTTTCTTGTTTTGCTCTTCTTCCTTCTTTTTAACAAGTCTTGGACGCCCCCTTTGGTGCCTTTCCCTCTTGAAAATTATCTTCTAAGTCCTTGGGAAAATATGTAGCATCATTGTGACATGATCTTGCTTACTTGGCACCTCCTCATTGGATGATCATTTAACTTTTGCTTACTTGGCACTCATTGATTGGTTGAATGTTGTCATCATTTGATGACTAGGAAAATCTGAGAATTCCACTAAAAACATGTGCCAAAATCACCATAAAACAATTACCATAACTTCCAAGATCATCACATAAAGTAAGCAAGAAAACATTTCTCTAAAATGGGTTAAGAAAATCGGCCATTATGTCAAATGCACATGCTGAAATTTCAGCATGTGTTATATTCACTTTTTTGTTCAAAATGTTACCTATTTTGCATTGATTTAATCCAAGAAATCAAAGTATATTTAGTGTACAATATTCTCATCTTTTATAGAATAAAATTAGACATTGACAAGCCCTCAAAAACGCCTAGATGCATTACACACATGCTGAAATTTTCAGCATGTGTGATATCCAAGAATATCACTTTCTTTATTCCATAAAATATTTAAAACACTTCCAAATTGTCTTCTAATTAATCACATGATTCAAGACAACAAAATTTGGATAATTAATGTAATAATTTCGGCCATCCATTTTGCACACATGCTGAATTTTCAGCATGTGTCACAATTGTGACAAGATTTGAAATATTACCTTGTGTAGCTTCTTTCTTTATGTCACCAACATTGTATGATTGATTCTTGACCAATCAATATGCCAACAAGGCTCCACATAAGCTCCATTTCAGCTAGAATAGGCGTGTATGATATGTATACACATGTGCTGAATTTTATTTTTGCAAACTTTGTAAAATAGTGCACATTTAATAATACACACATGGTATATTCCAATCAGCCCTTAATTTAATTTTCTAGAACACTTTGAGAGTATGACATATGTAAAAAGTGTCTAGATACGTGTCGTACGATGTGCCAAAAATGTTCCATTTGTTGTGTACTTAGAAAAACGAATTTTCGATGTTTATCGATTACCCGATTTTTCTCTAATTAAATTCTAACTTTTTGCACATGTTATATATATTATGTTACACATAATATAAAGTGGCTGAAAATATCATCATACCCACAAAATTTATGTGACAAAATTGTCACATAAATTTGGCCTTAATGTGACAAAATTGTCACATAAACTTGGCTGGTCTTAAAGTGGCGCCTAAAGCATGTGACAAAATTAAAATTGGAATCTCCACAATTTGGCCTTAATGTGGGGTGATTTGTGTGTGCCAACATGGAATGATTTTATGGTTGAAAATATCATCATACCCACGAAATTTATGAATATTTTTGAGGTCTAGGGGCTGGCCATCTATTTATGGCAAGTACGTGACACGTTGGCGAAGTTTCGGTATTCGCCCAATACGACAATTTTTGGTTTAGAACCTTTTAACGTGTCGTATTTAATTTGTCATCACCATGACTTATATCATATGATATAAGACCTGAATATACTCATAAATATGATTTAAGTATGGTGGTGTGACGTTAACGTACGTACGTAAAATATATAACGTTTCGGTAGTACGTTGGAATATGTGTCTATGTGCCTTTTTCAAAAAATTTGAATATATATATGTATACACATAAATGGCGTGTATATTTGATGAGAGGAGGAGGAGAAGACTTTCCTTTCTTAGTCTTGTTGCCTTTGTGCCTTGTCCAAATGTTGCTTCCTTTAATGAACTACCTAGTTTAATTAACTAAGCACTTTACTTAATGAACTAGTTTAGTTCATTAATGGTGGCACCTGAAAATAATACAAACACAACAAATGTTTGCCATTTGACGTAAGCTTTAAAGCTTCATGGCTCGTTAGTACTATTGTACCCCGACGAAAAGTCATATTGTACTTGAAGACTCGTATAAATGAATTAATAAAAAGGGGAAAATACCCACATGGCTTCTCATTAAACTCATTTGGAAAGGGATTAAGCATGGTTTTGGCTACTTAACTCTAATCTACTCAATTATTACCATAACACATTATCGATTGGTATTAGAGAGCAACATCCAAGTCAAGAAACAGTAAGTATTTTCTTGGATTCTACTTGGAAATATTTTTAGAACCTTAAATATGTTACTATTAAATCTTAGCTCGAAAGTTGAAGTTTATTAATGTTTAAACTGAGAAATCTTACTACGTTGGTCTATTTGATGCTTGAATAGGTAAACTAGGTTACTTTAGTAATGTGAAGTGAGTGGTAAGAAGAGAGTACGGTTTGGCTGAAAGGTTGGTTAAACTTTAAGAATTTATTCGCTAAGGAAGTAAGAATGGGAATAAGAGAAACTGTTTACTTATGAGTTGGTTCTTTCTAATGATGAAGCTGTGGAATATTTTTTTTAAAGTAAACCTGGGGGGTAGCAGGGGACGGTTTTTATGGGCAATAAGAGGGAAGGAAATTTTCTTTTAAGGGATGGTGTGGAGGAATTATTAATTAATTAGGGGTCAATTATCCACTCATATAAGAAAAATTAAGCATGGTAAAGGGGTCTTCCAAGCCTAAGAAAATCGCCCCCCATGGTTGACCAAGAAAATTACCATGGTTACTTGATATCTACTACAAGGTTAAAGAAATAACTCTAGTTGGATAAAGTAACTTAGGTTGGCCATAAAGTAACTATAGTTGACATAAAGTAACTATAGTTGGCATAAAGTAACCATAGTTGACATAAAGTAACTATAGTTGAAATAAAGTAACTATAGTTGACATAAAGTAACTATAGTTGGCATAAAGTAACCATAGTTGACATAAAGTAACTATAGTTGAAATAAAGTAACTATAGTTGACATAAAGTAACTATAGTTTACATAAAGTAACTATAGTGAACTAAAGTAACCATAGTTGGATAAAAGTAACTAAGGCTAAGTAATCCTAGTTAGCATAACTAAATTATGGAAAATTCTTCCCCCTTAACCCCAAAACCCACGGCAATCTCCTTAAGCCAAGGGGAAGAAAATCTTCCCCAAGCAATTTTAGAACACTTAGAATACTACTCCATCATCATCAAACTTTCGGCCATGATGAAGCTAGGAGTGTGAGATCATCTTCATCTTCATGCCTTGAAGAACTCATCTAGGTAAGTTGAATGTTGAATCTCCTAAGTGAGTTCTATATTTCAAAGAATGAAACTCACCATGGTACCCCTCTTTCATGTCAAAAACGTGAACATTCAAAATGGTCACAAGATGAAGATTTGACAAGTTACTAGGAGAAGCTAGCATCTTGGTGGTTTGAATCCATTTCAAGCTCCATTCAAGCTTCATTTTGGTAAGATGAATCTAGCCTCAATCTAGCTCCATTCTTCATTTAAAATGATAGCTAATGTTCACCTCCTTCTCCTCTTCAAAAACGTGCTGCACATGTGAAGTGGAGGAAGACTCCATTCCATTTCAACCAAAGCTCAAGCAAAGGAGAAAGCTCTAAGGTTCAAAGAGGCAAGTATACTCTAGCCAATCTTGCCTTATTTGTGAAGTGCATGCTTGAATGACTAGCCATTTTTAAGTTATGAATCTTAGTTGAAGATTCTAAGAACAAGACATGAACTTAGTTGATGTAAAGAAAAGTGTTGATATGAGAAGTGACATGTTCTAAGCATAAATGGCAAGACTGTTGGTATGAGTTATGTGTAGCCTAAAATGAGTTACGAGACTTGGAATAACTATGTTTAAATGTGTATTTGATGTATACTAAGTCATCTTAATGAATGATGTTGGTGGAAGAATGCTTGAACAATAAAAAGGTGAAGAAGTGTTGAAACTACTGGGGCTGGCAGATTTGTGTTGCTGATTGTGTGACTTGAGAACGAACCTTAGAAATATTCAATTAAGCTAAATTTTGACGTGACACTAGCTCTGTGTGTGTAGTACGAGTGAGAGTTTGAATTGCAGTGAAAAGAATTATGGTTTATTTTTAATAAGTCTTTTGGTAAAACTGCTCAAGAAGAAATTACTGGAACTGGGCAGAACAGTATGACGTTTTGCACGATCTGAAAATGAATCATAGGAGTATTTAAATTGGCTAATTTTTGGTGTTATTTTAGCCTCATATGTATATGAAATGTGTGAGTTGGAATTTCAATAAAAGGAGTTGTGGTTTGTCCTTAATGAAGTTTTTAGTAAGAAATGGTCAAACAGAAGCCCTGGAGCTGAGCAGTTTTATGTGTCATGTTGAACGACCTGAAAACAAACCTTAGGAAGGTGCAAATTGGCTAAGTTTTGGTATGGTGATAGATTTGTATGTTTAAGAAATTTGTGAGTTGGAATTTTAGTAAAAGGAATTGTGGATTATGTTTAATGAAGTTCTTGGTAAAACTGCTCAAACAGAGTTGCTGGAACAGGACAGTTTTGAGTAGTAAGTTGTGTGGCTCGAAAATGCACCTTAGGAATGTTCAAATGAGCTGATTTTTGGTATGATGATATCTTAATGTGTGTATTACATCTGTGGGTTGGAAGTTTGGAAAAAGGATATGTGGTTTGGTCACAATTCATTTCGTGATCCAACTGGTCATTCCAGTTTCTGCATGTACCCAGTTTGGGAAAGTAATTAGATGACCCCTTTAAGTTTATTGGATTTCCTTGGAAATTTTATGGTAGTTACTTAAGGCATAGATGTACATGTTCATGTAAATAAATCAGCATAAAACCACCATTTTGATGGTTAATAACTTAGTTGAAGTTAGTAGTACAAAACTGGAAAACAGGGCTGTTTGATGTCATGAGTTGTAAGGCTTTGATCTTGCTCTTTTAAGCTTAAATGTGATGTTTAGCCTCATGAATATTGTTCCGTGGTATGTTAGCTATGTTTTTCAGGTGTTGGATCAAATTTATTAAGGTTTTATGATCCATGAAAACGAGGTAAGGCGGTATTGCCCTGCTGATTTCAGCAGTATCTTTGATGATAGTTGATGTTTTGAGGTCGTTAGACATATCGGAATGTTATGAAATTTTTATGGTATGTGTCTAAGACTTCATTATGCATGTGTATGACATGAGTTTACGAAAATAAGCACGAATGGCCGAACATGAGGCTGTATGGACAAAGTATGATTGCTGGACAGTTTTTTTTTTTCCAGCTTAAGAGACGAGTCAGTATATGTGTGTTATGATGTATTTGTTCACATGTCGCATGTTGCATATCATGCATCGCATTGTCCATGTTCATACAGTTCACGAAACAGATTTTAGGAAAAAGAATGATGAGAAAGATCTTTTGAAAAGAAGTTTTGAGTTTTGAAAGAAAGATCTTTGAAAGAGAAGTTTACGATTGCGAAAAGATTCCTATGGTACCATTTATTTCTGGCCAGCTTAACCCGCTCCAGATCCGGGGTTAATTGATCTGAAGAAGTATAAGAACCGATACAGGCCTGGTATAATAGGTCTGATGAAAGATAAGAACCGATCCAGGCCCGGTATAATAGGTCTGAGGAGTATAAGAACCGAGCCAGGTCCGGTATAATAGACCTGAAGGTGATCATGTTATAAGAACCGAGTCATGCCCGGTATAATAGGCTGACACACTCTCTTGTTTTATGATGAGCATGATTTAAAAGAAAGAAAGAAAGTTCAAGTATTTTTATGAGCATGTCTAAATGAAAGAAAGAATGTTTTCTGTTGCATTTGCATCGCATTCACATTTTCATACACATTATGCATGATACCTTTTCATAGAAGTAAGATTCGAAGGGATGGATATGACCGCCTCAGATCCGGATATAATAGATCTGAACACTCTTATGATTTTATTGCCTTAGTGGCTATTGACGGAAGGGATGAGATGCTAGCTAAATGCTAGACGTAATGTTACTTATGTCATGATCTTTCGTTACCTAAGTTACGAACTTATTGTTGTTGTTATGTAAGCTATGATCTTATTCCCTTTATGATCAAGTGATGCTTCTATTACCTTGGTGGCATTTGAATGGAAAGACAGGTATGATGGTAAGAGATCAAATTTTGGGGGTTCGGTTCTTGCATGTACTTTCCATTTAATGCATGATTGTTTATGGTGTACTTGCTGGTGACTTTGTCACTCACCCCCTATTTTTCCTCCCAGAGTTTACAGGAAACGGGGTAGCAAGGATTGATGACGAGCATAGGATCCCACATCCGTGAGAATACGAGTGGATGACAGCTTAGGGATTCTATAATGATGGATTCATAATATGACGGATTTATGTTGGAAGCGATGATTGCAGAAGTACTGATGTAATGAACGTGGTTGTAAAACTTATGTCGGATGTATAGAATGATTTATGTAAAAGTTTTTAATTCTGCCTAAATTTTACTACCATGTTGAATGTTAGCATGGAAGTCCACGACTTACGTTATGGATTTTCGCATGTTACGCATGACGCTTTGTACTCTCCTTAGTGAAGTACGGCGGGCGAACCGTATCCGGACGAGGCCAGGTGCGGGGCGCTACAAGTACGGCTACATTATATATGAACTATATAAGGAAAGTTTTACACAATATGTCATGCACGTTTTTATGCAATATGTCATGCACGTTTAAATCATGTATTTTGAAATCACTCAAACCCCTTTATCTCTACAATCTCCCCCTTTTGATGATTTTCAAAATAACATACTTTCATGATTTAAATCATATCGCTCCCCCTCCAATCATGCATAAATTCAAAATTTGAATTTCAAAATTCCAAGTTGCTCCCCCTTGATTTATGCAATTAATATCTCTCTCCCCCTTAAATCATGCTTTCTCTCCCCCTTTATTTTGGAAAGACAATCAAAAGCGCATGCAAAGATGAAAAGAAAATCATGCATTTTGAATAATCTCAAAGGTGCGTTCTTAAGGGTTATTTATTCAACCCTTTGAAAATGTCCCTTTTGGTACCCAAATTTGGGTGACCCTTCTAGGTCTTCCAAAAGGTGAGAAAGGTGATGAAAGCACAACATAATATACGTTAGGGGCAGATGTGTTTGGCCTTTGGCCAAGAATCCCATCATGCGTATAGTGTGGTTTTCGTTTTTGATATGTATTTTGGTTTACATGCACGGAGCGTGATCTAGACGCATTTGTATGATATGAATGTCACACATGCATATGTGGCTTTCTATATGGCACATGATTACTCTTTGTATGATATGGAGAATAAGAAGCACGATGAGATGAGATGAGTGGTGTACTAGTCTTCTTCTTATAGTTATACGGCACATAATTATACTTCGCATGATATGAAGAAGAAGTATGATGAGATGAGGGGAGAGGGGGTCTTTGCATCACTTTAGGCGCTACGTATGCCGTTGATGTGTCTACTTTCTTAGACAAAACAAACTTGGATGGTTTAGATGATGCTTCGTTTGTCTCCATGTATCCTAATCCGGTTTTGTCACTATCATGCTTTTGTGATAAGATAATACACTCTAGCATGTTAGATCCCATATCAAACTGTTTCATCATTTTCTCTATGTCTGTATTCCTTGATTTCAAACTAGAAATCTCGGATTTCATTTCATTATTTTGCGTGGTCAATGATGAGATCTCTGTCATTAATGCAGTAATGATGCATGACGACTCTTCTTTTGAATCGTTTAATTGAGCGACAAGATTCTCGTTAGAAGATTCTAACAATTTCTTGTCTTCAAGTAACCGTTTCTTTTGTTTTGCAAGAGTTCTAGCAAACTTATGTAATTCAATATATTCAACATATAAATCATCATAAGATAGTTTAGAATCCGAGTCAGAATCAGAATTTACCTCATTTTCAAATAGTGTGGAGGCATTTGGCTTGACATATCTTTTTCCTCGGTTTCGTGGCTAGTGGTTGCCATCTCACACGGATCGTTGGATCCTGTGAAGTGAGTGTTCCTGCGCTCTGATACCAATTGTAGGATCTGCAAGGCACCACTAGAAAGGGAGGGGGTTGAATAGTTGGTGCGGAAAGTGTGGTTTTTAAAATTGTTTTGACTCAAGAACTCAACTTCTAAAAACAGTTTCTGTTTTCAGGATCAGTTTTAAAACGTTTTTAAAACTAGGTTTTAGGTCTTCAAAAATTCTGAAATTTTGAGATAACTTAGCCTCCGATGTTATGAGTGTCTCCTAAAAATTTAAGATTTAAATTCAACCTTTAACCCCTTCAAAAATCGTTGGTGGTCAGATTGCGCGAATCTGTCAGAAACGGTAGACTTATTTGAAAAATTTATTCCTATTTGTACGTAACTCCAAATGCTCTGAAATTTTAATCACTAACCCCTTATATGTTATATTTAAATAGGTTGAAGCAGTTTTGAAAAAATCTTTTGGGAAGTTATCCAAATACGATCAAAGTCTCAACCTTTGCAAGCCTGAAAATCAGACTGCACTAGTCTCAGAACTTTGGACATTTGGTTGACTTATACTTGTCCAAAAGGGTTGAAACTTGTGCCAAATTAACCTTAAGACGTGTGGCTATGATTTTGGAAAGTTTTGTAATTTTTTTAAAAACTTTTACTATTTTTACGAACGTAATCAAAAATAATAAATAGTGCTGAAACAGAAAATCAGTGCTGAAAGTAAATGACACCAAGAATTTTACACTGGTTCAGTTATCAACAACCTACTGCAGTCTTTGAGGAACACCTTCCTCGGTTCACACTAATCACACAACAAATACACCTTACCACAGGGTTGATAGAGTTACACACCAACTCCGACCCTTTACAAACCTTGTATGATGAATACAATACGCACGAACACCACCACCTTGCAAGATTGAAGATTGATCACACCTTGATCAATCTTTTACATAGATAAAGAATGTGTGGTGGTCTAAGATAAGCCTATTCAAGAATATGAATGTAAGTACAATGGGCTTTTAGAAAGAAGAAAGAAAGAGAGTGTAGAAGAAGAAGGCTAGAACACTTTTTATCTTTGAATTTGCAACTCTTGTTCTTTTTCTTGTTTTGCTCTTCTTCCTTCTGTTTAACAAGTCTTGGACGCCCCCTTTGGTGCCTTCCCCTCTTGAAAATTATCTTCTAAGTCCTTGGGAGAATATGTAGCATCATTGTGACATGATCTTGCTTACTTGGAACCTCCTCATTGGATGATCATTTAACTTTTGCTTACTTGGCACTCATTGATTGGTTGAATGTTGTCATCATTTGATGACTAGGAAAATCTGAGAATTCCACTAAAAACATGTGCCAAAATCACCATAAAACAATTACCATAACTTCCAAGATCATCACATAAAGTAAGCAAGAAAACATTTCTCTAAAATGGGTTAAGAAAATCGGCCATTATGTCAAATGCACATGCCGAAATTTCAGCATGTGTTATATTCACTTTTTTGTTCAAAATGTATTCACTTTTTTGTTCAAAATGTTACCTATTTTGCATTGATTTAATCCAAGAAATCAAAGTATATTTAGTGTACAATATTCTCATCTTTTATAGAATAAAATTAGACATTGACAAGCCCTCAAAAACGCCTAGATGCATTACACACTTGCTGAAATTTTCAGCATATGTGATATCCAAGAATATCACTTTCTTTATTCCATAAAATATTTAAAACACTTCCAAATTGTCTTCTAATTAATCACATGATTCAAGACAACAAAATTTGGATAATTAAAGTAATAATTTCGGCCATCCATTTTGCACACATGCTGAATTTTCAGCATGTGTCACAATTGTGACAAGATTTGAAATATTACCTTGTGTAGCTTCTTTCTTTATGTCACCAACATTGTATGATTGATTCTTGACCAATCAATATTCCAACAAGGCTCCACATATGCTCCATTTCAGCTGGAATAGGCGTGTATGATATGTATACACATGTGCTGAATTTTATTTTTGCAAACTTTGTAAAATAGTGCACATTTAATAATACACACATGGTATATTCCAATCAGCCCTTAATTTAATTTTCTAGAACACTTTGAGATGTATGACATATGTAAAAATTGTCTAGATACGTGTCGTATGATGTGCCAAAAACGTTCCATGTGTTGTGTACGTAGAAAAACGAATTTTCGATGTTTATCGATTACCCGATTTTTCTCTAATTAAATTGCAACTTTTTGCACATGTTATATATATTATGTTACACATAATATACATAATATAAACTTTAATATTCAGCACTTGGATGGTCTTAAAGTGGTGCCTAAAGTATGTGACAAAATTGAAATTGGAATCTCCATAATTTGGCCTTAATGTGGGGTGATTTGTGTGTGCCAACATGGAATGATTTTATGGCTGAAAATATCATCATACCCACGAAATTTATGAATATTTTTTAGGTCTAGGGGCTGGCCATCTATTTATGGCAAGTACGTGACAAGTTGGCGAAGTTGCGGTATTCGCCTGATACGACAATTTTCGGTTTAGAACCTTTTAACATGTCGTATTTAATTTGTGATCACCATGACTTATATCATATGATATAAGACCTGAATATACTCATAAATATTATTTAAGTATGGTGGTGTGACGTTAACGTACGTACGTAAAATATATAACGTGTCGGTAGTACGTTGGAATATGTGTGTATGTGCCTTTTTCAAAAAATTTGAATATATATATATATACACATAAATGGCGTGTATATTTGATGAGAGGAGGAGAAGGAGACTTTCCTTTCTTAGTCTTGTTGCCTTTGTGCCTTGTCCAAATGTTGCTTCCTTTAATGAACTACTTAGTTTAATTAACTAAGTACTTCACTTAATGAACTAGTTTAGTTCATTAATGTTGGCACCTGAAAATAGTACAAACACAACAAATGTTTGCCATTTGACGTAAGCTTTAAAGCTTCATGGCTTGTTAGTACGGCTACATTATATATGAACTATATAAGGCAAGTTTTACGCAATATGTCATGCACGTTTTTATGCAATATGTCATGCATGTTTAAATCATGTATTTTGAAATCACTCAAACCCCTTTATCTCTACATTACCAACTCAAATCATGTTCTTATTCTATCTCCCTCTTTATTTTGCAAATCATGCAAAAGATAGAACTACGCAATGGTATCGATAAGTTATCATACCTAACTTGGCTCGTAAGTTTTCAAAAGTGGCTTGATTAAGGGGTTTTGTAAAGATGTTAACTATCTGATGATCAGTTCTTATATGGTTTATAACTATATCCTCATTTTGAACATGATCTCGAAGGAAGTGGTATCGCACCTCAGTGTGTTTGGCCTTAGAATGAAACACCGGATTCGGAGAAAGATTGATTGCACTTGTGCTATCGCATAAAATTGGAGTCTTATTCATTTTAATGCCAAAATCACTAAGTTGCTGTTTAAGCCAAAGTATTTGGGTAGTACATAAACTTAAGGAAATATACTCGGCTTCAGTTGTAGAAAGAGCTACACTAGCTTGCTTTTTAGAAAACCAAGAGATCAAGTTGGTTCATATGAATTGACAAGTACCGCTAGTGGATTTCTCTAGCTAATTTGCAACACCATAATCAGCATCACTATATGCGTGTAATTCCAACTTAGAGTTTCTATCATACCACAGTCCTTAGTGAGCTGTGTGTTTAAGATATCTAAAGATCTTTTTCACCGCATTGTAATGTGATACCTTGGGACAAGATTGAAACCTAGCACACATACATACATTAAACATGATGTCAGGTCTTGATGCAGTTAAGCATAACAGTGATCCAATCATAGACCTATAAAGTGTGTCATCAAAAGGTTTACCATTTTCATCCTTATCTAGTTTGGCGCTAACACTCATGGGGGTAGTTGTAGGTTTCAACTCTTCAAAGCCAAACTTCTTAATCATATCATTGGCATACTTAGATTGGCTAATGTGAATTCCTTGAGGGGTTTGTTTGATTTGAAGGCCTAAGAAGTATTTCAATTCTCCTACCATTGACATTTCAAATTCTCACTTCATACACTCTTCGAAGTCTTTTACTAAGATAGGGTTGGTTGAACCAAAGATAATATCGTCTACATATATTTGAACTATTAAAAAGTCATTATCTTTTCTTCTTAGAAATAATGTGTTGTCGATGGTCCCTCTTTGATAATTATTTTCAATAAGAAAGTTTTCAAATCTATCATACCAAGCTCTTGGAGTTTGTTTCAAACCATATAGAGCTTTCTTAAGCTTGTAAACATGGTTAGGATTCTTTGGATCTTCAAATCCAGGGGGTTGTTTGACAAACACCTCTTCTTGGATGTATCCATTCAAGAATGCACTCTTGACGTCTATTTGGAAGAGCTTAATATTGCTTAGACTTTCAATCACAAGTAACAATCTAATTGCTTCTAGTCGTGCAACAGGTGCAAAGGTTTCTTCATAAAATATTCCTTCTTTTTGATTATAACCTTGTGCAACTAGTCTAGCTTTATTTCTTGTAATTTTTCCTTGTTCATCCATTTTATTCCTAAACACCCATTTCGTCCCTATTATAGACTTGTTTTCGGGTTTAGGTACTAAGTCCCACACATTGTTCCTTGTGAATTGATTTAATTCCTCATGCATAGCATCTATCCAAAATATATCACCTAAGGATTCCTTTACATTCTTAGGTTCTAAGTGTGAAATTAAGCTATGTCCTTCAAGTTGACTTATATTTCTACGTGTTCTAACTCCAACACTTGGATCCCCAATGATTAGTTCTCTAGGATGCCACCAATTCCTAGATTGGCTAGGTTCACCCTCATCTTGTTCAAATGTTTCATTAGTGTGAACATTATCCTATGTAATTTGATCATTAGTTGTATTATTTTCTAATTGCAAAGTTTCTTCATTTATTTCATCTAAGGGTTCATGCATGTCTTGTTCAGGGGGAGTTGGTTCTAGATGATCAATTACATGCTCAAGTAATACATCATCATCAAACATATTTTCAACATTATTTTCAGGTTTATGTTGAGTTTTATCACTAACTTCAAAGCATGCATTTTCATTGAATTTCACATGTATAGATTAAATTATTTTTCTAGATGCAGGATTGTAACACCTATATGCTCTTGAGTTAGTTAAATACCCAACAAATATGCATTCAATAGACTTTTGTTCAAATTTATCTAGATTATCCTTAGTGTTCAGCACAAAACATTTACATCCAAATACTTTAAGATAATCTATCTTAGGTTGTCTATTGTTTAGCAATTCATAAGGCGTTTTATTTATCTTCTTTCTAATAGTATGCCTTTTTATAATATAGCATGCACAACTAACAGCATTAACCCATAAATATTTAGGTAATTTATTTTCACAAAGCATTGTCCTAGCAACTTCTTGAATTGTTCTATTTTTACGTTTAACAACTCCATTGAGTTGTGGTGTTCTAGGTGGTGAGAATTCATGTTTAATTCCATGTAGTTCACAAAATTTGATTACATCTTTGCTTTTAAATTCTCCACATCTATCACTTCTAATCCTTTTAACATTTTCTTCGTAAATGTTTTCAAGTTGCTTAGTAGGAGTTTCGATTGCTAATGGAGCATCGTCTTTGTGTGTTAAGAACAATGTCCATGTGTAGTGCGAGTAATCATCTACTATGACACACACATAGTAGTGTCCACCTAGACTTCTTGTCTTACTTGGATCAAATAAGTCTAAGTGAAGCAATTCTAGTACATGACTAGTACTCACTTCATGTTTCGGTTTTAATGTTTCTTTAGTGTGTTTTCTTTTAATACATGTTTCACACATCTGAAAATTATCTAAGTCTAACTTAGGCATTCCTCTAATTAAATTCTTCTTAGATAATTTCTTAATGGTTGAAATTCCTTTATGGCCTAATCTTCTATGCATAAATTTACATCTAAGTCATGTTATATTAGACACTTAACCTTAGCATCTAACATGTTATCTAAGGTAAGAGTATAAATGTTACCATCTCTATTTTCTTTTAATACTATTTCTCCTTTTTTATTTATTATATCACAAGAGTTGGGAAGAAAAGAGACATTATAACCACAATCTATAAGTTGAGAAATACTAAGTAAATTATAAGAGATATTGCTTACTAACAACACATTTCGTATTTGAAATGTGTTAGGGTCCCTAATTGTTCCTTTTCCAAGAACTTGTCCTTCGTTCTTATCACCGAATGTTACTTTTGCTCCACTCTTGATATGTTCCAAATCGATGAATAGTTTGGGGTTGTCCGTCATATGCCTAGAACATCCACTATCTAAAAACCATTTTGTTTTTAGATTCTTTGACTTTGCCTCCTTCTTGCATTCCTTGCGTTTTGCCTACAATGGAGACAAAGTTTTAGTTACCCTTTATTTCGGTCCTTGAATGTTAGAGGTACTATTCTTGTTTAGATATCCCTTAGGTATCCAAAATTGAACATACCTTTTAGGCACATTTTTAGCATGGTTATAATTTGGAAAATAAGAAGGATTAGCATATAGATGATTATTCCACATAAGTGAAGATGCATTGTTATACATGTTGCGCCATGGTTGATAATCATTATATGATGGCCGATTTTTATAATGTGTATAAGGCATGCGATTTTGTTTCTTGAATGTCGCTATATAATTGTGTTCATAGGCATTTCTATAAGACTTATATGTGTGTTGCCTATACTTAGGTTCATAATAAGTTGGATACATTTTATTCTTTCTAGTTGTATTCTTATATATATATATATGCATAATTTATAGGTTGTCTAGATGCAAAATTTGGCCTAGATGTATGTTTATGCGTGTGCATATTGGTGTGTGTGTGTTGTATTTTTGCCTTGATATAAGTAGAAAAAGGTGTAGAAGAAGATGTAGCAGGCAAAGTTGATTTTGTTGTATTATATGGCAACTTTGTACTAGATGAAACAAACTTAGTCTTTTTATTTACTTTTTAATTTTCTTCTTTATAGCCTAAGCTGGTTTTATTATTACCATACTTTTGTGATGAGATTAGTGTATCTAACATATTAGCACCCGATTTAAATTGTTCTAACATTTTTTCTAAGTTAAGTTTAGACGACTTAAGTTGTATTATTTCATGTTCACAACTTTCTAACTTAGACTTTAACGTATTATTTTCCATTTTTATCTTTTGTTCACCTTTCCTGTATGATTCAATTTTATTCTCTAAAGAATCAAGAGTATTAGTAGACTCTTGTTTAAGAGATTCTAATTGATCGGAAAATTCCAAGTTGGACGTCTTCAACTTGTCATTTTCTTTAACTAATTTCTTCTTTTCTTTAGAGAGCCTCTTACAGTGAGCATGCATTCTTAAGAACTCTTCATACATTTCATCAAATGTCATGTCACTATTAGAAGAACAACATACCTCGTTGGATACGAAGCAGACTTGAGCTTCCTCAGTTTCAGATTCTGAGTCGGATGAGTCGCTCCATGTGCTCACCTTCATTGCTCGTTTCACTTTCCTTGCCTTTGACTCCTTTGTCTTTGTCATTTGTGCCTCCTTGTCCTTGGCTTGTTTATTATTGTTGTTATTATTATTTTTTCTTCGTGGGACAATCATATGAAATATGTCCTTTTTGACCGCATTCATAACACTTTAATTCTTTATTATACCATTTGTTTGTGTTATTTTTCTTAGATTGAGAAGAAGAAGAAGAAGAACGTTGTCTATTTCTATTAGGACGTTTGAAAAATTTTCTAAGTTTTCTTGCTATTAATTTCAAGTCATCATCTAATTCAGTATCACTATTACTATCATCATTATTTGTATGTGTTTCAGTTGTTTTGAAAGCTATTGACTTACTTGATGATTTAGATGACTCGGACTTCCGTTGGTTTAGTTTTACCTCATAGACTTTAAGAGACCTGATCAATTCATCCATCTTAGTGATTGACTTGGTCTCCTCGATTGCAGTCACCTTTGGATCCCATTCAGCAGGAAGGCTTCGTAGCACCTTTTGAACTTTTTCATTGTTCGTGAATGATTTGCCTAAAGCTTCAAGGGAATTAAAAATGTTAGTAATCCTCAAATCCATAGATGTTATGGATTCCTTTGGCAACATTTTGAAAGACTCTAATTCAAACATAAGCATGTTTATTTTTGATTCTTTAACACCACTAGTACCTTCATGCTTTAATACAAGTGATTTCCACATGTCGCGTGCACTTGTGCAATTTGACACATACCCTGCTTCAGAAGTTCTAAGTCCATTCAAAAGTAATTGCATAGATTTAGCATTCATGGACATTTTCTTTTTATCTTCCGATGACCATTCACTTTTATACTTTTCAACCTCTTGTGTGACTCCACTAACTTGTACAACTTTCATTGGAATGTACGGCCCATCTTCAACTATAGACCATAAATCAATGTCTATAGCCATTAAGAATAGCCTCATTCTTAGTTTCCAATGAACAAAATTATTGTCATCAAAAAGAGGAGGACACTGAGTTGACATACCTTTCAACTCACCTTTGTGAAAAACTATTGCCATTGTAAATACCTTTGTTTTGAGACTAGCAGGATATTTTGAACTATTGTTTCTTGGCCTTGTGTTGTTTGTACGATGTCAAATCTTGCTTCTTTGAGTGGTGTAAACCTTGCTCTGATACCAATTGTTAGACCGTGTACCTGCAATAAACACCACTAGAGGGGAGGGTGAATAGTGGTTAGCGGAAATTACACTACAACCCTTTGTAAAAATCCCCTTTGAAAACAGAATCTGAAACTGTCTCAGATTCAGACCCGTTTTTAAAAAATTCAAAAATAATTGCACACAGCTCCAAAAATTATGAAACTTTCCAGAATTTAATTTCAATGAGTTAACAAGACTCTGTCCACAAATCAGACAAAAATAAGATCGTTTGTCCCTTCAAACAAATAAAAAGATTCAGATGGTCAATCTGGACACAATTGGACAGAATGTTGCTGTTTTTGAAAATAGTGTTTCTCTTTGAATACTCAACCAAACAGGTTGATCTTTATATTAAAACACTCTTTAAAATGTTTACATGAATTTTCCAAAAGGCTCTGACCTTAAACAATTCTTGATAAATACAGAATTTAAGTTTTCTCAAAACTGGTCAGATTGCAGCCAGATTGGAGCAGTTATGTTGCAATGATTGAAAGACTAACTTTCCCTTGCTCAAATAAAGTGATTTTTGTTGAAAATGAAAGCTAACAGTCTGAAGTATAACTCCACCAAAAATTACGAATTTTGAAAGTGTTTGGCTATTTTTTCAAATTGTGAGAACTTGTGTGAAAACTGCAGTAAAAACGGGCAGAAAACATAAATGAAGAAACAAGACAAGAACACCGAGGATTTATCCTGGTTTGGTCAATGTGACCTACTCCAGTCCCAAGGAACACCTTCCCTTGGATATTACTATGAAATGAATCACCTTACAACAAGAACCAAGCTTGATCCTTGGGTTATGCACCAACCCTAATCAAGACTTGGATGATCACCTTCTAAGCAACACTTGGTTGCAACACCTCTTCCACCTATATATATAGCCTTATAGAAATGGTTAATCAATATTACAAATTAAGCTCAAGAGGTGTGTAGCACAAAAAAAACAACAAGAACATCTTTGCTACAAAGAATGAAATAAGAACAACAACAAGAAGAAGATGATAGCTAGACAATTCAACAAATGCTTGTGAGCTTCAAGTATGTTTCATCTTCTTCACCATTGCCTCTATTTATAGTATGTTTTGAGCCTTGGAAATAAGAACTTCAATGTGTCACCATCTTCATCATCAATTCCAAATGTCTTTTCATCATTGGTTGGCATTGTACACTTGGCAAAATAGGACAAAATGATTGGTCCACCTTGGCATTTCAGCATGGCCGAATTTTTGACTCGAAAAATGACTTGGAATTATCTTGAAAATGTAAAGATAATAAGACCATAAAAACTCCATCATCTTTTCAACTCTGTGGCAAGATAATTGACATGTGGGCATTTGACAAATTCAAACAAAAATTCAGCTCCAACAATCTTCATAGTAGCCGCTGGCTACTTTCTTTTTTTTCAAAAATAAATTTTGATTTTCCTTAATAAAATAAGAAAGGATAATACCATCAAAATATCCCCAACTTTAAGCACAATAATAGGACATGTAAAGTCTTCATTTGACTTCAAAAATCTGCTGAAAATACCCAAGAATATCAAGTAGCCGTTTGGCTACATCTTTGAATTTTTCAAGTTGGCATTTTTGCCAACTAGCTCCTTTTTGATTTGTCCACTCGTCACCAACTCATAAAATCAATACCACCTCACACACAGCTTCTAATACACGTTTTTGATCATATATATATGTGTAGCAACTCGAATTTGTGAAGAAGAAATCAATAGATAATAGTTGACAAGATTATGTCAACGTTTAACACCGAAATTCCTAATATTTCTTCTTATATGTCGTGATCATTTCCACACCTTTAACACCTTGAAAAACTCTGAATAATGATGATAAATATCCTCTTATAACATATATATAAGAGGGTCTTTGCGAAAAAATAGAATGTGACATCTCAAATCGTCACATATCCAGCTATAGTCAATAATATCATCATGTGAGAGAATAAAATAGAGAATCACCATGTCATCTTCAAATTAATAATAAATCAACTCCAGAATAAAGATAATAATATGCTCAAGATATTTCTTGAGTGAAAATACCAAAAATACCCTCGGGAGTGAAATGACCAAAACACCCCCGGTATATGAAAACTCCAGAAATGACCCGGATGGTCAGAAATAATTATGATATCACCTTTGTTATGATAAATAGTATAAGAATACATCCTTGAAATATTTTCACCATGTGACGTTCCTACAAAAGCCCTTTTTTGGTAAGTTGTAGAAACTTCCAAGGCACGTTAGTTCACAATACATTTAAAATCACCAAAAACAAATAATAATCACATAATGAACATGTATAAATCATATACAAATGAAAACAACCATTTTAACACTTTGTAGAAAATTATTTCTAAAAACCCTAGACATCGATCGATCGAAGTGCCTTAGCTTAAGAGATCGATGTATCACCGAAAGTTTCAGAGTTTGCCTCTGGCCTACATCGATCGATCGAAGTGAGGGTTCCATGTACATCGATCGATCGATGTGTCTCAGGTTTAGAGATCGATGTCTCACAGTGAGGTCTTGAACTTTTACTGCCTTACATAGATCGATCGATGTGAGGGATCTATGTACATAGATCGATCGATGTGCAACAACCTGAGAGATCGATGTCAACTTTTTCAACTTTTAATCACATATGATATTTTTAAGTATTTACTACTTAAAATCATGACTTTGAAAATTATCCAAACGTATTTCTCAACGAAAACTGTTGAAAAAAATTAAAAAGGTGATGTTCTTGGGCAAATGCTAATTTCGGCCAGCATAAAACATTAACATATTATTTGTGAGTTCAGTGGACTTAATTGTAAGAATATGAAATGTTGATATATTATTTATGTATATATTCATGTGTGAACCCAAGTTATTTTTTTAATAGTTAAAGGAATTCTCTGGCTCCTTAACCGTACAGTACATACATGGTTTGCCAATATTTGAGAATGGTAAATGACAATAGTTCAAGACCTTACGGTGAGACATCGATCTCTAAACCTGAGACACATCGATCGATCGATGTATACATCGAACCCTCACTTCGATTGATCGAGGTAGGTCAGAGACAAACTCTGAAACTTACTGTGAGACATCAGTCTCTGAAGCTGAGGCACTTCAATCGATCGATGTCTAGGGTTTTTAGAAATATTTTTCTAAAATTTGATAAAGTGGTTGTCTTCATTTGTATATGATTTATACATGTTAATTATGTGAATATTATGTGTTTTGGTGATTTTAAATGTATTGTAATTAATGTGCCTTGGAAGTTTCTACAACTTACCAAAAAGGGCAAAATTGGTATTTTGAGTTTTGTAGGAACACGATATGGTGGATACATATCAAGAATTTATTCTCATCTTATTCATCATGACACAGGTGTTATAATATTTATTTCTGACCATCGGGGTCATTTCTGGAGTTTTCTTACACCAGGGGCATTTTGGTCGTTTCATCCCTGAGGGTATTTTTGGTATTTTCACTCAAGGAATCTCTTGAGCATATTATTATCTTCATTCTGGAGTTGAGTTATGATTATCTTGAAGATTATTTGGTGATTCTTTATCTTATTCTCTCAAATGATGATATTATTGACTGTAGCGGGATATGTGACGAGTTGTGATGTCACATTCTACTTCTTTCTTGAAGACCCTCTTATATATGTTATGCGAGCTATTTATCATCATTATATAGAGATATCAAAGGTGTTAAAGGTGTGGAAATGATCACTACGTACAAGAAGAAATAGTTGGAATTTTTGTATTATATATTGGCATAATCTTGTCAATTGTTATTTCTTCTTCAAAAATTTGAGTTGATATACATATATGTATGCTCAAAAACGTGTATTAGCAGATGAGTATGATGTGTTATTCATTTTATGAGTTGGTGACAAGTTGACCAACCAAAAAGGAGCTAGTTGGCAAAATTGCCAACTTGGAAATTCTAGATTTCAAAACCAACAGCTATGTTGGTCTTCTTGGAGCTGTTTTGAGTTTGAATCTTTCAAAGCCTCACATGCCTATTTTCAAGCCAAGAAGTTGAGGTATTTTGGTTGCATTATCCTCTCTCATTATCTTCATTTGGCAAAGGTTAATCAAGCAAATTCCAAGTCATTTTTCAAGGTGTAAAATCGGCCAAGGTGATATCCAAGGTGGACCAATTGTGTTGTGTTATTTTGCCAAGTGTACAAGGCCAACCAATGATGAGAAGACACTTGGATTTGATGATGAAGATGGTGACACATGTGCATTCTTATCTCCAAGTCTCAATTCACACTATAAATAGGTGCAATGGTGAAGAAGATGAAACACACTTGAAGCTCACTTGAAAGCATTGGTTGATTTGTCTAGCTACCATCTTCTTCTTGTTGTTCTTGTTTCATTCTTTTTAGCAAAGGTGTCCTTGTTGTATTTGTTGAGCTACAAGCCTCTTGAGCTTCATTTGTATGATTGATTAGCCAATTCTATAAGGCTACATCAATAGATGATAGAGGTGTTGCAACTAAGTGTTGCATAGAAGGTGTTCATCCAAGTCTTGAATAGGGTGGGTGTATAACCCAAGGATCAAGCTTGGTTCTTGTTGTAAGTTGATTCATACCATAGTGAAATCCAAGGAAAGGTGTTCCTTGGGACTGGAGTAGGTCACATTGACCGAACCAGGATAAATCTTGGTGTTCTTGTCTTGTTTCTACCTTTCTGTTATCTGCCCGTTTTTACTATAGTTTTCACACAACTTTCCACAATTTGAAAAAATAGCTAAACACTTTCACAATTTATGATTGTTTATGGAGTTATACTTCATACTGTTAGCTTTCATTTGCAATAAGAATCACTTTATTTGAGCAAGGAACAGTTAGTTTTTCAGTCTTTGCAAGATAACTGCTCCAATCTGGCTGCAATCTGACCAGTTTTGAGAAAACTTGAATTTTGTTTTAACCAAGAATTGTTTAAGGTAAGGGCCTTTTGGAAACATCCATTACACATCCTAAGGAGTGTTTTGATATAAACATCAACCTTTTGGGTTGAGTATTCAAAGAGAAACACGTTTTTCAATTTCAGCAACATTCTGTCCAATTCTGTTCAGATTGACCATCTGAATCTTTTTATTTGTTTGAAGGGCCAACGATCTTATTTTTGTCTGATTTTTGGACAGAGTCTTGTTAACACATTGAAGTTAATTTCTGAAAAGTTTCACAATTTTTGTAGTTGTGTACACTTATTTTTGAATTTTTCAAAAACGGGTTATGAATCTGAGGTAGTCTCGGATTCTGTTTTCAAAGTGGTTTTTAATCAAGGGTAGTAGTGTGATTTCCGCTAACCACTATTCACCTCCCCTCCAGTGGTGTTTATTGCAGGTGCACGGTCCAACAATCGGTATAAGAGCAAGGTTCACACCACTCAACGAAGCAAGATTCAACACCGTACAAACAACACAAGGCCAAGAAACAATATTTCAAAGTAGCCTACTAATCTCAAAAAAAGGGACATACAATGACCATAGTTTCTCACAAAGGTGAGTTGGAAGGTATGTCCACACAACGTCCTCCTCTTTTCCATGGTAATAATTTTGTTCATTGGAAACTAAAAATGAGGCTATTCTTAATGGCTATAGACATCGATTTATGGTCTATAGTCGAAGATGGGCCGGCCGTACATTCCAATAAAAGTTGCACAAGTTAGTAGAGTCACACAAGAGGTTGAAAAATATAAAAGTGAATGGTCATCGGAAGATAAGAAGAAAATGTCCATGAATGCTAAAGCTATGCAATTACTTTTGAATGGACTTACAACTTCTGAAACAGGATATGTGTCAAATTGCACAAGTGCACACGATATGTGAAAATCACTTGTATTAAAGCATGAAGGTACAAGCGGTGTAAAAGAATCAAAAATAAACATGCTTATGACTGAATTAGAATCTTTCAAAATGTTGCCGAACGAATCCATAACATCTATGGATTTGAGAATTACTAACATTTCCAATGCCTTTGAAGCTTTAGGAAAATCATTCACCAACAATGAGAAGGTGAAAAAGGGACTGCGAAGCCTTCCTGCTGAATGGAACCCAAATGTCACTGCGATTGAAGAAATAAAATCGATCACAAAAATAGATGAATTGATAGGCTCACTAAAATTATATGAGGTAAAACTAAACCAACGGAAGTCCGAGTCATCTAAATCATCCGGTAAGTCAATAGCTTTCAAATCAATTAAAACGTACACAAATAATGATGATAGTGATAGTGATACTGAATTAGACGATGACTTGATAGTGATAGGTAGAAAACTTAGAAAGTTTTTCAAAAGTCCAAATAGGAATAGACAACGTTCTTCTTCTTCTTCTTTTTCTCAATCTAACAAAAATAACCCTAACAACAACAAATGGTACAATAAAGAGTTAAAGTGCTACGAATGCGCTAAAAAAGGACATATCTCATATGATTGCCCAATAAAGAAAAATAATGATAACAACAATAATAAACAAGCCAAGGACAAGAAGGCACAAACGACTAAGACAAAGGAGTCCAAGTCAAGGAAAGGGAAACGAGCAATGAAGGTGAGCGCATGGAGCGACTCATCCAACTCAGAATCCGAAACTGAGGAAGCTCAAGTCTGCTTCGTATCCAATGAGGTAAGTTCTTCTTCTGATGATGATTCTGATAGTGACATGACATTTGATGAAATGTATGAAGAATTTTTAAGAATGCATGTTCACTGTAAGAGGCTATCTAAAGAAAAGAAAAAACTAATTGAAGAAAATGACAAGTTGAAGACGTCCAACTTGGAATTTTCCGACCAATTAGAATCTTTTAAACAAGAGTCTACTAATACTCTTGATTCTTTAGAGACTAAAATTGAATCATATAGGAAAAATGAACTTACACTAAAAACTGAAAATAGCATGTTGAAATCTAAGGTAGAAAGTTGTGAAAATGAAATAGTACAACTTAAATCTTCCAAACTTACCATAGAAAAAATGTTAGAACAATTCAAATCTGGTGCAAATATGTTAGATACACTTATATCATCGCAAAAATATGGAAATGATAAAACCGAGTTAGGATATAAAGAAGAAAATGCGAAAATAGAAAAAAAGACTAAGTTTGTCTCATCTAGAACAAAACTGCCATATAATACAACGAAATCAACTTTGCCTGCTGCATCTTCTTCTACACCTTCTGTTTATTCCAATGCAAATACACAACCTGCACCCATAAAAGCATATACATATCTACGAACATCTAGGCAAAACTTTGCATCTAGACAACCTAGAAATTATGCCTATATGTATACAAATACAACTAGATATAATAAAATGCATCCAACTAATTATGAACCTAAGTATAGGCAACACTCATATAAGTTGTATAGAAATGCATATGAACACACCGACATAGCGCCATTCAAGAAACAAAATCATATGTCTTATACTTACTATCAAAATCGGCCAAGGCATAGTAATTATCAACCAAGATATAACATGTATGACAATTCATTATCTTTTTGGAATGGTCAAACATATGTTAATCCTTTATATTCAACTAATGTCAAAAATGTGCCTAGAAGATATGTCCAAGTTTGGATACGTAAGAGATATCTAAACAAGGGTGGTGCCCCTAACATTCAAGGACCCAAATAAAGGGTACCTAAAACTTTGTCTCCATTGTAGGAAAATCGCAAGGAATGCAAGAAGGAGGCAAAGTCAAAGAATCTAAAAACTAAATGGTCTTTAGATAGTGGATGTTCAAGGCACATGACGGGAAACCCCAAACTATTCACCGAGTTGGAACATATAAAGAATGGAGGAAAGGTAACATTCGGTGACAACAACAAAGGACAAGTTGTTGGAAAAAGAACAATTGGGGACCCTAACACATTTCAAATACGAAATGTGTTGCTAGTAAGTAATCTTTCTTATAATTTATTAAGTATTTCTCAACTTATAGATTGTGGATATAATGTTTCTTTTCTTTCCAATTCTTGTGATATAATAAATGAAAAAGGAGAAACTGTATTAAAAGGAAACAGAGATGGTAACATTTACACTCTTACCTTAGATAACATGTTGGATGCTAAGGTAAGTGTTTAATATCACATGACTTAGATGTGAATTTATGGCATAGAAGATTAGACCATATAGGAATTTCAACCATTAAGAAATTATCTAAGAAGAATTTAATTAGAGGAATGCCTAAGTTAGACTTAGATAATTTTCAACTATGTGAAACGTGTATTAAAGAAAAACACATTAAAGAAACATTAAAACCGAAACATGAAGTGAGTACTAGTCATGTACTAGAATTGCTTCACTTACACTTATTTGGTCCAAGTAAGACAAGAAGTCTAGGTGGACACTACTATGTGTGTGTCATAGTATATGATTACTCACGCTACACATGGACATTGTTCTTAACACACAAAGATGATGCTCCATTGGCAATCGAAACTCTTATTAAGCAACTCTAAAACATTTACGAAGAAAATGTTAACGAATTAGAAGTGATAGAGGTGGAGAATTTAAAAACAAAAATATAATTAATTTTTGTGAATTACATGGAATTAAACACGAATTCTCACCACCTAGAACACCACAACTCAATTGAGTTGTTGAATGTAAAAATAGAAATGTACAAGAAATAGCAAGGACAATGTTATGCGAAAACAAAGTACCTAAATATTTATGGGCTAAAGCTGTTAGTTGTGAATGCTATATTATAAATAGGCTTTCTATTAGAAAAAAATTGAATAAAACACCTTATGAATTGTTAAACAATAGACAACCTAAAATACATTATCTTAAAGTTTTTGGCTGTAAATGTTTTATGTTGAATACTAAGAATAATCTAGACAAGTTTGAACAAAAGTATATTAAATGCATATTTGTTGGTTATTCAACTAATTCAAGAGAATATAGGTGTTATAATCCTGCATCTAGAAAAATAATTGAATCTATACATGTGAAATTCAATGAAAATGCATGCTTTGAATTAAGTGATAAAGTTCAACATAAACATGAGAATAATGTTGAAAATACGTTTGATGATGATGATGATGTATTACTTGAGCCTGTAATTGATCATCTAGAACCAACTCCCCTTGAACAAAATATGCATGAACCCTTAGATGAAATAAATGAAGAGATTTTGCAATTGGAAGATAATACAACTAACTTACAAGATGATTCAATTGTATACGGCAATGTTCACACTAATGAAACATTTGAACAAGATGAGGGTGAACCTAGTCAATCTAGGAATTGGTGGCATCCTAAAGAATTAATCATTTGGGATCCAAGTGTTAGTGTTAGAACACCTAGAAACTTAAGTTAACTTGAAGGATATAGTTTAGTCTCACACTTAGAACCTAAGAATGTAAAGGAAGCCTTAGGTGATATATCTTGGATAGATGCCATGCATGAGGAATTGAACCAATTCATAAAGAACAATGTGTGGGACTTAATACCTAAACCTGAAGACAAGTCTATAATAGGAACCAAATGGGTCTTTAGGAATAAAATGGATTGAACAAGGAAACATCACACGAGATAAGGCTAGGCTAGTCGCATAAGGTTATAATCAACAAGAAGGAATAGATTATGAAGAAACCTTTGCACTCGTTACACTACTAGAAGAAATTAGATTATTACTTGCTATTGCAAGTCTAAGCAACATCAAACTCTTCCGAATGGATGTCAAGAGTGCGTTCTTGAATGGATACATCCAAGAAGAGGTGTTTGTCAAACAACCCCCTGGATTCGAAGATCCAAAGAATCTTAACCATGTTTACAAGCTTAAGAAAGCTCTATATGTTTGAAACAAGCTCCAAGAGCTTGGTATGATAGATTTGCAAACTTTCTTGTTACAAATAATTATCAAAGGAGGATAATAGACAAAAGTTTATTCCTAAGAAAGAAAGATAATGACTTATTAATAGTTCAAATATATGTAGATGACATCATATTTGGTTCAACCAACCCTACATAGTGAAAGACTTTGAAGAATGTATGAAGTCAGAATTCGAAATGTCAATGGTAGGAGAGTTGAATTATTTCTTAGGACTACAAATTAAACAAACCCCTCAAGGAATCCACATTAGCCAACATAAGTATGTCAATGATATGATTAAGAAGTTTGGCTTTGAATAGTTGAAATCAACACCTACACCTATGAGTGTTAGCACCAAACTAGATAAGGATGAAAATGGTAAACCTTTTGACGACACACTATATAGGTCTATGATTGGCTCATTGTTATATTTAACTGCATCAAGACCTGACATTATGTTTAGTGTGTGTATATGTGCTAGGTTTCAATCTTGTCTTAAGGTATCTCATTACAATGCAGTGAAAAAGATCTTTAGATATCTCAAACACGCACCTCACTTAGGACTTTGGTATGATAGAAATGCTAAGTTGGAATTACACGCATATAGTGATGCTGATTATGGTGGTTGCAAATTAGATAGAAAATTCACTAGCGGTATGTGTCAATTCATAGGAACCAACTCGACCTCTTGGTTTCTAAAAAGCAAGCTAGTGTAGCTCTTTCTACCACCGAAGCCGAGTATATAGTTTTGAGTTTGTGTACTACCCAAATTCTTTGGCTTAAACAACAACTTAGTGATTTTGACATTAAAATGAATAAGATTCTAATTTTCTGTGATAGCACAAGTGCAATCAATCTTTCTAGAAATTCGGTGCTTCATTCTAAGGCCAAACACATTGAGGTAAGATACCATTCCCTTCGAGATCATGCTCAAAATAAGGATATAGTTATAAATCATATAACAACTGATCACCAAATAGCTGATATCTTCACCAAACCCCTTAATCAAGCCAATTTTGAAAACTTACGAGCCAAGTTAGGTATGATGACTTATGATACGATTGCCTAGTTCTATCTTTTGCATGATTCGGGAAATAAAGGGGGAGATAGAATAAGAACATGATTTTAGTTGGTAAGTAAGTCATTATTTGGTTGGTTGAATGTTATGCTAAGTTTCAATTGGTATGAGTTTTGGAGCATAGGTTAAGGGGGAGAGTATAATTTGAGGGGGAGTTGGTAATTGGTTTTTAAAACAATTGGTACAAATTTGGTGAAACAATTGGTAAATGGTGAGGTTTTCAAAACAATTCAATTGGTTTAAATTTGGTAGATTTATGATAAACAATCGGTAAAAAGTTGTGACATTAAAATCATGTTAGGTTATTTTGGAAATCATCCAAAAGGGAGAGAATGTTGAGAAATATGTTTGGATAATTTTTAAAGTCATGATTTTAAGTGTTGAATACTTAAAAATATCACACAGTGTTATATGTGATCAAAAGTTGAAGAAGTTCACATCGATCTCTCAGATTGTTGCATTTCGATCGATCGATGTACTTCGATCCCTCACATCCATCGATCCATGTAAGGTAGTGAAAGTTCAAGACCTTATAGTGAGACATCGATCTCTAAACCTGAGACACATCGATCGATCGATGTATACATCAAACCCTCACTTCGATCGATCGATGTAGGTCAGAGACAAACTCTGAAACTTACTGTGAGACATCGATCTCTGAAGCTGAGGCACTTCGATCGATCGATGTCTAGGGTTTTTAGAAATATTTTTCTAAAATGTGATAAAGTGGTTGTTTTCATTTGTATATGATTTATACATGTTAATTATGTGAATATTATGTGTTTTGGTTATTTTAAATGTATTCTAACTAAAGTGCCTTGAAAGTTTCTACAACTTGCCAAAAAGGACAAAATTGGTATTTTAAGTTTTGTAGGAACATGATATGGTGGATACATATCAATAATTTATTCTCATCTTATTCATCATGGCACAGGTGTTATAATATCCATTTCTGACCATCAAGGTCATTTCTGGAGTTTTCTTACACCATGGGCATTTTGGTCATTTTATCACTGAGGGTATTTTTGGTATTTTCACTCAAGGAATCTCTTGAGCATATTATTATCTTCATTCTGGAGTTGATTTATTATTATCTTGAAGATTATTTGGTGATTCTTTATCTTATTCTCTCAAATGATGATATTATTGACTATAGCGGGATATGTGACGAGTTGTGATGTCACATTCTATTTCTTTCTTGAAGACCCTCTTATATATGTTATGCGAGCATATTTATCATCATTATATAGAGATATCAAAAGTGTTAAAGGTGTGGAAATGATCACTACGTACAAGAAGAAATAGTTGGAATTTTGGTATTATATATTGGCATAATCTTGTCAATTGTTATTTGGTGATTTCTTCTTCAAAAATTTGAGTTGATATACATATACGTATGCTCAAAAACGTGTATTATAAGATGAGTATGATGTGTTATTCATTTTATGAGTTGGTGACAAGTTGACCAACCAAAAAGGAGCTAGTTGGCAAAATTGCCAACTTGGAAATTGTAGATTTCAGAACCAACGGCTATGTTGGTCTTCTTGGAGCTGTTTTGAGTTTGAATCTTTCAAAGCCTCACAAGCCTATTTTCAAACCAAGAAGTTGAGGTATTTTGGCTGCATTATCCTCTCTTATTATCTTCATTTAGCAAAGGATAATCAAGCAAATTCAAAGTCATTTTTCAAGGTGTAAAAATCGGCCAAGGTGATATCCAAGGTGGACCAATTGTGTTGTGTTATTTTGCCAAGTGTACAAGGCCAACCAATGATAAGAAGACACTTGGATTTGATGATGAAGATGGTGACACATGTGCATTCCTATCTCCAAGGCTCAATTCACACTATAAATAGGATGCAGTGGTAAAGAAGATGAAACGCACTTGAAGCTCACTTGAAAGCATTGGTTGATTTGTCTAGCTACCATCTTCTTCTTGTTGTTCTTGTTTCATTCTTTTCAGCAAAGGTGTTCTTGTTGTATTTGTTGAGCTACAAGCCTCTTGAGCTTCATTTGTATGATTGATTATCCAATTCTATAAGGCTACATTAATAGGTGGTAGAGGTGTTGCAACTAAGTGTTGCATAGAAGGTGTTCATCCAAGTCTTGAATAGGGTTGGTGTATAACCCAAGGATCAAGGTTGGTTCTTGTTGTAATTGATTTATACCATAGTGAAATCCAAGGAAAGGCGTTCCTTGAGACTGGATTAGGTCACATTGACCGAACCAGGATAAATCCTCGGTGTTCTTGTCTTGTTTCTACCTTTCTGTTTTCTGCCCGTTTTTACTGCAGTTTTCACACAACTTCTCACAATTTGAAAAAATAGCTAAACACTTTCAAAATTTGTGATTTTTGGTGGAGTTATACTTCAGACTGTTAGCTTTCATTTTCAATAAGAATCACTTGATTTGAGCAAGGGAAAGTTAGTTTTTCAGTGTTTACAAGATAACTGCTACAATCTGGCTGTAATCTGACCAGTTTTGAGAATACTTGAATTTTGTTTTAACCAAGAATTGTTTAAGTTCAGACCCTTTTAGAAACATCAACTACATATCCTAAGTAGTGTTTTGATATAAAGATCAAGCTTTTTGGTTGAGTATTCAAAGAGAAACACGTTTTTCAATTTCAGTAACATTCTGTCCAATTCTGTCCAGATTGACCATCTGAATCTTTTTATTTATTTGAAGGGTCAAACGATCTTATTTTTGTCTGATTTTTGGACAGAGTCTTGTTAACACATTGAAGTTAAGTTCTAGAAACGTTCATAATTTTTGTAGTTGTGTATACTTATTTTTTGAATTTTTCAAAAACGGGTTCTGAATCTGAGGTAGTCTCAGTTTTGTTTTCAAAGGGTTTTTTAATCAAGGGTAGTAGTGTAATTTTCGCTAACCACTATTCATCCCCCCTCTAGTGGTGCTTATTGTAGGTGCACGGTCCAACATTTTTGTCACTCACCTCTACTTCTCAGGTGAGCCGAATGAGGACTACGAGCACATCTTCGTTGAGGATGGGATGAACATAGCGGAGTGGGCTGGTTGATAGCTGCATCTAGGATACGAGGGGGCTCTGCAGCTGTTTGTTCTTATTTATACTTTGGGGATTTTTCACAGACTTCTTTATTACTTTTATTGTCAGAATTTTTATTCGGTAATGTAAAGACGATTATTGGAGTTTAATTTAAGTTATATTTACGTTTCCACGAAAAAAATTTCTACGTCTTTTCTGACATGTAAGAGACTGATTCGACGCCTTGTATTCTCCTTAGCGAGATACAGCGGATGTATTGTTCCTGATGCTAGGGCTTAGGAGCAGGGCGCTACAGGTGGTATGAGAGCCGGGGCTTCAGATTTGCCTCGGAAACACAGATTAACTAGCTCACCTAGACATAAGCTATGATCTTTTCGTAAAATGATGATTTTACCCCTAATAAACAAAGAAAACTTAAAAGATGATTTTAGACTTAAGCTATGATCGGGTTATAGGAGGTGTGTGCCGATGGAGAGTTTTCTCTGTCTTATTACCGTTTCACCCTGTGTCCAACCCTTTTAACTCGCTAGTGACTAATCTGATTTCTTTTCATGAACTGGAATTATAGAAATTCCTCTACAACATGAGCCAGCTAGAAATGGTGGTGAGAACCACCAGAATCAAGGGATCATCTCCAAGCACTTGAAGATGCCATAGTCACCATGACCAACATCTTAGCACTGTAGCACCAGCTGCTGAACAAGTACGCACCGCCTCCACCACCATCGCACTTGGACCTGAGATTCTTCGACAAGGAGATGCGGAGTAGTGATGGCGCAGCACAACTGACACTGCCGATCACTTGGATCTAATTTTGGAATGAGTTTAAGAAGTACTATGTGTTCGACAGTACGATCTATCAGAGCACAACTCTAGATCTACGGCGGAAGCATAGATTTAGGCTATGATCTTAGAAATTAAGTTACGATATTTGCCCATAAGTCACATCTTAGACATAAGTACTGATTTTTAGTCGTAAGTAATTACTGTGATTCAGCATGTTATTGGAAATAAGACGTGACCTTATGAGGTTAACATTGCCCGTAAGTTACGATTTTAGACTTAAGGGATGACGATATGAAATATCGGCTCTAGAAATTAAGTGGTGATCTGAACATCAGATGATGATTTGAACATAAGCACTGATCTTAGTCATAAACTGTGATTATATTCTAATCATTGAGCTTACAAATAAGTAATGACTTTAGGCGTAAGGAATGTTGATATCAAATATCTATTCTAGAAATAAGTCATGACATTAGGCCTAAGTGACGATCGGGTAAGGGATATACCCACGTATTCCTAAGGCACTCCGTACGATTTTGAATTATTTGCCTCACTTAAGTGTTGATTATAATCATTTGTCTAAATCCTTTGATCTGACCCCTCCAAACCTGATACCATTATGATAAATGAAGCGGGTGCTTAAGAGAGTAACATTGTCTCGCCGTGTGACCACGCTTTTGGCAGAACTGGCACGTTACCCAAGGCTGACGAGAGTTCCTGGTTGCAGACATGCCCGATCCACCATTGGAGAATACTTGTTGCTGTTGCACGTTGGGATTGGTCGAAGGCTTCCCAGAAAAGAAACGGTTGCTACCGTGCCTAGCCACGCCTTGAACCAGAAGTCCATCTCACCACTCCACATTCCAAACACAACTGGGTTCTTGACTCTGGTGCTTCCCATCATGTCACAAATGACCTCTCCACCCTCTCCGACCACCAACCTTATGAGGGCCCTGACGATGTTCTAGGTTTAAGTCGGGATCATTGCTCCTAAGAAATGATTGATAGTAAAACAAATTACTAGATCCGTAGAATGTAGCAAAGAATATCGTACAAAGGGGTTTATAGTTATGATTAAGATGTTGAATTTTAGAGTATCAAATAAGCCTAAGATATTAGTCTATTAGAGATATTGATTGATAGTGATAAGTGAGTATTACTAAATAAATACCTTGGAATATCAAAGTATTGCACGTAAGTACTGATGTATCGAGTAGGCTTGAATTGAGATAGAGTAAGCATGAACAAGTAGTGGGTGCTTTACAGGTGAGATCTAATTAGAATTAGCGGTTGGAATAACCAAGTGAAAAAGTAAGGTGACTCAGTGTGACACACAGAAGCATGGTGGATTAGAATGCCTTATGTTGATCAATATTTAGCGTGCCATGCTAGGACTAGACAATTCAAGTATAAGAATTATAAGAAACGGTATATATGTGGATTTTTCATTGACATTAAGGGGTGACTTAGAAAAATTATATGAAGTAATGGACTATTATTTTTCAAGTAGCTAAACGTTTTTCTAAGCACGTACACCAAGATATATCCTACAATTCAAATGTATTTTAAAGATTTTTCTTCTAAATATTGCAACTAATTTCATTCTCTTTATATAGTATATTACTTTACAAGGCTATATTTCTTTCCGAATTCGTATAGCAACCTAATGGAATTTAGACTACCTCTAACAAAACTGATATAGTTTAAAATAAGGATGTTTTCGAAGAATGATATATTTATATATCTCTTATATTCCTCAAACTGTTGTGTATCTATATTTATTTTATAAAAATAATTTAATTTGACAACTATCGATTTTGCAAGCACTTTAACCATTAAATTATTTTGAATATATTCATCTGCTTGCGATGATCTTATTTAATTTTTCGAAACAGAAATACTTACAAAATATATGTACTCATTTTTGGAAAAAAGAGGTACCGTATTCAAAATTGTTTTATGAAACTTTATATTTTCTGAATTTTTGATCATTGTATTTTGCGAAACAAAGCATAGCTTTCAAAATATATATTTCGTTGCAAAGGAAAAGACGCCGCCGTCCAAATCGTTTTGTAAGTTTTACGATGGTTGTGTCTCAATAGTTTTAAAGTGGTTTTAATTGTAACTTTTGCAAACAATTTATACGATTGTTTCATAAATAGTCATTTAAGACGTTGTGTTGCGAAAGCAAATACTTTAGGTTTTGTGTTTACAAAAAAATATATAGAAGGTATACTATTTTAAACAGTTAAAGCTATATCCTAAATTATAACTACATAATTTACTTTTCTTTAAATTGAAGAAAAATATGTCCACGCACATACTTCGTATATTAGGTTGTTGATGATATCTCTGAAAAAAATAAGGACCTGATCATAGAACTAGTTCGTAAGTATATAAGAATTGATCTTGAGGACTTGATTCTATATTTATGAAATATAACAATTAATACCTCGGAGGACTTGATGGACTCGATGGATTATATTGGATGGTCATGTAACTAGGAGATGGATCTTATATGATGAGTTAATAGTTTGGAATCGGAGATTGCAATAAGTTGAAGGGTACACGTCAAGTGGTATAAGTGAGAGTTTATAAGTTGTAATTATAGAAGTTAAGTTAAAGATTATAATACACCTAAGAACTGATTTTAGAGGGCTACTGATGACCTCAGATAGAAGTACGTGATAAATGGACGACTAGGATATGGAACTCAGTATGGTGACAATACGCAATAGATGTTTAGCATGGTCATTATCTAAGTGAATGATTAAGTAGAACCATACTAAGTCATTGATCAAGCCATATGCAAGTTTCGAGGACGAAACTTTTTGTAAGGGGGAAGGAATGTTATACCCTGTTTTTATGTAAATTGCATGCCATGCACTACACATGCACACACGTTACACTTATATATAACTTGGATACACACGGCAGGAAAAAATTTAAAGGAAAATAAATAGATAAGTTTAAAACTTAAAATCTCAACACAAATATGAAATAGATTGAGGAAGTTTAAATTTAAACTAATCCTAATTACACTAAAATAGGATAACCTGAACCCTAGCCTATATTTATACATACACATCACACAAGATATCAGTCAACTATCTCCCTCAAGAGCAAAAACGGCAGCCCCATAGCACACATACTGTCGGCCCTATTTTGTGCTTCCAAACTTCAACAACTATTCTTCATAATTTCACAGGAAAAAGCAGCAGCCATCGATTCTCCCAAGAAAACTCAATTTCTTCAATCTCCCAAATATTCAACAAACGCCAGCCTCCTTATTTCTTCAAAAAAAAAAAAAAAGTGATATACTGCCGCCACCAATCTAAGCAAGCAACAACGTATAATCAAGATACGAGTCAAGTACCCTTCCTATATTTGCTATATTTTTGTAAATCTTATGGCTATATATTCATAGTTTGTTGATGTCGGATGAATGCAGCGGCCGAAATCTAATTGTTGGATGGAGTAAACATATAATTTTCTTATGTATAGGAACTACAATCTATGATATAGTGTCAGTACATATATCTTTATATATATATATTTATATGTGCCGTTTAAAACATGCGCATATGTTTCTGTGGTGAATTGAAAATTGTGGTAGGGAGTACTAAGTAGCCGATGTGGTATAGATATGTATGTAAAGGCCGCCCATTTATATGTAAGGTTTGGAAGAAAAAGAAAAAGAAACAAATTTGGTAACTTCAGTGGATGCAAAATTAAAGAAACCACCAACTTGTCCATGTGGGATAAAAGTAGGAAAATTTAGAAACATTTGGTTTATTAATGCAGGTTAATATATATGTATAGATTTGTGTAGGAAACTGTTGAAAAAATTAAAAAGGTGATGTTCTTGGGGCAATGCTAATTTCGGCCAGCATAAAACAGTAACATATTATTTGTGAGTTCAGTGGACTTAATGGTAAGAATATGAAATGTCGATATATTACTTATGTATATATTCATGTGTGAACCCAAGGTATTTGTTTAATTGTTAAAGGAATTCTCTGGCTCCTTAACCGTACAGTACATACATGGTTTGCCAACATTTGAGAATGGTAAATGGCAGTAGTTACAATTATAATACACTATGCGAGAAAATAATTATGTACAGATGTGTGACCATGATTTGAAATGTACGATTTTATGTGAGGTTAAAGTGGTGAATCGTTATTGATTTTGGGGGAAAGTAGACAGATGTATATGCATGTATGTATATGCATGTACGTGTATATGGCACGTTATGTGAGTATACTTATACGTAGGAGATAAGTTGGAATTGAAACGATAATGAAATGGTAAACGGATAAGTATAACGGTAGATGAAAAGGTGTTTAAAGTTATACTTGTCAACTTCCTGGATTAAGTCTGGAAGTTAAAGTTTTTGACCTTTTCCAACCATCCGAGGCCTTTAGGAAGAAAGGAAGGATTTTCCCAACACCAAGCACAGAGGTTAGCGGGGTTGGGAGGAAAAAATTCCGCATATGAAGTTAATTCGTCAAAAAGGTAGGTGCATCTTCCCCCTAAAACGGATATGATTCATGCATGCTTTGAAGGTATACTAATGTGTTTTGTTGTTTTTATTTTTTTAAGTTGTTAATTTTGTATATGTTGGAAAGTATGAGATACATTGTTTATGGCTGCTATATGCGTGTATGTGTGTGACTTTGGTGGTATGATTGAATCGAAAACAAAAATACCCTTAAAGAATTGGGAAAAAAGGGGGACTTTTACACTAGAAGCCTTTAAAATGTTGTGTTTTGACATTAGAATAGGTTCCTATAGACTGGAAATAGGAGAAAATGGGGGTTCGGATCGAAAAACGAATCACAGCGGCGCAGCATGTGCCACACGTGCCACTGAAAAGGCCGCACATGGGCTTCCACGCGTTGCCACTGGTGGAACAACCAAAAAAAATTTAAATTAAGGCAGAGAACAGGCCAGCCAACAGACTAGACCGGCTGGCCAGCGGGTCAGACCGAAGGCGTCCCATTAACCTAAAAAAATGTATCAGATCTGGCAGATCAAGCCAGAAAAATATAATTAAATACCAGTAAAATTAAAATAGATTCCAGAAAATATAAAAGGTTAAAATTAAATTATTTCCACTTAATTTCTGAAGTTTTATAAATTTAAGTAATTAAAAATAAATAGTACTAAATAGAATTAAATAAGGGGAAAATAGAGAAAATTAGTAGAAAATTTTAGAAAATCTATATAAGCTAAGGAAAATTACAGGTGGTGATTAATAATAATTTTCTAATATTCGGAAAATTTACAAAACCAAATATTGAGTGCCGGAGATGGTGAAGATGGGCGTACGGGCCCCAGACGACTTTGTTGTTGCATTCATGGCACGTGCATTGCATTTGGAGTGGGTTGAGATGTACAGATCCTAGACGCTCGAGTGGAGTGGAACATGGTGTACGGGCCATAGGTACTCGTCATGGTGGATCATGGTGTCCGGGCCATGAGCATTGATTATGGTGGATCATGGTGAACGAGCCATGGACATCGGTTATGGTGGATCGTGGTGTACGGGCCACAGGCATTTGTCAGGGTGGATTGTAGTGTACAGGCTACAGACATCCAGTCAATCTCGGGATCATGTATTGCATATAGGTCTAGGGGCATATTGCGTGACATGATTTTCGTTGCGTGTGACACGTGGATGGAGCATGCATCATATAGTTGCGTATTTTTATGTGGAGTGCTTTACTTACCGCATTTAATTTATCTTATGCATGTTATATCATACTTATGTGCTATGTTGTTATATAATTTCGGTATGCATGTTTTGTATTGGTTTGAGGCAGGCATCTACTGGGTGATTTTTTGTCACTCACCCCTACTTCTCATGCGAGCCGGATGAGGACTACGAGCACATCTTCGTTGAGGACGGAACGAACATAGCAGAGTGGGCTGGTTGATAGCTGCATCTAGGATACGAGAGGGCTCTGCAGCTGTTTGTTTTTATTTATACTTTGGGGATTTTTTACAGACTTCTTTATAACTTTTATTGTCAGCATTTTTATTCGGTAAAAAGACGATTATTGGAGTTTAATTTAAGTTATGATTTATGTTTCCGCGAAAAAAATTTCTACGTCATTTCTGACATGTAAGAGATTGATTCGACGCCTTGTATTCTCCTTAGCGAGATATGGCGGGTGCACTGTGTTGGAGTACTTTCTTTTCGCCTGCCGATAAGTACACCATTTTTGGCGGAAATACAAGCAGCGTTATTTGGCCTGCTATATTTTTTGCCTCTACATCGTGACATTATTTTAGAAACTGACTGTCTTTGGTTAGTTCGTGAGCTTTGTCAGCATCCTAATGCTGCGGGACAGTTTCACTTTCGGATGCTACATTCTTTGTTACGCCAGACCAATAACATTGTCCAGCATACATTTCAAGAAGCTAACATGGCGGCTCATTATTTAGCGCAGCAAGGGTCACAAACACCTCGGACGGGCTATTACACTCCATACACTCTTCCGGCCTTGGTTCGAAGTTGCATCAAGCTTGATGTTACCACAGGACATCTTCGACATGCATGATAATATGACTATATATCAGAATGTCTTCCATATGGATTGGCATTCCACATATGCACTGCTTGCATTCCGAGTGATGCAGACAGACTGGGTATGTTTTTATTTCATTGGATTTGCATATGTTTTGACCTTGCTTGGTATATACGGATGCTTATTGGCTTCATGTTTTGTTTTGCATGGACTATCATGGACACACATGCGGGTGCTCGTGACACATTCTCTCGATCGCTAATTTTTGGCAGGCGCATCTGCGATCTATTGTATGCTTCAAAAAGAGTAAATATGTACTCTTTTTTCTTTGTGCAAGATTTTATCCACAAGGGTGGTTTTGCTTGCCAATGTTTTAATGAGACATATCATACCCCATTTGAACACTACTTTTTACATTATAGCCACAAATGTACTCATGCCTTTCGGCCTTCCAGTTCATACCTTATGTTATGTTATGGCTTTCTTTGCAATATCGGTATTCTTCCGTCATAAGTGAGGGTGACATAGTAATAAAACTGGAGACGCGGTGCTCCATTTAAAAAAAACTATGCTTAATTTTAAACTTGTCATTTGAAATAAACAATAAAAGTAATGTATCAAGTATAATCAACTTAGGGTAAAAGGGTAAAACAAACAAATAAGGGATATTTTTAATGACAAACAAATCATTTAATGATATCTTTTTTATAACTTATATTTCTCAAACCAGAATAAAAATTGGGACATAACTTGCCACCAGCCCACCCGCCGATCAGCATAGTTCCAGCAAATGATTGAAATTATCTGACGTCCTCAGTTACATATTGGAAGATCCTATACCCTCTAATTCAGGAAATGAAAGATTAGTGATTGACGTAGCATTTCTCCACCTATTAGAGAGTCTATGTGTAGCGCCCCAGCCCGACACTGTCATCGGAACCAGTGCACCCGCCGTAGTCTACTATGAGAACTACGAAGCGTCAAAGCGGATCAAGCGTACATCATCTATGACGTAAGATAAATTAGCGAAAACGTCATAAAATTTAAAACTTCATCGTCAATAATACAACCAGAAAATGCAGCGGAAATAAAAGGTGTTTGTTCATCTAGCTATTATAAGTTCCAGAACAACATTATAACACTGAGTTTCCAAACTTAAAGAAAATAGTCCAGCATCTATCTATTCTCATGTCCGTCATCCCATTGAGCCACTCGCCATCGTCTTCGATAAATATCAACTCATATTCAGGCTCACCTGAAAAGTAATAGAGTAACTGTTCTTAGCGAAATTATCGCCAGCAAGTAACCCATCTATACACCTTACGGGATCACACACGACGAGTCACCAGTATATAAATCATTGCCAAAAATAAGGTGCTCGGGTTAGCAAGTAGCATCTTAATAAGAATTCCTCAAAACAGATAAAGCACATAAAGGATACACGGATATGAGCATAAACATGTACTAAAACAACATATCATCAAAAGCAAGTCATAAACTAGTCACATCTCTTGCATATCAAATCTTATGCTTCGTGTATCATGATGCATGTACTTGTTTAAAATCACACACAACACGCATGCATATGTCTTCTTTCATAAACATGTCATGCATGTCACTTCACAAAACTTTTCATAACTCTGCTTATCATATTCTTCACGTAGCAGAACTTTATACCCTGTGGGTGATCAGTCCACAGCAAACAGAACTTTATACCCCGTGCTGAAAGGTCCACGGCCCCATTACATATAACTTTATACCCCGTGCTGAAAGGCCCACGGTCTCATTACATACATCATATATCCGTGCTGATAGGTCCACGGCCCCATAAAATACTTTATTTTCCGTGCTGATAGGTCCACGGCCCCATAACATATTTTATACCCTGCTGTTGACTCACAGGTCACGCTTTTATACCCTGCTTTCGCAGACGTGACTTTTATATCCTGCGATCAACCAGCAACCATTTTGTCTTTCGAAAACTTTAAACTTTTCTTGTAAACACATGTTCTTTCGTAAGGCAAATCTCAAAACAAATGCAAGTGCCCATGTCATGATGCAGGATGCACATGTAACTTCGTATCAAAAATGTAACACACACACACACACATACTTCTTACATATCAAGTATACGGTCTTGCACCTCAAACACTCCATGTTCGTATCTTTCCAAGTCCATTCGTCTTACTAATTCACTCATGATTCAATCTTATTCTTACTTGATCAAACTTACCATCTACACCTCAATTGCACCTCAAATACCTTTGCATTTTATGTTCAGAAGAAGTGTATAAAGTTACTACACATACATAGGGCACCTAAAGGGTCAAAAAGACTTCCAGTATACTTGGAACGCCACATGAGGCGCCTAAAGTGACATAAAGCGCCTATACTAGGCGTTCGAAGTGTTCGGGGATGTGCCGTAGACATTGAACGCCTACATGAAGCGCCTAATGTGACATAGAGCGCCTAATGTAGGTGTTCGAAGTGTTCTGACGGTTCTAAACTGCAGTTTTTCTGCAGTAACTTCCACCCAACACCTTTCTTCTTCAACCCTTTCATGTTCAACCCTTTAAGGTCCATCCTAGCCCCTGGATTCATCATGCTTAACACACAACTAACATGATTTGATCCTTAAACAAGTAAACTAGTATCCACCCTAAACCTTCTATCACCCACAACTTTCAATAGATATCTTCAAACCTTTCAACGCAACAAGTCTTACAACAATGTCAACATTCATCCTCCCACTCCCTGCAAACACACTCAAAGCATCTAAGGTGTAATCACCAAACTTAAGAACTTACACAAGGACAATGAACACATCACGTATAACACTCTTGTGGGCATATTTAACAACAAAGATCACAACATAATTATTTTCAGATATTGGCCCAAAGAACATAACTTTACTCAACAACAACAACAATTACACATATAATAAAGCATTTAGCATAGACAAGACAAAACTACTAATGTGTGATCCAAGTTTTCTCTTTGTAAGAACATAGGGCCTAAAGTATCAAAATTAGCGTAAAGCGTATAGAAAGATTACTTTCCTTTGTTTCTAGATAATCTTACGAATGTACTGCAGAATTTCGGTGATGATTGAATCTAAACTGACCGTTCTTTCTTCCTCTTCCTCTTCTCTTCTTCTTCTTTCTCCTCTCTTCCTCTCTAGGCGTTTTTCTTCCCCCTCTTTCTTTGCCTTTCAACCGCCCCCTTTATGCTAATGGGGAGTTATACTAAAATTTGTGTAACTCCCCTATCACTTAGTAGGGGTACTTTTGGTAACTTACCCAATTTCCTTAATTCTCACTTTTAACCCTTTCTTTTATTTTCTATATTTTAAGTAACTAAGTATTACATTCTACATCATTAATTAAATTGCGTACAAGGTTGACCTAGAGTATTGAAAGTCGAGCTTAAAAGTCACGGGGTATGACATTCCACCCCCCTTACAAAAAGTTTTGTCCTCGAAACTTACGTACCTTAATCAAAGAGTTGAGGATACTTCTCCGTATTTGATCTTCAAGTTCCCAAGTGGCCTCACGCTCCGTGTGGTTGCTCCACTGGACCTTTACATAAGGAATCACTCGCTTCCTCAACACCTGATCCTTTCGGTCCACAATTTTCACGGGTATCTCTTCGTAGGTAACATCGTCCTTCAGTTCCAAAGGTTGAGCTTCAAGTACATGACTTGGATCCATCACGTACTTCCTTAATTGTGACACATGGAATACATTGTGAACTTGCGCCAACACCGGAGGTAACGCTAACCTATATGCCAAAGCTCCCACCTTCTCAAGTATTTCGTAAGTTCCAATAAAACAAGGGCTTAGCTTGCCTTTTACTCCAAACCGCATGACATCCTTTGTAGGTGATACTCTCAAGTAGACTTTTTCACCTACATCAAATTCCAATGGTCGTCGTTTGGAATCTGCCCAACTCTTGTTGCGATCCTGAGTTGCCTTGAGTCTTTCCCGGATGACTTTAACTTTTTCTAGCGTTTTCTCCAATAGCTCAGGTCCGGTGATGGTCCTCACACCTACTTCGTCCAAATAAACCGGGGACCTACATTTCCTTCCATACAAAGCTTCAAAAGGAGCCATGTCAATTGCACTGTGGTAACTGTTGTTATAAGAAAACTCCATCAGCTTTACCATTCCATCCCAACTCCCTTTAAAATCCAGCACGCAAGCCCTTAGCATATCTTCCAAGGTTTGAATAGTCCGCTCGGACTGTCCATCAGTTTGGGGATGATACGCCGTACTCAACCTTAATTCCGTACCCATGGCTTTCTGAAATGCTGTCCAAAACTTAAAGGTAAATCGTGAATCCCGATCGGACACTATACTTACTGGGACGCCATGCAAGCTAACAATATTCTCCATATATAAATTCACTAGTTTGTCAAGAGGTGCTTCACTTGAAACGGGTAGGAAATGGGCAGACTTCGTTAGACGATCCACGATGACCCAAATCATGTCATATCCACATCTTGTCTTTGGTAAACCAGCTACGAAATCCATCGTGACATGTTCCCATTTCCATTCTGGGATTTCCAACGGCATCAACAATCCACCAGGCCTTTGGTTTTCCGCCTTGACTTGTTGACCAACTAAACACCTCTCTATAAACTCCGCAATATGTCTTTTCATCCCAGACCACCAATAGTATTGCTTGAGGTCTCTATACATCTTGGTGCTACCAGGGTGTATTGACAGTCTTGAACTGTGAGTTTCTTGCAAAATTTTCCTTCTAAGTTCGTCAACATCAGGTACACATAATCTTTCTCTAAACCATAAGCTCCCATCCTCTTTGGTCCAAAATCCTTCAACTTGGCTATGTTTCACCCTTTCCATTATTTCACTGAGGGTCTTATCATCCTTCTGTGCCTCTTTTATCCATTCAACCAAACTTGGTGTAATGGTCAATGTTATCAAAACATTCACTGTGGAGTCAACCAAATCTAACCCGAATTCCTCTATCTCTCTTTCCAATGGTGATTGTCGGGCATGGCTGGACTTCCTACTTAACGCATCTGCCACTTTATTAGCCTTTCCTGGGTGGTAATGGATTGTCAAATCATAGTCTTTTAGCAACTCCAACCACCTCCGCTGCCTCATATTTAACTCCTTCTGTGAGAACAAATACTTTAAACTCTTATGATCCATGAATACCGCGCACTTCTCTCCATACAAATAATGCCTCCAGATCTTCAAGGCGAACATAACCGCGGCAAGTTCCAGATCATGTGTGGGATAGTTTTGCTCATAAGGCTTAAGCTGTCTTGAGGCATATGCGACGACTAGTTCATTTTGCATTAAGACGCAACCTACAAACAAGGTATTAGTCTAGACTTAATATGTATACAAGATCATAACCTTATACTATAATTTACGTACCTAAACCGTTCTTTGACGCATCACTATAAATCACAAACCCATCAGTTCCGGAGGGTTGAGCCAATACGGGAGCTGTGGTTAGTCTCTTCTTAAGCTCCGTGAAGCTTTGCTCACATTCCGCCGTCCACTCAAACTTAGACTTCTTTTGGGTAAGGCGACTGAGAGGTACGGCTATCCTTGAGAATCCCTCAACAAACTTTCTGTAATAGCCCGCTAGACCCAAGAAACTTCGCACTTCGGTAACATTGGTAGGTCTAGGCCAATCAGTGATAGCTTCTACCTTCTTTGGATCCACCGCAATCCCCTCCTCCGATATCACGTGACCCAGAAAAGCCACACTTCTTAACCAAAACTCACACTTGCTAAACTTAGCATATAGTTGTTTCTGCCTCAAAATACCTAGAACGACTCTCAAATGCTCAGTGTGAGTTTGCTCGTCAGGAGAATACACCAGGATATCATCTATGAATACCACAACAAACTTGTTTAACTGTTCTCGAAAGACGGCATTCATAAGGTCCATAAAAGCTGCAGGGGCGTTTGTCAATCCAAACGGCATCACTAAAAACTCATAATGGCCATATCTTGTGCAGAAGGCGGTCTTCGCGATGTCCTCAGCCTTCACCCTCAATTGATGATATCCTGATCGGAGATCAATTTTAGAGAAGATTTTAGCACCTTTGAGCTGATCAAATAAATCCTCGATTCGTGGAAGGGGATACTTATTCTTGATGGTAACCTTATTCAACTCTCTATAATCGATACAAAGCCTCATGCTACCATCTTTCTTCTTTACAAACAAAACAGGTGCTCCCCAGGGCGATACACTTGGGCGGATAAACTTCTTGTCTAATAACTCCTGCAGTTGTTCCTTTAACTCTCTCAATTCTGCTGGAGCCATTCTATAAGGAGCTTTAGAAATAGGTTCTGTTCCGGGAATCAAGTTAATCTCGAACTCAACTTCTCTCGGGGGTGGTACTCCTGGTAACTCTTCCGGAAACACATCGGGAAATTCATTGACCACTGGAATTTGCTCAATAGACGGTACCTCCCGAGTAACATCCATTGCATACACTAGGAATCCTTCAGCACCTTTCCTTAAGGCTTTGCACGCTTGTGCAACCGACACATACACCTTTTTGGGGACTTTCTTTCGTTCCGGTTCCCCTTGAAATGTTACCTCTTCCATCTTATCGTTCTTGATTGTCACTTATTTCAATTGACAATCAATATTGGCGTGATGCTTGGCCATCCAGTCCATTCCCAATATGACATTAAAGTCGTACATCTGAATAGGGATCAGTGTGGCGGAGAACGTTTGACCTTCAAACTCTAACTCGCAATCTCGATACTGCTGATACGAAACCATAACCTGATCTCCGGCCGCTTGAACACGATACGGAGTTTCTAACCACTCAGGCAAACTACCAAGGTGCTTAGTGAATCTCTTCGCTACGAAGGAATGGCTTGCGCCGCTATCGAAAAGTACATTGGCAGGCATCTTATTTACTAAAACCGCACCTAAGGCCATATAAAGTTTTACACAAAAGTTACACATGTAAACACTTAATTCAATAATGATTTAAACTTAATTTAAATGGTACCCTGCTACTACGTCGGTAGCCTCCTGCACATCCGTGTCCGTCATGAGATGTACACGGGCATTTGCTCTAGGGTTCGCTCTCGGCTGCTGAGCCGCCTCTCCAGGATTATTTTTCTTCATCTCCGGGCAGTCCCTAATCATGTGACCCACTTGACCGCATCGAAAACATGCTCCTGCCACTTTCCTACACTCACCGACGTGGTTCTTGTTGCAGTGTGGACAAACTCCTATAGCCTGCTGAACTACTGGATTCTGGAGTGGGGGTCTCTGAAAATTTCCAACCGGACCTCTTTTCGAAATCTTGACCCAACGTCCGGGTCTTCCACCAACTCTCACATCATCCCTTGGCCTCTTGCCTCTATCAGACCCTCCAGCATTAGCTGCTCTTGCCGCTACTCTGCGGAAATCGCTCTCAACCCGAAAACATGCATCCAACATGTCCTCGTAAGTTTTCATTCCTGCATTCACTATTGCTGACTGTATCCTCGAGTCCAAACCCCTCTCGAGCTTCGTCATCTTAAGGCGATTATCAGACATAATCGCCGGGGAAAACTTTCTCAAAGCGTGCAAACGATCAGCATATTCTGATACGGTCATCTGATCCTGCTCATGTCGGTCGAATGTCCTAATCTTGTCCAGTATAGCCGTCTCTGGCACATAATACTTCAGAAACACCTCACAGAACTGCGCCCACGAGATAGGTGGGGTCATTCTCAGCACCATTCCGTCCCACCATTCGCTAGCCTTGCCACTTAGAAGGGGTGTGGCCACCTCAACCTTTATCTCATTCGGTACTTGCACCAGTCAGAAACATTTCTCCACCTCAGCCAACCAGTGCTGAGCCTCTTCAGGATTGGTACATCCTCCAAACTCCGGCACCCTCATCTTTCTCATCTCTATATAAAAGAACCGAATGTTATGTTGTGGCGGTGGAGGAGGCAGAGGCTGATGCTGTTGCGCATACCCTTGTGCGATCACCGTCAGCGCATCAGTGAGCACCTGGGGTAAAACAACTCGTGGTGGCTGGTTCTCCTGTTGATTGTTAGTGTTCCCTGTGTTCTCTCTTCTTGGAGGCATATTTCACTGAAAGGTTAACATTGCATTAGCATTCAGTAAATACAAGAGATTACTGGAAGCTTGAACGCGTACGAATGGGTGAGGTATGTAGTACAACTATTAATACGAAATTAGATGATAAACGCGCTCGCACACACCCAACCCAGATCATACTTAAACACTAAAGAAATCAGTACTTATAACTAAGGATCAACCTTAAGGGAGAATCATAACTTAGGTGTCTAAAAGATCATGAACCTAAGTTTCCGAGATAGATCTGAAGCCTAGTCTCTGATACCACCTGTAGCGCCCCAGCCCGACACTGTCATCGGAACAAGTGCACCCGCCGTAGTCTACTATGAGAACTACGAAGCGTCAAAGCGGATCAAGCGTACATAATCTATGACGTAAGATAAATCAGCGAAAACGTCATAAAATTTAAAACTTCATCGTCAATAATACAACCAGAAAATGCAGCGGAAATAAAAGGTGCTTGTTCATCTAGCTATTATAAGTTCCAGAACAACATTATAACACTGAGTTTCCAAACTTAAAGAAAATAGTCCAGCATCTATCAATTCCCATGTTCGTCATCCCATTGAGCCCACTCGCCATCGTCTTCGATAAATATCAACTCATATTCAGGCTCACCTGAAAAGGAATAGAGTAACTGTTCTTAGCAAAATTATCGCCAGCAAGTAACCCGTCTATACACCTTACGGGATCACACACGATGAGTCACCAGTATATAAATCATTGCCCAAAATAAGGTGCTCGGGTTAGCAAGTAGCATCTTAATATGAATTCCTCAAAACAGATAAAGTACATAAAGGATACACGGATATGAGCATAAACATGTACTAAAACAACATATCATCAAAAGCAAGTCATAAACTAGTCACATCTCTTGCATATCAAATCTTATGCTTCGTGTATCATGATGCATGTACTTCTTTAAAATCACACACAACACGCATGCATGTCTTCTTTCATAAACATGTCATGCATGTCACTTCACAAAACTTTTCATAACTCTTCTTATCATATTCTTCGTGTAGCAGAACTTTATACCCTGTGGGTGATCAGTCCACAGCAAACAGAACTTTATACCCCGTGCTGAAAGGTCCACGGCCTCATTACATACATCATATATCTGTGCTGATAGGTCCACGACCGCATAAAATACTTTATTTTCCGTGCTGATAGGTCCACGGCCCCATAACATATTTTATACCCTGCTGTTGACTCACAGGTCACGCTCTTATACCCTGCTTTCGCAGGCGTGACTTTTATACCCTGCGATCAACCAGCAGCCATTTTGTCTTTCGAAAACTTTAAACTTTTCTTGTAAACACATGTTCTTTCGCAAGGCAAATCTCAAAAAAAATGCAAGTGCCCATGTCATGATGCAGGATGCACATGTAACTTCGTATCAAACATGTAACACACACACGCATACTTCTTACATATCAAGTATACGGTCTTGCACCTCAAACACTCCATGTTCGTATCTTTCCAAGTCCATTCGTCTTACTAATTCACTCATGATTCAGTCTTATTCTTACTTGATCAAACTTACCATCTACACCTCAATTGCACCTCAAATACCTTTGCATTTTATGTTCAGAAGAAGTGTATAAAGTTACTACACATACATAGGGTGCCTAAAGGGTCAAAAAGACTTCCAGTATACTTGGAACGCCACATGAGGCGCCTAAAGAGACATAAAGCGCCTATACTAGGCGTTCGAAGTGTTTGGGGATGTGCCGTAGACATTGAACGCCTACATGAAGCGCCTAATGTGACATAGAGCGCCTAATGTAGGTGTTCGAAGTGTACGAGGATGCTTCAGGACACATTGAACGCTACATTAGGCGCCTAATGTGACTTGAAGCGCCTAATGTAGGTGTTCGAAGTGTTCTGACGGTTCTAAACTGCAGTTTTTCTGCAGTAACTTCCACCCAACACCTTTCTTCTTCAACCCTTTCATGTTCAACCCTTTAAGGTCCATCCTAGCCCCTGGATTCATCATGCTTAACACACAACTAACATGATTTGATCCTTAAACAAGTAAACTAGTATCCACCCTAAACCTTCTATCACCCACAACTTTCAATAGATATCTTCAAACCTTTCAACGCAACAAGTCTTACAACAATGTCAACATTCATCCTCCCACTCCCTGCAAACACACTCAAAGCATCTAAGGTGTAATCACCAAACTTAAGAACTTACACAAGGACAATGAACACATCACGTATAACACTCTTGTGGGCATATTTAACAACAAAGATCACAACATAATTATTTTCAGATATTGGCCCAAAGAACATAACTTTACTCAACAACAACAACAATTACACATATAATAAAGCATTTAGCATAGACAAGACAAAACTACTAATGTGTGATCCAAGTTTTCTCTTTGTAAGAACATAGGGCCTAAAGTATCAAAATTAGCGTAAAGCGTATAGAAAGATTACTTTCCTTTGTTTCTAGATAATCTTACGAATGTACTGCAGAATTTCGGTGATGATTGAATCTAAACTGACCGTTCTTTCTTCCTCTTCCTCTTCTCTTCTTCTTCTTTCTCCTCTCTTCCTCTCTAGGCGTTTTTCTTCCCCCTCTTTCTTTGCCTTTCAACCGCTCCCTTTATGCTAATGGGGAGTTATACTAAAATTTTGTGTAACTCCCCTATCACTTAGTAGGGGTACTTTTGGTAACTTACCCAATTTCCTTAATTCTCACTTTTAACCATTTCTTTTATTTTCTATATTTTAAGTAACTAAGTATTAAATTCTACATCATTAATTAAATTGCGTACAAGGTTGACCTAGAGTATTGAAAGTCGTGCTTAAAAGTCATGGGGTATGACACTATGCAAGTCAAATAAGTGTGCATACACATTGATAGCGCAATTAACATCATGTTCTATAACATCTTTAAAGAGTTGAGGGTACCTGAAGTTTCTCTGGGAGCCGTATCAGTACCACTCTTTTGACTCACAGAAAATGCTGTGCAACCTCTTGACTTAAGTACCTTCATGACCACTTTTGGAGATTTGTCTAAATGCAGGTATCTTCTGTGGGAGAAATTTAAAAGAAATTGAAGTTGGGGCAAGTTGAAAACTATGGTTAGCAACATTTTTGAGCTGAGTTATGATTAGTTTCATTAATGATGTGTACAAATTAATGAGTCCTTAATTATCTACGTGACGAGTAGATAATTTTTGGCTTTTGAATCACTCAATTCTGATACCGGATGAACATGAAATTAATGCTCAAGATAAGAGAAAAAATCAGCTTAGCTCGGCCCGTACTTGATGGGCTTAGGCTGCGGACTGAGTTGCGGACCTGATGGCTCAGGTTGCGGGCAAGGCTATAGAGCGGGCTGCAGACTGTAGGCCGAATTCTGTAGTAGCAGGTCGGATCTTTTCAGCTGGGGTGGAGTTTGTTTCAGTTCAAACTTCAAGGTTGTTAAGATAGGGCTAAGGTTAAATTTTCAAAAGTTGTTGGAGCTTTAACCAGCCAAGCTGACCTGAATTTGTTATAATCTGATGACTCAGATTGAACAGTTATTTGATCTGACTATTAAGGGCAGACCTGGTGCAGTTATCTGATCCAAGGGTTCAGGCCGAATAGGTATCTGATCTTACGACTGTGGTTGAATTGACTGTAACAGACTGACCTCAGAATTTCCTATAAATAATGGCCTAGCTAATCTCTGTGGTCACTCACTTAGAATCCGAAGTTCTTCCTCTTTCTTTGCAATCTCCTCTCTGCATATTTATTCTCCCGCATACAGAAAATATTCTGCGTTTCAAGTAATCCGAGAAGTTCAAGGCAGCTTACAGGTTTGTTAAGTTCATAAGCTGTAGTACTGCTCGTCTCAAATGACTTCCATTGTATCCTGGGAGACGATTGGTCCATCTGGCTGGGCATAGTATACCGGAGCAATACGCCTTAAAGACAAAGTCCTTGACCACCTCGGATCTCTACTCAGCTGAGCTGTTGAGGTTATTGCAGTGCTGAGCTCTGCTGATCATAGGGTAGCGCAGCACTGTTGTTGTACAGTGTTGCCGAGATGAGCTATGCTGTGTGCTGAGTTCTGCTGTTTGACTAGGAGTATTCGTTGTTCTACAACACTGCCGTGCTGAGCTTTGCTGGTGTGCTGAGTTTGGCTGAAGCGGCTGAAAGCACAACTGTTGCTCTGTTGTGCTGAGGTGCCGAGATCGGCAGGTCGGCCATCAGTCCAGAACGCAAATACAATTGCGCTGACTAGACTGATCTGATTTGAATGGTTAATCTGACTTCAGTTTATTCGGTTGGAAAGCTGATAGCACAGAACTACTGCTCTGAAGTGCTATTGTGCTTAGGTCGGCTGATTGTTCAGAACGCAAACTCAATTGCACTATCTGAACTGTCTTGACCTGGCAGATCAATCCAGCCTGAACTGAGCTCGACAGGTCGGCCACTGCTTTATTTGACAAGCAGACTGTACAAAAGTCAATTTTGTCTTACTTGAATTATTCCCAACAATCCTTGAGATGTATTTGTTATTGATTCCGTACTGATTCTTGTTTGTTTCTGATTTGTTAAAAAATTTTAATGGAGAACGCAAGCTCAAGCTTGGTTCAAGGCGCAAACGTACATAGTGCTGCTCCAACGGCACCAAATGTTGGGGGTGCCGATGCATGCTCCTCCTGTGATGAACGTTAATGCATTTTCTAAGTTTAAGACCTATATGCCATGGCCTAATAGTCATAATAGCTCCACCTTTCAGAGACCCTTTGGGAGAGGCTTTAGAAGACATGGTGGAAGGCCTTGTCCAGGGGCACTAGAATCCCTTTCTACACCCATTGTAATATGAAAGGACACACTATAGATAGGTGCTATAAGAAGCATGGGTACCCTCCGAGCTTTAAACTAAGGGCACAGTAAACCTGGTGAGTAGAGATGGTGGTGCACAGTAGTTCAGTGAGACTCAAAGTCAAGGGTGTTTGAAACTTATGAAGCTTGTGAGACATGTTATCTGGACTTGTATCCTTCTGGATCCCAAACATCTCATGGTCTCACGTAGGAGCAGTATGCATAGCTGGTAAGCCTGTTGTAGGAAAGACATGAGAGGAGTGTTAACATAGGAAATGACGTTTCTACCAGCAGCACCACTCAACATGCTATCTTGTCATCTCAGAAGGCTACTGGTGATGGTAAGTTGTCAGGTAAAGTATGTGAATAAAACTTAAACATATGGATTTTAGATTCTGGAGCTAGTGATCATGTGTCTTCTTGTCTTGATCTATTTTATTCTTATAATCCAGTTAGCTCATTGAGTGTTAAACTCCCCGACAAGACCTTTGCTGTAGTTACTCACATTGGGACAGTAACTGTCAATCCTCATCTTGTGCTTGCCAATGTCTTTTTTTGTCCTCTTTTATGCCTTCAACTTGATATCCTTGAGTAAACTCACAGAGTCCAAAAATCTTTGCATCACTTTTCATTCTAATGTTTCCCTGATTCAGGAACGAAGCACCAAGAGGATGATTGGTTTAGCTGAAGTGGATCAGCGCCCATATCATCTTCATGGCACAGTCAAAGTTTTAGATTCATCCTCTCATCACACCTCCTATACTCTAGTAGCTTATGTTGCATCTTCTACATCAGATCTCTTGTTGTGGCACTCAAGACTGGGCCATATGTTAGTATCAAGAATAAGAGAGATCCAGAAGCTTGATCCCTTAGTGGTAGTACTAGATGATTCACATAAATGTACTATATGTCCCTTAGCTAAACAAAAACGTTCCCCTTTTCCTGTTTCTTCTTCTGTCACTTGTTCACCATTTTTCCTTATACATATGAACATGCGGGACCATATAGATATCCCACAATGCACAACAAAAGATATTTTGTTACTATTGTGGATGATTACAACATATTTTATTGGCTTTACTTGTTGAAATCAAAAGCAGAAGCTAGATCTATTATGCAAAGCTTTAATCATTGTGCTTTTGTCCAGTTTGATGTCAAAATTATAATAATAAGAGCAGACAATGGGCAATAATTGAATGTGCCTCTTTTTATGCTTGTCATGGCATTATTCAATGAACAAGTTTTGTAAACACTCCACAACAAAACGGGCTTGTAGACAGAAAGCATTAAAACCTCCTTACTGCTGTCAGAGCCCTCAGATTTCAATCTCATCTTTCTTCTTCCTGGTTTCTGTGTTCAATACTCAGCCTACCTTACCAATATTACACCTACACCTGTTCTCAACAATCTTAAACCTTACCATCTTTCATACAACTCAGAACCCTCCTATAATCACCTCAAGGTTTTTGGTTGCCTTGCTTTTGGGAGTACTACACAGCCACACAAAGAAATATTTGCCCAAAGGGCTAGGAGAAGTTTGTTCTTAGGTCTCTCTTATACTACTAAGGATTACAGCAAGATCTTGAAACCAAGGATGTTTACATCTCTAGAGATGTGTCTTTTCATGAATCTGTCTTTCTCTTTGCCACTAACAACTTTATGCATTCTCCTTTACTCAGCCTTATTGTCATACCCCGTGTTTTCCAGGTCCAGCGCTAAATAATTTAAAATAGATTAAAATACAATTTTATTAATTACTATTTCTTATAAGGCCTAAGTAAATGAATTGTAGGTGGAAATATAATCAAAAAGCTGAAATTAAGAAAATCAGGCCCAAAATACCAAAACTGCCCCTTCCTAGTTAAAATTTGAAGAAGCTATACATTACGTATAACTACCCCAAGGAAGTCAACATTTGCACAGCGGTTACAAGTCTACTTCTAGAGAAGAGAGGAAGAGGGTGGGGAGGAAGAAAGAGGAAGGAAGAAGGAGGAAGATATCTCGGCCAAACCTAGGCCCAATCCGTCCTAGAATTAAACCAAACTTCTGTAAAATAATCTAAATTCAAAAGAAAGTGACCTTTCTATATGGTTTACGTAATTTTTGTTGAGAAATCAAGGTTTGAGTGATTTGAAAATGTATGATTTAAATTACATGCTTATGAAATGCATGAATAAATTTTACTTGAAATGCTTATGTGATAAATATGCTTTACATGCTCATATCTATTGTTATTGTACTAACGTGCCATGAAACGTTAAAGCTTAAATCATATGGCAAACATTTGTTGTCTATGTACTATTTTCAGGTGCCATGATTAATGAACTAAACTAGTTCATTAGGTGAAGTGCTTAAGTTAATGAACCAACTAGTTCATTAAATGAAGACATATTTGGAGAGAGCTATATGGCAACAAACTTGAAATTGAAAGTCTCCTCATCTCATTCAAACTCACATGCCACATACATATATATATATATCATAGACAAATTTTTTACAAAGACACACTATATACTTAAGTCCCGACGTACCACCGACACGTCATAGGCATCATAACCATACGTCGACATCACACGACCACATACACATTTTATATATGAGTATATGCAAGTCTCATATCTTACATTACAAGTCATCTTGTTACAAAAATTAAAACGACATTTCACGGAGCTATAAACCGGAAATTGTCACATCGTGTGACTACCAAACCTTCACCGACATGTCACGTACTTACCATATATAGATGGCCAACCCATGTAAATTTAAAATGCTCAAAAATTTCGTGATCCACATGTCATATTCAGCCACAAGGTCATATCATGTTTGCACACACAAACACCCACAATTTAGCCTAGGTCTGTGGCGAATTCAAACTCAAGCCTATTTTGGCACATGAGACGTTTTATACTCAGCCATTGGAGCTGAGTATACACATCATTTTATGTATATTATGTGTGACATAATATATATTACATGTGTAAGAAGTTTGAAATTAATCGGAGAAAAATCGCGTGATCGACGAAAGGCGAAAATTCGGTTTTCTACAAACCTACACACACGGAATGTTTTTGACATTGATGTAACATATATCTAGACAATTTTTGCAAATTCAAGATATGTTAGTGTTCTAAAAATTTCAAATTTATATGTGTGAATATTATGCATTATTTGACAAAGTTTACATAAAAATAATTCAGCACATGTGCAGCCCTATTTCACACACCTAGTTCAAAATTTTCGGAGCCAAGGTGGAGCTTATTTGGCACTTTAATTGGTGGAGGACATGCCACATATGATTGGTGATATTGAAGAGGGCAACACATAAGGAAACAATTCAAAAGAAAACATATGTTGAAATTTCAGCAGATGTTTTTGTGTGGTGGCCGATTTTTGGGTGATTTTGGTCTTCAATTGTCTTCCAAAATTTAAGGGGATTGAATCATTATTATTTGAAAGTTAATTACCTTGATTTTGAGCACATGTTTCAGATTTTTTTAAGAAATTCCAGCTCATTTAAAGTGTGCCAAGGTGGATTAAATATGTCATATCAAGAAGTAACAACTAGGCGAAGACAAGTCGTTCGTCCAATCGTGTTGCGCCAAGTAAGCAAGGTTGTGTCACCGTCTATATAAAGAAATCATCCAAGGGCATTCAAGACAATTCTCAAGGAAGAAAATCAACCCTAGGCGGCGGCCAACATGTTATAAAAAGGAGCAAGATGGTGCAAGACAAGGCTAAGAAAAGTTGATATTCTTATAAGTTCAAAAGCAAGACTACTCTCTTCTTCTTCTATTCTTTTCTCTTGCTCTTAGCATCAAGCCTATCATTCGTGTATTCCATATATTATATAGGCTTTGATTATACCACCCACATACGTTCATTTCTTGTAAAAGATTGATCAAGGTGTGACCAAGTCTTCATTCGATCGGTGGTGGTGTTAGTGTTGGTTTGTTAGTTTGTTTGATTGTAAAAGGGTGGAGTTGGTGTTTAACTCCAATCACCCTTGAGTCAATGTGTTTTTCTGTTTAGTGAAAACCGAGGAAGGTGTCTTTGAAGACTGGAGTAGGTTGTTTTAACCTAACCAGTATAAAAATCTCGGTGTTGTTACTTTTCAGCACTTTTTCTTTGAGTTCCTGTTTTCCGCATTGCTTTCATTAGCATGGTAAAAATAGCAAAAGATTTTCAAAAATCACAAAATTTTGCAGAAACATAGCCACACGTCTTAGCTTTCATTTGGCACAAGTTTCATCTCGTAGATAAGTATAAACCAGTGAAACGTTAATAGTTCTGAGACTAGTGCAATCTGATTCTTAGATTTGCAAAGGTTGAGAACATCAACGTGGTTGACATACTTACCAGGACAATTTTCAAAAACTGTTTTAACCCATTAAAATAAACATCTTGTGGGTCATACCATAAAATTTTTAGGTCATTTAGAATTCCCGATTAATAGGAATAAATTTTGCATTTTGGGGTACAGTTTCTTGCAAATTGACACAATCTGTACAAAAACATGTTTTCAAGGGGTTAGGCTTGGAATTTTAATTTGAAATTTTTTTGAGACACTCATAACATCTGAGAGCATAGCTTCAACAAATTTCATAATTTTTGTAGTTCTACAACCAGGTCATCTAGATTAATTAAATCAGGATCTAAAAACAGAAACAGTTTTCAGAAGTGAGTTATTTGGTCCAAAAAGTTTTAAGAACCAACTTTTCCGCACTCACTATTCAACCCTCCCTTCTAGTGGTGGCATACAGGTCCTAAAAGTGGAATCAGAGTGCAGGCACACTCATTATAAGAAGATTCAAAGATCTTTGTGGGATGGCATCCACTAGTTATAAAACCGAGCAACATGGAATGTCAAGCGAGACCTCCCCTTTTCGACGGTGAGTCTTTTATACAATGGAAACTTCTTATGAAACTTTTTTATGGCTATTGATATAGACTTATGCTCCATCATAGAAGACGGTCCTTTTATTCTGTCTAAGATAACTACTATTGATGGCGTTACATTAGAAGTAGTAAAACCTAAGCAAGAGTACACCGTGGAAGATAAAAAGAGATTGAGTATGAATCCTAAGGCTATGCAACTTCTTCGAAATGGCCTAAGTAAACTTGAATCGAGTTATATGGAGATGTGGAGATGTTTTCGAAGTCTCAGAACCTAAACAAAGGAGAAGAGCCCTTAAAGCATCCACATGGAGTGATTTATCCGATTCCGAAAGTGAAGAAGCCGACGAAGAAATGGCTCAAGTATGTTTTACATCCGAAGCATTAAGTGAGGTAAATTCAAATTCTGATTCTTATTCTGATTCCGAGCCTTCTTGTGATGATTTATTTTCTCAATATCTTGGTTGAATAAGTTTTCTAAGGCTCTTGGAAAAAAAAGAAACGCATAATTGAAGACAAGAAATTGTTAGAATCTTCTAACACGAATCTTGTATCTCAATTAAACGATTCAAAAGAAGAGTCGTCTTGCATGATAAATTCATCAAAAACTGAGATTTCCTCCTTAAAATCCGAGAAAAATGAGATGAAAAGCCAAGATTTCAATTTTGAAATCAAGAAATGCAGACTTAGAAAAGACGGTAAAACAATTCGATGCGGGTACTTGCATGTTACATCGCCTTATTTCTTCTCAAAAGCATGAAAATGATAAAACCAAATTAGGGTATGTTGAAGAAAATAAGGTACAAAACAAGTCTACGAACTTTGTTCTATCTTCTAAACAAAAGCATGCAATTGTACACTCTAAGAAGAAATCTAGTGCACCACCCATTATATCTCATCGTACTCCTTCTTTTTCGTCACATACAAAATACATTTATTTACCGTATAGATATGAAAGGAAAACATTGATGCATACGCAACATTCATACAACACAAATGCATCTAGACCACGCACCATGCATGCTAACACAAATGTGTATGAAAAGCGAAGATCTTATTATGCGCATAATGATATTCTCGGCCATAGGCCAAATAGATATGTCCGTAACATTTATTATATTGCTTCTTCATCTCTTTTCTCACCTTTGTAAGCGGAGAAAGGTCACCCAAGTTTGGGTGCCAAAAGGTATTCTCGTAAAGGACTTAATTAATAACCCTTAAGAACGCACTTGAAATGCATGATTTCTGTTGATATGCTATAAACTGCAATTTCTTTCCATTCTTACTTATACTTTTGATAAAATTTACAAAATAAAAGGGTAGATAAAAGAATGATTTAAGGGGGAGCACGATATTATGAAATTAAAATTTTAAATTTGTGCATAATTGTAGGGAGAGGGTTCACATTTAAATCATTGATAAATGTTATTTTTCAAATCATCAAAAGGGGAAGATTGTTGAGAAATCAGGGTTTGAGTGATTTGAAAATGTATGATTTAAATGTTACGTGCTTACGAAATGCATGAATAAATTTTACTTGACATGCTTATGTGATAAATATGCTTTACGTGCTTATATATATTGTTGTTGTACTAACGTGCTATGAAGCGTTAAAGCTTACATAATATGACAAACAATTGTTGTCAATATACTATTTTCAGGTGCCATGATTAATGAACTAAACTAGTTCATTAAGTGAAGTGCTTAAGTTAATTAACTAACTAGTTTATTAAACGAAAACATATTTTGAGAGAGCTATATGGAAACAAACCTGAAATGAAAAGTCTCCTCATCTCATTCAAACACACACGCCACATAAATATATATATTTCATATACAAATTTTTTATAAAGACACACTATATACTTATGTCCCGATGTACCACCGACACGTCATAGACATCATAACTGTACGTCGATGTCAAACGACCATATACACATTTTATTTGAGTATATACAGGTCTCATATCTTACACTACAAGTCAACTTGTTACAAAAATTATAGTGACATGTCACGGAGCTATAAACCAAAAATTGTCGCATCTGGTGACTACCGAACCTTCATGACATGTCACGTACTTACCATATAAAGATGTTCAGCCCACATACACTTAAAATGCTCAAAAATTTTGTGATCCACATGTCATATTCAGCCACAAGTTCATACCATGTTTGCACGCATAAATCACCCACAATTTAACCTAGACTTGTGGAGAATTCAAACACAGCCTATTTTGGCACATGGGACATTTTATACTCAGTCACTGGAGCAGAATATACACCTCATTTTATGTATATTATATGTGACATAATATATATTACATGTATAACAAGTTTGAAATTAATCGGGAAAAATCGCGCAAACAACAAGAGTCGAAAATTCGGTTTTCTACAAACCTATACACATGGAAATATTTTGACATTGATGCAACATGTATCTAGACACTTTTTACACTTCGAGACATGTTAGAGTTTTCTAGGAAATTCAAATTAGGGCTGATTGCAATTTACCTTATATGTGTGAATATTATGCATTATTTGACAAAGTTTACATAAAAAGAATTTAGCACATGTGCAGCCCTATTTCACACGACTAGTTCAGCATTTTTGGGGCCAAGGTGGAGCTTATTTGGCACTTTAATTGGTGGGGGACATGCCACAAATGATTGGTGATATTGAAGAGGGCAACACATAAGAAGCAATTCAAAAGAAAACACATGCTGAAATTTCAGCACATGTTTTCATGTGGTGGTCGATTTTTGGGTGATTTTTGTCTTCAATTGTCTTCCAAAATTTAAGGGGATTCAATCACGATTATTTGAAATTTAATTACCTTGATTTTGAGCACATGTTTATAATTTTGTTTGAAAAAATTCTAGCTCATTTGAAGTGTGCCAAGATGGATTAAAGATGGCCTATCAAGAAGTGACAACTAGGCAAAGACATGTCATTCGTCCAATCGTGTTGCGCCAAGAAAGCAAGGTTGTGTCACCATCTATACAAAGCAATCTTCCAAGGGCATTCAAGAAAATTCTGAAGGAATTAAATTAACCCTAGGGGCGGCCAACATGTTATAAAAAGGAGCAAGATGGTGTAAGACAAGGCTAAGAAAAGTTGATATTCTTACAAGTTCAAAAGCAAGACTACTCTCTTCTTCTTCTATTCTTTTAGCTTGCTCTTTGCATCAAGCCTATCATTCTTATATTCCATATATTATATAGGCTTTGATTATACCACCCACATACATTCATTTCTTGTAAAAATTGATGACGGTGTGATCATGCCTTCATTCGATCGATGGTGGTGTTTGTGTTGGTTTGTTTGTTTGATTGATTGTAAAAGGGTAGATTTGGTGTTTAACTCCAGCTACGCTTGATTCAAGGTTTTTTTTGTGTTTAGTGAAAACCGAGGAAGGTGTCTTCGAAGACTGGAGTAGGTTGTTGTAACCAAACCAGTATAAAAATCTCGGTGTTCTTACTTTTCAACACTTTTTCTTTGAGTTCATGTTTTCTGCATCCTTTTCCTTAGCCCGATAAAAATAGCAAACAATTTTCAAAAATCACAAAATTTTGCAGAAATATAGCCACACGTCCTAGCTTGCATTCGGCACAAGTTTCATCTCATTTGGATAAGTATAAATCAGTCAAACATTAATAGTTCTTTGACTAGTGCAATCTGATTCTCAAATTTGCAAAGGTTGAGAACATCAACATGGTTGACATACTTACCAAGGGAATTTTCAAAAACTATTTTAACCCATTAAAATACACATCTTGAGGGTCATACCATAAAATGTTCAGGTCATTTAGAGTTCCCGATTAATAGGAATTAATTTTGCATTTCGGAGTACAGGTTCTTGCAAATTGATGCAATCTGTACAAAAATATGTTTTCAAGGGGTTATGCTTGGAATTTTAATTTGAAATTTTGTGAGACACTCATAACATCTGAGAGCATATCTTCACCAAAATTCAAAATTTTTGAGGTCTACAACCAGGTCATCTAGATTAATCAAATCAGAATCTGAAAACAGGAACTATATTCAGAAGTGAGTTATTTGGTCCAAAAAGTTTTAAAAACCAAATTTTTCGTATTCACTATTCAACCTCCCTCTTCTAGTGGTGCTATACATGTCCTAAAAATGGTATCAGAGCGCAGGCACACTTACTACAAGAAGATCCAACGATCTTTGTGGGATGGCATCCACTAGTTATAAAACCGAGCAAGAAAGAATGTCAAGCAAGGCCTCTCTTTTTCGACGGTGAGTCTTTTATTCAATGGAAACTTTGTGAAACTGTTTTATGCTATTGATATAGACTTATACTCCATCATAGAAGACGATCCTTTTATTCCGTCTAAGAAAACTACGACTGATGGCGTTACATTATAAGTCGTAAAACCTAAGCAAGAGTATATCATAGAAGATAGAAAGAGATTGAATATAAATGCTAAGGGTTTAAAACTTCTTCTAAATGGCCTAAGCAAAAGAGAATCAAGTTATGTGTGAAATTGTTCTAGTGTCCAAGAGATGTGGAGATGTTTTGAAATGGAACATAAAGGTACTAGTCAAGTTAAAGAGTCCAAGATAAACATGCTTACGTCTACTCTTGAATCCTTCAAATTATTACCGAATGAATCTATTGTTGATATAGATTTACGATTGACTAATATTGACAATTCTGTTGAGTCCCTTGGAAAAGTATTTTCTTCATAGGAAAAGGTTCAAAAGGTATTAAGAAGTCTCCCATCCGAATAGGATCCAAAAGTCACTGTAATCGAAGAAAGTAAGCAACCAAATCGATAAAGATGGAGGAATGAATTGGATCATTAAAGGTATATGAAAACAAACTCACTCTAAGAAATTCTGAATCTACTTCTAAACAAGATAAGGTTATAGCGTTTAAATCAAATGAATACGTCTCTACCTCTTACAATCGCGTAGATGATAGTGACACGGATTCCGATGATAAAGATCTAATCACGTTGGCTAAAAGATTAAGAAAGATTATGATAAAATCGCTTAAAAACAAACATAAGCCTACTTCATTTAAGAATCATAGGAATAAAAATAATGAGGATATTAAGTGTTATACTTGTGGAAGACTTGGACATATCTATTATGACTATCCAAAAAAGGACAAAACAATGAACAAAAACCATGACAAGGATCAGACAAAAATTAGACCCGTCTTAGAACCTACATAATGGAGAAGAGCCCTTAAAGCATCCACATGGAGTGATTCATCCGATTCCGAAAGCAAAGAAGTTGAAGAGGAAATAGCTCAAGTATGTTTTACGTCCAAAGCATCCAGTGAGGTAAATTCTGATTCTGATTCTAATTCCGAGCCTTCTTATGATGATTTATTTTCTCAATATCTTTCGTTGCATAAGTTTTCTAAGGCTCTTGCAAAAGAAAAGAAACGCTAAATTGAAGACAAGAAATTGTTAGAATATTCTAACATGAATCTTGTATCTCAATTAAACGATTCAAAAGAAGAGTCGTCTTGCATGATAAATTCATTAAAATCTGAGATTTCCTCCTTAAAATCCGAGAACACTGAGATGAAAAGCCGAGATTTCAAATTTGAAATCAAGAAATGCAAACTTAGAAAAGACGGTAAAACAATTTGATGCGGGTACTTGCATGTTAGATCGCCTTATTTCTTCTCAAAAACATGAAAATGATAAAACCAGATTAGGGTACGTTGAAGAAAATAAGGTACAAAACAAGGCTACAAACTTTGTTTTATCTTCTAAACAAAAGCATGCAATTGTACAATCTAAGAAGAAATCTAGTGCACCACCCATTATATCTCATCGTACTCTTTCTATTTTGTCACATACAAAATACAAATGTTTACCGTATAAATATGAAAGGAAACCATTGATGCATACACGACATTCATACAACACAATGCATCTAGACCACGCACCATGCACACTAACACAAATGCATATAAAAAACAAAGATCTTAGTACGCTTATAATGATATTCTCGACCATAGGCCAAATAGACATGCCCCTAAAATTTATTATATTGCTTCTTCATCTCTTTTCTCACCTTTTATAAGACCGAGAAAGGTCACCCAAGTTTGGGTACCAAAAGGTATTCTTGTAAAGGGTTGAATCGATAACCCTTAAGAACGCACTTGAAATGCATGATTTCTGTTGGTATGCTATAAACTGCAATTTCTTTCCATTCTTACTTATACTTTTGATGAAATTTACAAAATAAAGGGGGAGATAAAAGAATGATTTAAGGGGGAGCACGATATTATGAAATTAAAATTTTAAATTTGTGCATAATTGTAGGGAGAGGGATCACATTTAAATCATTGATAAATGTTATTTTGAAAATCATCAAAAGGGAAAGATTGTTGAGAAATCAGGGTTTGAGTGATTTGAAAATGTATGATTTAAATGTTACGTGATTACGAAATGCATGAATAAATTTTACTTGCCATGATTATGTGATAAATATGCTTTACGTGCTTATATATATTGTTGTTGTACTAACGTGCCATGAAGCGTTAAATCTTACATAATATGGCAAACAATTGTTGTCAGTATACTATTTTCAGGTGCCATGATTAATGAACTAAACTAGTTCATTAAGTGAAGTGCTTAAGTTAATTAACTAACTAGTTCATTAAATGAAAACATATTTTGAGAGAGCTATATGGCAACAAACTTGAAATGAAAAGTCTCCTCATCTCATTCAAACTCACACGCCACATACATATATATATTTCATATACGAATTTTTCATAAAGATACACTATATACTTATGTCCCGACGTACCACCGACACGTCATAGACATCATAACTGTACGTCGATGTCAAACGACCATATACACATTTTATTTATGAGTATATACAGGTCTCATATCTTACATTACAAGTCATCTTGTTACAAAAATTATAGTGACATGTCACGGAGCTATAAACCGAAAATTTTCGCATCAGGTGACTACCGAACCTTCACCGACATGTCACGTACTTACCATATAAAGATGCCTAGCCCACATGCACTTAAAATGCTCAAAACGTTTGTGATCCACATGTCATATTCAGCCACAAGGTCATACCATGTTTGCACACACAAATCTCCCACAATTTAGCCTAGATTTTTGGAGAATCAAACTCAAGTCTATTTTGTCACATAGGATATTTTATACTAAGCCATTGGAGCTGAATATACACCTCATTTTATGTATATTATGTGTTACATAATATATATTGCATGTGTAAGAAGTTTGAAATTAATCGGCGAAAAATCGAGTAATCGACTAAAGTCGAAAATTTGGTTTTCTACAAACCTACACACATGGAGAGTTTTTGACATTGATGTAACATGTATCTAGAGTTAATTGCATCTTGTATCCATACTTTTCCACAAATTTTTAAGTAGCATCCATATTTTCATGAAACTCGCTCAGTAGCTATACTTATAGAAGAAATTAACACCTGGCATCCGGCAACTGGGAATTGACCTGTTGTAGACGGTTTTTATCAAAATTCCTTTTATTTTTCACTTTTTCCCCACTTGGTGCTCAAATTTTCTCAACTATGGTTAATTCCTCCTTACCTCCATTATCCTAACTGATTCCTCCCTCCATAAACTTTCTGTCTTCCTATTCTTGCACCACAGGGAAAAATTACAGCTGCCAAAGCTTTTCCTCATATCCCTCAGTCAAAATCCCCCCTTCATTTTGCAACATTCAAACAGAAAATACCATGCAGCCATACATTTCAAATGTTTTAGTGAAATAACTCAAATGAAAATTCAAGCAATACTCACCTCGGAAAGGATGGATCCCCTTCACCCAAATAAGAAGGTGATTTAAAAGAGTAGAAAGAAAAATTATTGTACAAACTGCAAGTCTTAGAGAGAGAGAAGGAATGAGGCTATGGAAGAGAGTAAGGGAGTTTCTTCATGGCTTTTGCCTCTCTCTGCAAACCCAATGATTCCAATCTCTGCTAAATCCGACGAAACCAAAAGCCCTTCTGATTCTTATAGTCATAAAGAGACTATGGTTTGATGATCTTGCTCAATTGCTAAAGTAGCCAATGTGGTGGGTGGTTTCTTTCAGGGAGGAGAGGGTGGCGCTGCAAAAGAGGGGATGGGGATGGGGTTTGGAGGTAGTATCTTTAATAATGGCTAAATGGAGAACATTTTGCAGGAGAAGAAGATGAAAGGGGGATGCGAATGTTGGACCGTGACACCTGCAATAAATAGCACTAGAGGGGAGGGTGAATAGTGGTTAGCGGAAATTTCACTATGAAAAAACCCTTTTCAAAACTCCTCTGAAAACTGGTTCTATAAATTTCAGAATTAGAGTCTGCTTTTAAAATTTTGTTTCTCTTTGTGTAGAACTTCAAAACCTTTGAAACTTTCCAGAAATAAATTTCAAGATGTTTTATAACTCCTGTAAACATTTGAGAGAAATCCAAAGTCGTTTGGCCCTTCAAAAAGGTAAAAACTTTTAGTCTCACAGATTTTTCAGAACAAGACAGAAAAGTTATTCAACTTAGAAAAGCTAGAACTCCTTGTGTACTTATCCAAAATGTGTGATCTTTATGTCAAAACAAATCTTAAGAAATGTAGTTTATGTTTCCAAAAAGCCTTGATAAATTATCCTATCCACATAATACATAATTGCAAAACTTTGAAAATAGGTCAGTTTTGCTGACAGATTTACGCAACTCAATTTCAATGACCGTTTCACTAACATTTCTTTACACAAATCTAGTGATTCTTTTTGAAAATGCAAGCTAATAGACTGAAGCTGGTTGAAAACAAAAATCAGAATTTTTGAAAACGTTTTTGTATTTGTTCTGGATTTTAGAAGTTCAGTACAGAAACTGTGAAAAAGGCAGAAAAGTAAAGAAGACAAAAACACCAAGAATTATCCTGGTTCGGTCAATGTGACCTACTCCAGTCCCAAGGAACACCTTTCCTTGGATTTTCACTATGGGAATAACACCTTACAACTTACAAAGTAATTGATTCTTGGGCTATACACCAACACTAATCAAGACTTGATCACAGCACCTTAAAATCTCAAGAATGTAATCACCTCATCACCTATTGATATAGCCTTATAGAATGGCTAATCAATTACAACTTTTAAGAGAACAAGAGGTGTAGATGCAGCACAATAACAATCAAAATCACCTATAACATCAGCTGCAAGAACAAGAATGGAGAATGGAGAAAAAGTAGAATAAGAGAAGAAGATAGCTTCGAGTTGTGTATCTTCCTTCTTCAACTCCACTTCTAGTTATAGGTGTGAGCAGCCCCTTGTGGATTAGGATGCCCACATGTCACCTTCCATATCATCAATCTTACTTTTCTTCGTTTGATGGAAAGACCACCTCATCACCTTGATTAGTTGGCACTTTCAAGAAGCATAATTGGTCCATGTCAAGTGCTGAAATTTTTGCAGGAATTTTTCATAAAATTTTAAGTGGTTTGGATGACCATTTCTTCTTCCACCTTTTGATCAACCTCTTCAACAACTTTCGAGGGATAATGGCTGACCAAATCAGCAAATATACAGCTGCTAAAACCGAAATTTATGCCACCTAGGATGCCAAGTATGCAACTCCTTGCCAACATGTCATCTTGGAGTATTTTGGTTTGTCCTTGTGACGTAGTCTTGCTCATATGTCAAAATTTGAGTTGTCCACCTCACATACACATATATGAATGTTTTTAATGTTCAAAAATAAGTAGAAAATCAGACAATAATGGCTGGATAATAGTGAGAATCAGCTGCATAATAAATATCACCCTTTGACCCAACTACTTCCACTTTTCTCTCCTTCAAGTGTGGCTGATTGTTTCTCAGCTTTTTGGCCAATATCCATCCAAAAATAATAAAGAATAAGTCCGAAAATATGTGTATGATAACTCCATGATGATCATATAATGTGACAAAATAAATGTCACAACATAAGAAGTCCAAGAAAACCGAAAACCATAGCATATATGGCTAATATAGATATGAAGTCCACGAATCACCAAGAATAATATGAAGATCATGAATATGATATAAGATACATCCATAGGGAAACCATTTTAGCATTACACAGAAAATAAATCTGTGCAAATGACCAAAATGCCCTTGAGCACCAATATGACCAAAATACTCTTGAGCGCCAAATATGTCAAAATGGGTGTAGAGATACTCCAACTTTGTAACTTCATGCATATGGACATTCTCCATTTGATAAGACCCTGAAAAAGCTCAAAACATACTCTTTTTCCCTTGTGGTAAGTTGTAATAACTTCCATGGCAAGTTAGTGAATAACACATGCATACACGAACTCATAAACACATAAAGTCCTAGTAACGAAACATGATAAACATATATGGAATATTTAAAAACTCATTACATGCAAAGAAGATATTGTGTATATCAAAAATGAGTATTAGTTTGTCATATGTTGGAGAAATTTTTCGGAATTCTACAGACATCGATCGATCCATGTGAGGGGCTGACATACGTCGATCGATCCACGTGAGAGATTGACGTCTCACAATAAGTTTTTTGTTCTATTCTGTCCAACATCGATCGATCGATGTTATGAGATGATGTACATAGATCGATCCACATGTCTCTGCCTGAGAGATCGACATCACTTTTTCACTTATTTCAACTTTGTTTCAACTTTTTGATACTTTTATAATATTAAGTGATACTTTTATGTATTTAACACTTAAAATCATGCTTTTGAAAATTATTCAAACACATCATTCTCAACATTCTCCCCTTTTTAAATGATATTCAAAATAAAATTACATGATTTTAAATATTTTACCAATTGTTTGCTAACCAATTTTACCAATTGTTTTAGCCTACCAATTGTTTTTGGACATGTTCTCCCCCTCAACATATATTCTCCCACCTAGCTCCCCCTTAATTTATGCTCTGAACCACTTGTATAACTTTAACCGTATAAAATCATGATTTCTCTCTCCCCCCTTTATTTTGCAAATCATGCAAAAGAGCAAATCATGTATAGTATCATAGGACAACATTCCTAATTTGTCCCGTAAGGCTTCGAAAGTGGCTTGACTTAGGGGTTTGGTAAAGATGTCAGCAACTTGGTTATCAGTTCTTACATGGTCTATGATGATATTTCTATTTTGAACATGGTCTCTTAAGAAATGGTACCTAACTTCTATGTGCTTGGATTTAGAATGAAGTACCGGATTCCGTGAAAGATTGATTGCTGTTGTGCTATCATAGAAAATTGAAATCTGACTCATTATAATACAAAAGTCAATAAGTTGCTGTTTTAGGAAAAGTATTTGTGTGGTACAAAGGCTTAAAGCTATATATTCTGCTTTGGTGGTAGAAAGGGCTACACTAGCTTGTTTCTTAGAAAACCAAGAAAGTAGGTTGGTTCCTATGAATTGACAAGTTCCACTAGTGGATTTTCTATCTATCTTACAACCACTGTAATCGGCATCATTATATGCATACATTTCCAACTTAGGGTTTCTATCATACTAAAGTCCTAAATGAGGTGTACGTTTAATATATCTAAATATCTTTTTCACCGCATTATAATTTGACACCTTTGCACAAGATTGAAACCTAGCACACATACACACACTAAACATTATATCAGCTCTTGATGAGGTTAAATACAATTATGATCCAATCATAGACCTATAAAGTGTGTCGTCAAAAGGTTTTCCATTCTCATCTTTGTCTAACTTGGTACTTACACTCATGGGGGTAGTGGTAGGTTTCAACTCTTCAAATCCAAATTTCTTAATTATGTCATTGATATACTTAATTTGACTAATATGGATTCCTCGAGGAGTTTGTTTTATTTGTATTCCTAAGAAATAGTTGAGTTCTCCTACCATAGACATTTCAAATTCAGATTTCATACAATCTTCTAAGTCTTTTACTAAGGTAGGATTAGTTGAACCAAAGATCATATCATCTACATAGATTTGGACTATTAATAGATCACTTCCTTTTCTTTTCAGAAATAAGGTATTATCTATGGTTTCTCTCCTATAATTATTTCAGAGGAGAAAGTTGGCAAATCTATCATGCCAAGTTTTTGGAGTTTGTTTTAAACCATATAAAGCTTTCTTTAGCTTATATACATGGTTAGGATGTTTTAAGTCTTCAAACCCGAGGTTGTTTTACAAAGACTTCTTCTTGTATAAACCCATTTAAGAAGGCGCTTTTAACATCATTTGAAATAGTTTGATATTACTCAAACTAGCAATGGCTAATAGTAATCTAATGGCTTCTAGGCGTACAACGGGTGTAAATGTCTCTTCATAGTCTATACCCTCTTGTTGGTTATATCCTTGTGTGACTATCCTAGCTTTATTTCTTACTATATCACTTTGTTCATTCATCTTATTTCTAAAAACCCACTTAGTACTTATTATGGATTTATTATCAGGTTTTGGTACTAAATCTCATACATCATTCCTAGTAAAATGGTTCAATTCTTCATGCATAGCATTCACCCAAAAAGTATCACCTAAAGCTTCTTTCACATTTTTGGGATCTAAGTGAGAAACTAATGCATGCCACTCTGCAAAATCAACTCTGTTGATATTTCTCCGAGTTCTTATCCCTTGATTTAAATCTCCTATGAGCAATTCCTTAGGATGCTTATGTTTATCTTTAATATGCCACCAATTTCTAGGTTGACTAGGTTCATTCACTTTTTCTTCAAATATGCCATTTGTATGTATATTTTCATATTCTATTGGGACATCTCTCAAATTTGACTCTTCTATCTGAAGGCTTTCTTGATCAATATCCTCTAAAGGTTCATGTAATTCATGTTCAGGGGAAGTTAAATCTAGAGGATCAATTGTGGCTTCTAAAGAAAAATCATCATCATTGTGAAAATATTCATGGTTTGAATCATACTTCTTTTTGATATTATCATTTGTTTCAAGATAAGTATACTCATTGAATTTCACATGAATAGATTCAATGATCTTTCTAGATGTAGGATTATAACATCTATCTGCTTTTGAATTAGTTAAATATCCAACAAAAATACGTTCAATTGATTTTGGTTCAAATTTATCCAAATTATCCTTAGTGTTTAGCACAAAGCATTTACAACCAAAAACGCGTAAATAATCAACTTTTGGTAATCTATTGTTTAATAGTTCATAAGGTGTTTTATTCAACTTTTTCTTATATATAATCTATTTATAATGTAACATGCGCAATTTACTGTTTCAGCCCGCAAGAATTTGGGAACATGATTTTCACATAGCATAGTTCTTGCTATTTCTTGTATGGTTCTATTTTTACGTTCTACAACTCCATTTAGTTGCGGTGTTCTAGGTGGTGAAAATTCATGTTTTATTCCATTTAGTTCACAAAATTTAATCACATTCTTATTCTTAAATTCTCCACCTCTTTCACTTCTAATTCTTTTAACACTTTCTTCGTACAGATTTTCAAGTTGTTTAACAAGTTTTTCAATTTCTAATGAAGCATAATCTTTATGTGTTAAAAATAATGTCCATGCACATCGTGAGTAATCATCTACTACAACATATACATAATAATGTCCACCTAGACTTTTTGTCCTACTTGGACCAAATAAATCTATGTGAAGTAATTCTAATATGTGATTAGTACTCACTTCATGTTTTGGCTTTAATGTTTCTTTACTATGTTTACCCTTAACACAAGTTTCACAAAGTTGAAAATTATTTATTTCAAGACTAGGTAAACCTCTTATAAGGTTCTTTTTAAGCAATTTTCCAATTGTAGAAATACCTATATGGCCTAATCGTCTATGCCATAGGTTTACATCTAAGTCATGTGATACTAAGCACTTAATTTTAGCATCTAATATGTTGTTTAAGGATAAAGTATGTATATTTCCGTCTCTACTTCCTTTTAACACAATTTCTCCTTCATTATTGGTTATATAACATGAAGTAGGAAAGAAATTATAACCACAATCAATGAGTTGAGAAATACTTAAAAATTGTAAGATAAAATTTCTTACCAAAAGGACATTACTGATTTGAAATGTATCCGGGCCACAGACCGTTCCTTTTCCAACAAGTCTACCTTGGTTGATGTCACCAAATGTTACCTTTCCTCCGTTCTTTACTTCTTCCAATTTGGTGAATAGCTTGTGGTTCCTTGTCATGTGTCTTGAATATCCACTATCTAAAAACCATTTGGTTTTTAGATTCTTTGACTTTGTCTCCTTCTTGCATTCCTTGCGATTTTCCTACAATGGAGACAAAGTTTTAGGTACCTTGAATGTTAGGGGCACCACCCTTGTTTATATACCCTTTGGGTATCCAAACTTGGATGTACCTTCTTGGAACATATTTGACATTATTAAAATTTGAATAATATAAAGGATTTTCATGCACTTGACCATTCAATTTAAAAGATGATGCATTGTTATACATGTTGTACCTTGGTTTATACGTACTATTTTGTGGCCGATTTTTATAACTAAAGTAACGCATATGATTTTGTTTATTATATGCTGCTATGTATGTGTATGCATATGCATTTCTATAAGCCTTATATGAATGTTGCATATATTTAGGTCTATATGCATTATAATGAGTTGGTTGCATTCCATTATGTCTAGTTACATTTGTATACATATAGGCATAATTTCTAGGTTGTCTAGATGCAAAGTTTTACCTAGTTGCACATTTATATGTGTGTGCTTTTATGGGTGCATGTTGCATTTTTGCCTTAGAATATGCAGAAGAAGGAGTAGAAGAAGATGTAGCAGGCAAAGTTGGTTTTGTTGTATAATACAGCAACTTAGACTTAGATGATACAAAGTTAGTTTTTTTGCCTAACTTGTCATTTTCTTCTATATACCCTAAACCCTTTTTATCATTTCCATATTTTTGAGATGATATAAGTGTGCCAAGCATGTTCGTGCCAGATTTAAATTGTTCTAATGTTTTCTCTATGTCTAACTTACTTGATTTAAGTTTAGACACTTCTTCTTCACAATCATGCATTTTTGTTTTTAGCATATTGTTTTTAGTTTTTAGGTTTTGTTCACTTTTACTATATGACTCAATTTTATCTTTCAAAGAGTCAAGAGTATTAGAGGACTCTTGTTTAAAAGACTCTAATTGATTGGAAAATTCCAAGTTGGACGTTTTCAACTTGTCATTTTCTTCAATTAGTTTCTTTTTCTCTTTAGGTAGCTTTTTACAACGAGCATGCATTTTCATGAATTCATCATACATTTCATCGAAAGCCATCTCAGTGTAAGAATCAAAATCAGAAGTAGAAATTACCTCATTAGAGATGAAGCACACTTGAGCTTCCTCATTCTCTGAGTGCTCAGATTCTGAATCTGAAGAATCACTCCATGTGCTTGCTTTGAGTGCATGTTTCTCTTTCTTTGATTGAACAATCTTTGGCCTTCTCCTTGGACCTTCCTTGGTTGGTTTAGCATTCTTACCCGGACAATTATAAGATATATGGCCTTTTTGTCCGCACTCATAACACTTAAGTTCTTTATCATACCATTTATTGTTTTCATTTTTACTTGATTTTGAGTTCTTAGATTGTAGGGTAGAAGAAGAAGGTTTAGACATATTTGGTTTATTAGGACGTTTCCTAAAAAATTTTCAAAGTTTTCTAGCCACCATTATTATATCATCATCTAATTCATTCTCACTACTTGTTGAGCAAGTTTCGTTTACTTGTAGAGAATCATTTGAAATAAAAGCTATATCCTTACCAGATTGTTTAGAAGACTTGGCCTTCCTTTGATTTAGTTTAGCCTCGTAAACTTTTAGTGAGCCAATTAGTTCATCCATTTTTGTAATAGACTTGGTTTCCTCTGTTGCTGTCACCTTTGGATCCCATTCAGCAGGAAGACTTCGTAGCACTTTTTGGACTTTCTCGTTGCTGGTAAAGGATTTACCTAGAGCTTCAAGTGCATTGAAAATGTTAGCAATTCTCAAATCCATAGATGTTATGGGTTCGTTCGACAACATTTTAAATGACTCAAGTTCAGTCATAAGCATGTTTATTTTAGACTCTTTTACACCACTAGTACCTTCATTCTTTAATTCTAAATATTTTCACATGTCGTGGGCACTTGTGCAGTTTGAAGCATACCCTACTTCAAAGGCCGTTAGTCCATTCAAAAGTAATTGCATAGCTTTAGCATTCATGGACATTTCCTTTTTATCTTCGATTGACCATTCACTTTTATATTTTTCTACTTCTTATGTTACACCATTTACTTGTACAACCTTCCTTGGAATGTATGGACCATCTTCAACTATAGACCATAAATCGATGTCTATAGCCATTAAAAATAGCTCCATCCTAAGTTTCCAATGAACAAAATTATTTCTATCGAAAAGAGGAGGGCGTTGAGTAGACATACCTTCCAACTCACCTTTGTGAGAGATTAATTCCATAGTGAATAGATAGAGTACCTTTGATTTGAACAAGAAAGCTCCAATGTACTCTGGTTACTAACTTTGTCTTCTTAGTGTGGTGTTAACCTTGTTCCTTAGAGTGGTGTTAGCCGAGCTCTGGTACCAAATGTTGGACCGTGACACCTGCAATAAACACCAGTAGAGGGGGGTGAATAGTGGTTAGCGGAAATTTCACTATTAAAAAACCCTTTTCAAAACTCCTCTAAAAATTGGTTCTATAAATGTCAGAATCAGAGTCTTCTTTTAAAAATTTGTTTCTCTTTTTGTAGAACTTCAAAACTTTGGAAACTTTTCAGAAATAAACTTCAAGATGTTTTATAACTCCTGTAAAAATTTGAGAGAAATCCAAAGTCGTTTGGCCATTCAAAAAGGTAAAAACTTTTAGTCTAACTGATTTTTAGAACAGGACAGAAAAGTTGTTCAACTTAGAAAAGCTAGAACTCCTTGTGTACTTATCCAAAAGGTGTGATCTTTATGTCAAAAGAAAGCTTAGGAAGTTTAGTTTATGTTTCCAAAAAGTCTTGATTAATTATCCTAGCCAAATAATATAGAATTACAAAACTTTGAAAACAGGTCACTTTTGCTGACAGATTTGTGCAACTAACTTTCAATGACTGTTTGACTAACTATTCATTGCTCAAATCAAGTGATTCTTTTTACAAATGAAAGCTAACAGCCTAAAGTTGGTTGAAACCAAAAATAAGAATTTTTGAAAACATTTTTCTATTTTTCTCGGATTTTACAAATTCAGTGCAGAAACTTTGAAAAATAGGGAAAAAAGTAAAGAAGACAAAGACACCAAGAATTATCCTGGTTCGGTCAATGTGACCTACTCCAGTCCCAAGGAACACTTTTCCTTGGATTTTCACTATGGGAATAACACCTTACAACTTACAAAGTACTTGATTCTTAGGCTATACACCAACCCTAATCAAGACTTGATCACAGCACCTTACAATCTCAAGAATGTAATCACCTTATCACCTATTGATATAGCCTTATAGAACGGCTAATCAATTACAACTTTTAAGAGAACAAGAGGTGTAGATGCAGCACAATAACAATCAAAATCACCTATAACATCAGCTGCAAGAACAAGAATGGAGAATGGAGAAAAAGTAGAATAAGAGAAGAAGATAGCTTCGAGTTGTGTATCTTCCTTCTTCAACTCCATTTCTATTTATAGGTGTGAGCAGTCCCTTGTGGATTAGGATGCCCATATGTCACCTTCCATATCATCAATCTTACTTGTCTTCATTTGATTGGAATATCACCTCATCACCTTGATTAGTTGGCACTTTCAAGAAGCATAATTGGTCCATGTCAAGTGCTGAAACTTATGCAGGAATTTTTCAGAAAAGTTTAAGTGGTTTGGATGACAACTTCTTCTTCCACCTTTTGATCAACCTGTTCAACAACTTTGGAAGGATAATGGCTGACCAAATCTGCAAATATAAAGCTGCTAAAACCGAAATTTATGCCACCTAGGATGCCAAGTATGCAACTCCTTGCCAACATATCATCTTGGAGTGTTTTGGTTAGTCCTTGTGACGTAGTCTTGCTCATATGTCAAAATTTGAGTTTTTCACCTCACATACACATATATGAACGTTTTTAATGTTCAAAAATAAGTAGAAAATCAGACAATAATGGCTGGATAATAGTGAGAATCAGCTGCATAATAAATATCACCATTTGACCCAACTACTTCCACTTTTCTCTCCTTCAAGTGTGGCTGATTGTTTCTCAGCTTTTTGACCAATATCAATCCAAAAATAATAAAGAATAAGTCCCATAATATGTGTATGATAACACCATGATGATCATATATTGTGACAAAATAAATGTCACAACATAAGAAGTCCAAGAAAACCGAAAACCATAGCATATATGGTTAATATAGATATGAAGTCCACGAATAACCAAGAATATTTGAAGATCGTGAATATGATATAAGAGACATCCATAGAGAAGCGATTTTAGCATTACAAAGAAAATAAATCTGTGTAAATGACCAAAATGCCTTGAGCACCAATATGACCAAAATACCTTTGAGCGCCAAATATGTCAAAAAGGGTGTAGAGATACTCCAACTTTGTAACTTCATGAATATGGACATTCTCCATTTGATAAGACCCTGAAAAAGCTCAAAACATACTCTTTTTCCCTTGTGGTAAGTTGTAATAACTTCCATGGCAAGTTAGTGAATAACACATGCATACACGAACTCATAAACACATAAAGTCCTAGTAACGAAACATGATAAACATATATGGAATATTTAAAAACTCATTACATGAAAAGAAGATCTTGTGTATATCAAAAATGAGTATTAGTTTGTTATATGTTGGAGAAATTTTTCGGAATTCTGCAGACATCGATTGATCATGTGAGGGGCTGATGTACGTCGATCGATCCACGTGAGAGATCGATGTCTCACAGTAAGTTTTTGGTTCTATTTTGTCTAACATCGATCGATCGATGTTAGGGGATGATGTACATCGATCGATCCACGTGTCTCTGCCTGAGAGATCGACGTCACTTTTTCATTTATTTCAAATTTGTTTCAACTTTTTGATACTATTATAATATTAAGTGATACTTTTAAGCATTTAACACTTAAAATCATGATTTTGAAAATTATTCAAACACAACATTCTCAACAGAGGATGGGGTGGGGGTGTGGGTTTTCTTTTATTTTTGAATTATTTTTCTTAAACTTTTAATTTTTTTGACTTTATTATTTTATTGATCCTAAACCGTGGTTAAAGTCGGGTTAAATGTGGGGTTAAGTACGGTCAATGGTTGATTTGAGCAGTCAATGGTAAACCAGCAGGTCATCCGAATGCCAGGTGTTAATTTCACCTAAAAGTATGGCTGCTGAGCGAGTTTCATGAAAGTATGGATGCTACTTAAAACTTTATGGAAAAGTATGGATACCATGTGCAATTAACTCCATGTATCTAGACACTTTTTACACTTCACGACATATTAGAGTGTTCTAAAAAATTCAAATTGGGGCTGATTGCAATGTACCATATATGTGTGAATATTATGCATTATTTGAAAAAGTTTACATAAAAAGAATTCAGCACATGAGCAGCCCTATTTCATACGCCTAGTTCAGCATTTTTGGAGCCAAGGTGGAGCTTATTTGACACTTTAATTTGTGAGGGACATGACACACATGATTGGTGATGTTGAAGAGGGAAACACATAAGGAAACAATTCAAAAGAAAACACATGCTGAAATTTCAGCACATGTTTTTGTGTGGTGGCCGATTTTTGGGTGATTTTTGTCTTCAATTGGCTTCCAAAATTTAAGGGGATTGAATCATTATTATTTGAAAGTTAATTACCTTGATTTTGATCATATGTTTCAGATTTTGTTTTTAGGAAATTCCGACTAATTTAAAGTGTGCCAAGGTGGATTAAAGATGGCCTATCAAGAAGTGACAACTAGGCGAAAACAAGTCACTCGTTCAATCGTGTTGTGCCAAGTAAGCAAGGTTGTGTCATCATCTATACAAAGAAATATTCCAAGGGCATTCAAGGCAATTCTCAAGTAAGAAAATCAACCCTAGGGGGCGTCCAACATGTTATAAAAAGGAGCAAGATGGTGCAAGACAAGGCTAAGAAAAGTTGATGTTCTTTGAAGTTCAAAAGCAAGACTACTCTCTTCTTCTTCTATTATTTTCTCTTGCTCTTAGCATCAAGCCTATCATTCTTATACTTCATATATTATATAGACTCTAATTATACCACCCACATACGTTCATTTCTTGTAAAAGATTGATGAAGGTGTGATCAAGCCTTCATTCGATCAGTGGTGGTGTTCGTGTTGGTTTGTTTGTTTGTTTGTTTGTAAAAGGGTGGAGTTGGTGTTTAACTCTAGTCACCCTTGAGTCAAGGTGTTTTTGTGTTTAGTGAAAACCGAAGAAGGTGTCCTCGAAGGCTGGAGTAGATTGTTTTAACCGAACCAGTATAAAAATCCTGGTGTCCTTACTTTTCAGCACTTTTTCTTTGAGTGTTAATTGTACCTGGTATCCATATTTCTCCACAAAGTTTTAAGTAGCATCCATACTTTCATCTAATTCGCTTAGTAGCCATACTTTTTGGTGAAATGTACATCTGGCATCCGGATGACCTATTGATTTACCGTTGACTGCTCAAATCGACCATTGACCGGATTTAACCCCACTTTTAACCTGACTTTAACCAAGGTTGTATATCACTACTTTTAATAATAAAGGAAATAAAAATCAAAAATCCCCCATGCATTTTCCCGCAACCGTGAAAAGAGCCCAGCCCGATAATTTTCTGCATTTTCTGCGGCAGGCCACTGCTGCTTTGCCTTTGTCCCTTTCTACGGCAGGCGATTATGACGACGCAGGCGATTATGATTACTGGACAAATCAATTACCTGGAGTGATTGTAACTGGAAAATCTTTTCAGGAGTTGCACCAGAAAAGCCACAGGAACCAAGACTCAACACTGTCAAGTTGGAAAATTCCCCAAAAAATTCTGGGATTGCTTCAGGAAAATGATTCAAATCGAGCTGGAGGAGGATATCCATAGGACCCAATCAAGCCCTTGAGCTGAGATATTCACACCATCCAGATAAAGTTGTTGAAGGCTAGTGAAATTCTGGACTAACATTTGAAGATTCGGGTTCTCTAGCTGCAAATAATCACGGTAAGGTTGGGGACCAGAGAGGTCCAGAGAAATCAAATTAGTCAAACGAGACAGCGCAATCAGAATTTGTCCGAAGAAGCCCGCATCAGACAGATTAAGATACCTCAATTCAGTAAGCTTGTCAAAATTATTTGGTATAGGGTAAGAACCAAAACTGTTCTTCCCCCAAATTTAAGCTCCGAAGAAAGCGAAGATTGAACAAACTGCTTGTATCATATAGGCTTCCAGAAATGGAGTCATCGCTCGAATCAAGCTGAATAACATGGCCAGCAGCGTCACAGATCACACCGTCCCATAAGCAGCAATCCTTCCGTCGATTCCACGCACCGAGTTAGTGGAAACAGAGGAATCATATGTGATCTCGTGTTTCAGCTAAGACAGGAGAGGGGTCACATGCGTGGTGGGCAATATTTATACTTCCCCTTCTCTTCTTCTTCAATTGCAGAGAAAAAGTGTGGAAGAATTGTGAAATAAAGAATTGAGTTTATGTCTATTTTGGAGGGAGGAATAGGTTGGGATAATGGAAGGAAGGAGGAATTAATCATAGTTGGGAAAATTTGGGCACCAAGTGGGGAAAAAGTGAAAAATAAAAGGAATTTTGATAAAAAAAACCGTCTACAGTAAGTCAATTCCCGGTTGCCGGATGCCAGGTGTACATTTTACCAATAAGTATGTCTGCTAAGCAAATTAGATGAAAATATGGATGCTAAGTAAAACTTTGTAGAAAAGTATGGATACCAGGTGCAATTAACTCTTTCTTTGAGTTCCTGTTTTATGCATCGTTTAGCAAACAATTTTCAAAAATCACTTTTGCATAAACATAGCCACCCGCCCTAGCTTGCATTCGGCACAAGTTTCATTTCATTTGGATAAGTTTAAGTCAGTCAAACGTCAATAGTTCTCACACTAGTGCAATCTGATTCTTAGATTTTTAAAGGTTGAGAACATCAACGTGGTTGATATACTTACCAAGAGAATTTTCAAAAACTGTTTTAACCCACCTGAGGGTCATACCATAAAATGTTCATGTCATTTAGATTTCCCAATTAATTGGAATAAATTTTGCATTTCGGTGTACAGTTTCTTGAAAATTGACGTCATCTGTACAAAAATATGTTTTCAAGAGGTTAGGCTTTTAATTTTAATTTGAAATTTTTGTGAGACGCTCATAACATCTGGGATTACATCTTCACCAAATTTCATAATTTTTGGAGGTCTACAACCAGATCATCTAGATTAATAAAATCAGGATATGAAAACTGAAACTGTTCTCAGAAGTGAGTTATTTGGTCCAAAAAGTTTTAAAAACCGAATTTTCCACACTCACTATTCAACCCCCTCTCTTCTAGTGGTGCTATACAGGTCCTACAATTTTGATTCAATAGGTCCTATTTTCCTAAAAAGAGAAAATTGAATCAGACATTTGTAATCTTGATCCGTTTATGCAATTGCCCTACTATGTTCATCTATTGTTGTTGATTGAGTAAAGCTACGATGTTTTGGGGCCAATTTCTGATAATATTTTCAACTTTCTTTATTTATGATGGATATGCCCTAAAGATGTCGCTATTAATGTGATTTATTTCTTGGTGATTATCTATCATGCTTGTTTCTTGTGCCTTTGATGAATTGAGTTGGTTTGAGGAAGGTTTGAAGGACTGTAGGGTGAGTGACTGCGGATTTAATAGAGGCTTGAAGGTTTTGCGGACATATTTGAAGGTGTGAATGGTAGGGAGACTAGGGTTTATGACATTTGAGGTATCTAAAGTTCAACATGATGTCATGAGTGCATATGTAGGTTGGTTTCACGTTTTAGGATTGGTTTTAGATGTTTACTAGGCTTGGAAGCAAGTGGTTTGAAGGTTGGGTTGACATTGGGGTTAAACATGGTGAAACGTTGTAGAAACAGGGACTTGGATCGATCTGGGGGTTGACTTCGATCGATCCAAGTGGCCCAGGCAGGATTTCCAAACTCCCTGGAAGACATCGGTCGATCAACTGGGCAACATCGATCAGGAAAACTGAACATCGATAGATCGGAGGACCACATCGATCGATCGATGTAGTTAAGGATGCGAAACTGAAACTCTCTGGAAGGTATCAATCGATCAGGAAGGGGGGACATCAATCAATCGATGTCTAGGATTTGGACATAGATCGATCAGAAGGCCACATCGATCGATCGATGTTGCCAGATCTGCAGAATTGAAGCTGAACTTTTAGGAATGATAGGGAACGAATGGCAAGTAGTTTGAGGGACTTGTGTGTGATAATTGGAACTAGTGTATATGTCTAAGGAGTGACTCTCAAGTGTGTTTGAGGTATGTTTGAGTAGGAAACCTTAAGGGTGAATGAGTAAGGCTAAGCATGAACTTGAAGTGATTTTGCTAGATGAAAATGTGTGAATTAGTGCATGTGAGGTATGTTTGGCATTTGTGATCTATACTTAATACGTAAAGTGTGTGTGCATGTTTAGAAGCTTGATATGATGTGACATAAGCATTTTGCATAAAAGTCACACCTGCGATGGTAGGGTATAAAAGCGTGATGTGTGAATGAACAGTAGGGTATAAAGTTTATGTTATGGGGCCGTGGACCTTTTAGCACGGGGTATAAAGTTATGCTTTAATATGGAATGATCACCCACAGGGTATAAAGTTTCTACTACCTGAAGAATAAGATAAGAATAAGTATGAAAAGTTTGTGAAATGGCACGCATGACATATTTATGAAAGAAGGCGTATGTATGGGTTTTCTTTAAGTCCGGTGTATGGTTTGAAGAATTGTATGCATCATGTGACATGACGTATAAGATTTGACATGAAAGAAACAACCTGTGCATATGATCTTTTTACGTGATATGTTCTACTCAATATGTGTTTGATCTTAATCCTTGTTTTGTTTATGTGCCTTATCTGGTTTTGACGTATACTTACAACAATGTTGTTTGCTAACCCGAACACCTTATTTTGTGCATTGATTTATGCATCAGTGACTCGTCGTGTGTGATCCCATAAGGGGTATAGACGGGTTACTTGCTAGCGATGGTTTCGCTAAGAATTGATACTCCATTTCTTTTCAGGTGAGCCTGAGTATGAGATGATCTTTGTAGAAGACGACAGTGAGTGGGGTCATTAGGATGATGGGCACTGAAGTGGATAGGATATGTTAATTCTTTTGTCGATAGGCCTGCTATTTACATTTTTGTATTGGAGGATATATTAGTCCTTTTCCTTGTACTTGGTACATTTCCGTTGGATTTCATTTGGTTTCAGAGAGGGTTTGAAAGTTTAAATTTTTACGACGTTTCCGCTGATTTATCCTATGTCATGGATGACGAGTGTTTGATCTGCTTTGAATCCTTGTATTTCTCGTAGCAGACTACGGCGGGTGCACTTGTACCAATTCCGGCATTGGGCCAGGGCGCTACAGGTGGTGTCAGAGACCAGGCTTCAGATATGTTTTGAAAACTTAGGTTCATGATCTTTCAGCAACTTAAGATATGATTTTTCCTTAAGTTTGATCCTTAGGTATAAGTACCGAATCTCTAGAGTCTAAGTATGATCTGGACTGGGTGTGTGCGAGTGCGTATATCATTTAATTTCCGTATTGATATTTTTATTTCATACCCCACCCATTCTTACGCATTCGAGCTTTCAGTAATATCCTGTGTTTACTGATTGCTAATGAGCGTGCTGACCTTTTAGAAAAATGCCTCCACAAATAGATAACACAAGAAACTCTGGCAACGGGCAAGAGAATCAGCCCTCACAGGTTGTCCTACCACAGGTGCTCACGGATGCACTGACAGTGATTGCACAAGGGTATGCCCAGCAGCAGTAGCCTCCGCCTCCTCCGCCACTGCAGCATAATATCTGGTTCTTCTATGGGGAGATAAGAAAGATCAGGGTTTCAGAGTTTGGGAAATGTACTGACCCCGAGGAGGCTCAGCATTGGTTAGCTGAGGTAGAGAATTGCTTCAGACTTATGCAAGTATCTGAGGAGATCAAAGCGAATGTGGTCACACCTCGTTTGTGTGGCAAGGAGGGTGAATGGTGGGCTAGAATGGTATTGAGGATGACCCCACCTATTTCTTGGGCACAATTCTGCGATGCCTTCCTCAAGTATTGTGTGCCGAAGACAGCAATTCTGGACGAGATAAGGGCATTCGATAGACTTGAGAAGGGTTGGATGACAGTGTCAGAGTATGCCGACCATTTCCATGCTTTGGGTAAGTTTGCTCCTGCGATTATGTCTGATGATCGCCTAAAGATAATGAAAGTTTGAGAGGGGTTTGGACTCTAGAATTCGGTTAGCAATTGTGAACGTGGGGATGGGAACTTATGAGGAGATGCTCGACACATGCTTTCGCATGAAAAGAGACTTCCACAGAGTAGCAGCGAGGGAAGCCAGTGCAGGGTCGTCTGACAGAGGCAAGAGGCCAATGGAAGAGGCAAGAGTTGGCGGCAGACCCGAACGTTGGGTCAAGATTTCAAAGAGAGGCCCGGTCAGGAACTTGCAGAGACCCCCACCACAGAATCAGGTGGTCCAGCAGGCTGTAGGAGTTTGTCTGCACTGCAACAAGAGCCATGTCGGGGAATGTAGGAAGTTGGCTGGAGCATGTTACCGGTGCGGACAGGTGGGCCATCTTATTAGAGATTGCCAAGAAATGAGGAAGAATACTCCGGGAGAAGTGGCCCAGCAGCCGAGGGCAAAGCCGAGGACGAATGCCTGCGTCCATCTCATGACAGACACTAACATTCAGGAAGCCACCGATGTGGTAACAGGTACAATTTGAATTAAGCTTGATTTCTGATTTGAATTAAGTCCTTATGTGTCCAAACTGCTAGAGATCAAATTATGATTTCCTATCACCAGCACAGGGATTGTGTGTTGGAGATCGGATAGCAGATGTTCTACTCCACATTGATTCCTATCCAGATGTATGAATTTGACATCATATTAGGAATGGACAGGTTGGACAAGTATCACGCCAACATTGAGTGTTGATTAAAGCAGGTGATAGTTAAAAATTATGGGATGGAAGATGTGACCTACCAAAGAGATGCAGAGCAAAAGAATGTTGTCAAGAATGTTTATATGACTGTTGCCCAAGCTGGGAGAGCCTTAAAGAAGGGTGTCGAGGGATTCATGGTGTATGCGATGGATGCTACTCATGAGACACCTTCTTTGAGCAGATTCCGGTGGTCAACGAATTTCCAGATGTGTTTCTAGAAGAACTGCCAGGAGTGCCACCCCCGAGGGAAGTCAAGTTCGAGATAAATCTAATTCTAGGAGCCGAACCTATTTCTAAAGCCCCTTATAGAATGGCTTCAGAAAAATTCAAAAAGTTGAAAGAATAACTTCAGGTGGTGTTGGATAGGAAATTCATTCGCCCTAGTGTGTCACCTTGAGGAGCACCTGTCCTATTAGTAAAGAAGAAGGATGATAGTATCAGGCTCTGTATTGACTACCGGAAGCTGAACAAAATTACCATCAAGAATAAATACCCATTGCCACGAATCCAGGCTCTGTTCGACCAGTTGAAGGTAAGATTTGGTTAAGCATAGTTCTTAATTAAATTTTGCTGTTCTGATAGGAGGATTTCCTACATCTGTTCAGAGTGCCCGGATCTTCTCTAAGATTTACCTTTGGTTAGGGTACCACCAGTTACGGGTGAAGGACGAAGATATTGCAAATGCAGCATTCCGCACAAGATATGGCCACTATGAGTTCCTAGTGATGCCATTTGGCTAACGAATACCCCTGCAGACTTTATGGACCTTATGAATACCGTCTTTCGAGAACAGTTGGATAGGTTTTTTGTGGTATTCATTGACGATATTCTGGTGTATTCCCCTGACGAGAAAACACACGCAGAGCATCTGAGAATTGTTTTGGGCACTCTGAGACAGAAGTAACTCTACGTCAAATTCAGCAAATGTGAATTCTGGCTGAGAAGTGTGAGTTTCCTTGATCACGTGATATCGGAAGAGGGGATTGCTATAAATCTGAATAAAGTAAAAGGTACTACCGAGTGTCCTAGACCCATGAATGTTACCGAATTGCGGAGTTTTCTGGGTTTAGCTGGTTACTACTGGAAGTCTGTTGAGGGGTTCTCAACTATAGCAGTGGCCCTCAGTCGACTTGCTCAAAATAAGTCCAAGTTTGAGTGGATGGCGAATGCGAGAAAAGTTTCACGAAACTCAAGAAGAGGTTAACCACAACCTCAATATTGGCTCAACCATCCAGTACTTATGGGTTTGTGAACTATAGTGCCACGTCAAAGAATGGTCTAGGTACGTATAGTGTGTCATAAGTTTTGATTTTGCACACAAATCAAATTTTGGCCTAATACACTGCTTATAGGTTGTGTATTGATGCAACATGGATGGTTCATCGCATATGCCTCAAGGTTGCTGAAACCTTACGAGCAGAATTACTCGGCGCATGATCTTGAGCTCGCAGTAGTTATATAAGATCTGGTGGCACTATATATATGGGGATAAGTGTCTTGTATTTACTGATCATAAGAGCTTAAAATATTTGTTCTCTAAGAAGGAGTTGAACGTGAGGCAACGGAGATGGTTGGAACTGTTAAAGGACTAGGACCTGACCATTCACTACCACCCAGGGAAAGATAATAAGGTGGCCGATGCACTGAGCAGGAAATCTAGCCATGCGCAACAATCTCCACTTGAGCGAGAAATGAAAGAATTTGACTTGGATTTGGTTGACTCTAAGTTAATGTTTTTGCAGCATTATCCATCACCTCGAGTTTGATTGACCGAGTGAAAGAGGCTTAGAAGAGAGATAAGACCCTGGGTGAGATTGCCTAGAAGTTGAGGCATAGTCAGGTTGAGGGATTTCAGAACAGTGATGATGGGAGCCTATAGTTTAGAGGGAGACTGTGTGTTCCTGATGTGGATGAACTCAGAAAAGAAAATTTACAGGAAGCTCACGGCTTAAAGTTATCGATACATCCTGGAAGCACCAAGATGCATAGAGATCTCAAACAGTATTATTGGTGGTCCGAAATGAAGAGACATATTGCGGAGTTCATTTAGAAATGCCTGGTACGTCAGCAAGTTAAGGCTGAACACCAACGGCCTGGTGGATTATTGATGCCGTTGGAAATTTTAGAGTTAAAGTGGGAACATGTTACGATGGACTTCGTGGCTGTTTTAACAAGGACAAGTAGTGGTTATGACGTGATTTGGGTTATTGTGGATCGGTTAACAAAGTCTACACATTTTCTACCAGTCTCGAGTGAAGCATCCCTCGAAAAGTTGGCAAATATATATATGGACAATATTATTAGTTTGCACGGTGTTCCAGTGAGCATAGTGTTCGACCGAGATCCACGGTTTACTTCTAAGTTCTGGGCAGCATTTCAGAAAAGCATGGGTACAGAATTAAAGATGAGTACAGTCTATCACCCTCAGACAGATGGATCGTCTGATCGGACTATTCAAAACCTGGAAAACATGTTAAGGGCTTGTTCCTAGACTTCAAAGGGAGTTGGGATGGAATGGTGAAGTTAATGGAGTTCTCTTATAATAACAGCCACCACAGTGCAATTGACATGGCTCCCTTCGAGGCATTGTATGGACGGAAGTGTAGGTCTCCTGATTACTGGGACGAAGTCGGCGTGAGGACCATCACAGGACCCGAGCTACTCGAGAAGATGTTAGAAAAGGTGAAACTAATTCGAGATGGACTAAAGACGGCTCAGGACCGTAACAAAAGTTAGGCAGACTCCAAGCGACGACCTTTGGAGTTTGATATAGGTGAAAAGGTTTACTTAAGAGTGTCACCTACGAAGGGTATTATGAGATTTAGGGTGAAAGGCAAGCTAAGCCCCCCGTTTTATTGGTCCTTGTGAGATACTTGAGAAGGTGAAAAATTTGGCATATAGATTGGCATTACCCTTAGTTTTAGCACAAGTTCATAGCGTCTTCCACGTCTCACAGTTAAGGAAATACGTGACAGATCCGACCCATATGCTTGAAGCACAACCCTTGGAGCTTAAAGGAGATGTGACCTATGAGGAGGTTCTAGTGAGGATCGTAGACCAAAAGGAACAGGTGTTGAGGAAGCATGTGATTCCTTATGTAAAGGTCCAATGGAGAAAGCACTCTAGCAGGAGGCCACTTGGGAACTCAAAGAGCAGATGCAGGAGAAGTATCTTCAATTCTTCAATTAAGGTATGTAAGTTTCGAGGACGAAACATCTTGTAAGGGGTGGAATGTCATACCCCGTGTTTTCCAAGTCTGGCACTAAATAATTTAAAAACAACTTAAAATATAATTTTATTAATTACTATTGTTTATGAAGCCTAAGTAAATGAATTGTAGGTAGAAAAATAATCAAAAAGTTGAAATTAAGAAAATCATGCCCAAAATACCAAAACTGCCCCTTCCCAGTTAAAATTTGAAAGTGCTATACATTACGTATGACTCCCCCAGGGAAGTCAACATTTGCAAAGTGGTTACAAGTCGACTTCCAGAGAAGAGAGAGCGAATGGAGAGGAAGAAAGAGGAAGAAACCCCGGCCAAACCTAGGCCTAATTCGTCCCATAATTCAACCAAACATCCGTAAGATCATCTAAATTCAAAGGCAAGTGACCTTTCTATACGCTTTACGCGATTTTAATTCAACAACCCTATTTTCCTAAAAAGATAAAATTGGATCACACATTTGTAATCTTGATCCGTTTATGCTAATTGCCCTACTATGTGCATTTATTGTTGTTGATTGAGTAAAGCTACGATCTTTTGGGGCCAATTTCTGAGAATGTTTGCAACTTACTTGATTTATGATGAATATGCCCTTAATATTTCGTTATTGATGTGATTCATTTCTTGGTGATTATCTATCATGCTTGTTGCTTGTGTCTTAGATGAATTGAGTTGGTTTGAGGAAGGTTGGAGGATTGTAGGGTGAGTGACTGCAGATTTAATAGAGGCTTGAAGGTTTGAAGGTGTGAATGGTAGGAAGTCTAGGGTTTATGGCATTTGAGGTATCTAAGGTTCAACATGATGTCATAAGTGTATATGTAGGTTGGATTGAAGTTTTAGGATTGATTTTAGGTGTTTTCTAGGCTTGGAAGGAAGTGGTTTGAAGGGTGGGTTGACGTTGGGGTTAAATATAGTGAAAACAGAAACATGGACTTGGATCGATCTGGAGGTGACTTTGATCGATCCAAGTGGCCCTGGTAGGATTTCCAAACTCTCTGGAAGACATCGATCGATCGATGTAGCCAGGGATGCGGAACTGAAACTCTCTGGAAGACATAGATCGATCAGGAAGAGGAGAGATGATCGGTCGATGTCCATGATTTGGACATAGATCGATCAGAAGGCCACATCGACCGATCGATGTGGCCAGATCTGTAGAATTGAATCTGAACTTTTAGGAACGATAGGGAATGAATGGCAAGTAGTTTGAGGGACTTGTGTGTGATAATTGAGACTAGTGTATATGTCTAAGGAGTGACTCTGAAGTGTGTTTGAGGTACGTTTGGGGTCGGAAACCTTAAAGGTGAATGAGTTGTAGGACCTATAAGGCACCACTAAAAAGGGGGTTGAATAGTGGATGCGGAAAATTTGGGTTTTAAAATATTTTGACCCAAAAATCAAACTTATGAAAACAGTTTCTGTTTTCAGATCCTATTTCAAAATGTTTGAAAGACTAGGTTACAGGCCTTCAAAAATTCTGAAATTTGGAGAGACTCTACTCTCAGATGTTCTGAGTATCTCCTAAAAATTTCAGATCAAAATTCAACCTCTAACCTTTTGAAAAATCGTCTGTGGTCAAATTGCGAAAATCTACCAGAAACAGTAGTCTGATTTAAAAAATTTATTCCGATTAATCCGCAACTCAAAATGGTCTGAAAATTTAATGACAAAACCCTGAATATATTTATTTAAATTGGTTGAAACAGTTTTGAAAAATTCCTTTGGGAAATATGTCAAATACGTTGATGTTCTCAACTTTTGCAAGTCTAAAAATCAGATTGCACTGGTCTCAGAGCTATTAATGTTTGATTGACTTATACTTGTGTAAATGGCTTGAAAATTGCGCCAAATAAAACTTAAGAGGCGTGGCTATGTTTTTGCAAAATTTTACAATTTTTAAAATTTTTTTGCTATTTTTAAGATTGCAACGAAATAGATGCATAATGCTGGAAACTAAAAGTAATGTGCAGTAAAGTAAAGAACACAAGGAATTTTATAGTGGTTTGGTTAAATCAACCGACTCCAGTCTTCGAGGACACCTTCTTCGGTTATCATTAAACAAAACTAACACCTTACCACAAGGGTTGCTGGAGTAAACACCAACTCCAACCCTTAACAAACGATACAAACAATTACAATGATCATGAACACCACCACCGAGCAGATGAAGGTTGGATCACACCTTGATCAACCTTTTACAACAATGAGGCATGTATGGTGGTATAAAAAAAAATCCTATTCAATATGTTTGAATATGAGTATAATAGGCTTGAGAGAGAAGGAGAAGAAAGAAATGTAGAAGAAGAGAGTGGAAAATCATTTTGCACTTTGGAAATTATGAGACTTGTCTTGCATTTGAGTGACTCTCTTCTCTTACTTTTATCAAGACTTGGCCGCCGCCTAGGGAATTTTTTCACCTTGAGAATTCTCTTTTATGCCCTTTGAAGAATGTGTTGTATAGATGTGACACCATCTTGCTTACTTGGCATAACTTGATTGGATGATTGTCTTGGCCTTGCTTACCTGGCATTCCTTAATTGGATGAGTTTTGTCATCACTTAGTGGCTGAAAAAAGCTGAGAATAAAAAGAAACACATGTGCCAAAAGAAGTTCAAAACATTGCCAAATATTATACAATTAATCCCCACAAATTTGGAAGCCAATTTGATCTCCATTAAGGCCAAAAATCAGCCAGCTCTTATTCTCACATGCTGAATTTTCAGCATGTGTTTCATTTGCTTGAAAGTTTGAAATGTTACCTTATGTAGCTTCCTCCAATATGTCACTAACCTTGTGTGGCTTATTTTCCACCAATCAAGATGCCAACTAAGCTCCACATAAGCTCCATCAAGGCTGAGATAGGCGTGTGATGTGTCTTGAGCATGTGCTGAATTTCACTTTTGTTAACTTTGTCAAATATTGCACAATAATTATACACATATGGTATATTCCAATCAGACCTAATTTGAATATTCTAGTACACTTTAATATGTATTAAATATGTAAAAAGTGTCTAGATACATGCTATATGTCATGCCAAAAATGTTCCATGTGTTATGTTTGTAGAAAACCGAATTTTTGACTTTTGTCGATTACGTAATTTTTCTCCGATTAAATTCGACTTTGTGCACATGTTATATATATTATGTCACACATAATATACATACAATCTAGTAGATATTCAGCTCTAAATCTGTACTAAAGTGGCGCCCCATGTGAAAAAAAAATGAATTTGAAATCTCTACAATTTGGCCTTAATTGGGGGTGATTTGTGTGTGCCAACATAGAATGATTTCATGGCTGTATGTAACATGTTAGCCACCAAATTTATGGCCATTTTTGAAGTGTAGAGGCTGGCCATCTATATATGGCAAGTACATGACACGTTGGCGAAGTTTCGGTAGTTACCCGATACGACAATTTTTGGTTTACAACCTTGTAAGGTGTTGTAATAATTTTGTCATCACCATGACTTATATTATATGATATAAGACCTGAATATACTCATAAATATGAGGTAATTATAGTGGTGTGATGTTGACATACGTTTGTAATATATGTAACGTGTCGGTAGTACGTCAGAATATATGTGTATTGTGCCTTTTTATAAAATATCTGAATATATATACAATATATATATAAAAAGTGTGATGAGTAGTAGAAGGAGACTTTCCATTCTTCAATTTGTTGCCATCATGCCTATTCCAAATATATCTCTATTTAATGAACTACTTAGTTCATTTAACTAAGAACTTCACTTAATGAACTAGTTTAGTTCATTAATGGTGGCACCTGAAAATAGTTCAAACACAACAAATGCTTGCCATTTGATGTAAGCTTTAAAGCTTCATGGCTTGTTAGTACGACAACATTATATATAAAGTATATAAGGCAAGTTTGTCGCAAAAACATGTCAAGTAATAAATTGTTTCATGCATTTCTTAAACACGCGTTATTCAAATCATGTATTTTGTGAATCACTCAAACTCTTTTTTCTCAACAATCTCCCCCTTTAATGATTTACAAAATAAACTTAGTTCATGATTTAAATTTAATCGCCCCTCCTCCAATCATGCACAAATTCAAATTTTGAATTTCGAATTCTCTCCCCCTTGATTTTTGCAATCAATCACTCTCGCTCCCCCTTAAATCATGCACTCTCTCTCCCCCTTTATTTTGGAAATAAAATCAGAAGTGCATGTAAGAAACAAATAGCATTTAATATAACACAAAAATCATGCATTTCAAGTGTATTGTGCAACAATATCAAAAGTGCGTTCTTAAGGGTTATTTATTCAACCATTTGCAAATGTTCCTTTTGGACCCAAATTTGGGTGACCTTTCTAGGTCTTCCAAAAGGTGAGAAACGAGATGAAGACGCAACATAATAGACGTTATGTGGGTATGTGTTTGGCCTTTGGCCGAGAATCCCATCATGCACATTGTATGCTTTTTGTTTTTGATATGTTCTTATGTTGGTGTGTGGAGTGTGATCTAGATGCATTTATGGTAAATGAATGCCGTGTATACATTAATTGTTTCTTTTCATATTTGTACGGCACAAAATTATATCTCGTATGATATGAAGATGAAGCACGATGAGATGTCATAGGGGGAGTCTAGACGTCTTCTTAGGCGCCACATGTGTCTTTGATGCATCTATTTTCTTAGATAGAATGAATTTGGTTGGTTTGTTTAGTGACTCGTATCCTAGCCCGGTTTTGTCAATATCATGCTTTTGTGAAGAAATGATGCGATCTAGCATGTTTGTTCCCGTGTCAAATTGTTTCACTATTTTTTCTAAATCCGCATTCCTTGATTTCAAATTTGAAATCTCGGATTTCATTTCATGGTTTTGTGTTGCTAGTGATGTGACCTCTTATTTTAATGCGTTAATTATGCTGGACGACTCTTCTTTTGAATCGTTTAATTGAACAACAAGGCTTGTGTTAGATGATTCTAATAACTTCTTGTCTTCAATTAACCGTTTCTTTTCTTTTGCGAGAGTCTTTGTGAATTTATGCAATTCTAATATTGACTAAATAGATCATCATATGAAGGCTCAGAATCAGAATTAGAGTCAGAAGATACCTCATTTGATGCCATAGATGTAAAGCATACTTGTGCCGTTTGTTCTTCCGTATCGTCAGTCTCAGAGTCGGATGAATCACTCTAAGTGGAGGCTTTGAAGGATCTTCTCCTTCGTTTAGGTTCTGAGACGAGTCTAGTTTTGATCCGATCTTTGTCAAGGTGTTTGTTCGTTTGTTTGTACTTGTTAGGGCAATCATATGACAAGTGTCCAAGTTTTCCACATTCATAATACTTTATTTCCTCATTATTTTTATTCCTATGGTTCTTAGATGAAGTAGGCTTGTGTTTGTTTTTAATTGATTTTCTCATGATGTTTCTTAATCTTCTAGCCATCGTGATTAGATCATCATCATCGGAATCTGTGTCACTGTCGTCTACGCGATCAAAAGAAGTAGTGATTCATTTGAATCCCATTCGGATGGGAGACTCCTTAACACCTTCTGAACCTTTTCCTGTGTAGAAAAAACTTTGCCAAGAGACTCAAGAGAATTATAGATGTTAGTCAATCGTAAATCCATATCAACAATAGATTCATTTGGCAATAATTTAAAAGACTCAAGTGTGGACATAAGCATATTAATCTTAGACTCCTTTACTTGGCTAATTCCTTCATGTTTCATCTCAAGAATTCTCCACATCTCTTGGGCACTAGAGCAATCAGATATGTAACTAGATTCACTTTTTCTTAGCCCATTTAAAAGTAATTACATGGCTCTAGCATTCATACTTAATTTTTTTTCGTCATCACTAGTTTATTCTTGTTTCGTTTTTATAACCTCTAGTGTGACACCATCAACAATAGATAACATAGAAGGATAAAAGGACCATCTTCTACAATGGACCATAGGTATATTGTAGCGTGGGTTATTTGGAAGGAATATGCTGCAGTGAGATTTGGGTCAGAATCCTTCGTCTATATGCGGCTGTTTGAAATGGTCAGAATGTCAATTTATACATAGTGTGCGGCGATGAATGGTAAAAAGTTTGCCGCCAATATTTCTCTGTTAGTAGCTCTTCACTTCGCTTCGCCTTTGTGGGCCAGACGACTGCGAATAGTATGCTGGGCACTGCCTCCAACAGGCGAGCTGAAATTAAATGTTGATGCGATGGTTGGAAGATCTTGTGCAGCTGGAGGGGCAGTACTGCGATCGGATCCGGGCCAGCTAGTTTCGGCTATCAGTTTTGCATTGTCTATGGTTACTCCACTGAGGGCGGAACTGATGACGTTGATGTTATCATTGGCTTATTATCCGAGGGAATATGACCATATTGTAGTTGAAACGTATTGTAAAATTATTCTCTCAATGTTGCCAAATACTCGACATATAACAGGCTTGCTTGTGGTTGATCTTAAGCGTACAACATTATTTCTATCTTTAAATCAATCTACTGTACAACATTGTCCCAGAGAGGCCAATACTGCAGCTCATCGACTAGCCCGTTATGGGTATAGAGCTGTTGGTATTACACATTATGCTACTCTCCATGAACTTCCTTGAGAGGTTCATGAGGCCATATATATGGATCTGCAGCTGCCTGCTTTGCGTCGTTGATCATGTCTCACATTGTGTTGGCGTTGCTTCTTATGTTGCCTATGGTCGTTACTGACTCAGGCAACGCTGGTGTGTATTTTACATGTCTTGATCTATTCTTATTTTCATATGTTTGGCATTACAGATTACCCTCACACATTACTTTTCCCATGGATATCAAAATATTCTTGACTTTGGTATGTCGCCTGCGATACTTGCTGCATTGGTGCGTGGGGCGAACACCGTCGAGCCTGGCCTCACACATCTCACTGCGTGCTTCACATATCTAAAGATGGCATACATTGTTTCTGTCGCCTTGGTTCTCGTTGAATCAAGGCGACATGGGTACGTGCTTCCTCCGTTTACTAGCTTGGATTCATATTCTTGTTCTGTTGCTGATGTTTTCATTTCCACTTTCTTCCGAGGTTCACTGGATTGGCTCTGTTGCATTCTCAAAGTTTACCTATTTATCGCCGGATCAATCACGTCTTCATGATTGCAAGCATCGTTCATTGGTCTTTGGGGCTCCATGGACATACACTTTTCATCATTTCTATGTATTTGGCAACCTCTCCATTGGCATAAATATGTACGCTTTTTCCTTAGCCAAGGTTTTATCCACAAGGGTGGTTTTACTTGGCAAGGTTCTAAAGCGGCATGTCATATACGATTGAAGGTTGACACTCATTAGATCGCTATTCATTTATTCTCCTACGATGACTTTTTGTAATATGGTATTCCTCCGCCATAAGTGAGGATATTTAATAAAATTCTTCTTTAAAAAGAAAAAAATAAAAGTTTCATTCTAAGTTTCCATTTAATAAAAGACTCACCATCGAAAAGAGGAGGCCTTACGGTTGACATTCCTTCTTGTTTGGTTTTGAAGCTAGTGGTTGCCATCTCACTAAGACCATTGGATCTCCGTGTCGTGAGTGTGCCTGTGCTCTGATACCACATGTAGGACTTGTAAGGCACCGCTAGAAGGGGGGTTTGAATAGTAGGTGCGGAAAATTTGGTTTTTAAAATATTTTGACCCAAAAACCCAACTTCTGAAAACAGTTTCTGTTTTCAGATCCTGTTTTGAAACGTTTGAAAGACTATGTTACAGGCCTTCAAAAATTCTAAAATTTGGAGAGACTCTACACTCAGATGTTCTGAGTATCTCCTAAAAATTTCAGATCAAAATTCAACCCCTAACCCTTTGAAAAATCGTTTGTGGTAAGATTGCGCAAATCTGCCAAAAACAGTAGTCTGATTTAAAAGTTTTATTCCGATTAATCCGTAACTCCAAATAGTATGAAAATTTATTGACAACACCCTGACTATATTTATTTAAATGGGTTGAAACAGTTTTGAAAAATTCCTTTGGGAAATATGTCAAATACATTGATATTCTCAACCTTTGCAAGTCTGAAAATTAGATTACACTAGTCTCAGAACTATTAACGTTTGATTGACTTATACTTGTCCAAATGGGTTAAAACTTGCACCAAATAAAACCTAAGAGGTGTGGCTATGTTTCTACAGAACTTTACAATTTTTGAAATTTGTTTGCTATTTTTAAGATTGCGACGAAATGGATGCAGAATGCTTCAAACTGACAGTACTGCAAGAACACAAGGAATTTTATACTGGTACGGTTAAATCAACCTACTCCAGTCTTCGAGGAAAGCTTCCTCGGTTATCACTAAACAAAATTAACACCTTACCACAAGGGTTGTTGGAGTTAAACACCAACTCCAACCCTGAACAAACGATACAAACATTCACAATGATCACGAACGCCACCACCGAGCGGATGAAGGTTTGATCACACCTTGATCAACCTTTTACAACAATGAGGCATGTAAGGTGGTATGAACAAAGCCTATTCAATATGTTTGAATATGAGTACAATAAGCTTGAGAGAGAATGAGAAGAAAGAAATGTAGAAGAAGAGAGTGGAAAGTCTTTTTGAACTTTGAAAATTATGAGACTTGTCTTGCATTTGAGTGGCTCCCTTCTCTTCCTTTTATCAAGACTTGGCCGCCGCCCCTAGGGCATTTCATCACCTTGAGAATTCTCTTTTATGTCCTTGGAAGAATGTCTTGTATAGATGTGACACCATCTTGCTTACTTGGCACAACTTGATTGGATGATTGTCTTACCCTTGCTTACTTGGCACTCCTTGATTGGATGAGTTTTGTCATCACTTAGTGGCTGAAAAAATCTGAGAATAAAATGCAAAACATGTGCCAAATCAAGTTGAAAACATTTCCAAATATTATACAATTAATCCCCACAAATTTGGAAGCCAATTTGATCTCCATTAAGGCCAAAAATCAGCCAGCTCTTATTCTCACATGCTGAATTTTCAGCATGTGTTTCATTTGTTTGAAAGTTTGAAATGTTACCTTGTGTAGCTTCCTCCAATATGTCAGTAACCTTGTGTGGCTTATTTTCCACCAATCAAGATGCCAACTAAGCTCCACATAAGCTCCATCAAGGCTGAGATAGGCGTGTGATGTGTCTTGAGCATGTGCTGAATTTCACTTTTGTAAACTTTGTCAAATATTGCACAATAATTATACACATATGGTATATTCCAATCAGACCTAATTTGAATATCTAGTACACTTCAATATGTATTGAATATGTAAAAAGTGTCTAGATACATGCTACATGTCATGCCAAAAACGTGCCATGTGTTATGTTCGTAGAAAACCGAATTTTCGACTTTTGTCGATTACGCAATTTTTCTCCGATTAAATTCAAACTTTTTGTACATGTTATATATATTATGTCAAACAAAATATACATAAAATCTAGTATATATTCAGATCTAAAGCTGTACTAAAGTGGCCCCATGTGACAAAAAAATGAATTTGGAATCTCTACAATTTGGACTTAATTGGGGGTGATTTGTGTGCCAACATAGAATGGTTTCATGGCTGAATGTAACATGTTGGCTACAAAATTTCTTGCCATTTTTTAAGTGTAGGGGCTGGCCATCTATATAAGGCAAGTACGTGACACGTTGGCAAAGTTTCGGTAGTTACCCTTTACGACAATTTTTGGTTTACGGCCTTGTAACGTGTCGTATTAATTTTGTCATCACTATGACTTATATCATATGATATAAGACCTGAATATACTCATAAATATGAGGTAAGTATAGTTGTGTGACGTTGACGTACGTTTGTAATATATGTAACGTGTCGGTAGTACGTCGGAATATATGTGTATTGTGCCTTTTTATAAAAAATCTGAATATATATATACACAATATATATAAAACGTGTGATGAGTAGTAGAATGAAATTTTCCATTCTTCAGTTTATTGTCATCATGTCGTTTCCAAATATATCTCCATTTAATGAATTACTTAGTTCATTTAACTAAGTACTTTACTTAATGGACTAGTTTAGTTCATTAATGGTAGCATGGGAAAATGGTTCAAACACAAAAAACTTTTGCCGTTTGATGTAAGCTTTAAAGTTTCATGGCTTGTTAGTATGACAACATTATATATAAAGTATATAAGGCAAGTTTGTCGCAAAAACGTATCAAGTAATAAATTGTGTCATGCATTTCTTAAACATGCGTTATTCAAATCATGCATTTTGTGAATCACTCAAACTTTTTTTCTCAACATGAGTAAGGCTAAGCATGAACTTGAAGTGATTTTTCTAGATGAAAATGTGTGAATTTGTGCATGTGAGGTATGTTTGGGGTTTGTGACATGTACTTAATATGTAAAGTGTGTGTGCATGTTTAGAAGCTTGATATGATGTGACATAAGCATTTTCCATTCCGACATGAGCTTTGGTTTCAGCGAAAAGACGTGTGTGTAAAAGAAGACTAATGTTCCGAAAGACAAGTTTATGGATGATGGTTGATCTCAGGGTATAAAAGTCACACCTGCAGTGGCAGAGTATAAAAGCGTGACATGTGAATCAACAGTAGGGTATAAAGTTTATGTTATATGGCCATGGACTTTTCAGCACGGGGTATAAAGTTCTGTTTTGCTGTGAACTGATCACCCACAGGGTATAATATTTCTGCTATACAATGAATAAGATAAGAATAAGTATGAAAAGTTTGTGAAATGACACGCATGACATGTTTGTGAAAAAAGACGTATGCATGGGTTTTCTTTAAGTCCAGTGTATGTTTTGAAGAAGTGCATGCATCATGTGACACGAATCATAAGATTTGACATGAAAGAAACAACTTGTGCATATGATCTATTTACGTGATATGTTCTGCTTGATATATGTTTGATCTTTATCCTTGTTTCGTTTATGTGCCTTATCTGGTTTTGACGTATACTTACAACAATGTTATTTGCTAACCAGAGCACCTTAACTTTGACATTGATTTATGTATCGACGACTCGTCGTGTGTGATCTCGTAAGGGATATAGACGGGTTACTTGCTAGCAATGTTTTCGCTAAGGATAGATACTCCATTTTTTTTAGGTGAGTCCGAGTATGAGATGATCTTTGTAGAAGACGATGGCGAGTAAGCTCGTTAGGATGAAGGACACTGAAGTGGATATGCTATGCTAATTCTTGTGTCGATAGACTTGCTATTTACATTTTTGTATTGGAGGATATATTAGTCCTTTTTCTTGTATTTGGTACATTTCCGTTGTATTTCATTTGGTTTCAGAGAGGGTTTGAAAGTTTAAATTTTTACGACGTTTCCACTGATTTATCCTATGTCATGGATGATGAGTGCTTGATCTGCTTTGATGTCTTGTAGTTCTCATAGCAGACTAGGCGGGTGCACTGGTACCGATGTCTGGTATCAAGCCGAGGCGCTACACTTATGCTGCCACACCTGCTAATTTAATTGACACCATACCTTCTCTTCTGCCTACAACATTCATTGAATTACTTGCCTATATGGATCCTCCTTCTGAGGACTCCATAGAAGTTCTCATTCATCCTATCTATACTCCCCCTTCTTCTGAATCAAATGTCCACACTCCATGCCCACAGCTTCATCTCCCTTGTCTCCTATTCCTTTGGCACATGGTTCCCATAACCTTCCTCTTGGTCAACTTGTCATTGAGTTGCCCTTACCTGTTACTCCTTCACCATTCTCAACAGATGAGGGTACCTTACCTGCCAGGCCCACATGAATTAAACATGTTTCTGCATACCTTAAGGACTATTATTGTAACCAGGTTTGTACTTCCCCTCATTCTCTTAATAAATATATATCATATTATCCATTAGCTCCACATACAAAGCTTATGCATTAAGTCTTGTCCTGCATAGGGAGTCTAACACTTATACAGAAGCAGTTAATTCTCCTGCCTGCAGGAAGCTATGAGTAATGAGCTTGCAGCCTTAGAGGCTAACAATAGATGGAGTAATATACCCCTGCCAGCAAATAAGACACCCATTGGATGTAAATGGGTTTACAAAGTCAAGCTCAAGCCAGATGGTCAAGTGGAAAGATACAAATCCAGGCTAGTAGCAAGGGATACACTCAACAATATGGTGTGGATTATCAAGATATTTTATTTCCTGTGGCTAAGATGACTATAGTACGAGTGATATTGGCACTTGCAGCAAAGCATCATTGTCATATTCATCAGTTGGATGCCAATAATATTTTCCTTCATGGGGATCTTCATGAGTATATTTACATGACTCCACCACCTGGTATTATGCTGCCTCAGCCTGGCCTAGCGTGTAAACTTCAGACGTCTCTCTATGGCCTTAAACAAGCCAGCATGGAGTGGAATGTCATTCTCACCAGATTCCTACTGACTCAAGGTTTTCAGCTATCCAAATGTAACTATACACTTTTCCTGAAGCATAATTATTCTTCTCTCTATGTTTGCTTGTTTATGTTGATGATATCACTGTCGCAAGAGCAATTAATGATATCAAGCAAGCATTACGTCATGAGTTCAAGATTAAATATTTGGGTAATGTGAGGTTTTTCCTTGGCATAGAGGTAGCTCAAGCTAAAGGGGGGATACATATTAATCAAAGGAAGTACACTATTGAGATCTTCAAACAAATTGGATTTATGGATGCAAAACCAGCCAAGAGTCCCATGGAGTGTCATGCTAGTTGTGCAAGGATGACTCAGCATTGCTGACAAACATCACTCAGTACAGAAAGTTGGTGGAGAAACTCATTTATCTCACAATAACTAGACCTGATATAGCCTTTTCTGTCCAACAGCGGAGCCAATTTTTGGATTGCACAACAGCGAATCACTTGAAGGCAACTCACAGGGTTCTGAGATATTTGAAAGGAACCATTGGGCAAGGTTTGTTTTTTCCCAGAGGTAAGAGTTTTAAGCTCAAGGCATGCAGTGACACTTGGAGGTCCATTACAGGATATGCAGTGTTTCTTGGAGAGGCATTGATCTCTTGGAAAGCCAAGAAACAAACCACTGTGTCAATATCCTCAGCAGAAGCCGAGTATATGACAATGACAATGAAGACATTTGAGGTCCAGTGGTTGCTGTTCTTACTAAAGGACTTAGGCATTGATGATCAAACACCTGTTCAAGTGTTCTGTGACTTCAAAACTGCAATCTACATTGCTGAAAACCCTGTGTTTCATGAAAGAACAAAGCATATTGAGATTGATTGTCATGTTATTAGAAACAAAGTGCAGGAGGGAATGCTGAAGTTAATGCCAATTCGAACAGAACTTCAATTAGCAGACTTGTTTACAAAAGCACTTGATACATGAAAATTCAATCAGCTGGCAGCATCACTAGGAGTACAGAATTTGTATGCGAAGCCTGGCTTGAGGAGGGATGTTGGAGATGCTGCAGAGAATGACAAGCACCTTGTTGATCCTACGACTTGATCCCTGGCAGCTAAGGTGTGCATCGCTGGATCAAGGTGGGAATCAATGATTGAGAAGCTTAGATGTTGAGTTGGCAAGCTGGTGTCACTTGGGATTCTGGCTGCAGCGGTGTTCCCATGAATTTCGGAGGAAGCTGCAACTGTTTGCAGCTTAAAGGAGATGCATCTGAATCAGGAACACTTTGGAACAGGGTGAAAGGACTGTTTTACCCTTGATAGTTATGTTATAAGCCTACTAAGTTAGAGGGTTTTTAGTCATTTAGCATGTTTTTGACCTTTAAATATTGGCGGTTGGAGCAGTTGTAGGTCAGTTTTTCAGCTTTTTACCCGATAAACCAAAAACTTCCTGCTCTCCTCTCCTGATTTCTTTCAATCCGATATGATTTGATGCTGTTCCACTGTTTTTGCTATTGAATTTGCTGTATGATTGAAACTTTTCACAAAGGTCATTGTCTCTGCTTTGGAGGCCATGGTGCAGGATTGGGATGCAATGATTAGTGATCTTAGAAAGAAGGCTGAAACTGCTAAGACTAGAAAGAGTCAACTCTCTGCAAGCCTGGAGGAAATGATTAAGAAGCCCGAGAAGGCAGAAAGATCTGTCACTACCCTGATTCAGGAGAGGGATGAAATCAAGATGGCCAGTCAGGTGGAGCTTTTGAAGTCTCAGTTGGAAGCTACCACCCAAAACAAAGCGGATGTCATAAATGAGTTCCTCACCTCCGATATTTTTTTTTCTCAAGCTTTTGTCCTTGATAAATCCCTTCGTGCAGCCGTGCACTATCAGAGGAATTAATATATCTAGGAAAGCATGGCCAAATGACCCCCTTGATGATGCTGAGGTAACTGCGAGTATGGCCTCGAAGATAAGGTACAATTGGATCGAAGGGTCACAGACCTCCACGCTGACATAAACATTGGCGAGAAGTACTAGTATTGGTGAGACCAAAGTTCACCTGCTCGGATAAGACAAGACTTCCAAGTTAGTCAATAACGGTCAACGTAAGTCCACCTCGGCTAGTTGACAGGACAGAGTCCCATCTCAAATCTTGGTCAGCTCGGCCACATGCATAAGACAGGTCAGGCCGACCACCGTTCTATCTGATCAATATGCAAGGTCAGACGACTCTAGCTAAATCAGCTCAGCTCGGCAGATCTCATTGTTCCTCTTGGCCAAACCACACTCAGGGCATTTCATCTCGGCCACTGTGCGCTTCGGCAAACCTAGCTCGGCCGTAGTATGCCTAAGCAGAGTCTTGTCACACAACAAGCTTGGCCTTCTAGCCCGACGCGTGGTGCCACTTGGCCCTCATGCAACTCAAGACTGCCAACAGGGCAGCCGTTTATCTCCACATGTCAGCCATGGAAAGAGAGAACAGCCAGCACAGCAAATATCAGCTGCTGCGTGGCAATTATGCAAGACAGAACTGCCACTTAGACAGCCAGGTGTCATCACCACCTCCATTCTGGGACACGCAGCTCTCAGCTTCAACTGCTATAAATAGGAGCTTCATAAATAGAAGCAGGAGGAAGTCTTTTCTAAGTCTTTATGACAACTTTAAGCCAATTTCAGGTCTCTTCAAGTCTAAGTGACATTTCAGACCTAATAGCCATCAGCTCGGCCCTAACTGCGCCTCAGCCGACCCACATAAACGGGTTCATACAGCCTTTGGTTTCAGCATAAGTTGTATACTAAAATGCCCACAACTGACTTGAGCGTCGGAGGGTTTTCCCCAGGGCACTGACCCTGGGCCTCTAACGTTACCTTTCCTTCTCAGATTCTATAGACGGACCCTAACAGAGAGTTGATGCCATACCACAAGGATCGTCTCCGATCCACCTGGTGAAGATCCGACTTCATCATCTGGCACTAGAAGGAGGGCCAAAAACCTCTGTCTCCCTTAAAATAGCCTTCCAAAGGCCTTCTAGGCAACCAGCCTACAAATCATCTTTAGGAAGATGGATAAGAATGATCAGACAGGGGCCAAGCGGCCTATGACGCCAAGGAGACATCGGCGGTCTCCTCGACCACAATTGGTACAGGGTTCTCCAGGTCCAGTAGAGTCTCAACCCCCGCTGCTAACTTAACCTATGAGGAACACCTACGAGCCATCTGCTATGTGGCCCAGAATCCCAACGTGTTCCAGGCGGTGATGAAATAAATGAAGAAAAAGCCCCAGTTGTTGGACCTAGTGAGGTCTATCCCAGTGACTCTCTTCAGCAAAGAGAACTCATGGAGTACACTCTCCTACTCGGCCCGAGTACTATCCCGAACCTCAGGATGAGTTCATAGCCAAGGTCAGACGCTCATGTCAGCGATCTAGCTGCCAACACTTTACGTCTGAGCAACTGAAGGCTCCAGATTATCATCTGAAGCGCGCATGGAAAGCACTGCTGCCCCTCAGACATGACAGCGAAGTTGACAAGGAGGCTAGAGCCCCACCACGTGAAAAACAAGCTATTCATCTGAGGCTAGGTGGCCGAGTCAGGAAAGGAGTGCCTCTGTTGGCCTCCAAGACTCATATTCTTTCCGTCATAAGGGAGGAAGGTTTAGCAAGGGATCCCAGGCCCCTGTCAGGACGTATTCACAAAAGAGATCCTCAATCATATTGCCTCTTCCATCATGATATTGGGCACCATACTGAGGACAGCAGGCAACTCACTCACGAGATTAAACGTTTAATCGAGCTTGGCTACCTGCGGTGTTACTATAACCCCAGCTCAAGACTGCAAAATAGGCTGGATTTTACTCAGCCTCCTCCTGATGAAAGATGCCGACTCGGTCACAGACGTCGGCCACCAGAGGATGAAGACCTAGATATGACTGGGCAACGGCTGCGGGCTCCTGAACGGATAAAGCCGACCTGAAGGCAAAAAGCTGACAACACTAAGGGTCATAGCCCAACTTCCCCGTATGTATCCAAATCTCTTTTGTACATACATGTCCATATATTTAAAGCTAATGCTTTATCTGTCAATGTTTATTCCAAATTTGCTATTGCAAATAAGCTGCCCAAATATGAATCAGGATTCATCTCGGCTAATGGGGCACGAAGATCCCAATCCTACTTAGAATTTTTGGCCCAGCTCAGCTCGACCTACCACTCTATCTGACATTCAGTCTGTGTTGGAGGCTTAATTATTATTCCTTCACTTTATGGTTCATGAGGAGATTCACCTAGACTGTGAGAAAAGTTCTGTGCCTACTTGACGTCCACTTTATGGTTCGTAACAGAATTGGAGCCCGACAAGATTCGCGCTTAGCGGATCTCTGCCTTATGGCTCATGAAGGGACTCGACACACAAGTTTTCTCGGCTCGGTGACCTCTCTCTTATGGCTCATCAGATCAAGGAAACAACATTATGCGTCCAATACACTTTATGGTTCGTAACAGAATTGGAGCCCGACAAGATTCGCGCTTAGCGGATCTCTGCCTTATGGCTCATGAAGGGACTCGACACACAAGTTTTCTCGGCTCGGTGACCTCTCTCTTATGGCTCATCAGATCAAGGAAACAACATTATGCGTCCAATAACAGCAAAGGTTCACCTCGGTCTTAAGGCTTGTTAGGGGTTCACCTCGGCGTGTATATCCGCCTTACGGCTAGCCTTGGTCTTAAGGCTTGTTAGGGGTTTACCTTGATTTCCTCCACGCCTCTACCTTATGGGTTAGAAGGGCCTCGGCTCGGATAAAACACCCTCCCACGTTGGAGGCTCAACTATTTGCTCTCTGCCTTATGGTTTTAAGGGAGCCCCCAAATGCGACAGGTTTCACACCTCGAGAGTAGTGGCCTAAGTGGTCACCCCCTTTCTCCGTCTTATGGTTTTAAGGGAACCCCAAACGTGTCAGGTTTCACGTCTCGGCAGAATGACCTAAGTGGTCTCTCACTCCTCTGCCTTATGGTTTCAAGGGGATCAAAATTGGCCGCTACAAGGGAAACCTGGGCCATATAGTCTCATATCAGCCGCAACAAAATGATGTCTCGACCATATAATCTCAGCTTGGCCTAGTAAAAAGCAAGCTCTTAGCGCCAAAACTCTCGAGTTAAATTGGGCAAGTTGCTGCCTAGGCCAGAATAGCCGAGCAGAGAAAAACGCCGCTAAAAGCCTTGCGGCAACTAAGGACAGAATAATTCCAAGTTATTGTCTCAAAACATTATTTAGCCTGTTCTCGGCTAAAGCAAATCAAGTCTGCTGGCTCAGCCAGATAGCTCAACAGACCTCAACCTTAGCTTATTCTTGGCTCGGCCCAATAAGAATAATAGGTTTATTCTAAAATTTGAAGACTTAGTTCGTTTTATTAGAACTGTTTTGCAGAATGAGAAGTCTGCCAAACGCAGGGCCGACATTATATCTTGGCAACAACAAGCCTGCAAACTTGGTTCAAGAAATGTTACTAAGCAAAAATACTGAATGCATGAGCAGAACAAAAAGTAAAGAACTGAAGTACAAAAGAAGCTCAACACTTTTGAGAATATGTATTGAAAAATTTCAAGTACAAAGGTTTTACAAGGTCGACTCAAACCTATTACAACAAAATCCTAAGTCTACTCTTCAGCCTCCCTCAGATCTGCTCCATTCAGAAACTTCTCAAACTGGGAGTCAAAATCCAGCTCAGGAGTTGAATTGTAGAGTTCAGCGAGCCGAGGATCTTCCTTATTCAACTGAGGACAGACCTCCGAGTAGACATCGATGGCATTGGTCTGCCCCATCTGCATTGCCGGGGCTTGCAGCAACAATAAGTTTTCTTCAAAAAAATTTTACTTTCTTAACTCAGCTACTGCCTCAGCTTTCGCCTCTGCCAGTTGCTGAGCCGAGTCAGCCATACGCTGCTCCAAGTCTTTTTTGCGCTGTAACCCAGCATCCTTATCCTTTTGCAAGGACACCACTTTAGAAGCTGTCCGGGTCAAAGAGGCCTCCAAGTCAGCATTCTTGTCCACTAACTCGGCATTCTCACCTTCCAACTCATTTATCCATAGAGTTAGAAGATGCCCACGTCATGTCAGCTTCTTCTTTCTGTTCTTGAATTTTGGAGATTTCCAACTTCAGTGTAGCAGCCTCTTTGTCATGCTCTGCCATGACCTGAGAAGCGTCCTCGAGTTCCTGAAGTTTGACTTTGAGGGCCACATTAAGCTCTTTATCTCGTCAAGGATCTCCAATTGCTGAGATCGGATATGCTCAGTAGGAGTTGAAAGTTAGTGAAATAACTTGGTCAAGAAATATGCTAAAGAAGCAACTATTCAGGAGTGCCAAGTTGCAATGGTAAGCATCCTCAAGGTGCTTCCATAATGCAGCAGAAAATCTTTGGTGGTCAAGGGGAAGAATCATCGTTGTTCAGCCTTCTGGCCGTGGCTGGGTAGGCCACAGAGTCCTGCTCCGTGAATTCCCCAAGGATCAGCATCGGTTGCTTTGGCTGAGTAGTTGGAGTCTCGGCTTCAAGGATAGCTGAGTCTTTGCCACGACATCTTTTCCTTAGACTGGAACCTTCAGCTGTCTCAGAAATCTGCTTGGACTCGGCTAGAGCCAGAACCCAAGGGGACGTCTCAGCTACTTCGTCCCTTGCTTCCGCAATTGGCAGATCTGAAACAATATACCAAATGAAAAATTATCATTTAGACTCAAAGATTAGAAATGGAAAAAGATAAGAGATAAGGTACCTGGACCAACAGACTCGGACACCACGAGAACAGGCTGACCTATAGCAGTCTCATCCAATATAGCCTCAGCTCTCGGCTCGGCCACAGGAGCATCTACCGCAGGGGGCAGGGCTAATGCAGGGGGCATCTCGGCTACAGACCTCGGCCTAGGACTTTGAACTTTTTTGCAAGCCGCAATCTCGGCAAGACGAGCCGCAAACTGGCCACCTTTAGGAGCCATTGAACCTGTGCAGAACACGGACTTTCACTATCTCAAGAGAAAGTCAGCATGAAAATTACAAGAAAAACAAGTACCTACCCCTGACTATTTTCAAGTTTTCTGGGAAAAGAGGCCGAAAGTTGGGACCAGAGGCTATGTGGCCCAGGTTGGCCGCCTTTAGAATTGCGGCATCCACCTTGTGTCAGTCTATGACCACAGGCAGAGACTGTAATTTGGCCGCCTCATCACAAGACTCTGGACTCGGCTTCAGATTATCCGTCTTTCCAGACTTCCAGATGTTCCACTTGGGCAATCCTTGCTTCATAATAAAAAAGTACCTACCCTTCAACTTTTTGGTAAAGGTAGGGATATTAATGGCAAAATTAAACTCGCTGGTAGGAGCTCGCTTGCTAAAATAATACCAGTTTTCAGAGGATCTACAAGAGAATAGACCCCTTAAAACTCTGAGGTCAAACTGAGATTCAATGACTCTTAGGAAAAGAAAAAGCAGAGTATAGTTTTCAGACGGTTGGGTTTTATTTGTGGAAGCCTGAGATTATAAGATTGAAGGATACGAACCAAAGACTCAGGAACAGGAAGATTAAACCCAGACTTGAAAAATTTCTTCATAGAGAGCCTCATAACCCATTGGAGGATCATAGGCTATCTGACCAGGCTGAGGTAGAATGGGATTAAATCATTCAAGCTCAATTTCATACACATCGCAGATCCGAGTCAGGTCATCCTCGGTCAGAGTGCAGAAAGACCCTTGAACCTGAGCAGAAGGGGGCCTCTGTAAACTATCGTTGTTTACAAAGGCGAAGACCTTGGCAGAGCCAAAGGAATCACAGCCGCCAGAGTAGTGCGACATCCACTTGCTCCGGCGAGGACTCAATCACCGCATCAGCTTGGTTGCGCTGAGCACGTTTACTAGGCCCAGCGGGACCACCAATAGACTTACGCAGCCTGGCCAAAAGACGGTCGTCAGTGGCAACCGTCCTCTCCGATGATGAAGAACTATAACTTCCTCTATCACCACCGCATAAGACGCACCCTCAGACACATTCTGTGAATCGGAGGCAGAAGATATAATGAAGGTGAAGAGAAGACTTACAGAGAAGGAAGAGGACTGGGGGAAAGCAAGAGAAGACTGCCGGAGGAGGAGGAAGACCAGTGGAAACCTAGGAAAGGCCGCCGGAGTAGAAGAAACTCAGAGAAAGAGGAGAGTAGACAACGATGATGACAGGGAGATGAAACTCTACCCAATGATCTTTATATAAAGCCCTTGGTGATCCACCCCAAGATTTGCCTTGAGAGTGTCATCCTCGAGGATCTCAAACGCCGAAAGTAAAAGGCATCAAAATACTTCGCAGACTGCGCAAGCATTAAAACCCAGCACTGCCCAGTCAGAGGTAGACATGTCACAACTTGACAGGACAACACATTAAAAGCTTTGAATCGATTAGTCTGCCCTTCCTGCTCGGCTCGGCCAGACTAATATGGGGGCAAAGTGGTGAGACCAAAGTTTACCTGCTCGGATAAGACAAGACTTTCAAGTTAGTCAATAACAATCAACGTAAGTCCACCTCGACTAGTTGACAGGATAGATGTAGCAAACCTATCCCGAGCCATAGTACTCGAAACGACTCACCCGTCGTATTTCGCTAAGGAAGATACAAGGCGTCAAATTGAAACAAATACATGTCAACGGAAGTCAAAATTCAAAACCTCGAAATAATCATAATCATTAATATCAATGTATAGGGAAATCTAAATCCAATACAAATGTCAAACATAGATATAACTAAATCTCCAATGTACATAAACCTCGAGTAGCGAAAATAATTGTCTCTAGTAAATCCTCAATGAGTTACATCGGAATATCCTCAATCCCGAAACCTCCATTCTTGATCATCCTCGAGTGTGCTAACTCAATTATCTGTCTATCTGTAAAAAAATGTTAAGCGTAGTTTGAGCGACAAGTCGCTCAGCAAGTAATCCCACTATACTTACAATGGGATCATACACGGAGAAGCGAGTGTGATAAAAATATATACCAATATAAAATAATAACATGCTTCTCTTCGCAAGTAAATTTACAATTCTGCCCCTAACATCCAAAAGCAAATAGAGCAAATAGACCGAACAAAGTACAAAACAAAGTCCAATTACATATGTAACAAAGTCCAATAACGTATGTAACAAATTCCAATTAAGTACGTAACAAAGTCCAATTAGGGTTAGTCCAAACTAAAATCGATGATGCAATTTTTCAAAACCGATGCGATACGATAAAAATCAATTTCCGACATTCAAATTCGATTTCCAAAACATCCATTTTCGAATTTCCAAAAGCAATTTCAAATGTTCAATACGATACGATATGGTACGATGATCGTTACGATACGATATGATGTTCGATACGATACGATACAATTTCCAATATGATACGATACGATACGATACGGTATTTCGATCATCGATACCAATACGATTCCAATGCAATAGCCATGGCTTTTACCTTACAAATGATTTATATGGCAAGACTTACGAATTGATCCCCCAATGGTGAAATATGCCACATATGCTCTATCAAAATAGTCAAATATGCCTGGACGCTCCAATTGGCGGTCAAATATGTCCAGGCACTCTATCAAAATAGTCAAATATGCCCGGACACTCCGTTTGTTTGGGACCAATCCAGCTTAACAATATATTTCGAGTGTAGGGGTGAATTTCCAAAAATATGCAAATGCAACTTTCCAAAATCATTTCCAAGTACCCAAGGTTAGTCCAATTTACCAAAATGTTCCAAAATGTCAAATTTGCCAAAATTACCAAAATACCATCCAAATAACACATGGTTTCCAAACAAATAATCCAAATATACCAAAAAGTCTAAAATATCATAACCGCTGTGTATGTATACACATATATATGCCCACGTCCATACATGCACGTATACGCATAGTATGTACACGCTACTCACTTGGCCCACTTCTTCCCCACATTCGATGCCGATACACCAATTTAATCCGCATAAAATCATATTGATTCCACCGACTTCGATTCATATACTTATGCGAAATTGATTATATCCTAGGTTTGCTAACGTCCCTCAACCATTAATCCATTCGGCCATTATACAAATTTACACATGCAATTTACAACTCATAAAAATATGTGTGTATATAGGGAACATAAATGTACCATGTGCTATATGTTATTCACGTTTGAGAATCTGAATAATCATACCCTTTTCATCTTTCACAACACAAAGCCCTTTTTCTTCCTTTACAAATCCACCTAATTCAATATATATACAATCAAATACTTACCTACAGTATGCCAAATGAATAAGTGAATTTTATATGGTCATATTTCATTTGCAAGCTTCGGCCATCAGCACATCAAATCCTGAACTTCTCAAACGTTACCCATATTCTTCGGGCAACATATATATTCACACATATATAGAACATACGTAACATATATATATTATATTGGTATGATACCATTTTAAAATCAAACTCCCCCCTTTCTAATGGCCATTCGGCCAGTGTTCCCTCAAAGCAATAAATCACCTTTAATTTTTTTGTCACATGCTCACGGATAATATTAAATCTATATTTATATTAAATATATATAACATACTTACTTTATATTATATTAATATGGCCTTTTTGCAATTCTAGTAACCCACTGGCCGAATTTCCTCTTACCATTTGTAAACAAATGTCGGCCAGTGCACTTTTTCAAATACGACATCCATACGTACGCATATATACATATATAAACACGGCCATAAATCCAGGTATTATCATAACACTATGTATTCAAAAATACTCATGCATGATCTGATTTTATTACGAACATACACGTATAAAATTTTCGCAAAACATAGCAAGTATATAAAGATTACTTACATTGCTTGGACTATACTATACCGTAGTTGGAATCGGGGTTGGATTTTGACAAGAATCTCTTCTTCTTCTTTTTTCCTTTCCTCCCTTTTCCTCCCTTTTCTTTCTTCACTTTCGGCCCTCTTCTTATTTTCCTCACAGCACTCTTTGTTTTTGTTTTACACCCAAATGGCCGGTCGTTTAACTTTTTTCAGGAGATAAGGAAGAATTGTGTGTTTAAGTAAGGAGTTAAGGAAGATAAAGGGGTTAATGGGTGTAATGGTTGGGGGGTTATAGTTATAATAAGAGGGGTTATGGAAGATAGTGGGATAGTGGGGAATTAATAAGGTTTAGTGTTAAAAAAAAATTTCCCTTTTTCTTCCTACCGTTGCACACATACATATTATGTGCTATTTTTCATTATTATTATTTTTCTAAAACTGTGGGTTACAACATTCCTCCTCCCTTACAAAAAGTTTCATCCTCGAAACTTGCGTATTGTAATTAACGACTTAGTGTAGTTCTACTTGATCCATTCATCTAGCATATGCTACGAATATCATTATATCAACCCCACCTTTAGGTTGCTAAGCCCTCATTTTTACCTATACCACTTAACATATATCATTCAACTCATTTAATTGTAATCTACGATTCTAAATTCTTAAACTCACCATATACGATCCATCTCATAGGTAAATAACCACACTAACTATTCATGGAGTACGTCAATATAGTAATCGTTACCCTTCCTTAACACAATGCTAAGTCCTCTAAATCTATTCATATATACATACGAGCTAGCTCTATGATCATGCCTTTACTTTTCATGAGATATTATCAACAGCCTAGTATACGAAATATGTGTATGAACATGTTTTTCAAACAAAATGTTGCTTATGTAGCTATAACCATGTAAAATATATCCTTTTTATTATATATATTTTTTACATGAGAATCAAGTATTATATACTTATTTTCGCAAGACGGTGTCTAAAAATATTGGCATAATTTACTTACAAAAGTATTATAGGTAAGATAACATTAAAACAATCTGAAACTCAACAAACGTAACGGTTTATAAAACATTTGAATTCGAAATCTCTCTTTTCTAAAAGAAGTATGTTATTTCGCAAAATTAAGTAAGTTCATTGCAAGTGGTAAACATTTAATTGTAAAAAATGCTTGCAATATCGATAGTTGACAAATCAAATTAATTTCGACAAAATAGCTATAATAAAACGATAATTAAAATATTGTATAAAACAATATATAGACATCACTCTTGGAGAACTTCATCATTTCTAAAAGTCTCTCCGTTTACAGTTGTCGAAAATAATTGAACCTTCATAATGTTGATATGCAAATACGGGAAAAGAAGTAGCCTTGTAAAACTAATAGACCAAATGAAATACTTAGAAATAAAATCTTTGTAGAACTTTTAAATATAGGTGTACCGTCGCATACGTGTCTATATGATAATATTTAACTCCTTGAGGAATGATAGTCTAATACTTTGTATAATTTCTATAACTCATCCTTATTTTAAAATAAAGATCTCCTATCTACAATTTCTTATCAGTCTAGCATTCGTTATAAATGATAAAGTCTTTTAACTTAAATCGTCCAATCATAGAAAGGTATACCAATTATCAATCGACTACGACATTTCTTATTGACCATGCTTTCGCGCGCCACACTACCTACTGTACTTCTTTTCATAGTTATTTCAACTACATTTTTTTTAAACTTAGTCTCATATGAAAAGCAAACACTACTTATTCATGCTTACTCTATTTCAATTCAAACCTACCAGATTAAGGCTGAGTAACTCAATGTCCCTAAGAATCAATACTTACCCTAACATTTGGCATAATTCATCATGTGGCGCCCCGCACCCCAGCCCCGTCGGAGTCGGTGCACCCGCCGTACTTCACTAAGGAGAGTACTAGGCGTCGTCTCATACGTGTCATGATCCATGATATAATGCATAGAATATCGCGCTTACACGTAAATAATTAAGCGAAACCGTGGCAGAATTTAAAACTTCAAAATAAAAACATCCAAACGATCATTCATAGTTCACATCCTAGACTAAAAGTATTGAAAGTCACAAAAGCAAGTGTTGTTCCATCCCAATTACAAAATCAGTCATCAATCATAGCTGGCCGGTCATGCCTCCTAGGTCTGTCCATCCTCCACTGTACTCACGGATATGGAACCCTAGGTTCGTCATCGATCCACTCTACTTTGTCGTCCGCAATCTCTGGGGAAAAAATAAGGGTGAGTGACAACGTCACCAGCAAGTATACTATACTAATCAGGGATTAAATAGAAAGTGCGAACAAGAATCGATCCCCCAAAAATTTGGTTTAGAAGCGTACCTGTCCTTTGTCAGATCCTCGATCTATATATATATCATCACTTAATGAAACAAGATCATTTCTTAAATAAGAGTTTGTTACTTAGAACAGAATATAACATCAAAGGACTGCAACTTATTTTAGTGAATAGCATAATGAGGGTCATTACATAAGATCTATGAGCTCATCATAACTTTGGACATCACGTGTTCCTTCATGCATCAATGATCAACACTTAATGCATCAAGATCATAACCTAACAAAATCGTTACTTAATACAGAACATGACAATAGAAGACCGTAACTCGCATTTAATTCGTAACATAACAAGAATCATTACTTAATGAAGTCATACTTAGGATTTACAAGGTCATAACAACTTAGTCTAAGTATCATGTGTCACTACACAATGACTCCACAAACGTGATATGCATGCATATGTACGTGTGATGCATCATGATAAAAATGAGAATATGGCCTTTCCATGCTTTTCATCAAATCATCATCGTCGTAAAACAATAGAGTGTTCAGATCTATGTCCCGGATTTGAGGCGGTACGTCATCTCTTCTTGTCGGGTCTATTATGTCCGGGCCCGCACAGCCTCTTGTTTCTCTTCGTCGGGTCTATTATATCCGGACCCGCACGGCCTCTTATTTCTTTTCGTCGGGTCTATTATATCCGGACTCGCACGGCCTCTTATCAGATCACTTAACCCTGATCTAGTGGGTTCATACTGGCCAAGCTCATACTCACACACGGTACCGGTGGGGAATCATTTCTTTCAAAAATCATCTTTTAAAAATGCTTTTCATCTTTCTTTCTCATAAAATCATGTCGTGAATCATGTACATGACGATGATGCAATGCATGTCATGTAATATGCAAACCATGGTCTAGTGCGTGTCATACACGAATAAATACGTCTCGTCGTCATGCTAGAAAATTTCCAGCTCAGTAACGTCAACTTCTCTTTAGTTATTTCCCATTAAGATACATATTCTAGGCCAATTGGTTCGCACGTACTCTTTTGTAAATGTCATAAGTGATTGCCACGCAAGTTTTAAGGAATTACGATGTCGATAAGGAGATTGTTTGTTCTTTTTCATAAAGCGGATACAAACTGAATTCTGGAATGACCAATTTTACTATAAAATTTATTATTCCCAGTCCTTTATTCTTTTTCCGGAAATTCTAATTCTCCAGCTTAATAATCTCATTGGACTAGTATCCTACCAAAATTGGGCCGAATGCATTTTTCTAAGGTTCAATTTCAGATCATACAACATGATACACAATCTCTGTCAATCCAGCGCATTTCAGTCTGACTCATTTTACTAGGAAATTCATTAAAAATAAACCATAACTCCTCTTGACAAAATTCAAACTCTCACCTTTACTTTATTCTTAGGGTTAGCTTCACACCGAAAATTAGTTAATTTGCATACCTCTAAGGTCCATTTCCAGGCTACTAAACACGTTATTCAAATTCTGTCCAATACAACGTTTTCAGCAGGACCAGTCTCACTAGGAAATTAATTAAAAATAAACCGTGGCTCCTTTTAATGAAATTCCAACTCTCACATCTCATACACATGTGAGACTAATAACATACCGAAATTCAACAGATTTGTAAGTTATTAAGGCTCCATTTTTGATTTAACAAAACAGCCTCAAGTTTCTGCCCAAATTCCAGAAATTTTCCTGGTGGTCATATGTTCTTCCTAAGTGTCCTTATATTTCATTTCCGACATGAACACTTAGTATACAAATGTGGGGTATACGCACCCCTCCATCAACAATACCATTTCGGTGCATGCAAGAAATTAAGGAATCTAAGAGCATGTTATGCGCAACACACCACAAGACCCTAGACTTATCTCCATTTCCTACTAAGTTAGCTTGTCTTATTCAAAAATCACTCTCATTCCCATTCACCCCTCCCACCGTGAGCTCTCCTTGGAGAAAAGAAAGAATCTTTAACTTGTTTATCTTAGTGTAACACATAATGAGACATATAACCCCAAAAGATTTCACCTTTGAAACAAGATTTCACTCCTACACTATAAATGACCATGGCCGAAAGTTTTGGCCTTCAACTTAGCATAATACAACTAAGATTAAATCTTAAGTATATCTAGCCATTCATGCACACACTTTCACATTCAAGCCTTAAAGAGCATAGTGTACTTGCCTTCTTTGCTTACTCTTCTTGGGGGTGTAGAAAAGTGGAAATCTTTCTCTTCTCTATGCATGCATTCCCACGGTGGTGAAGAGGAAGAAAGGAGCAAGATTAATTCACATCTTCAACTAGAATATACCCTTAGAAAAAGGCTAGATGACTTACCAAAAGGAGTTTGAGTGGTTTCCAAGCTTCTCCAACTTAGAATCCTTAAAAGCTTGAGTCTTGAGCCTAATGACCATGGGAGGTCACAGTTGTGAACAAGAAACATAGTCTCATAAGTTTCATTCTTATGAAGATGTGAACAATTTCTCAAGAGGTTAAGACCCTTACCTAATATCTTTTAGTCCTTGGATAAGCCTAGACTTCCTTGCTTGTCTCCTTGGCCGAATATCTTGAAGGGAAGGGAAGGAATAGAGCTCTCTTACACTTGAAGTTCTTAAGGGTTTCAAGTGTGATATTGGAGGGAGATCTTTTTCTTTTTTTTGGCTAGGTTTAGCCGTTGGAGAGGGAAAAAGGAAGGGGTGGAAATCTTACCCTAGTTTGGTTAATGGTTTCACCTTGATCCACTTGTTAACCTTGGTTACTTTTGACTAACCAAGGTTACTTTTTCCATTCATAGTTACATTTTAAAACTAACCCTAGTTACTTTTTGTTAACCTTGATTAGTTAAGATAGGTTAGGTTATCGTTAATTATGATGGGAAGATGGCCTTCTTTATTGGCCTCTTCCCTTTAATTAATCCGGCGGTTGGGGGCTTATAATGCCCTCAACCAAATTAAATTCTCTTTTCCTTCTTTTTCTTTATTTAGCATATTCATTCATTTGTTTATTTGCAAAATCATAACATAGGAAAAATGTTATGTGCCTTCCTTGGGCTGTTAGCCGAAATTTACAAGGCCTTGGGCGAAAATTGGGTCTTTTCCCTTGATCCAATATTCACTCTCAAGTGCTATATGCATACTGGTCATTGATTCAATTACATTGTAATTAAGATAAATCATGAGTACAAAAGGATCTCTATTGGGTTACAACATCCTCCACCCCTTACAATATGTTTCGTCCTCGAAACTTGAAAGTGCTAGCCAAAGAGGTGAGGGTACAAGTTCTTTATGTGTTCTTCCATTTCCCAGGTAGACTCATCCACGGAATGATTCTTCCATTGTACTTTAACCATTGGTATTGATCGTTTCCTTAATACCTTTTCTCTACGACCAACTATTTTCTCTGGTTCTTCCTCATATGTCGTATCGGCTTCTAGTTCCAAAGATTGGTCTTTTATGATGTGGCTAGAATCGTGTACATATCGTCGCAGTTGAGATACATGAAACACATCATGTATTTGAGATAGGGTAGGCGGTAGAGCGAGTCGATAAGCTACTTCTCCAATCTTTTCAAGAACCTCGTATGGCCCAATAAATCTTGGGCTCAACTTCTCTTTAATACCGAATCTTTTAACTCCTTTTGTTGGCGACACTTTTAGAAATACTTTTTCCCTAATTTGAAATTCTAAAGGTCGCCGCTTTTCATTTGTCCAAACCTTGCTTCTATCATGGGCCGCTTGTAACCTTTGCTTTATGGCTTTTATTTTCTCTCGAGTCTGCTCTATTAGATCCGGTCCAGTGAGAATCATGTCTCCTATTTCATCCCAGTAGAGAGGGGAACAGCATTTCCTCCCATAGAGTGCTTCGTACGGGGCCATCCCTATGGATCGATGGTAACTGTTGTTATAAGAAAATTCTACTAGCTTGAGGCTTCTATCCCAGCTTTCTCCAAAGTCAAGCGTGCAAGATCGCAACATGTCTTCCAGTGTCTGAATAGTCCTTTCTGATTGACCATCCGTTTGGGGATGAAATGCTGAACTCATGTGAATCTCAGTGCCCATTGCTTTCTGAAAAGCTGTCCAGAATCGTGATGTGAAACGACGGTCTCGATCACATACGATACTTAGGGGTACCCCATGAAGACTAACAATTTGTTCCATGTACATCGTAGTCAATTTCTCCATTGGAGCCTTGATGGTCATAGCCATGAAATGGGCGGACTTGGTCAGACGATCGACAACCACCCAGATGGCATCGTAACCACTTCTCGTTCTAGGCAGGTTGGTAATAAAATCCATCGTAATGTGGTCCCACTTCCATTCGGGGACGTCGAGGGGTTGTAGCAATCCAGTGGGTTTTTGATGTTCTGCCTTCACCTTTTGGCAAACGAGGCATTTTTCCACAAATTTCGCAATCTGTCTTTTCATGCCACGCCACCAGAATCGTTGTTTCAAATCTTGGTACATTTTATTTTCTCCAGGGTGGATAGATAACCGAGAGTTGTGAGCCTCCATAAGAACTTCATTCAGTATATCTTCGTCGTTGGGTACACAGAATCTCTCCCGAAACCACAAACTGTTGTCATTTTGGACCTTAAATTCTTCAGTGGGTTTCATTCGTACCCGGTCTCTCATCTTCCTTATGGTCTCATCCCTTTCTTTTCCTTCTTTAATTTTGTCTATCAGTGAGGGAATTATCATCAACTTTGCGAGCATGCCTTCAATTGAGTGAACCTCTTCTAGGTCGAATTCTTCCATATCACGTTGCAAAGGTGGTTGACGTGGATGACTCGTTTTTCTGCTTAATGCGTCTGCTACCTTGTTAGCTTTCACCAGATGATACTGAATTGATAGGTCGTAGTCCTTCATTAGTTCTAGACATCTTCGTTGTCACATGTTTAGTTCTTTTTGGGTGAATAAATACTTGAGACTTTTGTGGTCCGTGAAAATTTCGCACTTTTCGCCGTACAGATAGTGTCTCCATATTTTCAGTGCAAAGACCACCGCTGCTAACTCGAGGTCGTGTACGGGGTAGTTTTGTTCAAAGGGCTTCAATTGTCGGGACGCATATGCAATCACTCAATCTTTTTGCATTAGCACACATCCCAACCCGTTCTTTGAGGCATCACTAAATACGACGAAGTTTTTCCCAGGGATGGGTTGTGCTAAGACTGGGGCTGAGGTCAGTTTCCCTTTCAATCTAGTAAAGCTATCTTCACAATCTGAGGTCCATTCAAATTTGGTTTTCTTCTGGGCCATCCGGGTCAGAGGCATAGCGATTCGAGAGAATCCTTCCACGAACTTTCGATAGTAACCGGCGAGACCGAGAAAACTCCGTACTTCCGTAACATTTGTCGGTCTGGGCCATTCCGTGATTGCCTCTACTGATATACCCTCCTCGGATATCACATGCCCGAGAAATACTACACTTCGTAGCCAGAATTTGCATTTACTAAACTTCGCGTATAGTTGTTTCCTTCGTAGAATCTCCAGAGCGATCCTTAAATGGGCTGCATGGGTCTCTTCGTCCGGTGAATATATCAAAATGTCATCAATGAAGACTACGATGAATTTGTCTAGTTGGTCTTAAAAAACTCGATTCATTAGATCCATGAATGCTGCAGGGGCATTGGTCAGTCCGAATAGCATTACTAAAAATTCGTAATGTCCATAACGGGTCCTGAACGTAGTTTTCTGGACGTCTTCAGCCTTGATCCTCAACTGGAAGTATCCTGAGCGAAGATCAATTTTACTGAAAATCCTTGCCCCCCGAAGCTGATCGAACAAGTCGTCGATCCTTGGTAAAGGGTACTTATTCTTTATGGTGATCTTGTTGATCTCCCTATAGTCAATACATAACTGCATATTTCCGTCTTTCTTCTTAACGAACAGTACAGGAGCTCCCCAAGGTGAAACACTTGGGCGGATCAGTTTCTTCTCTAATAATTCACGTAGCTGCTCCTTCAGCTCCTTTAGTTCCGTAGGGGCCATTCTGTAGGGAGCCTTAGATATTGGCTCAGCTCCCGGAATCAGATTGATCTCAAAAGATATCTCTCGTTCTGGAGGAAGATCTGGCAATTCCTCTGGGAAGACATCTGGTATTCTCGAACTACTGGTACTTGGGTTAGGTCTAAGGGGGCTTGATCAATGCTTATGGCATATGCAAGATATCCTTCATGTCCTTTCTTTAGTGCTTTACTAGCGCGGATCGCATTTACATAAATGTTCTTAGGACCCTTTCGTAACTTTGACCCTCCTTGAAATGTTACGTCTTTACATGCGGAATCCTTGAAGGTAACTTTTTTTTCTTTACAATCGATGTTGGCATGGTTCTTGGAGAGCCAGTCCATCCCAAGAATTACATCGAAGTCTATCATGGGTATGGAAATCAAATCGGCGTCAAACCGATGATTATCGATCTCAAGTCCACAATTGTTGAAAACATGGTGAGCTACAAGCACCTGTTCCCCGGCTGCTTGGATCCTATAAGGTGCGTCACTATAGGTTGGGTTAGTCTCAATATTCTTTGCGAATCTCTTTGATATAAAAGAGAGGCTAGCGCCACTATCAAATAACACGTTGGCAGGTATTGAACATAATAATATAGTTCCTGAATCATACAACGTTTACTAAGCAACCAAAGGGCAACAGTATTATAAAAGGAAAAATTGTTACGGTTTTCTAAAAATACCTGTCTCCACGTCGTTAGCTTCCTCAGCAGCTGCGTCAGTCATAGCGTGAACTCGTGCATTGGTACGCTGACGCTGAAGTTTTGGTGGCTGCTGTTGCTGCTGGGCCTCCTTTTCCAAGCACTCCCTGGCTAAATGTCCTGCTTTCACGCATCCAAAGCAGGTGGGGCCTTGGTTTGGATAGTTCTTAGAGATGTGTCCTCCCTGACCGCATCTAAAACATTTCCCGGTCTGGATGTAACATTCTCCTACGTGTCGCTTACCACAATGAGAGCAGTCTGGAATGGCTGATTGGGGTCCTTGATTCTTCTGGGGGTGGCGTTGAAACTGACTCTTCCCTTGACGTCCTGGGCCCTTTGTGTTCTGTTTTGCGGACTTTCGGGGCCCTCCACTTCCAGACACCTCCCTACCTCTCTTTTGACTAAACTCATCTCGGCGAATGATATCTCTTTCAATTCTGTAGCAAGCATCTAGAAAGGCACCGAAGTTGGCATTAACCAACCACGTTCGAATTCTGGGGTTCAGTCCTCTTTCAAATTTCAACATTTTGGTTTCTTCATAGTTCATAGTGGATGGTTGGAATCTTCCCAGAGCTATAAACTTATTAGCGTAGTTTGCCACTGTCATTCCAGATTCTTGCACTAGGGATTTAAACTCATGCCTTTTCTGCAGTTTAGCTAAGGGTGGTATATAAAACTTGTTAAATTCCTGGAGGAACCTTTCCCAGGAAATCGGTCTTGGCAAGGCTTGTAGGTTGGCCTTCCACCATTGGTTAGCTTCCCCTAACAGAAACGGTCTAACTGTTTGAGTCTTTACTTCTTCTGGAGCTCTGATTAGTTCGAAACAATTTTCTACCTCATCAAGCCACTTCTCAGCAGCATCAGAGTCTTACTTTCCTTCACACGGCAGAACGTTGGCTCTCTTTAGTTTTTCAAAATAATACTGAGCATCTCTGATCGGCTCATGGGGTTGAGGGTTATTTTGTTGCAGTAGTACTTGCCCGATCTGGGTGACCGTTTGGCAAAAGTTCTGGAAAGCGTTAATATCTAGCATCATGGGTGGGAAAGGCCCTTGTGGTGGAGGAACGTCCTGATCTGGCACCGATTTTGGCATTGGGGCGGAGGGGGTGGAGGAGCCTGAGCAAGTGGAGGTGAGTTAGACTCCTGCACCTCGGGCCTAGCTCTAGCTGGTCTCCCTCTGGGTCGTACCATCTGCAGTACGCAGTGTTGGCTTTATTCAATATAGGAATATCACAATAAGTAGCAAAATTAACTCATCATATCGAAAGAACATATACGTACTTACGTTATAATTCAAAATTTATATTTGGCCGTTGATCAGAGCATATCGCTGGGCCGTACCCTAGTTTGCCAGTCTAAGTCGTCCTAATCTAAGGTCAACTCTCGTCTAAGATTAATTCTTAGTTCTAAGATCAAACTTAGTTGACTACAATCATAGCTTAATTCTATATTCTGCCCGGATATGGAGCCTTCGCTCTGATACCACCTGTGGCACCTCGCACCCCAGCCCCGCCGGAGTCGGTGCACCCGCCGTACTTCACTAAGGAGAGTACTAGGCGTCGTCTCATACGTGTCATGATCCATGATATAATGCATGGAATATCGCGCTTACACGTAAATAATTAAGCGAAACCGTGGCAGAATTTAAAACTTCAAAATAAAAACATCCAAACGATCATTCATAGTTCACATCCCAGACTAAAAGTATCGAAAGTCACAAAAGCAAGTGTTGTTCCATCCCAATTACAAAATCAGTCATCAATCATAGCTGGCCGGTCATGCCTCTTAGGTCTGTCCATCCTCCACTGTACTCACGGATATGGAACCCTAGGTTCGTCATCGATCCACTCTACTTTGTCGTCCGCAACCTCTGGGGAAAATAAGGGTGAGTGACAACGTCACCAGCAAGTATACTATACTAATCAGGGATTAAATGGAAAGTGCGAACAAGAATCGATCCCCAAAAAATTTGGTTTAGAAGCGTATGTAGGATCTGCAAGGCACCACTAGAAGGGGGGTTGAATAGATGGTGCGGAAAGTGTGCTTTTTAAAATTTCTTTAAACTTGAAAAATTCAAGTTCTGAAAACAGATTCTGTTTTCAAGACCACTTTTAAAACGTTTTTAAAACTAGGTTAGAGGTCTCCCAAAAATTATGAAATTTTGAGAGAACTTAGCCTCAGATGTTATGAGGGTCCCCTAAAAATGTCAAATCAAAATTCAACCTTTAACCCCTTCAAAAACCGTTGGTACTCAGATTGTGCAAATGCTCTGAAAATTTGAAAATTAATTCCTATTCGTTGGTAGATGGTTTTGAAAAATTAATTCCTATTCGTGTGAACGTCCAAATGCTCTGAAAATTTGACCAATAACTCCTTATATATTATATTTAAATGGGTTGAAACAGTTTTGGAAAATTCTTTTGGGAAGTAGGTCAAATACAATCAAAGTCTCAACCTTTCCAAATCTGAAAATCAGACTGCACTAGTCTCAGAACTTTTGATGTTTAGTTGACTTATACTTGTCCAAAAGGGTTGAAACTTGTGCCAAATTAACCCTAGAACGTGTAAGTATGTTTCTGAAAATTTTCGTAATTTTTGAAAATCGTTTACTATTTTTACAGATGCGAACAAGAAGGATAAACGGTGCAGTAACTGAAACGTAAATGCAGAAAGTAAATGGCACCAAGAATTTTATACTGGTTCGGTTATAAACAACCTACTCCAGTCTTCAAGGAACACCTTCCTTGGTTCACACTAATCACACACACGCAGTACACCTTACCGCAGGGTTGATAGAATTACACCTAACTCCAACCCTTTACAAACCTTGTATGACGAGTACAATTCACACGAACACCACCACCTTGCTAGAATGAAGATTGATCACACATTGATCAATCTTTTACAAAGATGTAGGAATGGTGGTTTATCTCAAGCCTATTCAAGATTTAAAGATATGAAAAACAATAGGCTTTACAAGAAAAGAGAAAGAAAGAAGATGTAGGAGAAGAAGAGCTTGGCTATTTGATCTCTTTAGAATGCAATGCTTGTTGTTATTTTTGTTTGATCTCCTCTCTTCTCTTCTAATGTTGCAGCCGTCCCCTATGGTAGTCTCCCCCTCTTGAAAATTATCTTTTAAGTCCTTGAGAGAGTGTAAGACATCATTGTGACAATGCCTTGCTTACTTGGCATCTTCCTATTGGATCATCATTTAGTCTTCGCTTACTTGGCACCTCCTTATTGGCTCAATGTTGTCAACATGATGACATGGAAAAAATCTGAGATTAACACTTTAAACATGTGCCAATATCAATCATAAAATTATTTCCATAATGCATAAGATTGTCACATAAATTGCAAGACAATATTTCTCCAAAAATGGGAAAGAAAATCGTCCATTATGATCATGCACATGCTGAAATTTCAGCATGTGTATCATTCATCTTTTATTCAAATTATTGCCTATTTTGCATTGATTTAATCCAACAATTCAATCATCATTTAGTGTGCAATATTCTCATCTTTTATGGAATAAACATTAGACAATAATATGACCTAAATTTCGGCCATGCACACTCCTACACATGCTGAAATTTTCAGCATGTGTGATATTCAAATATATCACCACTTTAATTCCATAAAATATTTAAAACACTTCCATATTGTCTTCTAATTAATCCACCTTAATCAAGACATAAAATATGAGTCATATTAATGAAAAAATCGGCCAACAATAATTCTACATGCTGAAATTTTCAGCATGTGTTTCAAATGAGACAAAGTTTGAAACCTTACCTTTTGTAGCTTCTTTCTTTAAGTCACCAACTTTGTATGATTGATTCTTGACCAATCAATATGCCAACAAGGCTCCAAATATGCTCCATCTCAGCTGTAGGGGCGTGTATACATGTATATGCATGTGCTGAATTTCATTTTTGCTAACTTTGTAAAATAGTACACATTTAATAATACACACATGTAATATTCCAATCAGCCCTTAATTTAATTTTCTAGAACACTTTAAGATGTATATCATATGTAAAAAGTGTCTAGATACGTGTCACATGATGTACAAGAAAAACGTTCCATGTTATGTGCGTAGAAAACCGAATTTTCGATATTTATCGATTACCCGATTTTTCTCTAATTTAAATTCCAACTTTTGCACATGTTATATATATTATGTTATACATAATATATATAATATATACTTTAAATCTTAGCACTTGGCTGGTTTAAAGTGGTACCATTAGCATGTGACAAAATTAAACTTGGAATCTTCACATTTTGGCCTTAATGTTGAGTAATTTGTGTGTGCCAACATGGAAAGTATTTTTGGCTGAATGTGTCATGTATAGCACGAAATTTACACCATATTTTGATGTATATGGGCTGGCCATTTATTTATGGCAAGTACGTGACACGTTGGCGAAGTTTCGGTATTCGCCCGATACGACAAATTTCGGTTTAGAACCTTTTATCGTGTCGTATTTAATTTGTCATCACCATATCTTATATCATATGATATAAGACCTGAATATACTCATAAATATGAGTTAAGTATAGTGGTGTGACGTTAACGTACGTACGTAATATATAACGTGTCGGTAGTACGTTGGAATACATGTGTATGTGCCTTTATTTAAAAAATCTGAAAATATGTATAATATATGTGTATTTGGCGTGTACATTAATGATGGAGAGGAGGAGAAGACTTTCCTTCCTTAGCCTTGTTGCCTTTGTGCCTTTTCCAAATGAAGCTTCCTTTAATGAACTACTTAGTTTATTAAACTAAGTACTTCACTTAATGAACTAATTTAGTTCATTAATGGTGGCACCTGAAAATAGTATAAACACAACAAATGTTTGCCATATGATGTAAGCTTTAATGCTTCATGGCTCGTTAGTACGGCAACATAATATATAAGCTAAATAAGGCAAGTAATGGCAAGTTATCATGCATACATGTACACATTTATATATGTTTATGCACGTTTATATATATGTATACATTCAAGACACTTATTTTGAAATCACTCAAACCCCCTTATCTTTACAATCTCCCCCTTTTGATGATTTTCAAAATAATTTGTGTACATGATTTAAATGTTATCTCTCCCCCTTGAATTGTGCGCAAATTTGAAATTTGAATTTCGAATTTCAAATCCGGCTCCCCCTTGATTTGTGAAATTAATATTAATTGAGATCAATCAGTGTCTCTCTCCCCCTTAAATCATGCTTTTCTCTCCCCCTTTATTTTGGAAAGTTAATCAAAAGATTCCTGTCAAAAAGGAAAGTAAATCAAATAATATCAAATCAAATCATATCAGCGGGAATCATGCCTAATTTAGAACGAAGAGATTCATATGTGGCTTGATTTAAGGCCTTTGTAAATATATCCGCTACTTGTGATTCTGTGCGTATGTGATCTATGACAATATTACCATTGTTAACGTGATCACGAAGAAAGTGATAGCGTACTTCTATATGCTTAGCCTTAGAATGTAACACGGGATTCTTAGACAAATTTATTGCACTCATACTATCACAATATATAGGAATTTTATTTACGGTAACTCCAAAGTCCGAAAGTTGTTGTTTTATCCACAACAACTGTGTGCAACAAAGGCTAAGAGCCATGTACTCAGCCTCCGTAGTGGACAAAGCAACACTTGCTTGCTTTTTGGAAAACCATGAAATAAGGGAATTTCCTATAAATTGGCAGGTTCTGCTTGTGCTTTTTCTATCTATTTTGCAGCCACCATAATCTGCATCAGTGTAAGCATGTAAGTCAAATGTAGAATCCTTATAGTACCAAATACCTAAGGTGGGCGTGTGCTTAATATAACGAAATATTCTTTTTACCGCATTTAAGTGTGACACCTTAGGTTGACTTTGAAAACGAGCACACATGCATACGCTAAACATGATGTCAGGCCTACTAGCAGTTAAATATAGCAAAGAACCTATCATAGATCGATATAATCCATTATCAACGTCTTTACCATGTTCGTGTTTGTCTAATTTAGTAGTGACACTCATGGGGGTGGGGGATGGTTTCAAATTTTCAAAATTAAACTTTTTGATCATGTCATTAAAATATTTCGCTTGGCTTATATGAATTCGTTTACTCGTTTGCTTAATCTGCAAGCCAAGAAAATAATTAAGTTCACCAACCATAGACATTTCAAATTCAGATTTCATGCAATATTCAAAATCTTTAACAAGTCTATGTGAGGTAGAGCCAAAAATAATGTCATCTACGTAGATTTGAATAATAAGTAAATCTGATTTTTCTTGTTTCAAAAATAGTGTACTATCTATAGTACCACGTTTAAAATTATTTTCTAAAAGGAAAGTAGCAAAACGATCATACCATGCTCTCGGTGCTTGCTTTAGGCCATATAGTGCCTTCTTTAGTTTGTACACGTGATCTGGATGTTTCAAATCTTCAAAACCGGGTGGTTGCTTCACGTATACTTCTTCTTGTATGAATCCGTTTAGGAAAGCACTTTTTACATCCATTTGATATAATTTAAAATCTTTCATGCAAGCAATAGCAAGTAATAGTCGTATAGCTTCTAGACGTGCTACGGGTGCGAATGTTTCATCATAGTCAATTCCTTCTTCTTGATTATATCCTTGTGCTACAAGTCTCGCTTTATTTCTAACAACCTTTCCTTCTTCATTCATTTTATTCCTAAATACCCACTTTGTGCCTATAATAGTCTTATCTTGTGGACGTGGCACTAAATCCCATACATCATTTCTAACGAATTGATTAAGTTCGTCATGCATAGCATCAATCTAAGATGAATCACTCAAAGCATCATGCACATTTTTGGGCTCAATTTCAGAAATCATAGCATGAAATTCATTTATTTCATCCGAAGTGATTCTTCTACGTGGTCGCACACCGTGAGTGATGTCGCCTATGATGAGATCATGTGTGTGATCTCTATGCCATCTTGGTTGATTATTTTCTATGTTATCATGCATTTCCATATGATCATGCATTTCTAGTGTCTCATTCATATCATGCATATCAAAAGAATCATTATTTTCATTCAAAACGGGTTTCAATTCAAAATCATCGTCATATTCCTTATCTTTATCAATCTCACCAAATTTATTGAATTTAACATGAATAGATTCTATGATTTGTCTAGTGAGAGGATCATAACATCTATATGCCTTTGAATTTATGGAATATCCAACAAAAATGCACTCAATTGATTTGGATTCAAATTTATCTAAATTATCTTTTGTATTCAAGACAAAACATTTGCATCCTAACACACGAAAATAATCAATCTTAGGCATGCGATCATTCAAAATTTCATAAGGCGTCTTGTTTATTTTCTTTCTTATAGATAGGCGATTTACAATATAGCATGCACAATTTACGGCTTCAGCCCACAGAAATCTAGGTAGTTTATTTTCGCAAAGCATAGTTCTAGCGATTTCTTGTAGTGTACGATTCTTTCTTTCTACTATTCCATTTAGTTGTGGAGTTCTAGGTGGCGAAAACTCATGTTTAATTCCTTTTTCTTCACAAAATGAAATCGTCTCTTTGTTTTTAAACTCGCCGCCTCTATCGCTTCTTATCCTTTTCACATTTACACCGTATTGATTTTCAAGTTGTTTAATTAATTTAGCAATCTCTACGGCGCTATCATCCTTATGTGCAAGAAATAAAGTTCAAGTATAACGAGAAAAGTCATCAACAATTACGCATGCATAGTGACGCCCACCAAGGCTTGTAGTGCGACTAGGACCAAACAAATCGATATGCAATAGTTCTAATATTCTAGTCGTGCTTATTTCATTTTTCGGCTTAAGTGACTCACGTGTTTGTTTGCGTTTTATGCAAGATTCACACAACTGAAAGTTGTCTAAATCAAGCGTAGGCAATCCCCGTACTAGGTTCTTTCGTTGAAGTTTATCTAGTGTGGAAATACCAATGTGTCCTAAACGTCTATGCCATAAATTCACATTGGGTTCATTTGACATAAAACACTTGACTTTAGCGTCTACTACATCATCCATAGATAGCGTAAAAATATTGCGTTCTCGTTTTCCTTTTAAAACGGTTTCTCCATTTTCATTTATTATATTGCAATAAGGGTGAGTAAAACACACATTGAAACCATTGTCAACAAATTGAGAAATACTAAGAAGATTGTAAGATGAGTTGCTTACCAAAAATACGTTGGAGATTTGGAGTGTGTTCGGATTACTAATAGTACCTTTTCCAATGATCTTGCCTTCATTGTTGTCTCCAAAGGTCACGGATCCGCCTTATGTGACCTTCTTTAATTTGGAGAACAAGCTCGGGTCACCCGTCATGTGCCTCGAGCAACCACTGTCAAGGAACCACTTTATTGATGTGTCTTTCGATGTGTGGTCTCCCTGCAATGTGAAAAGGTGATTTACGTACCCTTTTAATTTTGGGTCCTTTCGAGTTAGTTAATCACCTTTTGGTAAAGGTACCTTTCGGTACCCATACTTGGGTGATCCTTCTCGGTCTATTGAATGGCAAGAATATAGATGAAGGTGCAATATAATAGACATGTGGTGCATGCACTTTGGGTCTTTGCCCAAGGACTCCTCTATACTCGTTGAATGAAGAATGCTTTTGATATGTCCTTGTGTGTGTGTGCGCAGTGCGTGGATGATATGTATTTCGTGTATGCATTATTCTTCTCTTTTCATATCTATATGGTACAACGTTATATTTCATATGATATGATGGAGTGGGGCGTGAGGAATGGGGCGCTATTTGCGTCATCTTAGACGCCACTTGCGGCTTAGGGGTGTCTACTTTCTTAGACACAACAAACTTGGTTGGTTTGGTTGATACTTCGTTAGTATCAACGTATCCCAGTCCAGTTTTGTCACTGTCATGCTTTTGTGATAATATGATGCGATGCAGCATGTTTGACCCTGTATCAAACTGTTTCATCATTTTCTCTAAATTGGTATTCCTTGATTTCAAATTTCAAATCTCGGATTTCATTTCATTATTTTGAGAGGTTAATGATGAAATCTCGGTTTTCAATGCAGTGATGACACATGAAGACTCTTTCTTTGAATCGCTTAATTGAGCGACAAGATTCTCGTTAGAAGATTCTAACAGTTTCTTGTCTTCAATTAATCGTTTCTTTTCTTTAGCGAGAGTCTTAGTAAATTTGTGCAATTCTAGATACTGACTAAAAAGATCATCATAAGAAGGTTTAGAGTCAGAGTCAGAATCAGATGATATCTCATTAGATGCTTTGGAAGCAAAGCAAACTTGAGCAGTCTCCTCTTCGGTCTCAGTTTCGGAATCTGATGAGTCACTCCAGGTGGATGCCTTTAGAGCACGTTTCCTTTGTTTGGGTTCTGAGACGAGTCTATTTTTGTTCCGCTCCTTGTCAGGGTATTTAGTAGTTTGTTTTTCTTTGTTTGGGCAGTCATATGATAGGTGTCCGAGTTTGCCGCATTCATAACATTTAATGTCATTTGACTTGTTTTTATTTCTCTTAGATGTATTGCCCTTGTTTTTATTTCTAAATGACCTTCTCATAAATTTTCTTAGTCCTTTAGCCAATAAAATTAGGTCGTCGTTATCCGATTCGGAATCACTATCATCTACGTGATCGGAGGGAGGGGAGACGTATTCATTTGATTTAAAAGCAATGGCTTTACCTTGTTTAGATGATTCCGATTTCTGAATGGTGAGTTTATTTTCATAAACTTTAAGTGAACCGATTAGTTCTTCCATCTTTATTGATTTAGTCTCCTTTCTTTCCTCTATCGTAGTCACTTTAGGATCCCATTCAGAAGGAATGCTTCATAGGACTTTCTGTACCTTTTCCTACGTAGTAAAAGCCTTACCAAGAGACTCAAGAGAGTTGTAGATGTTAGTCAAACGAAGATCCATATCTACTATAGACTCATTAGGCAATAATTTAAAAGACTCAAGTGTGGACATGAGCATGTTAATTTTTGACTCTTTTACTTGACTTGTGCCTTCGTGTTTCATTTCTAGTATCCTCCACATTTCTTGTGCACTCGAACAGTTTGACACATAACTAGACTCACTTTTACTTAATCCGTTTAAAAGCAATTGCATGGCCCTAGCATTCATACTAAGTTTCTTTTTATCATCACTCGTATATTCTTGTCTAGTTTTAATAACTTCTAAAGTAACTCCGTCTACAGTGGATACATTAGATGGGACATAAGGACTATCTTCAATGATTGACCAAAGATCTATATCTATAGCCATAAGAAAAAGCTTCATCCTAAGTTTCCACTGAATAAACGACTCACCGTCAAAAAGTGGAGGCCTTTGGCTCGACATACCTTCTTGCTCGGTTTTGAGATTTGTGGATGCCATCTCACTGAATCGTTGGATTCCTTGAAGTGAGTATTCCTGCTCTCTGATACCACTTGTAGGATCTGAAAGGCACCACTAGAAGGGGGGGGTTGAATAGATGGTGCGGAAAGTGTGCTTTTTAAAATTTCTTTAAACTTGAACAATTCAAGTTCTGAAAACAGATTCTGTTTTCAGGACCAGTTTTAAAACGTTTTTAAAACTAGGTTAGAGGTCTCCAAAAATTATGAAATTTTGAGAGAACTTAGCCTCAGATGTTATGAGGGTCCCCTAAAAATTTCAAATCAAAATTCCACCTTTAACCCCTTCAAAAACCGTTGGTACTCAGATTGTGCAAATCTGCCAGAAATGGTAGATGGTTTTGAAAAATTAATTCCTATTCGTGTGAACGTCCAAATGCTCTGAAAAGTTGACCAATAACTCCTTATATATTATATTTAAATGGTTTGAAACAGTTTTGGAAAATTCTTTTGGGAAGTAGGTCAAATACAATCAAAGTCTCAACCTTTGCAAGTCTGAAAATCAGACTGCAGTAGTCTCAGAACTTTTGATGTTTAGTTGACTTATACTTGTCCAAAAGGGTTGAAACTTGTGCCAAATTAACCCTAGAACGTGTAAGTATGTTTCTTGAAATTTTCGTAATTTTTGAAAATCGTTTACTATTTTTACGGATGCGAACAAGAAGGATAAACAGTGCAGTAACTGAAACGTAAATGCAGAAAGTAAATGGCACCAAGAATTTTATACTGGTTCGGTTATAAACAACCTACTCCAGTCTTCAAGGAACACCTTCCTTGGTTCACACTAATCACACACACGCAGTACACCTTACCGCAGGGTTGATAGAGTTACACCTAACTCCAACCCTTTACAAACCTTGTATGACGAGTACAATTCACACGAACACCACCACCTTGCTAGAATGAAGATTGATCACACCTTGATCAATCTTTACAAAGATGTATGAATGGTGATTTATCTCAAGCCTATTCATGATTGAAAGATATGAAAAACAATAGGCTTTACAAGAAAAGAGAAAGAAAGAAGATGTAGGAGAAGAAGAGCTTGGCTATTTGATCTCTTTAGAATGCAATGCTTGTTGTTATTTTTGTTTGATCTCCTCTCTTCTCTTTTAATGTTGCAGCCGTCCCCTATGGTAGTCTCCCCCTCTTGAAAATTATCTTTTAAGTCCTTGAGAGAGTGTAAGACATCATTGTGACAATGCCTTGCTTACTTGGCATCTTCCTATTGGATCATCATTTAGTCTTCGCTTACTTGGCACCTCCTTATTGGCTCAATGTTGTCAACATGATGACATGGAAAAAATCTGAGATTAACACTTTAAACATGTGCTAATATCAATCATAAAATTATTTCCATAATGCATAAGATTGTCACATAAATTGCAAGACAATATTTCTCCAAAAATTGGTAAGAAAATCGTCCATTATGATCATGCACATGCTGAAATTTCAGCATGTGTATCATTCATCTTTTATTCAAATTATTGCCTATTTTGCATTGATTTAATCCAACAATTCAATCATCATTTATTGTGCAATATTCTCATCTTTTATGGAATAGACATTAGACAATAATATGACTTAAATTTCGGCCATGCACACTCCTACACAGGCTGAAATTTTCAGCATGTGTGATATTCAAATATATCACCACTTTAATTCCATAAAATATTTAAAACACTTCCATATTGTCTTCTAATTAATCCACCTTAATCAAGACATAAAATATGAGTCATATTAATGAAAAAATCGGCCAGCACTAATTCTACATGCTGAAATTTTCAGCATGTGTTTCAAATGAGACAAAGTTTGAAACCTTACCTTTTGTAGCTTCTTTCTTTAAGTCACCAACTTTGTATGATTGATTCTTGACCAATCAATATGCCAACAAGGCTCCACATATGCTCCATCTCAGCTGTAGGGGCGTGTATACATGTATATGCATGTGCTGAATTTCATTTTTGCTAACTTTGTAAAATAGTGCACATTTAATAATACACACATGTAATATTCCAATCAGCCCTTAATTTAATTTTCTAGAACACTTTAAGATGTATATCATATGTAAAAATTGTCTAGATACATGTCACATGATGTACAAGAAAAACGTTCCATGTTATGTGCGTAGAAAACCGAATTTTCGATATTTATCGATTACCTGATTTTTCTCTAATTTAAATTCCAACTTTTGCACATGTTATATATATTATGTTATACATAATATATATAATATATACTTTAAATCTTAGCAATTGGCTGGTTTAAAGTGGTACCATTAGCATGTGACAAAATTAAACTTGGAATCTTCACATTTTGGCCTTAATGTGGAGTAATTTGTGTGTCCCAACATGGAAAGTATTTTTGGCTGAATGTGTCATGTATAGCACGAAATTTACACCATATTTTGATGTATATGGGCTGGCCATTTATTTATGGAAAGTACGTGACAAGTTGGCGAAGTTTCGGTATTCGCCCGATACGACAAATTTCGGTTTAGAACCTTTTATCGTGTCGTATTTAATTTGTCATCACCATATCTTATATCATATGATATAAGACCTGAATATACTTATAAATATGAGTTAAGTATAGTGGTGTGACGTTAACGTACGTACGTAATATATAACGTGTCGGTAGTACGTTGGAATACATGTGTATGTGCCTTTATTTAAAAAATCTGAAAATATGTATAATATATGTGTATTTGGCGTGTACATTAATGATGGAGAGGAGGAGAAGACTTTCCTTCCTTAGCCTTGTTGCCTTTGTGCCTTTTCCAAATGAAGCTTCCTTTAATGAACTACTTAGTTTATTAAACTAAGTACTTCACTTAATGAACTAATTTAGTTCATTAATGGTGGCACCTGAAAATAGTATAAACACAACAAATGTTTGCCATATGATGTAAGCTTTAATGCTTCATGGCTCGTTAGTATGGCAACATAATATATAAGCTAAATAAGGCAAGTAATGGCAAGTTATCATGCATACATGTACACATTTATATATGTTTATGCACGTTTATATATATGTATACATTCAAGACACTTATTTTGAAATCACTCAAACCCCCTTATCTTTACAGCGTACCTGTCCTTTGTCAGATCCTTGATCTATATATATATCATCACTTAATGAAACAAGATCATTTCTTAAATAAGAGTTTGTTACTTAGAACAGAATATAACATCAAAGGACTGCAACTTATTTTAGTGAATAGCATAATGAGGGTCATTACATAAGATCTATGAGCTCATCATAACTTTGGACATCACGTGTTCCTTCATGCATCAATGATCAACACTTAATGCATCAAGATCATAACCTAACAAAATCGTTACTTAATACAGAACATGACAATATAAGACCGTAACTCGCATTCAATTCGTAACATAACAAGAATCATAACTTAATGAAGTCATACTTAGGATTTACAAGGTCATAACAACTTAGTCTAAGTATCATGTGTCACTACACAATGACTCCACAAACGTGATATGCATGCATATGTACGTGTGATGAATCATGATAAAAATGAGAATATGGCCTTTCCATGCTTGTCATCAAATCATCATCGTCGTAAAACAATAGAGTGTTCAGATCTATGTCCCGGATCTGAGGCGGTACGTCATCTCTTCTTGTCGGGTCTATTATGTCCGGGCCCGCACGACCTCTTGTTTCTCTTTGTCAGGTCTATTATATCCAGACCCGCACGGCCTCTTATTTTTCTTCGTCGGGTCTATTATATCCGGACCCGCACTGCCTCTTATCAGATCACTTAACCCTGATCTGGTGGGTTCATACTGGCCAAGCTCATACTCACACACGGTACCGGTGGGGAATCATTTCTTTCAAAAATCATCTTTTGAAAATGCTTTTCATCTTTCTTCCTCATAAAATCATGTCGTGAATCATGTACGTGACGATGATGCAATGCATGTCATGTAACATGCAAACCATGGTCTAGTGCGTGTCATACACGAATAAATACGTCTCGTCGTCATGCTAGAAAATTTCCAGCTCAGTAACGTCAACTTCTCTTTAGTTATTTCCCATTAAGATACACATTCTAGGCCAATTGGTTCGCACGTACTCTTTTGTAAATGTCATAAGTGATTGCCACGCAAGTTTTAAGGAATTACGATGTCGATAAGGGGATCGTTTGTTCTTTTTCATAAAGCGGATACAAACTGAATTCTGGAATGACCAATTTTACTATAAAATTTATTATGACCAGTCCTTTATTCTTTTTCCGGAAATTCCAACTCTCCAGCTTAATAATCTCATTGGACTAGTATCCTACCAAAATTGAGCCCAAATGCATTTTTCTAAGATTCAATTTCAGATCATGCAACATGATACACAATCTCTGTCAATCCATCGCATTTTAGTCTGACTCATTTTACTAGGAAATTCATTAAAAATAAACCATAACTCCTCTTGACAAAATTCCAACTCTCACCTTTACTTTATTGTTAGGGTTATCTTCATACCGAAAATTAGTTAATTTGCATACCTCTAAGGTCTATGTCCATGCTACTAAACACGTTATTCAAATTCTGTCCAGTACAACGTTTTCAGCAGGACCAGTCTCACTAGAAAATTAATTAAAAACAAACCGTGGCTCCTTTTAATGAAATTCAAACTCTTACATCTCATAAACATGTGAGACTAGTAACATACCGAAATTCAACAGATTTGTAAGTTATTAAGGCCCCATTTTTGATTTAACGAAACAGCCTCAAGTTTCTGTCCAAATTCCAGAAATTTTCCTGGTGGTCATATGTTCTTCCTAAGTGTCCTTATATTTCATTTCCGACATGAACACTTAGTATAAAAATGTGGGGTATACGCACCCCTCTATCAACAATCCTATTTCGGTGCATGCAAGAAATTAAGGAATCTAAGAGCATGTTATGCGCAACACACCACAAGACCCTAGACTTATCTTCATTTCCTACTAAGTTAGCTTGTCTTATTAAAAAATCACTCTCATTCCCCTTCACCCCTCCCACCGTGAGCTCTCCTTGGAGAAAAGAAAGAATCTTTAACTTGTTTATCTTAGTGTAACACATAATGAGACATATAACCCCAAAAGATTTTACCTTTGAAACAAGATTTCACTCCTACACTATAAATGACCATGGCCGAAAGTTTTGGCCTTCAACTTAGCATAATACAACCAAGATTAAATCTTAAGTATATCTAGCCATTCATTCACACACTTTCACATTCAAGCCTTAAAGAGCATAGTGTACTTGCCTTCTTTGCTTACTCTTCTTGGTGGTGTAGAAAAGTGGAAATCTTTCTCTTCTCTATGCATGCATTCCCACGGTGGTGAAGAGGAAGAAAGGAGCAAGATTAATTCACATCTTCAACTAGAATATACCCTTAGAAAAAGGCTAGATGACTTACCAAAAGAAGCTTGAGTGGTTTCCAAGCTTCTCCAACTTAGAATCCTTAAAAGCTTGAGTCTTGAGCCTAATGACCATGGGAGGTCACGGTTGTGAACAAGAAACATAGTCTCATAAGTTTCATTCTCATGAAGATGTGAACAATTTCTCAAGAGGTTAAGACCCTTACCTAATATCCCTTAGTCCTTGGATAAGCCTAGACTTCCTTGCTTGTCTCCTTGGCCGAATATCTTGAAGGGAAGGGAAGGAATAGAGCTCTCTTACACTTGAAGTTCTTAAGGGTTTCAAGTGTGATATTGGAGGGAGATCTTTTTCTTTTTTTGGCTAGGTTTAGCCGTTGGAGAGGGAAAAAGGAAGGGGTGGAAATCTTACCCTAGTTTGGTTAATGGTTTAACCTTGATCCACTTGTTAACCTTGGTTACTTTTGACTAACCAAGGTTACTTTTTCCAATCATAGTTACTTTTTGAAACTAACCCTAGTTACTTTTTGTTAACCTTGATTAGTTAAGCTAGGTTAGGTTATCCTTAATTATGATAGGAAGATGGCCTTCTTTATTGGCCTCTTCCCTTTAATTAATCCGGCGGTTGGGGGCTTATAATGCCCTCAACCAAATTAAATTCTCTTTTCCTTCTTTTTCTTTATTTAGCATATTCATTCATTTGTTTATTTGGAAAATCATAACATAGGAAAAATGTGATATGCCTTCCTTGGGCTGTTAGCCGAAATTTACAAGGCCTTGGGCGAAAATTGGGCCTTTTCCCTTGATCCAATATTCACTCTCAAGTGCTATATGCATACTGGTCATTGATTCAATTACATTGTAATTAAGATAAATCATGAGTACAAAAGGATCTCTATTGGGTTACAACACATCATTCCACTATTAACATTATAAAAATGCTCAACTTTATTACTGTTAATCAATGTTTCTAATGAGACTAATATTGTCGGCCTATTTTGATAAATCTAAATTCAACATCTTATCTATAACAAAACTCCTTTGTACGATATTCTTCGCTAAACTCTACTGATCATAACGCTCATAAATCCTCTCTTAGTAATTATTATAAATTATTTTTTAAAACTACAATCCCAACTTAGACCTAACCATGTTCTGACACTACAGTCCAAAGTAGAGACATGGGTCCACTTCATTTTACATTAATGGTATCGGGTCCCTTGCTACTACTACGGTGGAATAGTCAAAGTAACCGCGTGGCACATCTAAATTTATACAGCAACTGACGCATGTGGTAGGACATCCTGGTTAACCATGCAATTTATAAAATTTAATTGTTTATTATTCAATTAAGGTTACTATGATCATGGCAAAGGGGATGTGCAAGAGTTATGATCAAAACTTAAATAGGGCAAGTAAGTAAAATCGTATGGCATTCTCTAGGTATACGGGTCCATTAACTGACTGTCCTCTAAAGTTTAGGGTCATAACTTATTCCTATGGTCTTTCTTAGTATCATCATTTCTTAAGTCTAAGATCATGTCTTATTTCAAAAATCATACTTAGTATATGATCATCGCTTATGACTAAGATCAGTACTTACATTCAAATCCTCGCCTAACGTTCACATCAGCTCTTAATCAAAATCGTCACTTATGTCTAAGATTGTGACTTAAAGACAAAATTGTATCTTAACTTCTAAGATCATGGCCCAAATCTACGTTTCCGCCGTGGATCTAGAGTCATGCTCTGATACCACCTGTAGCAACCTGTCCCGAGCCCTAGTACTCAAAACAACTCACCCGCCATATTTCGCTAAGGAAGATACAAGGCGTCGAAATCGAAACAAATACATGCCAGCGGAAGTCAAAATTTAAAACATCGAAATAATCATAATCATTAATATCAATGTCTAGGGAAATCTAAATCCAATACAAATGTCAAACGTAGATATAACTAAATCTCCAATGTACATAAACCTCGAGTAGCGAAAATAGTTGTCTCTACTAAATCCTCAACGTGTCACATCAGAATATCCTTAATCCCGAAACCTCCATTCTTGATCATCCTCGGGTGTACCAACTCAATTACCTGTCTATCTGCAAAAAAAATGTTAAGGCGTAGTTTGAGCGACAAGTCGCTCAGCAAGTAATTCCACTATACTTACGATGGGATCATACACGGAGAAGCGAGTGTGATAAAAATATATAACAATATAAAATAATAACATGCTTCTCTTCGCAAGTAAATTTACAATTCTGCTCCTAACATACAAAAGCAAATAGAGCAAATAGACCCAACAAAGTACAAAACAAAGTCCAATTACATATGTAAAAAAGTCCAATAACGTATATAACAAAGTCCAATTAAGTACGTAACAAAGTCAATTAGTGTTATTCCAAACTAAAATCAATGATGCAATTTTTCAAAACCGATGCGATACGATAAAAATCAATTTTCGATATTAAAATTCAATTTCCAAAACATCCATTTTCCAATTTCCAAAAACAATTTCAAATGTTCAACATGATATGATATGGTACGATGATCGATTACGATACGATATGATGTTCGATGCGATACGATACAATTTCCAATATGATATGATACGATACGATATTTCGATCATCGATACCAATACGATTCCAATGCAATAGCCATGGATTTTACCTTACAAATTGTAGAGAAAAAGGGGTTTGAGTGATTTCAAAATATACGATTTAAATGTGCTTAAAAACGTGCATGATATAAATGTGGATGACATATTGCATATAACCTGCCTTATATAGTTCATATATAATGTTGCCGTACCAACATGCCATGAAGCATTAAAGCTTACATCAAATGGCAAACATTTGTTGTGTTTGTACTATTTTCAGGTGCTACCATTAATGAACTAAATTAGTTTATTAAGTGAAGTACTTAGTTAATTAAACTAAGTAGTTCATTAAAGGAAGCTACATTTGAACAAGGCACAAAGGCAACAAGACTAAGAAAGGAAAGTCTCCTCCTCCTCTCACCACACATATATGGCACGCCTATATATACATAAATATATATATTTTCAGATTTTTTGAAAAAGGCACATACACATGTATTCCAACGTACTACCGACACGTTATATATTTTACGTACGTACGTTAACGTCACACCACCATATTTAACTCATATTTATGAGTATATTCAGGTCTTATATCATATGACATAAGTCATGGCGATGACAAATTAAATACGACACGTTAAAAGGTTTTAAACCGAAAATTGTCGTATCAGGCGAATACCGAAACTTCGCCAACGTGTCACGTACTTGCCATAAATAGATGGCCATTCCTTACACCTCAAAAATACCTATTATTTTCGTGCATATGATGTTATTTCCAGCCATAAAATCATTCCATGTTGGCACACACAAATCACCTCACATTAAGGCCAAATTGTGGAGATTCAAATTTCAATTTTTTCACATGTAAATGGCGCCACTTTAGACCAGCCAAGTGCTGAAAAATAAAGTTTATATTATGTATATTATGTGTAACAAAATATATAACATGTGCAAAAAGTTAGAATTTAATTAGAGAAAAATCGGGTAATCGATAAACATCGAAAATTCGGTTTTCTACGTACACAACACATGGAACGTTTTTGGCACATCATACGACATGTATCTAGACATTTTTTACATATGTCATACATCTTAAAGTGTTCTAGAGAATTAAATTAAGGGCTGATTGGAATATGCCATGTGTGTATTATTAAATGTGCACTATTTTACAAAGTTTGCAAAAATAAAATTCAGCACATGTATATACATATCATACACGCCTATACAGCTGAGTTGGAGCATATGTGGAGCCTTGTTGGCATATTGATTGGTCAAGAATGAAGCATACAAATTTGGTGGCATAAATGAAGGAGCTACAAAAGGTAACATTTCAAACAATGTCACATTTGTAACACATGCCGAAAATTTCAGCATGTGTGCTTTATAATGGCCGAATTTTAACTCTTGATGAACAATATTTTACCATCTTGAATCATGAGGATTAATTGAGGATGTTATGGTAATGTTTTGAATTAATTATAAAATTAAAATGGTGATATTTTTAATATCACACATGCTGAAAATTTCAGCATGTGTGTAATGCATAGTGGCCGATTTTTAGGTCACATTGGGGTCTAATTTTTATTCCATACATGATGAGAATATTGTATACTAAATGGTGATTGAATTATCTTTTGATTTCAAGAAATAAATCAAGGCAAACTTGGCAACATTTTGAATAGAATACAAATGTTTCACATGCTGAAATTTCAGCATGTAAAGTGTCATCATGGCCGAATTTTTCATGCCCTTTTGGAGTTATTTGTCTTGCTTGATTTGGGTGATAATCTTATGAGTTATGGCAACTATTCTATGTTGATTTTGGAACATGTGTTTAGTGGAATTCTCAGATTTTTCAAGTCATCAAATGATGACAACATTCAACCAATCAATGCGTGCCAAAGTAAGCAAAAGTTAAATGATCATCCAATGCGGAGGTGCCAAGTAAGCAAGATCATGTCACAATGATGCCACACATTCTCCCAAGGACTTAGAAGATAATTTTCAAGAGGAGAAAGCACCCAAGGGGGCGGCCAACACATGTTAAAAAGAAGGAAGAAGAGCAAAACAAGAACAAGAACAAGAGTTGCAAATTCAAAGATCAAAAGTGTTCTAGCCTTCTTCTTCTACACTTCTTTCTTTCTTCTTCTTAAAAGCCTATTGTACTTATATTCATATTCTTGAATAGGCTTATCTTAGACCACCACACATTCTTTATCTTTGTAAAAGATTGATCAAGGTGTGATCAATCTTCAATCTTGCAAGGTGGTGGTGTTCGTGCGCAATTGTATTTATCATACAAGGTTTGTAAAGGGTTGGAGTTGGTGTGTAACTCCATCAACCCTGTGGTAAGGTGTTTTTGTGTTGTGTGATTAGTGTGAACCGAGGAAGGTGTTCTTCGAAGACTGGAGTAGGTTGTTGATAACCAAACCAGTATAAAATTCTTGGTGTCATTTACTTTCAGCACTGATTTTCTATTTCAGCACTGGTTACTGTTTTTAATCACGCTCGTAAAAATAGTAAACAAATTTCAAAAATTACGAAACTTTTCGGGAACATAGCAACACGTTCTAAGGTTCTTTTGGTAAAAGTTTCAACCCTTTTGGACAAGTATAAGTCATCCAAACGTCCAAAGTTCTGAGACTAGTACAGTCTGATTTTCAGGCTTGCAAAGGTTGAGATTTTGATCATATTTGACTAACTTCTCGAAAAATATTTTCAAAAATGTTTCAACGTATTTAAATATAACTTATAAGGGGTTAGTGGTTAAAATTTCAGAGCAATTGAAGTTAAGTACAAATAGGAATAAATTTTTCAAAACAGTCTACCATTTCTAGCAGATTCGCACAATCTGACTACTAACGATTTTTGAAGAGGTTAGAGGTTGAATTTAAATCTGAAATTTTTAGGAGACACTCATAAGATCTGAGGCTAAGTTCTCTCAAAATTTCAGAATTTTGGAAGACCTACAACCTAGTTTAAAAAACGTTCTAAAACTGGTCCTGAAAACAGAAACTGTTTTCAGAAGTTGGTTTCTTGAGGCAAAACAATTTTAAAAAAACCACACTTTCCGCACCAACTATTCAACCCCCCTTCTAGTGGTGCCTTGCAGATCCTACACAAATGACTTATATGGTAAGACTTACGAATTGATCCCCCAATGGTCAAATATGCCACAGACGTTCTATCGAAATAGTCAAATATGCCTGGGCGCTCTAATTGGCGGTCAAATATGTCCCGATGCTCTATCAAAATAGTCAAATATGCGCGGACACTCCTTTTTTTGTGACCAATCCGGCTTAACAATATATTTCAAGTGTAGGGGTGAATTTTCAAAAATATGCAAATGCAACTTTTCAAAATTATTTCCAAGTAACCAAGGTTAGTCCAATTTACCAAAAAGTGCCAAAACGTCAAATTTGCCAAAATTACCAAAATACCATCCAAATAACACATGGTTTCCAAACAAATAATACAAATATACCAAAAAGTCTAAAATATCAGAACCGCCGTGTATGTATGCACATATATATGCCCACGTCCATACATACACGTATACGCGTAGTATGTACACGCTACTCACTCGGCCCACTTCTTCCCCACAATCAATGCCTATACAACAATTTAACCTACATAAAATCATACTGATTCCACCGACTTCGATTCATATAGTTATGCGAAATTGATTATATCCTAGGTTTGCTAACGTCCCTCAACCATTAATCCAATCGGCCATTATACAGATTTACACATGCAATTTACAACTCATAAAAATATGTGTGTATATAGGGAACATAAATGTAACATGTTCTATATGTTATTCATGTTTGAGAATCTGAATAATCATACCCTTTTCATCTTTCACAACACAAGGCCCTTTTTTTCCTTTACAAATCCACCTAATTCAATATATATACAATCAAATACTTGCCTACTATATACCAAATGCATAAGTGAATTTTATATGGTCATATTTCATTTGCAACCTTCGGCCACCAGCGCATCAACTCCTAAATTTCTCAAACGTTACCCATATTCTTCGGCCAACATATGTAACATATATATATATATATATATATATATATATATATATATATATATATATATTATATTGATATGATACCATTTTAAAATCAAACTCCCCCCTTTCTAATGGCCATTGGGCCAGTATTCCCTCAAAACAATAAATCACCTTTAATTTTTTCGTCACATGCTCACAGATCATATTAAATCTATATTTATATTAAATATATATAACATACAAACCTTATATAACATTAATATGGCATTTTTGCAATCCTAGTAACCCACTGGCCGAATTTCCTCTTAGCATTTGTAAACAAATTTCGGCCAGTGCACTTTTTCAAATACGACAACCATACGTATGCATATATACATATATAAACACGGCCATAAAACTTAGTGAATCTGGTACAGTATTCAGTTTCATATTTGTTTCAAACTGAGATAGATGATCAGCCAGATCAATTCTCCTACCCTAAGGTCTAGCATAGGGACTTTAAAGTCTAACGGAGCTGCAAAGGTGTTGATTTTTTTGTACAAATGAACTCCTATTTACGGTCTCATTGTATCTTGATGGATGAATGACTATCTGCTACATAGTTTCATTCTGAGGTCCCTCACTCAGATGCCCATTTGGCTTAAACTTTGGCGTCTAAGAACGAGATTCCTTTTGTTCCCCCTAACTGGGCTTGCCATCGAAGGGAGTCTTCACACCTTGATTGTTCATTTCCTGCTCCTTTCATCCATGTTCTTTTTCCGTTATCATCTCTCCCAGCTCCGGAGGACCCTCTGGCCTGACAAGAAGGATGAGAAGATTCAACGGCAAAGTCAGCGGGACGAGTAGCTGGATGTGTCACCGGCCTTCTTTAATGAGGTAAAGTGGAAGCCCCAACAGCGTTATCATTTTGCTTATTCAATTGCTGATCCTGAAACAAGAGCTTTCTAGAAGGAAACGATACTATGCTAAGATTTGCTCCTTAGTGTAAGGAGATCCACCGGGAGCAATCGCAGGAAAGATATCGTCTTCTGGTGGGGAATGATGTGACTGCTCTTGATGACACTGTTAGAAACAATCAATCCTGTACTAAGACGCAGTCGTTCGGTGTGTGCGTATGGAAACAGTAAAATAAACCAAACCCGGGACGAGTCGAGGACTCTGTCCTTAAGACGTATTGCTCCGGTATACTGTGCCTAACCGGCGTTAGCAGCCGTCTCCAAGGATACAACGGGTACCTGTTCAGTTGAGCAGCACTGCTGAACTTGAACTACCGCGAACCTTTGAGTGTCCTGACTTCTGTTGGACGTGATGCAGATGCTATGAGCAAAACGCAAACGTAGAGGATGAGTGTGTGTTCTGATTGCACACCCATCCTCTGTTTATATAGAGGGATCTATTGGAAATCGGTTTTCGCAGAAGGAATCGTGACCGTCGGATCATAACCGTAGATCGATTAGAGCCGTCAGATTAAAACCTCCTGGCGGTTTTGGAAGGTTTAAATTACAGCCGTTAGATGGAAAACCGATTCACAAGATTAAACCTGGAGCATTAGATGAAAACCACATTCGGTTAGGCGGTTAGGTTAGTTTGAATCTCAGCCGTTGGATCAAAGCTGTCTTTTCCGCCACCGTTAGATCAAAACCGTTTGATCTAATCGATTTAGAAGACCATTTAAATCATAACCGTTCGATTTAAACCATAACCGATCGTTTAAATGCCTAATCTGAGATTTAAGCCATAACTGTGATTTGATTTAAACTCAACCGCGGTTAACCATTTAAATCATACATACTGGACCGGACCCTGCAACGGAGAGCATTTGGGCCGCTACGCAGCTAGGCCCGAAGCCTTTTAATTATTTACAAAAAATAACTAATCAAAAAGCCCAAATAAATTTTCTCCAAAAAGATAGGAACCGGCTCGGCCCACGAGCGCACGAGCCACGAGCCATGAGCCCGAGCCGAGCCGGCTGGGCGAAAGGGCGGCGGCGGCGGCGCGCGCGTGTGGCACTTTCTGTAGGATCTGCAAGGCACCACTAGAAGGGGGGGTTGAATAGTGGGTGCGGAAAATGTGGTTTTTAAAATTAGTTTGCACCAAAAACCCAACTTCTAAAAACAGTTTCTGTTTTCAGGACCAGTTTTAAAACGTTTTAAAAACTAGGTTTCAGGTCTTCAAAAATTCTGAAATTTGGAGAGAAATTAGACTCAGATGTTATGAGTATCTCCTAAAAATTTCAGATTAAAATTCAACCTCTAACCCCATGAAAAATCGTTGGTGGTAAGATTGCGCAAATCTGCCAGAAACGATACACTGATTTGAAAAATTTATTCCTATTTGTACACAACTCGAAATGCTCTGAAAATTTAAGAACTAACCCTTTATATGTTGTATTTAAATGGGTTGAAACAGTTTTGAAAACTTCTTTTGGGAAGTTAGTCAAATACACTCAAAGTCTCAACCTTTGCAAGCCTGAAAATCAGACTGCAGTAGTCTCAGAACTTTGGACGTTTGATCGACTTATACTTACCCAAAAGGATTAAAACTTGTGCCACATTAACCCTGAAACGTGTGGCTATGTTTCCTGAAAGTTTCGTGAGTTTTGAAATTCGTTTACTATTTTTACGAACGTGATTAAAAATAGTAAACAGTGCTGAAACAGAAAATCAGTGCTGAAAGTAAATGACCCCAAGAATTTTATACTGGTTCGGTTATCAACAACCTACTCCAGTCTTCAAGGAACACCTTCCTTGGTTCACACTAGTCTCACACATGCAATACACCTTACCACAGGGTTGATGGAGTTACACACCAACTCCAACCCTTTACAAACCTTGTACGAAGAATACAATTCGCACGAACACCACCACCTTGCAAGAATGAAGATTGATCACACCTTGATCAATCTTTTACAAAGATAAAGAGTATATGGTGGTATAATACAAGCCTGTTCAAGGATAAGAATATAAATACAATAGGCTTTCAATAAGAAAGAATGAAAGAGAGTGTAGAAGAAGAGAGGCTAGCGTTTTTTATCTCAAAAATGTAATGCTTGTTCTTGTCTCTTGTTTTTGCTCATCTTCTTTCCTTTTAATGCCTTGTAGCCGTCCCCCTTGGTGTCTCCCCCTCTTGAAAATTGTCTTCTAAGTCCTTGGGAGAATGTAAGACATCATTGTGACATGATCTTGCTTACTTGGTATCTTCTCATTGGATGATCATTTAAGCTTTGCTTACTTGGCACTTCATGATAGGTTGAATGTTGTCATCATTTGATGACTTGGAAAATCTGAATATTTCACTCAAAACATGTGCCAAAATCAACATAGAATAATTTCCATAATCCACAAGATTGTCACATAAATTTAGCAAGACAAAATTCTCACAAAAAGAGGAATAAAATCGGTCATGATGAGGTTATTAACATGCTGAAATTTCAGCATGTGTTACTTAGTGAGATAATTCAAATAACTTCCATTTTCTTTGATTTTTCTGTTTAAAATAAATCATCAATTGATAGAAAATATCCTTATCAAATTGGAAATGAAATTTGGACACCCTTATGACCATAAATTCGGCCAAGACATATTGTACACATGCTGAAATTTTCAGCATGTGTGATATTCAAGAATTTCACAATTTTAATTCTATAAGTTATTCAAAATACTTCCAAATCATCTTCCAATCAATCCACCTTAATCAAGAAGTAAAATATGTCTCAAATAACATAGAAATCGGCCAGCTATAGTTCAACATGCTGAAATTTTCAGCATGTGTTTTAAAAGAGACAAAGTTTGAAACCTTACCATTTGTAGCTTCTTTCTTTAAATCACCAACATTGTATGATTGGTTCTTGACCAATCAATATGCCAACAAGGCTCCACATATGCTCCATCTCAGCTGTAGGTTGTAGGATCTGCAAGGCACCACTAGAAGGGGAGGGGGGTTGAATAGATGGTGCGGAATGTGTGCTTTTTAAAATTCCTTTAAACTTGAACAATTCAAGTTCTGAAAACAGATTCTGTTTTCAGGACCAGTTTTAAAATGTTTTTTAAAACTAGGTTAGAGGTCTCCAAAAATTATGAAATTTTGAGATAACTTAGTCTCAGACGTTGTGAGGGTCCCCTAAAAATTTCAAATTAAAATTCAACCTTTAACCCCTTCAAAAACTGTTGGTACTCAGATTGTGCAAATCTGCCAGAAACGGTAGATAGTTTTGAAAAATTAATTCCTATTTGTGTGAACGTCCAAATGATCTGAAAATTTGACCAATAACTCCTCACACACTATATTTAAATGGGTTGAAACAGTTTTGGAAAATTCTTTTGGGAAGTAGGTCAAATACAACCAAAGTCTCAACCTTTGCAAGTCTGAAAATAAGACTGCACTAGTCTCAGAACGTTTGATGTTTGATTGACTTATACTTGTCCAAAAGGGTTGAAACTTGTGCCAAATTAACCCTAGAACGTGCTAGTATGCTTCTAAAAGTTTTTATACTTTTTGGAAATCGTTTACTATTTTTACGAATGTGAACAATAAGTATAAACAGTGCAGTAACTGAAACGTAAATACAGAAAGTAAATGGCACCAAGAATTTTATACTGGTTCGGTTATAACCAACCTACTCCAGTCTTCAAGGAACACCTTCCTTGGTTCACACTAATCAAACACATACAGTACACCTTACCGCAGGGTTGATAGAGTTACACCTAACTCCAACCCTTTACAAACCTTGTATGTCGAGTACAATTCACACGAACACCACCACCTCGCTAGAATGAAGATTGATCACACCTTGATCAATCTTTTACAAAGATGAGTGAATGGTGGTTTATATGAAGCCTATTCAAGATTGAAAGATGTAAAGTACAATAGGCTTTTTACAAGAAAAGAGAGAAAGAAAATGTAGAAGAAAAGAAGCTTGGCAATTTGATCACTTTAGAATGCAATTCTTGGTCTTGTTTTTGTTTGTTCTCCTCTTCCTTCCTTATAGATTGCAGCCGTCCCTATGGAGCCTTCTCCCCTCTTGAAAATTTTCTTTTAAGTGCTTGAGAGAGTGTAAGACATCATGGTGACAATGCCTTGCTTACTTGGCATTATTCTATTGGATCATCATTTAGTCTTCGCTTACTTGGCACCTCTTTATTGGCTCAATGTTGTCATCAAGATGACATGGAAAAAAATCTGAGATTAACACTTTAAAAATGTGCCAATATCAATCATAAAATCATACCATAAGTCAAATATTTCATCATAAATTGCAAGACAAGAAATCTCTCCTTTTCAAGCTCAAAAAATCGGCCATAAGTATCTTGCCATGCTGAATTTTTCAGCATGTGCATTATGGAATAAAATTCAGATTATTTACCATTTTTCTTTGAATTTTTATCATAAAAATAAATCAATCATATATGGTAAATCTTGCTAACAATTGATGAATGAACTTGGACACAATATTGGTGAAGAATTCGGCCAGCACACCTTCACACATGCTGAAAAATTTCAGCATGTGTGATATGTAGAATATCACACTTAATTACCTTACATAATATTCAAAACATTTACATAACATCTTCAATTAATCCTCTAATAAAAAAATTGACAAAATATGTTACCTTAATCATGAAGACATCGGCTAAGATATGTGTAGTATGCTGAAATTTTCAGCATGTGACATAAGAGAGGTATATGGTGAATACTTACCTTTTGTAGCTTCTCTCTTTGATTTCTCAACATTGTATGATTGATCCTGGACAAATCAATATGCCAACAAGGCTCCACATGTGCTCCATCTCAGCTGTATGTAACGTTGGAATGTGTATATACATGTGCTGAAATTTATTTTTGTTAACTTTGTAAAATAGTGCACATTTAATAATACACACATGTAATATTCCAATCAGCCCTTAATTTAATTTTCTAGAACACTTTAAGATGTATATCATATGTAAAAAGTGTCTAGATACGTTTCACATGATGTTCAAGAAAAACGTTCCATGTTAGGTGCGTAGAAAACCGAATTTTCGATATTTATCGATTACCCGATTTTTCTCTAATTTGAATTCCAACTTTTGCTCATGATATATATATTATGTTATACATAATATATATAATATATACTTTAAATCTCAGCACTTGGCTGATTTAAAGTGGTACCATAAACATGTGACAAAATTAAAATTGGAATCTTCACATTTTGGCCTAAATGTGGGGTGATTTGTGTGTGCCAACATGGAAAGTATTTTTGGCTGATCATACCATGTGTAGCACGAAATTTTCATCAATTTTTGATGTATATGGGCTGGCCATTTATTTATGGCAAGTACGTGACACGTTGGTGAAGTTTCGGTATTCGCCCGATACGACGAATTTTGGTTTAAAACCTTTTATCGTGTCGTATTTAATTTGTCATCACCATAACTTATATCATATGATATAAGACCTGAATATACTCATAAACATGAGTTAAGTATAGTGGTGTGACGTTAACGTACGTACGTAAGATATATAACGTGTCGGTAGTACGTTGGAACACATGTGTATGTGCCTTTATTTAAAAAATTTGAAAATATATAGTGTATATATATATAAATGGCGTGTTTAATAAGATGGGGAGGAGGAGAGAACTTTCCTTCCTTGGCCTTGTTACCTTTGTGCCTTTTCCAAATGAATCTTCCTTTAATGAACTACTTAGTTTATTAAACTAAGTACTTCACTTAATGAACTACTTTAGTTCATTAATGGTGGCACCTGAAAATAGTATAAACTCAACAAATGTTCGCCATATGATGTAAGCTTTAATGCTTCATGGCTCGTTAGTACGGCAACATAATATATAAGCTAAATAAGGCAAGTAATGGCAAGTTATCATGCATACATGTACACTTATGCACGTTTGTATATATATATATATATATATATATATATATATATATATATATTCAACGTTTATATATATATATATATATTCAAATTTTTTATTTTGAAATCACTCAAACCCTCTTATTTCTACAATCTCCCCCTTTTGATGATTTTCAAAATAACTAGTGTACATGATTTAAGTGCTATCTCTCCCCCTTGAATTATGCACAGATTTGAAATTTGAATTTCGAATTTCAAATCCGGCTCCCCCTTGATTCATGCAATTAAGATCAATCAGTGATCAATCAGTGTCTCTCTCCCCCTTAAATCATGCTTCTCTCTCCCCCTTTATTTTGGAAAGTTAATCAAAAGATTCCTGTCAAAAAGGAAAGTAAATCAAATAATATCAGATTAAATCACATCAACGGGAATCATGCCTAATTTAGAACGGAGAGTTTCATATGTGGCTTGATTTAAGGCCTTTGTAAATATATCCGCTACTTGTGATTCTGTGCGTACGTGATCTATGACAATATTACCATTGTTAACGTGATCACGAAGAAAGTGATAGCGTACTTCTATATGCTTAGCCTTAGAATGTAACATGGGGTTCTTAGACAAATTGATGGCACTCATACTATCACAATATATAGGAATCTTATTTACGATAATTCCAAAGTCCGAAAGTTGTTGTTTTATCCACAACAACTGTGTGCAACAAAGGCTAAGAGTCATGTACTCAGCCTCAGTAGTGGACAAAGTAACACTTGCTTGCTTTTTGGAAAACCATGAAATAAGAGAATTTCCTATAAATTGGCAGGTTCCGCTCGTGCTTTTTCTATCTATTTTGCAGCCACCATAATCTGCATCAGTGTAAGCATGTAAGTCAAATGTAGAATCCTTATCGTACCAAATACCTAAGGTGGGCGTGTGCTTAATATAACGGAATATTCTTTTTACCGCATTTAAGTGTGACACCTTGTGTTGACTTTGAAAACGAGCACACATGCATACGCTAAACATGATGTCAGGCCTACTAGCAGTTAAATATAGTAAAGAACCTATCATAGATCGATATAATCCATTATCAACGTCTTTACCATGTTCGTCTTTGTCTAATTTAGTAGTAACACTCATAGGCGTGGGGGATGGTTTCAAATTTTCAAAATTGAACTTCTTGATCATGTCATTTACATACTTAGCTTGGCTTATATGAATTCCTTTACTCGTTTGCTTAATCTGCAAGCCAAGAAAATAATTAAGTTCACCAACCATAGACATTTCAAATTCAGCTTTCATACAATTTTCAAAATCTTTAACGAATCTATGTGAGGTAGATCCGAAAATAATATCATCTACGTAGATTTGAATAATAAGTAAATCTGATTTTTCTTGTTTCAAAAATAGTGTACTATCTATAGTACCATGTTTAAAATTATTTTCTAAAAGGAAAGTAGCAAAACGATCATACCATGCTCTCGGCGCTTGCTTTAGGCCATATAGTGCCTTCTTTAGTTTGTACATGTGATCTGGATGTTTCAAATCTTCAAAACCGGGTGGTTGCTTCACGTATACTTCTTCTTGTATGAATCCGTTTAGAAAAGCACTTTTGACGTCCATTTGATACAATTTAAAATCTTTCATGCAAGCAATAGCAAGTAAGAGTCGTATAGCTTCTAAACGTGCTGCGGGTGCAAATGTTTCATCGTAGTCTATTCCTTCTTCTTGGTTATATCCTTGAGCTACGAGTCTTGCTTTATTTCTAACGACCTTTCCTTCTTCATTCATTTTATTCCTAAATACCCACTTTGTGCCTATTATTGTCTTATCTTGTGGTCGTGGTACTAAATCCCATACATCATTTCTAACGAATTGATTAAGTTCGTCATGCATAGCATCAATCCAAGATGAATCACTCAAAGCATCATGCACATTTTTGGGCTCAATTTCAGAAATCATAGCATGAAATTCATTTATTTCATCCGAAGTGATTCTTCTACGTGGTCGCACACCGTGAGTGATGTCGCCTATGATGAGATCATGTGGGTGATCTCTATGCCATCTTGGTTGATTATTTTCTAAGTTATCATGCATTTCTATATGATCATGCATTTCTAGTGTCTCATTCATCTCATGCATATCAAAAGAATCATTATCTTCATCCAAAACGGGTTTCAATTCAAAATCATCGTCATATTCCTTATCTTTATCAATCTCTCCAAATTCATTGAATTTAACATGAATAGATTCTATGATTTGTCTAATGAGATGATCATAACATCTATATGCTTTTGAATTTATGGAATACCCAACAAAAATGCACTCAATTGATTTGGATTCAAATTTATCTAAATTATCTTTTGTATTCAAGACAAAGCATTTGCATCCAAACACACGAAAATAATCAATCTTAGGCATGCGATCATTCAAAATTTCGTAAGGCGTCTTATTTGTTTTCTTTCTTATAGATAGGCGATTTACAATATAGCATGCACAATTTACGGCTTCCGCCCACAGAAATCTAGGCAATTTATTTTCGCAAAGCATGGTTCTAGCGATTTCTTGTAGTGTGCGATTCTTTCTTTTTACTACTCCATTTAATTGTGGAGTTCTAGGTGGCGAAAACTCATGTTTAATTCCTTTTTCTTCACAAAACGAAATCATCTCTTTATTTTTAAACTCACCGCCTCTATCGCTTCTTATTCTTTTCACATTTACGCCGTATTGATTTTCAAGTTGTTTAATTAATTTAGCAATTTCTGCGGCGCTATCATCCTTATGTGCAAGAAATAAAGTCCAAGTATAACGAGAGAAGTCATCAACAATCACGCATGCATAGTGACGCCCACCAAGGCTTGTAGTGCTACTAGGACCAAACAAATCGATATGCAATAGTTCTAGTATTCTAGTCGTGCTTATCTCATTTTTAGGCTTAAGTGACTCACGTGTTTGTTTGCCTTTTATGCATGATTCACACAACTGAAAGTTGTCTAAATCAAGCGTAGGCAATCCCCGTACTAGGTTCTTTCGTTGCAATTTTTCTAGTGTAGAAATACCTATGTGTCCTAAACGTCTATGCCATAAATTCACATTGGGTTCATTTGACATAAAACATTTAACTTTAGCGTCTACTACATCATCCATAGATAGTGTAAAGATATTTCCTTCTCGTTTTCCTTTTAAAACGGTTTCTCCATTTTTATTTATTATATTGCAATAAGGGTGAGTAAAACACACATTGAAGCCATTGTCAACAAATTGAGAAATACTCAGAAGATTGTAAGATAAGTTGCTTACCAAGAATACGTTGGAGACTTGAAGCGTATTCGGATTGCCAATCGTACCTTTTCCAATGATCTTGCCTTCATTGTTGTCTTCAAATGTCACGGATCTGCTTTTTATGACCTTCTTTAATTTAGAGAACAGGCTCGGGTCATCCGTCATGTGCCTCGAGCAACCACTGTCAAGGAACCACTTTATTGATGTGTCTTTCGATGAGTGGTCTCCCTCATTAGATGCCTTTGAAGCAAAGCAAACTTGAGCGGTCTCCTCTTCGGTCTCAGTTTCAGAATCTGATGAGTCACTCCAGGTGGAGGCCTTTAGTGCACGTTTCCTTTGTTTAGGGTCTGAGACGAGTCTATTTTTGTTCCGCTCCTTGTCAGGGTACTTATTAGTTTGCTTTTCTTTGTTTGGGCAGTCATATGATAAGTGTCCGAGTTTGCCGCATTCATAACATTTAATGTCCTTATCATTTGACTTGTTTTTATTTCTCTTTGATGTAGTGCCCTTGTTTTTATTTCTAAATGACTTTCTCATGAATCTTCTTAGTCCTTTAGCCAATAGGATTAAATCATCATTATCCGATTCGGAATCAATATCATCTACGTGATCGGAGGGAGGGGAGACGTATTCATTTGATTTAAAAGCAATTGTCTTACCTTGTTTAGATGATTCCGATTTCCGAATAGTAAGTTTGTTTTCATAAACTTTGAGTGAGCCAATAAGTTCTTCCATTTTATTGATTTGGTTTCCTTGCTTTCTTCTATAGCAGTCACTTTAGGATCCCATTCCGAAGGAAGGCTTCGTAGGACTTTCTGAACCTTTTCCTGCGTAGTAAAAGCCTTACCAAGAGACTCAAGAGAGTTATAGATGTTAGTTAGACGAAGATCCATATCTACAATTGACTCATTAGGCAACAATTTAAAAGACTCAAGAGTAGACATGAGCATATTAATTTTTGACTCTTTACTTGACTCGTGCCTTCGTGTTTCATTTCTAGAATTCTCCACATTTCTTGTGCACTCGAACAATTGACACATAACTAGACTCACTCTTACTCAATCCGTTTAAAATCAATTGCATAGCCCTAGCATTCAAACTAAGTTTCTTTTTATCATCACTCGTATATTCTTGTCTAGTTTTAATAACTTCTAAAGTAACTCCGTCTACAGTGGATACATTAGATGGGACATATGGACCATCTTCAATTATTGACCAAAGATCTATATCTGTAGCCATAAGAAAAAGTTTCATCCTAAGTTTCCAATGAATAAAGGACTCACCTCAAAAAGTGGAGGCCTTTGGCTCGACATACCTTCTTGTTCGGTTTTGAGATTTGTGGATGCCATCTCACTGAATCGTTGGATTCCTTGTAGTGAGTATTCCTGCGCTCTGATACCACTTGCAGGATCTGCAAGGCACCACTAGAAGGGGGGGGGGTTGAATAGATGGTGCGGAAAGTGTGCTTTTTAAAATTCCTTTAAACTTGAACAATTCAAGTTCTGAAAACAGATTCTGTTTTCAGGACCAGTTTTTAAAACGTTTTTTAAAACTAAGTTAGAGGTCTCCAAAAATTATGAAATTTTGAGAGAACTTAGCCTCAGACGTTGTGAGCGTCCCCTAAAAATTTCAAATTAAAATTCAACCTTTAACCCCTTCAAAAACCGTTGGTACTCAGATTGTGCAAATCTACCAGAAACGGTAGATAGTTTTGAAAAATTAATTTCTACTTGTGTGAACGTCCAAATGATCTGAAAATTTGACCAATAACTCCTCACACACTATATTTAAATGGGTTGAAGCAGTTTTGGAAAATCCCTTTGGGAAGTAGGTCAAATACAACCAAAGGCTCAACCTTTGCAAGTCTGAAAATCAGACTGCACTAGTCTCAGAACTTTTGATGTTTGATTGACTTATACTTGTCCAAAAGGGTTGAAACTTGTGCCAAATTAACCCTAGAACGTGCTAGTATGCTTCTGGAAATTTTTATAATTTTTGCAAATCGTTTACTATTTTTACGAATGTGAACAATAAGTATAAACAGTGCAGTAACTGAAACGTAAATGCAGAAAGTAAATGGCACCAAGAATTTTATACTGGTTCGGTTATAACCAACCTACTCCAGTCTTCAAGGAACACCTTCCTTGGTTCACACTAATCACACACACACAGTACACCTTACCGCAGGGTTGATAGAGTTACACCTAACTCCAACCCTTTGTTAGGTCCGAAATACACTCTAGAGGGGGGGTGAATAGAGTGTTTGGCTATTTTGCGGAATTTTCTCGTTTGCTCAACTCAAAAAGATATTCAAAATCAGAGCAAGAATGGGAGATGAGAAGTAGTGAATGAGTACACCGGATATAGAGTGGTTCGAATCGTAAATGATTCTACTCCACTACCACTTTGTTTCCAAAGTGGATTTTCAACAACTACTCTTCTTATTATGAACAATAAGAACAACCACAGCAACACTTACACTAACACTTTAGTGTAAGCAACAACAACAGCAACTTCTTGCACAAAACACACTTGTGCAACTACAACAACTATAGCTTCTTAGCAAGAACAACTTCTTGCTTCCTCACTACTTCAACAAAAGTTCCCTCAAGAACTTCTCACAGTGGGTTGAAGAGATATAGTAAGGTTCACACTTTCTCACAAGTCTAAGCACAAGCTAGATATCAAATAATTATGGTTCCTCTTGTGCTTGACTCTCTTTCTCTCAATATACAACAATGAAGATCAAAGGAAGCTAGACAAGCTTTGAACAAATTTACAAGTATGAGAGAAATATACAACAATGTAAAATGAAGCTAGATGATGTTGAAAGTGTGTAATTGCTTCATCCAAGCCTCCTCTATTTATAGATGAACTTCACCACGTTTTTGAGGCTCTCCACCAAGTCTTCATCTTCAAAAATGTCAGGACAATACCCAAATAGTCTCTAGCCACCCTATGGAGTGATTTGATCTTGGATATCCACCCTAAAGAATCTTAGACATGTTTACAATAGTCAAGGAAGCATGTAATAAGTTGGGTTAAAGTCCACAAGAAGTTTGAAGAAGATTGGAAAGAGAAAACCTTGAAAATCAACCTTGGATTTTATTCTAACGTTCAAAAAATTTGAATTCTGGAGGACATCGATCGATCGAAGTCCCTGAAAGGAGAGATCGATGTCCTCAGAAGATTTTTTCAAAATCCTGCACTGCCTGACATCGATCGATCGATGTCAGGGGCTGAAGTGACATCGATCGATCGATGTCACCTGGTTTAGAGACTGAAGTACTCAGTTCAACATCGATCGATCGAAGTCAGGGGATGAAGTGACATCGATCGATCGATGTCCTTGTGGTTGAGGGTTCGATGTCCTCAGTCAGACATCGATCAATCGATGTCAGGGGCTGAAGTACATCGATCGATCGATTGTCCCCAGTTTGAGAGATCGATGTCAACCAGTGACTTCCAATCTCAACCATCTTTGGACATAATGTGTTTTGCCCATCTTGCATCGAATATTAAACATAATTTCAACTCATTTAAAACATCTTTTTATCATTAAAACATTTTACAACTTAACAATCTCCCCCTTTTTGATGATTTCAAAACCACAATCCAAAAGATGTTTTTTTCATGATGATTTTTCAACTAAATTTGATATTCTACAACTCCCCCTTAGTTCATGCTCTCTTATCAATCTACCCAACATGCTCCCCCTCAAATTATGCATCAAGTTTTGTATCTTCATCATTTCAATATGTAAAGCATATCAAGAGACTTTATGTCATGGTATGCCAAATTCAACTTCTCAAGCAAAATTATGTGATGAAAGAAACGACCAGTTTAAGTTTAGCCATTTTGAATACCCATGCCTATCCAAATCATGCTAACATGTCCAACTAAATATACCAACACAATTCATCATGCCAAAACATATCATCAACTAGCATCCAAGGCTATATCAAGCTAAGACAAAACGATTCATGCTTACGTTATCATGCTAACGATACCAAAACATGCATGCCAATAATACCAAAAACAACTAAAAACTTCTCCCCTTTTTTGAAAGCATCAAAAAATACCAAGACGAAAATATAAAGGTCAGGAAGAAAATATCAAGTTTTGAGATACAGATGTAAACTCAAACTTGCAAAAACTAGCATAAGGACGAGGGAATGGTGAATCATCAAGAACTACTCCTCATCGGAGGAGAAACATAGTCCAGAGAGAGTGGCTTTGAGCTTTGCTTTCAACTTCTGGTACTTGGTCTTTTGCAAGTTTAGCTCAGTTTGGAGTGTCTTGACTTCAGTGTCCACTCTTGTTTCCTGCGATTTCAAGCGGTTTTGGAACGTCGTATAGCCTTTCTCCAAATCATCTATACGAACAGCCTCCGTGGTCAATTCTTCACCCCATTGACCAAGAGTGCGTTGAATGTCATTTATCTCGGCTTCAACATCGAAATCATCTCCGGAATCACTGTCTTCCTCCATTGGAGCTTTGCCTCGGGATGTAGGACTTTGAGGGTTAGGTTGGGGTTCAACGGTTGGCTCAATAGGGGTGTGGTGGTATTTCCGGCTCATTCTCAGCCTCATCTTCCTCCGGATCCTGAGCACCACCCCGTCGTTGCGCTTCCTTTCTTGACTTGAGAATTTGCTGGATGTTGGACTTCGTGTAATAATCCTTATTCGTAATAGCCTCTTCGTATTCAACATCCAGTACTAGATTTGAATTTCTCAATAATCTATATATCAGATTACTGTAAGGAAGTGCCTTCGATTTCTTGGTAACCGCCTCCAACACGTTTTCAAACAATACTTCTCCAAATTTACTTGCTCTCGTCTGGCTATGCGGTATGTGATGTAGAAGTCTAGGTTGCTGGGAAGTTTGGCTGATTTTCCATTTACACAAAACGTAACTATCGCAAGCAAAACTCTATAAATCAAAGGCATATCATTTGTGTTCTTTGTGGGGGGAAAGCCAAGAAAGGTTTTGACTTCATTTTCAGTCACTTGGTATTTGTTAAAATCCCACTTCCAAGGATCGAAATCTTTGAATCCCTCATTTGGTGCACCAAGAATAGCATTAATTTGTGCAGTGTGAAAAGAGACCATTTGACCATCAATAACTGAATTCAGAGAAAATGGATTTCCATTTAGATAGTCAATCCATAAGTTGGCATAGAACAACCGGGTATAACGAGTAGACATTGATCCCATCTCAGATGAATCCCATAAAAACATCCAGTTTTGAGCATACAACAAATCAATGATAGGTCTCAATTCTGCATTGCTCAAAATGTCCTCAACTTTGAGCAGTTTCGATGGAATAGTAGACCTATTGCTATTTTCCCATTCTGTGAATAATAATTGGGCTCTCTGAGATAAATGAGTGTATATACCTGATCCTAGAGGTGTAGCCAATGCATTTTCATATTCTCCAGTTTTAAGCCAGGGAAAATTTCGAATGTGAAGATTTTCTCTTACCTCACGGATTAGATGTTCTTGAGATGACTCTGGTTGCTTCCGCAATCCTGCTGTCCTTGAGCCAGTTGGAACATGTGGTTGATTTTCTCCTTGAGATGTCCTCTTCCTCTTGGGATGATTTTTGGTTCTTGGTGCCATTTGTGAGAATTAGGGCAAGAATTCTTTGAATGTGGTGATGGATTTTAAGGAATAAGTGTGGATTTAGACACTATTGAAGAGAAAAATGAGGCTTGAGGAAGATTTTTGCAATTTGGGGGTCGAAGATTATGTTTTTCGCAGGAGAGGGGTTAGGGTTCGAAGTATTGAAATAAAAGAATGAGGCGTGTTTGCAGTTTTAATAGACCCTATCCCGATGACATCGATCGATCGATGTCAGGGACTTCGATCGATCGATGTCCTGCACATCGATCGATCGATGTCTTTATAGACATCATTCTCTGGAATTTCTACATAGATCGATCTATGTATGCAGAATTCTGTAATTTTAATATTTTTTGATCCTTTAACCAATGTTTATCATTCCCAATCTAGTTCTAATTGATTCGAACGTCTCGGTGGGAAGGGATTTGGTAAAAATATCCGCCAGTTGGTCATTTGTTGGAACGAACTCAACGCATATCAATCCTTTTTGAATGCAATCTCTTATGAAGTGATGCCTCACTTCAATGTGTTTTGTTCTACTATGATGAACAGGGTTTTGTGCTATACTTATGGCTGAGGTATTATCACATAGAATGGGAACTTTGTCAAACTTAACATTGTAATCATTCAATGTGTTTGTCATCCAAAGTAGTTGTGCACAACATGAAGCGGCCGATATATATTCGGATTCCGCCGTTGATAGTGACACACTATTTTGTTTCTTAGAGAACCAAGAAACCAAGCAATCTCCAAGGAATTGACACGTCCCAGAGGTGCTTTTCCTATCAACAAGATTTCCGGCATAGTCGGAGTCACTATACCCTCTTAGATCAAAACATCCATTTTTTTGGATAAAACAATCAAAAATTCAAAGTTCCTTTTAAATATCTAAAGATACGTTTAACAGCAACTAAATGTGATTCCTTAGGCATACTTTGAAATCTAGCACATAAGCACACAGCATGCAAAATATCCGGCCTACTAGCGGTCAAATAAAGTAAACTACCAATCATACCCCTATATTTTGTTACCTCAACCGGCTTTCCTTTTTCGTCTTTGTCAAGCTTTATACTTGTGCTCATCGGAGTGCTCACACTTCTTCCATCCTCGAATTTGTATTTTTTGAGCAAATCCTTTGTGTACTTTGTTTGAGATATGTACACTCCATCTTGAGTTTGCTTGATTTGTAGACCAAGAAAGTAGTTGAGTTCACCCATCATGCTCATTTCAAATTCTCCTTCCATCAATTTTGCAAAATGCTCACAAAGAGAATCATTAGTAGCACCAAATATGATATCATCCACATAAATTTGAACAAGCAATTGATGGTTTCCTTGTTCTTTAATAAAAAGAGTAGTGTCGACTTTTCCTCTTGAAAACTCGTTTTCAAGTAGGAAGTTACTTAATCTATCATACCAAGCTCTAGGAGCTTGTTTAAGTCCATAAAGGGCCTTTTTGAGTCTAAAAACATGATTTGGATAATCATGATTTTCAAACCCCGGAGGTTGAGCTACATAGACCTCTTCTTGAATTATTCCATTCAAGAATGCGGATTTCACATCCATTTGATATAGTTTGAAATCCTTATAGCATGCATATGCTAATAGCATTCTAATAGCTCCTAACCTAGCTACGGGGGCAAAAGTTTCATCATAGTCTATGCCTTCCTCTTGCCTATAGCCTTGGGCTACTAATCTAGCTTTGTTTCTAGTGATGTTTCCTTTATCATCCATTTTATTTCTAAATACCCATTTAGTGCCAATTACGGGATGATCACTAGGTTTAGTAACTAATTCCCAAACATCACTTCTTTGAAATTGATTTAATTCTTCTTGCATAGCCAATACCCAATCTTCATCATTTATTGCCTCCTTTATGTTTTTAGGCTCAACTTGTGAAATAAAAGCATTTTCATTGAATTTTCTCCTTGTCATTATGCCTTGGCTAGTTTCACCTAATATCAACTCTTTAGGGTGATCTTTCCTATACTTATATGAATCCGGTAAATTTGAGGTATCGCCTCCTACTTCTTCATTTTCAACCTTAGGTTCAAGTGGATCAATCCTAAGGTCAATAACAATATTACCTTTTGGATTCTCAAATTTCTTTATATGGCTTACTTCAATTATTTCATCATCATCATCGTCATCATTAATGTCTGCTTTGTCCTCATTGAGTTCACTAAATTTTACATGAATTGATTCTTCAACTTTCATGCTTCTTTTATTATATACTCTAAATGCCTTGCTATTTTGAGCATAACCCATAAACATTCCTTCATCTGCTTTGAAGTCGAGTTTATCCAAGTTATCTTTGGTGTTAAGTATAAAGCACTTACAACCAAAAATCTTGAAATAACCAATATTTGGTACTCTACCTTTCCAAAGCTTATAAGGAGTCTTTTTGAGAAATGGTCTCAAATAAACTCTATTTATCACATGACAAGCGGTATTTACCGCTTCGGCCCAAAAATATTTGGGTAACTCAAATTCGTTTAGCATGGCTCTACTCATTTCTTGAAGTGTTCTATTTTTCCTTTCCGTAACACCATTTTGTTGAGGAGTTCTTGGAGCTGAGAAATTGTGTCCATACCCCTTGGATACACAAAATTCTTGAAATTCTCCATCAAACTCACCACCTCTATCACTTCTAATTTCCTTAATTGTGTCCTCTCTTTGATTTTCTAATCTTTTACAAAGCTTTATAAATTCTTGGCATGCATCATTCTTTTTAGCTAAGAACATTACCCAAGTGTACCTGGAGAAGTCATCTACCACCACAAAGGTGTAACGTTTTCCACTTAGACTTGCTGTACCAATATCCCCATACAAATCCATATGAAGCAATTGTAGAGGTTTGGTGGTGGAGATTTCACTTTTGGACTTGAAGCTTGTTTTAACAAGTTTTGCCTTTTGACAAATGTCACATAAGCTATGGTTTTCGAAATTCAATTTTGGAAGACCTTGGACTTTTTCATTTTTGCAAATCTCTTTGAAATTCTTAAAACTAATATGTCCAAGTCGTCTATGCCATAGTTGAGTCAAATCATTTTTGGCAACTAGGCAAGAAACATTTTGTGATATCAAATCATGTGTGCTAAATTTGTAAACATCATTTTTACGAATAGCTTCGAAAACAATCTTATCGTTCTTTTTCACAACACATTTTCTTTTCACAAACTCAATTTGAAAATTAGCATCACATAGTTGGCTAACACTTATCAAATTATACTTAAGCCCTTCTACATATAGTACATTATTAATAGTAAAGGAAGAATTACCAATTTCTCCGTGTCCAAGGATTTTGGCTCTCCCATTGCCAAAATGCACCGTTCCACCATCTTGGAGCTTGAGCTTGGTGAACAACGTCTTGTCTCCGGTCATGTGAGTTGAACATCCGCTGTCCATAAGCCATTTGGTTCCTTCTTCTTTGGCTACTCCATTTATCTTGAGAGCCTACAAAGCCAAAAGATGTATGCATTGGTACCCTTTGATGGTTGGGTCCTTTAGGGTTAGTTTTTCGACCCTTAGGCTTCCAAACGTATGTGCTCTCAAATCGAGCTCTACATGTTTTCTTTACATGTCCTAGCTTGTTGCAATAAAAACAAGTAGGTACAAGCTTTGGTTTAGAAGATGATAAATTTTTTTGTGATTTTCTATTGTTTGCCTTTTTCTTTAAGGACTTAGGTTTAATAGAGAAAGATGATGAGTTAAATCCTAAACCGGATTTATCATTTCCAATTCTTTGATTTCCAAGAAGTATGTCTAAGTTGTTTTTACCATTTGTTAGTCTTTGTAAGTCTAATTTTAGTTTTTCACATTCTTTTCTAATTTCTTCATTTTCAAGAGCTACGGTTTTATGCATAGTAAGTATGATATCATGCTCTTGAAACATCAAAATATTTTTGTCATGCAAGCTCTTATTTTCTAAAATGCATTTCTTGAATTCTTTCTTCAAATGCCTATATTTCAAATTTAATTTTTCAAAGTCATCTTGCAAATCTCCTATTTCATCATGTAAATTTGAAGGGTTAGAATTTACCTCAAGGTCATCTTCAATCGCCATAAGACAAGTATGTTGAAACTTTGGATTGTCAACCATTGCCACAAGTCCAACACCTTGATCTTCACTCTCTTCTCCTTCCGATTTCGAAAGAAGATCATCCCACGTGGTTACCTCCGCATTGAGGGCTTTCTTCTTTTGAGGAAAAACCTTCTTCTCTTGCTTTTGCGGCTCTTTTACGTGGCAATCGGCAATGAAGTGACCGGGTCGACCACATCTATAGCAATTTTCACTTGCTTCCTTTTCTTTAGATGGTTTCTTGAAAAACTTTCTTGCTTGAGCTTCGTTTCTAGTTGCCATTCTTCTAAATTTTCTTACTAGAAGGGCAACTTCCTCATCCGATTCATCGGACTCTACCACCAGTCCTTTGTGTGATGTTTGTGTAGGCTTGATGGGATTCATCCTATTTTGTTCATCAATAAGAATTTCATGAGTAAGAAGATTACCGGACAGCTCATCAAGAGTAAGAGTCTTGAGATTTTTTGATTCGGTGATGGCGGTGACTTTGGGTGTCCATTCTCTTGGCAAGGAATTTAGGAGTTTTGAGACAAGATCTTCATTTGAGATTTTCTTGTCAACCATGGAAAGTTGATTCACTATTCGTGTGAATCGATCAATTGTCTCCTCAATCTTCTCACCGCTTTTCATTCCGAACATCTCATACTCCTTCATGAGCATGAGTCTTTTCGCCATTCTTAACTTGCTCAGTTCCTTCATGTATCATTTCAAGTCTTTTCCATGCCTCATGGGCTGTTTCAAGACCTTGGAGTCTAATGAGCTCAGTGGTGGTAAGAGCACTTGAGAGAATGTCAAAAGCTTTGCCATTGATGGCGAAATTTATCTTCTCTTCGTCGGTGTAGTCATCCTCATCTTTGAACATTGATTCTCCTTTTGAGTTGGTAATCATAGGAACTTCAATTCCTTTGACAACAGCTCTCCATATATCAAATCCACAGCCTTTCAAATGATTGATCATTCGAAATTTCCATAAAGAATAGTTTTGGGCATCAAACATAGGAGCTTTAGTGTTTGATTCGGAAAATTGTTGCAGTAGGCTTGGGGGATGAAGAGGTTGAAGTTGAGGTTGTCATTGCCATGATCTTTAACCTTGCTACTTGCAAAGATAGGCCAAGCAATCAAGGTTACACTCTGATACCAATTGTTAGGTCCGAAATACACTCTAGAGGGGGGGTGAATAGAGTGTTTGGCTATTTTGCGGAATTTTCTCGTTTGCTCAACTCAAAAAGATATTCAAAATCAGAGCAAGAATGGGAAATGAGAAGTAGTGAATGAGTACACCGGATATAGAGTGGTTCGAATCGTAAATGATTCTACTCCACTACCACTTTGTTTCCAAAGTGGATTTTCAACAACTACTCTTCTTATTATGAACAATAAGAACAACCACAGCAACACTTACACTAACACTTTAGTGTAAGCAACAACAACAGCAACTTCTTGCACAAAACACACTTGTGCAACTACAACAACTACAGCTTCTTAGCAAGAACAACTTCTTGCTTCCTCACTACTTCAACAAAAGTTCCCTCAAGAACTTCTCACAGTGGGTTGAAGAGATATAGTAAGGTTCACACTTTCTCACAAGTCTAAGCACAAGCTAGATATCAAATAATTATGGTTCCTCTTGTGCTTGACTCTCTTTCTCTCAATATACAACAATGAAGATCAAAGGAAGCTAGACAAGCTTTGAACAAATTTACAAGTATGAGAGAAATATACAACAATGTAAAATGAAGCTAGATGATGTTGAAAGTGTGTAATTGCTTCATCCAAGCCTCCTCTATTTATAGATGAACTTCACCACGTTTTTGAGGCTCTCCACCAAGTCTTCATCTTCAAAAATGTTAAGACAATACCCAAATAGTCTCTAGCCACCCTATGGAGTGATTTGATCTTGGATATCCACCCTAGAGAATCTTAGACATGTTTACAATAGTCAAGGAAGCATGTAATAAGTTGGGTTAAAGTCCACAAGAAGTTTGAAGAAGATTGGAAAGAGAAAACCTTGAAAATCAACCTTGGATTTTATTCTAACGTTCAAAAAATTTGAATTCTGGAGGACATCGATCGATCGAAGTCCCTGAAAGGAGAGATCGATGTCCTCAGAAGATTTTTTCAAAATCCTGCACTGCCTGACATCGATCGATCGATGTCAGGGGCTGAAGTGACATCGATCGATCGATGTCACCTGGTTTAGAGACTGAAGTACTCAGTTCAACATCGATCGATCGAAGTCAGGGGATGAAGTGACATCGATCGATCGATGTCCTTGTGGTTGAGGGTTCGATGTCCTCAGTCAGACATCGATCGATCGATGTCAGGGGCTGAAGTACATCGATCGATCGATGTCCCCAGTTTGAGAGATCGATGTCAACCAGTGACTTCCAATCTCAACCATCTTTGGACATAATGTGTTTTGCCCATCTTGCATCGAATATTAAACATAATTTCAACTCATTTAAAACATCTTTTTATCATCAAAACATTTTACAACTTAACACCCTTTACAAACCTTGTATGTCGAGTACAATTCACACGAACACCACCACCTCGCTAGAATGAAGATTGATCACACCTTGATCAATCTTTTACAAAGATGAGTGAATGGTGGTTTATATGAAGCCTATTCAAGATTGAAAGATGTAAAGTACAATAGGCTTTTTACAAGAAAAGAGAGAAAGAAAATGTAGAAGAAAAGAAGCTTGGCAATTTGATCACTTTAGAATGCAATTCTTGGTCTTGTTTTTGTTTGTTCTCCTCTTCCTTCCTTATAGATTGCAGCCGTCCCTATGGAGCCTTCTCCCCTCTTGAAAATTTCCTTTTAAGTGCTTGAGAGAGTGTAAGACATCATGGTGACAATGCCTTGCTTACTTGGCATCATTCTATTGGATCATCATTTAGTCTTCGCTTACTTGGCACCTCTTTATTGGCTCAATGTTGTCATCAAGATGACATGGAAAAAAATCTGAGATTAACAATTTAAACATGTGTCAATATCAATCATAAAATCATACCATAAGTCAAATATTTCATCATAAATTGCAAGACAAGAAATCTCTCCTTTTCAAGCTCAAAAAATCGGCCATAAGTATCTTGCAATGCTGAATTTTTCAGCATGTGCATTATGGAATAAAATTCAGATTATTTACCATTTTTCTTTGAATTTTTATCATAAAAATGAATCAATCATATATGGTAAATCTTGCTAACAATTGATGAATGAACTTGGACACAATATTGGTGAAGAATTCGGCCAGTACACCTTCACACATGCTGAAAAATTTCAGCATGTGTGATATGTAGAATATCACACTTAATTACCTTACATAATATTCAAAACATTTCCATAACATCTTCAATTAATCCTCTAATAAAAAAATTGACAAAATATGTTACCTTAATCATGAAGACATCGGCCAAGATATGTGTAGTATGCTGAAATTTTCACCATGTGACATAAGAGAGGTATATGGTGAATACTTACCTTTTGTAGCTTCTCTCTTTGATTTCTCAACATTGTATGATTGATCCTTGACCAATCAATATGCCAACAAGGCTCCACATGTGCTCCATCTCAGCTGTATGTAACGTTGGAATGTGTATATACATGTGCTGAAATTTATTTTTGTTAACTTTGTAAAATAGTGCACATTTAATAATACACACATGTAATATTCCAATCAGCCCTTAATTTAATTTTCTAGAACACTTTAAGATGTATATCATATGTAAAAAGTGTGTAGATACGTGTCACATGATGTTCAAGAAAAACGTTCCATGTTAGGTGCGTAGAAAACCGAATTTTCGATATTTATCGATTACCCCGATTTTTCTCTAATTTGAATTACAACTTTTGCACATAATATATATATTATGTTATACATAATATATATAATATATACTTTAAATCTCAGCACTTGGCTGATTTAAAGTGGTACCATAAACATGTGACAAAATTAAAATTGGAATCTTCACATTTTGGCCTAAATGTGGGGTGATTTGTGTGTGCCAACATGGAAAGTATTTTAGCTGATCATACCATGTGTAGCACGAAATTTTCATCAATTTTTGATGTATATGGGCTGGCCATTTATTTATGGCAAGTACGTGACACGTTGGCAAAGTTTCGGTATTCGCCCGATACGACGAATTTCGGTTTAGAACCTTTTATCGTGTCGTATTTAATTTGTCATCACCATAACTTATATCATATGTTATAAGACCTGAATATACTCATAAACATGAGTTAAGTATAGTGGTGTGACGTTAACGTACGTACGTAAGATATATAACGTGTCGGTAGTACGTTGAAACACATGTGTATGTGCCTTTATTTAAAAAATCTGAAAATATATAGTGTATATATATAAATGGCGTGTTTAATAAGATGGGGAGGAGGAGAGAACTTTCCTTCCTTGTCCTTGTTGCCTTTGTGCCTTTTCCAAATGAATCTTCTTTTAATGAACTACTTAGTTTATTAAACTAAGTACTTCACTTAATGAACTACTTTAGTTCATTAATGGTGGCACCTGAAAATAGTATAAACTCAACAAATGTTCGCCATATGATGTAAGCTTTAATGCTTCATGGCTCGTTAGTACGGCAACATAATATATAAGCTAAATAAGGCAAGTAATGGCAAGTTATCAAGCATACATGTACACTTATGCACGTTTGTATATATATATATATTCAACGTTTATATATACATATATATTCAAATTTCTTATTTTGAAATCACTCAAACCCTCTTATTTCTACATAGGTGGCGTGTACAAGTGTATATGCATGTGCTGAATTTTATTTTTGCTAACTTTGTAAAATAGTGCACATTTAATAATACACACATGTTATATTCCAATCAGCCCTTAATTTAATTTTCTAGAACACTTTAAGATGTATGACATATGCAAAAAGCGTCTAGATACGTGTCATATTATGTGCCAAAGCTGTTCCATGTGTTGTGTACGTAGAAAACCGAATTTTCGATATTTATCGATTACCCGATTTTTCTCTAATTAAATTCCAACTTTTGCACATGTTATATATATTATGTTACACATAATATATATAATATAAACTTTAATTCTCAGCACTTGGCTGGTCTAAAGTGGCGCCTAGACATGTGACAAAATTGAAATTGGAATATCCACAATTTGACCTTAATGTGGGGTGATTTGTGTGTGCCAACATGGAATGATTTTATGGCTGTAAATAGCATCATAGGCACGAAAATTTTATTGATTTTTAAGGTGAAGGGGCTGGCATCTATTTGTGGAAATTACGTGACACGTTGGCGAAGTTTCGGTATTCGCCCGATACTACAATTTTCAGTTTAGAACCTTTTAATGTGTCGTTTTTAATTTGTCATCACCATGACTTATATCATATGATATAAGACCTGAATATACTCATAAATATGAGTTAAGTATGGTGGTGTGATGATAACGTACGTACGTAAAATATATAACGTTTTGATAGTACGTTGGAATACATGTGTATGCGCCTTTTAAAAAATCTGAAAATATATATTTATATACATATGTAGGCGTGTCATATATGTGGTAAATGAGGAGGAGGAGACTTTCCTTTCTTCGTCTTGTTGCCTTTGTGCCTTGTCCAAATGTTGCTTCCTTTAATGAACTACTTAGTTTAATTAACTAAGTACTTCACTTTTTTTTTTTTTTTTTGAAAGAAATTTTTTTTTTTTATTTATTCTGCAAAAAGAGTAAATTACACTTTCAGAGTTTTTTTTTTTTTTTTTTTGACATGCACGGTTCACGTGGTGTCGTCTTTGGGAATTACAATTTTTTGGGGTTTTAAAATTCAGGTCATTTATGGTCTTGCTTACTCCACCGTTGCTTTTGAGTTTCCTTTTTCTGCGTCTTCTTCATTTTGCTATGGTCTGCTCTTTGAGCCTTTTCCTTCCCAGCTTTTTTCTTTTGCCTCTGCTTCCACGCTCTTTGCTTCTTTGATTTCGTCTCCGTTTCCTCTCTTTTGCTCTTCATTTTGTGCTTTGTTTTTTCCGTTTTCTTCACTTTTTTGCTTTTCCCTTGTTCTTCGTTGTCTTGCCTCTTTCGATTGTGTTGCTTATGTTCTTATATATCCTGTGGTTGTGTCTGTTTGCAGGCACCCTTTGACGTATGGTGGTAAGTCTTCCATCTTTGTGAATTCTTTGAATTCTTTGCTCATCATGCCGTATTGTGCTAGGTTGTGGGCTGCTGTGTTTGCTTCTCTTGGACTATAGCTGATTTTTGCTTTGTGCCCTTTTGCTATTTCTTCGATCCATCTGTATAGCTTTCTTTTTTGTGTGTCTTTGTAACTTGTTGGGTCTGCATGTTGCAGTTCCTCTATTTTTTTGCAGTCCGTTTCTATTTCAAGCCCTTCCATCTGCATTTTCAATTTTGTTCTGTGTAGCGTGTAATAGCAGATGGCTATTAGTATTGTTTGCATTTCTGCTTTCATCGGGCTGGTTAATGGCAGTGAGAAGCTGATTGCATGTTGAAATCTTCCGTTTTCGTCTCTGATTATGGCCCCACCTGCTGCATGTTTTCTTCCAATTGCTGCGTCTGTGTTGATTTTTAGTCTGCCTGGTGGTGGCATGTGCCATTTTACTATCTTGACGGGCTTTGGCTTCATCCTCGCAATTACCCCTGCTTGTTGCAGCATGTTATTTCTTTGGGCTATCTTGGTTTTGTTTTTTGCTTTGCTCCAGTTGTAGATGGTGGTTCTAATTTGTTCTTCTACTGCTTGAGGTTTCCATGTAGCTTCTTCTTGTATAATCTTGTTGTATGCTTTCCATATGTTCCACATGATTATTCCTGGTGCTATGATCCTTATTGCTCCTTCAATTGTTTTTTCTGCCCCTTTTAGCCACCATGCAAGTAGGTTTTGTCTTATGTCTTGATGTTGCTTTATTGGTCCGTCAAGTAGACATGCGTACTTTTCCCACATCCCTTTGACTTCCTTGCATTGTATGAATATGTGTGCTTGGTTTGCCTCGTCCTTCCTGCAAAAAGGACATATTGTGGGTGAGATTGTTATAAATTGCTGCAGATTGTCTTTTAGGGGTAGGGATTTGTGTAACAGCTTCCATAAGAATATTTTTATGTGTCCTGGTTGGTATTTGTGCCATAGGAATTTGTGCGATATCATTGTGTGTTTCTCTTGTCTGCATTTCTCGTATGCCTTCTTTATTGTTATTTCTTCTGCATTTGGGAACTCTTTTTCACAGAAATCCTTTATTTGACAAAGCCTCTTCCATGTGTGGGTGTCTGCTGTTTTGTACTGGCTTTCTCTTCTTGTTCCGTATCTTTGGTTCATGTATTTGCTCCATAGACTGTTGTTTTCTTGATATCTTTTCCAAAGTTTGCAGGAATATGCTTTGTATAGTGTGTTTATGTCTCTGATGCCTAAACCCCCTTCCATTGTTGGTGTTGTTAGCTTTTTCCATTCTTGCCATTGATGTTTTCCTCCCCAAAAAAATCTGGCCATTTTTCGTTCTATGTCTCTGATGATCCCTTGAGGTATCTTTGATACTGCTATGATGTGAAGTGGGATTGACGATAGCACATGCTTTATCAGTATGAGCTTTGATGCCTGCCCCAGCATTCTGTTGCTCCATGAGTTGAGCTTTCTGTCAAAGTGGTCTAGTAATGGTTGACAGTATTTTGCTCTGTTTATCCCTTTGTATATGTAGCTTCCCAGATATTTCATTGGTTTTTGTCCTTGCTTCATGTCTAATGTCTTTTGGATCCCTTCTCTTCTTTTTTCTGGTATTTTTGAGCCTGTCAGGTATTGGCTTTTGGCAAAGTTTACTCTTTGTCCCGAGGCTTCTTGGTATTGTTGTAGAAATATCTTGAATTGCTTTAGGTTTTTCTTTGTTCCATTTGTGAAGACTAGTAAGTCATCCGCAAATGCTAGGTGTGATGGAGTGTCTATTCCTCTTCCTCCGTCATATCCTGATATGATACCCCTTTGTTTGAGTGATTTTATTCCTCTGCTGAATCCTTCAGCCGCTATTATAAACAATAGTGGGGATAGCGGGTCTCCTTGCTTAACCCCCCTTGTGGGTTTGAAGTATTTTGTTGGTATGCCATTGATTAGGACTGTCATTTTTGTGGTTTCTAGGTGATTGAAGATCAGGTTCGTAAATGTTGTTGAGAATCCCAGTTTTGTAAGTATCATCCTCAGGTATGTCCAATCCACTCTATCAAATGCTTTTGTCATGTCCAACTTGATTATGACATTTGAGCCTCTGCATTTTTTTTCCAAGTGGTGCATCATTTCTCCTGCCAAGAGCACTTGGTCAGCTATTTCTTTCCCTTTCATGAACCCGGCTTGCTCTTCTGATATAATCATGGGTAGGATGCTGTTTAGTCTGGTTGCTATTATCCTTGTGTTTATCTTGCTCATAAAGTTTGATAGACTGATTGGCCTGTAGTCTGAGTATGTTTTTGGGTTGTCTATCTTGGGTATGAGTGTTATTGCCGTGCTTGCCATGTCTGGTGGGGGTAGGAATCCTAGGAAGAATTCTTGTGCTGCCATTAGTACATCATGTTGTATTGTTTCCCAGCAGTGTCTGAAGAAATATCCGTTGAATCCATCTGGTCCTGCTGAGCTGTTAGGATTTAACTCCCAAACTGCTTTCTTTACCTCTTCCTTCGTTGGCATTCTCGTTAATAGTTGGTTTTCTGCATCTTTGATTATTGTTGGTATGTCCTTCAGTATTTGTTGGTGGTCTTTTGTTTCTTCTTTGGTGAAAAGTTGCTGGAAATAGTTTGCTGCTGCTTCTCTGAGCTCTTCTTCTGTATTGCATAACTTTCCGTCTTGGTCTGTTATGCTTCTTATTTTTTGTTTGTTTCGTCTTTCTTTCACCTTGTTGTGGAAGTATGCCGTATTTGCTTCTCCTTCTTGCAGCCACTTTATATTTGCCTTTTGTCTCCAGTAGCTTTCTTCCTTTATGCTTGCTTTTTTTAGTTTTGCCATTGCTTTTTGGTATGCTTGTCTGTTTTCCTCTGTTGGGTGTTCTTCATATTCTGTTTCTGCTCTTGTGGCATTTTTTTCCTCTTTTTCTACTTGATCAAATATGTTTCCATATATGTCTTTGTTCCACCTTGTCAGATCTTTTCTCAGTCTTGTGAGCTTTGAGTACATTCCTCTCATTCCTCCTACTGTTTCATATGTTTTCCATGTTGTGTTTACATAATGTTGGAAATCTGGGTGGAGGGTCCATGCATTTAGGAATCTGAATGGTGAGGGAATCTTCTCTGTGGTTGTCTTGCCGAGGAGCATTATTGGCGTATGATCAGATGTTGTTCTGTTCAGGTGTTTTTCTGTTATGTCTGTTAGGCTATCTTGCATTGCTCCATTGATTAGATATCTGTCCAGTCTTCTCCAAACTCTTCCTTTTTGTCTATTGTCTGACCATGTGTATTTTGATCCTTGGTATGGTAGCTCAGCTAGATTGCATTGATGTACGCAATCTTGGAAATCTTCTAACTTTGATAGGTTTGGGATGGATTCCCCTTTGTGTTCATCTGCTGTCAGATATGTGTTGAAATCTCCACCAATGATCCATGGTTTTGTTTGTGTTTGGCATTTTCTTTTTAGTTCTTCCCATAGCTCTTTTCTTTCTGTAACCGTGTGTTTTGCATACACCACTGTATAGCATATTTCTGTGTTTGTTTCCTTCCATTGCAGTGTAATGTGCATAGCTTGGTCTGTGTGGTGTTCCTCTTTGTATCCGAATTTGTCTTCATCCCACATAACCCATGCTTTGCCTCTGCATCCTTGTTTTGCTTGGCTAAAGCCTAGCTTCAGTTGATTTTCCTTCAGTTTATCTTCTGGCTGCTTTGGCTCTATAATGGCCATGATCTGCACTTTATGCTTGTGGATGAGTTGTTTCAATCTTGTGATTGAGGTTGCTATCCCTCGTACGTTCCATGACATTGTGATGATCATTTCAGTGTTTTTTCCTTTTTCCTTTTGTGCGTAGTATTTTTTTTTTTTTTTCTCCGTTTGGTCATGTTGCCCCTTCTGCCATTTTTGATGCTCTTCTGGTTTGCATCCACATAGGTGCTGTTGGCTGTTTTATTGGCGCTTTTCTTCTGGCTATGATTGGTATTCCCTTTTCTGTGTCTTCTTCTTGCTTTTTTCTTGTTTTCCCTTCTTCGTTTTCTTCTTCATTTTCCTCCAGTTTTTCTGATTCTACCTCTTTCGTTTTTCTGTTCTTTAGCCTCCCTCTTATTTTCTGTGCTGCTTCTATCCAGTCTGCTATAGTTATGCTTGCCCTTGGCTTTCTTGGACTGATCTCCGATTCTGAATGATTGACATATTGTTCTTCTTCCTCCTGTGGTTTTTGTGCTTCTTCATGTTTCATATTCAGTCTTGAGTGATCTTGTGCGTATGTTATTTGCTGTATTTTTTGTCTTTCTTCTTGAGTCAATTGTATTGATTCTTTGACCTTTCCTTCTTCCTTTTTTGTCATCTCGTTTTCACTCCTTTCTGTTATTTTCCTTTTTTGCCTCCATTGATTTTCTGCTGTGTATTTTGTGGGAATTATTGCCTTTTTTCCCCCTTTTTCTTTGGGTGTTAATTTTTCCTTTCTAGTGTACCACTCTTCTTTTTTCTGTACTGGTCCTTGTTGGCTCTCTTTCTCTGTACACTTTCCTGTTTTGTGCCCCAACTGTTGGCAATCTTTGCAGTATTTTGGGGGATTTTCGTATAGCACATTCTGTATGATATTGTTGTTGCCACATCTGATGTGTATCTTTTGCGGCAGGGGCCTTGATACGTCTACTTCAATGCATATTCTTGCCGTTGATGGCCTGTGCAGCGTTAAGGTGGCTGTGTCCAGTTTCATCGGCTGGCCTATCAGTTTGGCTATGGTGTACATTGCTCTTTTTTCATGTAAATGCACTGGCAGCCCTTCCATAGACACCCATACTGGTACTATAGGCGAGTCAATTTGTAGATTGTAGCTTGGTGTCCATTTTGTCATTTTGACATCATATCCTGATATTATCCACACACTTCTTGCAAAGCATCTTTGATAGTCACCTTCGTTCTTGAATGATACTAGTATATGTTTTTCATCCAGTAATCCTATGTCCGGTGTATTTTTGAATCCTATTCGTTCGAAGGCTTTTCTTATTGACGTCATTGTGGGTCTTCCTTGCCAAAACGTCCCTATCAGCGAATATTTGAATTTTTCTGATAATATTCTTTCTTCTTCTTTTGTAAAGGTGACTGAGGGCATTCCTTTGTATTTGTTTATTTCTTCAGTCTGAATCTCTGCCTCCATCACCTTTTCTTGGATTTCCTTTATTTCACCAATGAATTTTTTGGCAATTTCAGCATAGGTGGGCACCTTGCTTTCCATCGTTATGGAAGTTAGTGCTCAATCAGTACTCGTAGTCTGCGTTTTTGAAGATGTAATCAATGTACTCTCAATGTATTTCTATACTTCGTGATGTATACTCAATTATCTTTCGTTGTTCTTGTTGTTCTTGGCGTTCTTGAGAGAGAGCAATTGGAGTTCTTAACTAAGTACTTCACTTAATGAACTAGTTTAGTTCATTAATGGTGGCACCTGAAAATAGTATAAAAACAACAAATGTTTGCCATTTGATGTAAGCTTTAACGCTTCATGGCTCGTTAGTATGGCAACATTATATATGAACTATATAGGGCAAGTTATATGCAATATATCATGCACATTTATGTCATGCACGTTTTTATGCACATTTAAATCATATATTTTGAAATCACTCAAACCCCCTTTTTCTCTACAATCTCCCCCTTTTGATGATTTTCAAAATAACCTATACTCATGATTTAAATCCTATCGCTCCCCTTTAATCATGCATAAATTCAAAATTTGAATTTTAAATTTCAAAATCGCTCCCCCTTGATTTATGCAATCAGTATCTCTCTCCCCCTTAAATCATGCTTTCCTTTCCCCTTTATTTTGAAAAGTCAATCAGAATATGCTTGTAAAGATGAAGAAAAAAATCATGCATTTCATATAACGTGCGTTCTTAAGGGTTATTTATTCAACCCTTTGAAAATGTCTCTTTTGGTACCCAAATTTGGGTGACCTTTCTAGGTCTTCCAAAAGGTGAGAAAGGTGATGAGAACGCAACATAATATATGTTAGGGGCAAATGCGTTTGACCTTTGGCCAAGAATCCCATCATGCATATTGTATGGTTTCTGTTATTGATATGCATTTCGGTTTGCATGCACGGGACGTGATCTAGATGCATTTTTGTGATATGAGTGTCTCGTATGCATCACTTGTTTCTTCTCATATCTATATGGCACATAATTATATTTTGCATGATGTGAAGAAGAAGCACGATGAGATGTCATAGAAAAAGGTCTATGCGTCTTCTTAGATGCCGCATATGTCTTAGATGCATCTATTTTCTTGGATGGAATGAATTTGGTTGGTTTATTTAGTGACTTACTTTTCTCAATGTATCCTAGTCCGGTTTTGTCACTATCATTCTTTTGTGAAGAAATGATGTGATCTAGCATGTTTGTTCCCGTGTGAAATTGTTTCACCTTTTTCTCTACATCCACATTCCTTGATTTCAAGTTTGAAATCTCGGATTTCAATTTAGTGTTCTCGGATTTCAATGATGAAATTTCAGACTTTAATGAATTTATAATGCATAACGACTCTTCTTTTGAATCGTTTAATTGAGACACAAGATCTTTGTTAGAACATTCTAACAATTTCTTGTCTTCAATTAACCGTTTCTTTTGTTTTGCAAGAGTTCTAGCAAACTTATGTAATTCAAGATATTCAACATATAAATCATCATAAGATAGTTCAGAATCCGAATCCGAATCAGAATTTACCTCATTTTCAAATAGTGGAGACATTTGGCTTGATATATCTTTTTCCTTGGTTTCATGGCTAGTGGTTGCCATCTCACACAGATCGTTGGATCTTCTTGTTGTGAGTGTTCCTGCGCTCTGATACCAATTCTAGGATCTGCAAGGCACCACTAGAAGGGGGGGTTGAATAGTGGGTGCGGAAAATGTGGTTTTTAAAATTAGTTTGAACCAAAAACCCAACTTCTAAAAACAGTTTCTGTTTTCAGGACCAGTTTTAAAACGTTTTGAAAACTAGGTTTCAGGTCTTCAAAAATTCTGAAATTTGGAGAGAACTTAGACTGAGATGTTATGAGTATCTCCTAAAAATTTCAGATTAAAATTCAACCTCTAACCCCATGAAAAATCGTTGGTGGTCAGATTGCGCAAATCTGCCAGAAACGATACACTGATTTGAAAAATTTATTCCTATTTGTACACAACTCGAAATGCTCTGAAAATTTAATTACTAAACCTTTATATGTTGTATTTAAATGGTTTGAAACAGTTTTGAAAACTTCTTTTGGGAAGTAAGTCAAATACACTCAAAGTCTCAACCTTTGCAAGCCTGAAAATCAGACTGCACTTGTCTCAGAACTTTGGAAGTTTGATCGACTTATACTTACCGAAAAGGATTGAAACTTGTGCCACATTAACCCTGAAACGTGTGGCTATGTTTCCTGAAAGTTTCGTGAGTTTTGAAATTTGTTTACTATTTTTACGAACGTGATTAAAAACAGTAAACAGTGCTGAAAGTAAATGACACCAAGAATTTAATACTGGTTCGGTTATCAACAACCTACTCCAGTCTTCAAGGAACACCTTTCTTGGTTCACACTAGTCTCACACATGCAATACACCTTACCACAGGGTTGATGGAGTTACACACCAACTCCAACCCTTTACAAACCTTGTACGAAGAATACAATTCGCACGAACACCACCACCTTGCAAGAATGAAGATTGATCACACCTTGATCAATCCTTTACAAAGATAAAGAGTATATGGTGGTATAATACAAGTCTATTCAAGGATAAGAATATAAGTACAATAGGCTTTCAAGAAGAAAGAAAGAAAGAGAGTGTAGAAGAAGAGAGGCTAGCGTTTTTGATCTCAAGAATGTAATGCTTGTTCTTGTCTCTTGTTTTTGCTCATCTTCTTTCCTTTTAATGCCTTGTAGCCGTCCCCCTTGGTGTCTCTCCCTCTTGAAAATTGTCTTCTAAGTCCTTGGAAGAATGTAAGACATCATTGTGACATGATCTTCCTTACTTGGCATCTTCTCATTGGATGATCATTTAAGCTTTGCTTACTTGGCACTTCATGATAGGTTGAATGTTGTCATCATTTGATGACTTGGAAAATCTGAATATTTCACTCAAAACATGTGCCAAAATCAACATAGAATAATTTACATAATCCACAAGATTGTCACATAAATTTAGCAAGACAAAATTCTCACAAAAAGAGGAATAAAATCGGCCATGATGAGGTTATTAACATGATGAAATTTCAGCATGTGTTACTTAGTGAGATAATTCAAATAACTTCCATTTTCTTTGATTTTTCTTTTTAAAATAAATCATCAATTGATAGCAAATATCCTTATCAAATTGGAAATGAAATTTGGACACCCTTATTACCATAAATTCGGCCAAGACATATTGTACACATGTTGAAATTTTCAGCATGTGTGATATTCAAGAATTTCACAATTTTAATTCCATAAGTTATTCAAAATACTTCTAAATCATCTTCCAATCAATCCACCTTAATCAAGAAGTAAAATATGTCTCATAATAACATAGAAATCGGCCAGCTATAGTTCAACATGCTGAAATTTTCAGCATGTGTTTTAAATGAGACAAAGTTTGAAACCTTACCATTTGTAGCTTCTTTCTTTAAATCACCAACATTGTATGATTGGTTCTTGACCAATCAATATGCCAACAAGGCTCCACATATGCTCCATCTCAGCTGTAGGTGGCATGTACAAGTGTATATGCATGTGCTGAATTTTATTTTTGCTAACTTTGTAAAATAGTGCACATTTAATAATACACACATGTTATATTCCAATCAGCCCTTAATTTAATTTTCTAGAACACTTTAAGATGTATGACATATGTAACAAGTGTCTAGATACGTGTCATATGATGTGCCAAAGCTGTTCCATGTGTTGTGTACGTAGAAAACCGAATTTTCGATATTTATCGATTACCCGATTTTTCTCTAATTAAATTCCAACTTTTGCACATGTTATATATATTATGTTACACATAATATATATAATATAAACTTTAATTCTCAGCACTTGGCTGGTCTAAAGTGGCGCCTAGACATGTGACAAAATTGAAATTGGAATCTCCACAATTTGGTCTTAATGTAGGGTGATTTGTGTGTACCAACATGGAATGATTTTATGGCTGTAAATAGAATCATAGGCACGAACATTTTATTGATTTTTAAGGTGTAGGGGCTGGCCATCTATTTATGTCAAGTACGTGACACGTTGGTGAAGTTTCGGTATTCGCCCGATACGACAATTTTCGGTTTAGAACCTTTTAATGTGTCATTTTTAATTTGTCATCACCATGACTTATATCATATGATATAAGACCTGAATATACTCATAAATATGAGTTAAGTATGGTGGTGTGACGATAACGTACGTACGTAAAATATATAACGTTTTGATAGTACGTTGGAATACATGTGTATGCGCCTTTTAAAAAATCTGAAAATATATATTTATATACATATGTAGGCGTGTCATATATGTGGTAAATGAGGAGGAGGAGACTTTCCTTTCTTCGTCTTGTTGCCTTTGTGCCTTGTCCAAATGTTGCTTCCTTTAATGAACTACTTAGTTTAATTAACTAAGTACTTCACTTAATGAACTAGTTTAGTTCATTAATGGTGGCACCTGAAAATAGTATAAACACAACAAATGTTTGCCATTTGATGTAAGCTTTAACGCTTCATGGCTCGTTAGTATGGCAACATTATATATGAACTATATAGGGCAAGTTATATGCAATATATCATGCACATTTATGTCATGCACGTTTTTATGCACATTTAAATCATATATTTTGAAATCACTCAAACCCCTTTTTTCTCTACAATCTCCCCCTTTTGACGATTTTCAAAATAACATATACTCATGATTTAAATCCTATCGCTCCCCCTTCAATCATGCATAAATTCAAAATTTGAATTTTAAATTTCAAAATCGCTCCCCCTTGATTTATGCAATCAGTATCTCTCTCCCCCTTAAATCATGCTTTCTTTCCCCCTTTATTTTGAAAAGTCAATCAGAATATGCCTGTAAAGATGAAGAAAAAAATCATGCATTTCATATAACGTGCGTTCGTAAGGGTTATTTATTCAACCCTTTGAAAATGTCCCTTTTGGTACCCAAATTTGGGTGACCTTTCTAGGTCTTCCAAAAGGTGAGAAAGGTGATGAGAACGCAACATAATATATGTTAGGGGCAAATGCGTTTGGTCTTCGGCCAAGAATCCCATCATGCATATAGTATGGTTTCTGTTATTGATATGCATTTTGGTTTGCATGCACGGGACGTGATCTAGATGCATTTTTGTGATATGAGTATCTCGTATGCATCACTTGTTTCTTCTCATATCTATATGGCACATAATTATATTTTGCATGATGTGAAGAAGAAGCACGATGAGATGTCATAGAAAAAGGTCTATGCGTCTTCTTAGATGCCGCATATGTCTTTGATGCATCTATTTTCTTAGATGGAATGAATTTGGTTGGTTTATTTAGTGACTTACTTTTCTCAACGTATCCTAGTACGGTTTTGTCACTATCATTCTTTTGTGAAGAAATGATGTGATCTAGCATGTTTGTTCCCGTGTGAAATTGTTTCACCTTTTTCTCTACATCCACATTCCTTGATTTCAAGTTTGAAATCTCGGATTTTAATTTAGTGTTCTCGGATTTCAATGATGAAATTTCAGACTTTAATGAATTTATAATGCACAACGACTCTTATTTTGAATCGTTTAATTGAGGCACAAGATCTTTGTTAGAAGATTCTAACAATTTCTTGTCTTCAATTAACCGTTTCTTTTGTTTTGCAAGAGTTCTAGCAAACTTATGTAATTCAAGATATTCAACATATAAATCATCATAAGATAGTTCAGAATTCGAATCAGAATCAAAATTTACCTCATTTTCAAATAGTGGAGGCATTTGGCTTGACATATCTTTTTCCTTGGTTTCATGGCTAGTGGTTGCCATCTCACACAGATCGTTGGATCTTCTTGTTGTGAGTGTTCCTGCGTTCTGATACCAATTGTAGGATCTGCAAGGCACCACTAGAAAGGGGTTGAATAGTGGGTGCGGAAAATGTGGTTTTTAAAATTAGTTTGAACAAAAAACCCAACTTCTGAAAACAGAAACTGTTTTCAGGACCCGTTTTAAAACGTTTTGAAAACTAGGTTGCAAGTCTTTAAAAATTCTGCAATTTGGAGAGAACTTAGAATCAGATGTTATGAGTATCTCCTAAAAATTTCAGATTAAAATTCAACCTCTACCCCCATGAAAAATCGTTGGTGGTCAGATTGCGCAAATCTGCCAGAAACGATACACTGATTTGAAAAATTTATTTCTATTTGTACACAACTCGAAATGCTCTGAAAATTTAAGCACTAACCCTTTATATGTTTTATTTAAATGGGTTGAAACAGTTTTGAAAACTTATTTTGGGAAGTTAGTCAAATACACTTAAAGTCTCAACCTTTGCAAGCCTGAAAATCAGACTGCACTAGTCTCAAAACTTTGGACGTTTGATCGACTTATACTTACCCAAAAAGATTGAAACTTGTGCCACATTAACCCTGAAACGTGTGCCTATGTTTCTTGAAAGTTTCATGAGTTTTGAAATTCGTTTACTATTTTTACGAACGTGATTAAAAACAGTAAACAGTGCTGAAACAGAAAATCAGTGCTGAAAGTAAATGACACCAAGAATTTAATACTGGTTCGGTTATCAACAACCTACTCCAGTCTTCAAGGAACACCTTTCTTGGTTCACACTAGTCTCACACATGCAATACACCTTACCACAGGGTTGATGGAGTTACACACCAACTCCAACCCTTTACAAACCTTGTACGAAGAATACAATTCGCACGAACACCACCACCTTGCAAGGATGAAGATTGATCACACCTTGATCAATCCTTTACAAAGATAAAGAGTATATGGTGGTATAATACAAGTCTATTCAAGGATAAGAATATAAGTACAATAGGCTTTCAAGAAGAAAGAAAGAAAGAGAGTGTAGAAGAAGAGAGGCTAGCGTTTTTGATCTCAAGAATGTAATGCTTGTTCTTGTCTCTTGTTTTTGCTCATCTTCTTTCCTTTTAATGCCTTGTAGCCGTCCCCCTTGGTGTCTCTCCCTCTTGAAAATTGTCTTCTAAGTCCTTGGAAGAATGTAAGACATCATTGTGACATGATCTTGCTTACTTGGCATCTTCTCATTGGATGATCATTTAAGCTTTGCTTACTTGGCACTTCATGATAGGTTGAATGTTGTCATCATTTGATGACTTGGAAAATCTGAATATTTCACTCAAAACATGTGCCAAAATCAACATAGAATAATTTACATAATCCACAAGATTGTCACATAAATTTAGCAAGACAAAATTCTCACAAAAAGAGGAATAAAATCGGCCATGATGAGGTTATTAACATGATGAAATTTCAGCATGTGTTACTTAGTGAGATAATTCAAATAACTTCCATTTTCTTTGATTTTTATTTTTAAAATAAATCATCAATTGATAGCAAATATCCTTATCAAATTGGAAATGAAATTTGGACACCCTTATTACCATAAATTCGGCCAAGACATATTGTACACATGTTGAAATTTTCAGCATGTGTGATATTCAAGAATTTCACAATTTTAATTCCATAAGTTATTCAAAATACTTCCAAATCATCTTCCAATAAATCCACCTTAATCAAGAAGTAAAATATGTCTCATAATAGATAGAAATCGGCCAGCTATAGTTCAACATGCTGAAATTTTCAGCATGTGTTTTAAATGAGACAAAGTTTGAAACCTTACCATTTGTAGCTTCTTTCTTTAAATCACCAACATTGTATGATTGATTCTTGACCAATCAATATGCCAACAAGGCTCCACATATGCTCCATCTCAGCTGTAGGTGGTGTGTACAAGTGTATATGCATGTGCTGAATTTTATTTTTGCTAACTTTGTAAAATAGTGCACATTTAATAATACACACATGTTATATTCCAATCAGCCCTTAATTTAATTTTCTAGAACACTTTAAGATGTATGACATATGTAAAAAGTGTCTAGATACGTGTCATATGATGTGCCAAAGCTGTTCCATGTGTTGTGTACGTAGAAAACCGAATTTTCGATATTTATCGATTACCCGATTTTTCTCTAATTAAATTCCAACTTTTGCACATGTTATATATATTATGTTACACATAATATATATAATATAAACTTTAATTCTCAGCACTTGGCTGGTCTAAAGTGGCGCCTAGACATGTGACAAAATTGAAATTGGAATCTCCACAATTTGGCCTTAATGTGGGGTGATTTGTGTGTGCCAACATGGAATGATTTTATGGCTGTAAATAGCATCATAGGCACGAAAATTTTATTGATTTTTAAGGTGAAGGGGCTGGCATCTATTTATGGTAAGTACGTGACACGTTGGCGAAGTTTCGGTATTCGCCCGATACTACAATTTTCGGTTTAGAACCTTTTAACGTGTCGTATTTAATTTTGTCATCACCATGACTTATATCATATGATATAAGACCTGAATATACTCATAAATATGAGTTAAGTATGGTGGTGTGACGTTAACGTACGTACGTAAAATATATAACGTGTCGATAGTACGTTAGAATACATGTGTATGCGCCTTTTAAAAAATCTGAAAATATATATTTATATATATGTGTAGGCGTGTCATATATGTGGTAAATGAGGAGGAGGAGACTTTCCTTTCTTAGTCTTGTTGCCTTTGTGCCTTGTCCAAATGTTGCTTCCTTTAATGAACTACTTAGTTTAATTAACTAAGTAATTCACTTAATGAACTAGTTTAGTTCATTAATGGTGGCACCTGAAAATATTATAAACACAACAAATGTTTGCCATTTGATGTAAGCTTTAACGCTTCATGGCTCGTTAGTATGACAACATTATATATGAACTATATAGGGCAAGTTATATGCAATATATCATGCACATTTATGTCATGCACGTTTTTATGCACATTTAAATCATATATTTTGAAATCACTCAACACTTTCTAGGTTTTCCCTCCGATCAAAAACTTCTCATGCCCCAAGGACACATCTAAGGTGTCAATTCTAGCCATTTATAAGGTGGCTAAACATGTCCAAATATCCAATGTGGTATTCCTCCATAAGGGTGATGTGACCACCTAAGAATAGGACACATCACCCATTAACAATGTTTTCATCCACTTTGAGCATTAATTTCTCATTCACCCGATATCATAATTGAGTGATTCCAAAGCCTAAAATTAACTACTCGTTACGTAGATAATTAAGGTCCCATTAGTTTTCGATTTTTATTATCGGAAACTAATCATAATTAATCTCAAAGTATGTTACTTAATCAAGTTTTGCAACCTTCTTTAATGGGCCAAAGCCCAAACTTTTAATTCTCCAACAGATACTTGGTCCTTTCTTGTGCTTGCTGTCTGGACTCTCCCATTTCACCAAGCCTATCTCGCATTCTTCATATGTTCATCATATTTCTGAGGAAACACAACCAGAAAAAAAAATAAAATACTTCAACAATGGGCTTGTAATCTTGAACACTTAAAGGTGTTGAATAAGTGGACTGGAAATTGGGCTTAGTGAATGAACAAACCTGCAAACTGGGTAATCCCTGCAAAACTCCAGAGGTTACAGGAACTTGGAGCTTGACTCTGAAAACACGCTCCGACGCTCAAGCCATTTATGAAATTCTATAGTCAACGGACTTCGAAGAATCTTCTAGGTTTGTGAGTTTAAAGTAACGTTTCCAATCTCTTTGCCTGTAGATTGTTAGATAGTATGTAGAGAATTGAGTAAAGATCAACTTGGAACAACAACATTCGGATTGTATCTATGGATTAACCCGGTTGAATCATGTGTTGTACTTGGCTCCCAGGTTTATGCCACGTGTATGGGAGACCATAGAGGTACAGGTCGACACTATTTCTGGTTAATGGTAGCAATACCTAAGAATGTTTGCCTTCTATTGCTTAAATAGTACCATGTGAGAAACAAGCCTCTCGTGCTTGAATAGTGGTCATCGATACACGGAAAACAATGCATGTCTGCTTATGAGGTTTCCTAAATTGCCGACACTCCTTGTATTTCTTTGATTATGATAACAAGGTGTTCCGCATGTACGTCTTAGCCAAGGATCTATGAGATCTACTTGGCGGACTTGCAGAGGTCTTGGCAAGTGTATTTGCCTTCTCGGTGCTCTCAAGCTTGTTATTCTCCAAACTCTAGAAAGATGATGCAAAGTTCCTTAGTTATGATTGGTTCTATATTATATTTAACTTGTCTAATTTGTTAATGACACGTGTGATTTGTTTTATCCCTCATCAAGTGTTCCTAGATTTGCTGCTGCGACTCTGTTGGTTTGGATCTTCGGAGAGATGACGTGTGCGACCTGCGTTCACTTGTTTTCAGCGCTACCACTTATGTCGACAAAGTGTAGCATGTCGCGGACCTTTTTTCTAGCAGTTATATATACATCGACTGTGATTTAAACGGTTTTAAACATCATCTCTTCAATGTACTTTCAGATCCTTATATAGTTCTTCATATTTATGTCACCAACTTTCTTCAGTGAAACATTTTCTGTTTTCCCTGTATTTGCCTGAAGATTCCGTCAAGTTTACCAAGTGAACCTAGTAAATTTTCTTTTCTACTTGTAGTATGTCAATTCTAGTATTGATTCCAATAGGGAGAAAGCTCGTGATTATAACTAAGACGGGTTTCTAAAGAGTTCTTGGGAGAGTGAGAGAATCAAGAATTTATCTTATAATCTAAGGTTGATTGAAATAATAGGTCCCCTAGAAACTCCTTCTGGTAAGGCGAGCAAAAGAAATATTGATTTTTAGGAGGTTACTTTCAGACCTAGATATCCGAAACCCAAGTGAGTGGCAGAGGCATACAGATGGCACTTCCCGTAGAACTTACCTGCGATCTAGGTAGTGGTATGTATCCGTTGGAATAGCATCCTTCCATGAATAGTAGTAGAGTATCTAGAGGTGCACTTTCTCCGCTGGTGGAAACCAATCATAATTTGCTCAGCCGACAAAGGGTAGCCTCCACCTATGATGAATTTGGGGTTGGTATGGAGTTTTTTCCGTTAGTGTGCATAGGAGAGGAAACAACGCATATAACCTCATTGATGACTATGAAACCGCATTTGAGGATTTTTTTCGAGGTCTATCGTAGCAAGATTTGTGTTATTTCTCTCCTAGAGACAACCAAAGAAGGTTGAGGGGTTCATCAATCCAAGCTTGAGCATCACTAGCTGCAGTGTCCATGCTCTGTTTCTATTTCTCAGTGCCAACGAGAGGAATGAGAAGATTCTAAAACAGAAACAGTGGGCGAGTAGCCATTTCTCCCTGTGGAGGAAGGTTAGAAGGCCCTGCACTGTTAGTGTTTGGGTCCTTCATATGATGAGTTGCTGCTTGGAATAACTCAAAATTCTCAACCGAGAAGACTTGTGCTGCCAATATCGGCTATACAACGTAAGGTGAACCACCTAGAGCTGACAGGGAACCGATCCTCAGCCATAAGAGAATGATGGGATTGCTATTGTCAACTGTGAGTTCTTTCACCACCTTCTTCTTGAGTTTTGCCAAGTCTTGCGCGAACACTTCATGTGGTCACCATGATTTTTAGAATGTCCTTCTTATAGCATCAAAATGACGAGGGCGGTTTCCTCTAATGGAGGATCCACACACTTTTTGATTGAATTGGATCCACTGTGTGCTGTGAAATGAAGACTTCCAACTTTTTATGTAAATGAACTGGAAACTGGGGTAAGTACGTGACCAAATAAACTTCTTTATAATGTAATCTCTGTAAAAAGACAAAGATTAGAAGTCCCTAAAGATAGATTCTGCGAAAACTCTGTCCCTCCAATCAGTTATAGGATTTCCAGAGAATCAAACTTCGAAGAAACATCTAGGTCTGTGATGAAGTCGGACCTTCACCAGATGGATCGGAGACGATCCTTGTGGTATGGCGTCAACTCTCCGTTAAGGTCCGTCCCCGGAACCTGAGAAGGAAAGGTAACGTTAGAGGCCCAGGGCCAATTCCCTGGGGAAAACCCTCCGACGCTCAAGTCAGTTGTGGGCATTTTTGGTGTGTAGCTTATGCTGGAATAAAAGGTTGCGATAAACCTATATCAAGCTCTCTTACTGAGAGGCTGGCTATTTATGTATGTCGGCTAAAGCGTAGTTCTGGCCGAGCCGAGGTGGTGGAGTCTCCAAAGTCACTTGGACTCAAGGACTTATAAAAATCTTCGTCTTGCTTATGTCGATGATGCTCCCATTTATAGCTGTTGGAGCGAAAGACTGCGTGGCCTAAAGCAAAGGTGGTGATGACACCTGGCCGTCTAGATGGCAGTTCAAGCTTGCATGATTGCCACGCAGCAGCTGATGTTGGCTGTGCTGGCCGTTCTCCTTTGTTTAATTGACATATGGAAGTGAGTGGCTGAGTCACTCTCAGTCTTAGTCTGCATAAAGGCCAAGTGGCGCCACGTGTGGGGCTGAGAGCCCAAGCTTGCTGCGTGGCAGGATTCTGCTTAGGCATGCTGTGGCCGAGCTGAGTCTGCCGAATCATACTCTTAGCCGGGTCAGCCTGTGTAGTTTGGCTGAGAAAATGAGGGCAGTTGGCCGAGATGAGCAGAACAGTTCAGCCATGGCCTTTTGGTCTTTGGCGTTGATCAGACAAGGTGTTTGACGAGTTGATTTGGCCTCGGCACCTGGCCGAGGTAGACTGCACTGGCTAGCCTAATCAGGTCGGCCCAAATACGTGCTTTGAGCTGTCCAAAAGATGGCCGGGCTCAAAATGATTTTGGCCTCTGGCCGAGCTGACATGTGGCCGAGGCTGTCAGTCAACTAGTTGGGCTTGAGTTACGTTGACCATTGCTGACTAACTTGAGTCTTGTCTCATCTTAGCAGGTGAAATTTGGTCTCATCACTTTGCCCTCAGATTAGTCTGGCCGAGCCGACCAGGGAGGGCAGGCTAATCGATTCTGAGTTATTAATGCACCGTGCTAGCCGGCGATAACGTGTCTACTTCTGATTGGGCAATAACGCGGTTCAAGGCTTGCGCAGACTGCGAAGCGTCAATTCAGCTTTTTTGCTTTCGGCGGTTGGAGATACCGAGGACGGGGCTTTCAAGATGACTTTTGGGATGGATCACCAAGGGCTTTAAATAGAGATTGTCTTGCAAAGTTTGAAGCTTCATTTCCTACTTGCGTCGTCTGCTTTCTTATCCGTCTAATCTCTCCTTTTTCTCCGGCGGTCTTTCCTTGCTTTCCCCCAATTCTCCTCCTCTGTAAGTCTTCTTCTTTGCCTTCATCATGTCTTCTGCATCCGACTCTCAGAACCTTTCTAAACGCACGTCTTACGCCGGCGATGAGGGAGGAAATTATAGTTCATCCTCGTCGTCAGAGAGGATGGTTGCTACTGATGACCGTGTAGCGCTCCACTCCCGAGCCCTAGCATCAGAAACAGTGCACCCGCCGTATCTCGCTAAGGAGAATACAAGGCGCCAATACAAATCAACTACACGACATAGTAATAACGTAACTCGATGTCAGCGGAAGTCATTACTAAAACCCTCGATAAAATAATCATCATTATTAACACAATGTCTAAAATTTCTAAATCAATACAATAGACAAATGTATGTAAACACTAATCTCGAGAATACATAAGCCTCGAATATCGAAATAACCGCCTCAACAACCCTCGAAGTCTCGTCTGAATATTCTTCGTCTCAAAATCTCTCGTCTCCATCTTCCACGGTATACTGACTCATGTGTAAGCATACCCTGACTTCTCCTACATGCAAAAATGGTGGGTGGTGGTGTGAGCCAAAATCAACGGGCTCAGTAAGCAACCTACATATACCTGTTATAGAAATCATACATGCAGAAGCAAAATACAAATAACCTTTATAGCTGACATACATGTCCTTAGTCCACCAATAATTTCAATTAATTATCTTAACATTTAATGCTTCAAAAAAACAAAAAATAAATAATTCATCAGCTCAATCTCATTACCGTGATGCATGCTCTTCCCAAATACGACATACACAACAAACAAATAACCACATAACAAAGAAGAGAACAATACATACCAATGAAGTAGATAAACTGCGGAAGGCAATTCACTCTACATAATAATGCGTAACTTCATGATGCATGCCCCTCTCTACGTGTCACGCGCAACAAAAGACATGTCATGCACGATGCATATATCTCTACCGTGCAATGCATGGTCCCGGTACCTAATGGTGATATAGTCTATCACCCCGACACTTGTGCCCATGTTAGACAAAGCCTGCCGTTGTCGACACCCATGCCCATTCAGACCCGGCCTGCTTCATTACCCGTGCCCATCTAGACCCAGCCTATCGTCTGACACCCGTGCCCATTTAGACCGGGCCTGTCGTCCCCGACACCTGCGCCCATTTAGACGCAGCCTGTCATCCTCGGCACCTGCGCCCATATTAGACGCAGCCTGCCATCCATCACTATCCATCAATAACCGTGCCCATGTTAGGCACAACCTGTCAAATGCAACGCAATGCACGTGCCATGAATGCAAATGCATATCATACGTAATCTGATGTATCCATATTCATACATATGCTCGCGCCCATACACGTGCATATATACGTGTATGTATACCGTCACACATCCATATACATATACAATACGCATTGAATTCGTACAACCCTACATACACCCAGTTTACATACATATCTCACATATACACACAACTCACATATAGAGAAAATCCAATTACAGATACGCAACAAACAACACTAATGCATGATACACATAATAAGAACAAATAGACCACTTACCTCTGATGCATGACCACATAACGAGTACAGATAGACCACTTACCTCTGATGCGTGACAGTATAACAAGTACAGATAGACCACTAATTTCACCACAAGCCATGTATATTGCTTATAACTGCCACGGCTCAGCCACCTCTTGCCGCAATAGCAACCAGTCTCTGCTATGTTTGTTTGGAACCAAACCCAGCTTACCGATATATTTCCTTCTAAATGGTTCAACGTGAGCTTCTGAAAGCGTTAAGTTGGGATTGTTTGGTTCATCAATACCATTTTCTATTATATAACTAAGTGCAACATTATACTTATGCTTCGTATAAAGTAACAATTGGTATATAATATATATATATATATATATATATATATATATGTATGTATGTAACATACATTACCCATAGTATCTATATTATATTCAGAAAATATAGTTTCAAATCAAATTCTCTCTTTTTTATTCTTTTATGACCATTCGGCCACAACAAGCATACCAACAATTTGTACAAGAATTCACATACCCATATGCATATATGTCTACTATTATCATATATTCTTAATTTATTAATTATACACATATACACCTTGCATAAGGCCGCCGGCCTATCTTGCCCTCGACAAACATATCAAATATAATATTTATCTTGCACACTTACACATATTCGGCCAAGCATGCATATATGTTTATAATTATATACATAATTATATAATGAAATACACCCGGTCCATATATATATATACACACACATATATAAGATACTACACAAGAATGTTGGCCGATGTCTAATAGTGGTGCATTCAGAAGACCCTCAGAACACACAAGGAAGTACCACACTGAATACCATCAAGAATTTCGGCCATGGCTTTCAATTTGCAACCATTTCATTTGTTAATATACCACACTGAACACATAAATCAGCCACTGCATTGGATGGCCAGCGGCAGAATACAATAGCAAACTCCTTTTTTTTCTCGGTTCCAACATATAACAGAGGGCATCTATTGAATAAAAGGAATTAAGTACTTATGCATACAAAAATTCGGCCACCAGCCTTACCGAAATTCAGCATATAAATTATTGGCAAATACATGTAGACAATTATCTATTCAAACACATATACGAGTGCATGATTCAAGTTTATAAAAAAATAACGTATAGATTTTTCATAAAACATAACAAATATAGGGAGATTACTTACATGACGTGTATATTATACCGTAAACAATGGAATTCAGAATAGGTTGAAGCAAATTTTACTTTTCTCCAGCAAACTCACGGCTGCGTGAGGTTTAGGGGGAAGAAAAATTTTGTTGTGTGGAATACTAAAGAATAGAAAAGAGGCGGCAGAGATAATGTTGTTGGGAAAGTGGATATTTTTTCAGTATATAGAAGATGAATTGATAAATGTGGGGAGATGGGGAAGGAACGTGGGGGCATGAATTAAGGAAATGGGTTTCAGCCGTTATGTGTTTTTTCAAATAAGCAATTTTTTTAACAACTGATGCAACAGACCGTCCCTTGGCCAGGCTGCGTAAGGCCACTGGTGGCTCTGCTGGGCCCAGTAAACGTGATCAGCCCAGCAGGTCCGTTACTGTAGTCGAGTTTTTTCCGGAGCAAGCGGAAACTGTTCCTGCTCCAGTGGCTGCAATCCCTGCAGCTCTGCCGAGGGCTTCGCCTCAGCAGACGGGGGTAATTTACAGAGGTCTGTTGTCTGCTCAGGTGCAAGGGTCCTTTTGTACTTTGACTGAGGCTAATCTAACTCGGATTTGTGATGTGTACAAGATTGACCTCGGGCGGTTTAGCCCTCTTCTGCCTCGACCTGGTCAGACAGCCTATGATCCTTCAATGGGTTATGAGGCCGTCTATGAAGAATTCTTCAAGTCTGGGTTCAGCCTTCCTGTTCCTCAATCTTTGGTTCGTATCCGTCAATCTTATAATATCAGGCTCCCACAAATAAAACCCAACAGTCTGAAAACCATACTCCATTTCTTTTTCCTGAGAGTCATTGAATCTCGGTTTGACCTCAGAGTTTTCAGGGGTCTATTCTCTTGTAGATCCTCTGATAGATGGTATTATTTTAGCAAGTAGGCTTCTAAGAGCGAGTTCGATTTTGCCATCAATATTCCCACCTTTACCAAAAATTGGAGGGTAGGTTCTTTTTTGTCAGGAAGCAAGGGTTGCCCAAGTGGGATATCTGGAAGTCTGGAAAGGCGGATAATCTAAAACCGAGTCTAGAGTCTTGTGATGAGGCAGCCAGATTGCAGTCACTACCTGTGGTCATAGACTGGCTCTAGAGGCGGCCGACCTGGGCCACTTGGCGTCTGGTCCCAATTTTCGGCCTCTCTCCCCAGAAAACTTGGAAATAGTTAGGGGTAGGTTTCTGTTTGCTTGAAATGTGTATGCTTGTTTGCTTTTCAGGTAGTGAAGGTCTTTGTGTTCTATGCAGGCTCGATGGCTCTTGGAGGTGGCCAGTTCTCAGCCCGTGTAGCTGAGATTGTAGCTCGTAAAAAGGCTCAAAGGCCCAGGCCGAGGCCTGCAGCTGAGACTCAACCTACCCCAGCATTGTCCCCTGCGGAAGATGCTCCTGCGGCTGGGCCGAGATCTGAGGCTATGCTGGATGAGGCCGCTATGGGTCAACCTATCTTGGTTGTATCCGAGTATGTTGGTCTAGGTATCTCAACCTTGTTATTTTCCACTTTTATTCTGTTTGAGTTTCAGATAGTAATCTTCGTCATATGATGTGATGTTGCAGATTTGCCAACTGCAGAGGCAAGGGATGAGGCAGCTGAATCGTTGTAGCGTCCCGGCCCGATACTAGCATCGGAACCAGTGTACCCGCCGTTGTCTACTACGAGGACTACGAAGCGTCAAAGCAGATCAAGTGTACATCATTCATGACGTAAGATAAATCAGCAGAAACGTTGTAAAATTCAAAACTTCACCAACATTAATGTAACCAGAACAATACAGCGGAGACGAAATGTGTTCAGTAACGATCTAACATATCCACCAGTACACCACAATAAACATCAAGTTTTCCAACTTAAGAAGAGTAATCAAACATCTGTCTACTTTCATGACCATCATCCCATTGAGCTCACTCGCCATCGTCTTCGATAAATATCATTTCGTATTCTGGCTCACGTGAAAAAGGAAACGGAGTATCTGTTCTTAGCGAAATATCGCCAGCAAGTAACCCATCTATACACCTTACGGGATCACACACGACGAGTCACCAGTGTATAAGTCATTGCCCAAAATAAGATGCTCGGGTTAGCAAATAGCATCTTTATAAGAATTCCTCAAAACAGATAAATCACATAAATGATACGCGGATACGAGAACAAATATGCAACTAAAATAACATATCACATAAACAAGACATAAGCTAGTCACATTTCTTGCGTGTCAAGTCTTATGCTTCGTGTATCATGATGCATGTACTTCTTTAAAACCACACACAACACCCATGCATATGTCTTCTTTCGTAACCATGTCGTGCGTGTCATTTCACAAAACATTTCATAACTCTTCTTATCATATTCTTCGCGTAGCAGAACTTTATACCCTGTGGGTGATCAGTCCACAGCAAACAGAACTTTATACCCCGTGCTGAAAGGTCCACGGTCCCATAACATATAACTTTATACCCCGTACTGAAAGGTCCACGGCCCCGTTACATATATCATATATCCGTGCTGATAGGTCTACGGCCTCATAAAATACTTTATACCCTACTGTTGATTCACAGGTCACGCTTTTATGCCCTGCTTCCGTAGGCGTGACTTTTATACCCTGCGATCAACCAGCAGCCATAGTTTGCCTTTCGGAAACTTTAATCTTTTCTTGTAAACAGATGTTCTTTCGCAAAGCAATTCTCAAGTCAAATGCAAGTGCTCATGTCATGATGCAGGATGCTCATGCAACTTCGTATCAAACATGTAACACACACAAATCTTACATATCAAATATATGGTCTTGCACCTCAAACACTCCATGTTCGTATCTTTCCAAGTTCGTTCGTCTCACCAATTCACTTGGGATACAATCTTATTCTTAGTCAAACATACCATCTATTTCTCAATTACACCTCAAATACCCTTGCATTTTATGTTCAAAAGAAGTGTATAGAGTTGTCACACATACATAGGGCGCCTAATGGGTCAAAAAGACTTCCAGTATGCTTGGAACGCCACATGAGGCGTCTAAAAGGGACATGAGGCGCCTATACTAGGCGTTCAAAGTGTTCAGGGATGTGCCGTGTACATCAAACGCCTACATGAAGCACCTTATGTGACATGGATCACCTAATGTAAGTGTTCGAAGTGTACGGGGATGCAATGGGACACATTGAACGCCTACATTAGGAGCCTAATGTGACTTGAAGCGCTTAATGTAGGTGTTCGAAGTGTTCTAACGGTTCAGAACTGCAGTTTTTCTACAGTAACTTCTTCCCATCACCTTCCTCCTTCAATCCTTTCATGTTTACACTTCAAGATCCATCTTAACACCTGGATTCATCTCACTTAACACACAACTAACATGAGTTGATCTTTAAACACGTATAATAGGGTCCATCCTAAGCCTTCTATCAAACACAACCTCCAATATATCTCTTCAAGCTTTCCAACACAACAAGTCTACAACAATGACATCTTTAATCCTTCAACCTTCTGCAAATACGCTCAAAACACTTAAGATGTATGTAATGAACTCAAGAACTTATTCCAAACAATGAATACATTACGAATAACACTTTTATGGGCATATTTATCAACAAAGATCACAATGTAACCATTTTCAGAAATTGGCCAACAACAATAGCATATAATGAAGCATCTAACATAAACAAATCGAAGTTAATAATGTGTGATCCGAGTTTTCTCTTTATAAGAACATAGGGCCTAAGATATCAAAATTTGTATAAAGCGTATAAAAAGATTACTTGCCTTTGTTTCTAGTTCAGCTTACGAATGTACTACAGAATTTCGATAAGGATTGCACTTAGGTTGGCCACAAGTTCTTCCTCCTCTTCTTCTTCCTTTCTCTCTTTCTTTTTTCTCTCTTTTCCTCTCCTCTTCCTTCTCTTTCCTTCAGCCGATCCCCCTTCCCTTTTTGTGTTGGAAACCGCCAATTGATGTTTGTGGGGAGTTATACTCCCTTGTGTAACTCCCCCAACATTTAAGTGGGGAGGGTGTTTTGGCAATTTTACCTAATTTCCTTAATTCTCACCTATATTTGATCTAACTCAGCTTCGTAAACTTATGCATTTAATGAAATTATATTTAACGTTGGCTTCTAACTATTAAAAGTCGTACTTACAAGTCACGGGATATGACATTCCACCCCCTTACAAATAGTTTCGTCCTCAAAACTTACGTACCTTAGTCAAAGAGTTGAGGATACTTCTCCCGCATCTGTTCTTCGAGTTCCCAGGTGGCCTCACGTTCCGTGTGATTGCTCCACTGAACCTTCACATAAAGGATCACCCGCTTCCTCAACACTTGGTCCTTCCGGTCGATAATTTTCATTGGTATCTCTTCATAAGTGACATCATCATTAAGTTCCAAAGGTTGTGCTTCAATCACATGGCTTGGATCCGTCACATACTTCCTTAGTTGTGATACGTGAAACACGTTGTGGACTTGTGCCAACATCGGAGGTAATGCTAACCTATATGCCAAGGCTCCCACTTTCTCCAGTATCTCGTATGGACCAATAAAACGGGGACTTAGCTTGCCTTTGACTCCAAACCTCATAATGCCCTTCGTAGGTGCTACCCTCAAATAGACTTTTTCACCCACATTAAATTCTAATGGTCGTCGTTTGGAATCTGCCCAACTTTTGTTGCGATCCTGAGCCACCTTGAGTCTTTCCCGAATGATTTTCACCTTTTCTAAAGTCTTCTCCAATAGTTTAGGTCCGGTGATGGTCCTCACGCCTACCTCGTCCCAATAAACTGGAGACCTACACTTCCTTCCATACAAAGCTTCAAAAGGAGCCATATCAATTGCACTGTGGTAACTGTTATTATAAGAAAACTCTATTAGCTTTACCATTCCATCCCAACTCCCTTTAAAATCCAAAACGCAAGCCCTTAGCATATCTTCCAATGTCTGAATAGTCCGTTCAGACTGTCCATCGGTTTGGGGATGATACGCCGTACTCAACCTTAATTCTCTACCCATGGTTTTCTGAAATGCTGTCCAAAATTTAGAAGTAAATCGTGGATCTCGGTCGGACACTATACTCACGGGGACTCCATGCAAGCTAACAATACTATCCATATATAGATTCACCAACCTTTCGAGAGGCAATTCACTTGCGATGGGTAGAAAATGGGCAGACTTGGTTAAACGATCCACAATGACCCAAATCATATCATGCCCATTTCTTGTCGTTGGTAAACCCGCTATGAAATCCATCGTGACATGTTCCTATTTCCATTCCGGGATCTCTAACAGCATTAGTAATCCCTCAGGCCGTTTGTGATCCGCCTTGACTTGTTGACAAACTAAGCACCTCTCTATAAACTTAGCGATATGTCGTTTCATTCCGGACCACCAATAATATTGCTTGAGATCTCTATACATCTTAGTGCTACCAGGATGTATTGACAACCTCGAATTATGAGCTTCTTGCAAAATTTCCCTTCTGAGTTCATTAACATCAGGCACACACAACCTTCCTCTGAACCATAGACTCCCGTCCTCTTTGATCCGGAATCCTTCAACTTGATTATTTTCATCCTTTCCGTTATTTCACTTAGTGTCTTATCACTCTTCTGCGCCTCTTTTACCCGATCAATCAAACTCGGTGTGATGGTCAATGTCATCAAAACGTTTACTGTGGATGCCACCAAATCCAAACCAAATTCCTCAATCTCTCTTTCCAGTGGTGATTGCTGCACATGGCTGGATTTCCTGCATAAAGCGTCTGCTACCATGTTAGCCTTTCCCGGGTGATAATGAATAGTTAAATCGTAATCTTTCAGCAATTCTAACCATCTCCGCTGCCTCATGTTTAATTCTTTCTGAGAGAATAAATACTTTAAACTCTTATGATCCGTGAATACTGTGCACTTCTCTCCATACAAGTAATGCCGCCAGATCTTCAAGGCGAACACAACTGCGGCAAGTTCAAGATCGTGGGTGGGATAGTTTTGCTCATAAGGCTTTAGCTGTCTTGAGGCATATGCGATGACTCGGTCGTTTTGCATCAAAACACAACCTACAAACAAGGTATTAGTCTAAACTTAATTGGTATACAAGATCATAACCTTATACTACAGTTTACGTACCTAAACCGTTTTTCGATGCATCGCTATAAATTACAAACCCATCAGTTCCGGAGGGTTGAGCCAATACTGGAGCTATCGTTAATCTCTTCTTAAGCTCCATGAAGCTTTGCTCGCATTCCGCCGTCCACTCAAACTTGGACTTCTTTTGAGTAAGGCGACTGAGAGGCACTACTATTCTTGAGAATCCCTCGACAAACTTCCTATAATACCCCGCTAGACCCAAGAAACTTCAAACTTGGTGACATTAGTAGGTCTAGGCCATTCTGTGATAGCTTCCACCTTCTTCGGATCCACAGCAATTCCCTCCTCCGATATCACGTGACCTAGAAAAGCCACACTTCTTAACAAAAACCCACACTTGCTAAACTTAGCGTACAGTTGTTTCTGCCTTAAGATGCCTAGAACGATTCTCAAATGCTCAGCGTGAGTTTGCTAGTCAGAAGAATACACCAGAATATCATCTATGAATACCACTACAAACTTGTCCAACTGTTTCCGAAAGACGGTATTCATAAGATCCATAAAGGCTGCAGGGGCATTAGTCAATCCAAATGGCATCACTAAGAACTCGTAGTGGCCATACCTCATGCGGAAGGCTGTCTTTGCGATATCCTCGGCCTTTACTCGCAATTGATGGTATCCTGATCTGAGATCAATTTTAGAAAAGATCTTGGCACCCTTGAGCTGGTCAAACAAATCCTCAATTTGTTGAAGGGGGTACTTATTCTTGATGGTAATTTTATTCAACTCCCGGTAATCAATACAAAGCCTCATACTACCATCCTTCTTCTTCACAAATAAAACGGGTGCTCCCCAAGGTGATACACTAGGGCCAATAAACTTCCTGTCTAGTAATTCCTGAAGTTGCTCTTTCAGCTCTCTCAATTCTGCCGGAGCCATTCTATAAGGGGCTTTAGAGATGGGTTCGGCTCCAAGTATCAAATTTATCTCAAACTCAACTTCTCTCGGAGGTGGCACTCCTGGCAATTCCTCCGGGAACACATCAAGAAACTCATTAACCACTTGAATTTGCTCAATAGATGGTACTTCCTGAGTAACATCCATCGCATACACTAGAAATCCCTCGGCACCTTTCCTTAAATCTTTGCAAGCTTGAGCAACCGACATATACACCTTCTTGGGAACTTTCTTTCGTCCCGCATCTCCTTGAAACGTTACCTCTTCCATCTTAGCACTCTTGACTGTCACTTGCTTTAGTCGACAATTAATATTTGTGTGATACTTGGCCAACCAGTCCATTCCTAATATGACGTCAAAGTCATACATCTGAATAGGAATCAGTGTGGCGGAGAATGTTTGGCCTTCAAACTCTAACTCGCAATCCCGCTAGTGTTGATACGAAACCATAATTTGATCTCTAGCCGCTTGGACACGATACGGAGTTTCTAACCATTCAGGCAAACTACCAAGGTGCTTAGTGAATCTCTTTGCTACAAAGGAGTGGCTTGCGTCGCTATCGAAAAGCACATTGGCAGGCATCTTATTTACTAAAACCGCACCTGCTACCACATTGGTAGCCTCCTGCACATCAGTGTCTGTCATGAGATGTACACGGGCATTTGCTCGTGCCTTTGCTCTCGGCTGCTGAGCCGCTTCTCCCGGAGTATTTTTCTTCATCTCTGGACAGTCCCTAATCATATGACCCACTTGAATGCATCTGAAGCATGCTCCAGCCATCTTTCTACACTCTACGACGTGATTCTTGTTGCAGTGTGGGTACACTCCCATAGCCTGCTGAACTACTGGATTCTGGGGTGGGAGTCTCTGAAAATTCCCAACTGGGCCTCTTTTCGGAATCTTGACCCAACGTCCGGGTCTTCCACCAACTCTCACATCTTTTCTTGGCCTTTTGCCTCTGTCAGACGCTCCTACACTAGCTGCTCTTGCCGCTACTCTGCGGAAGTCACTCTCAACCCGAAAACTTGCATCCAACATGTCCTCGTAAGTTTTCATTCCTGCGTTCACTATTGTCCAGTGTATCCTTGAGTCCAAACCCCTCTTGAACTTCGTCATCTTAAGGCGATTATCAGACATAATCGCAGGGGCTAACTTACCCAAGGCATGGAAACGATCCGCATACTCCGACACCGTCATCCTCTCTTGCTCCATTCTGTCAAACGCTCTTATCTTGTCCAATATCGTAGTCTCCGGTATGTAATACCTTAGGAAAACATCACAAAACTGTGCCCATGAGATTGGTGGGGTCATTCTCAACACCATTCCATTCCACCATTCACCAGCTTTGCCACATAGAAGGGGTGTGGCCACATCTACTTTTATCCCCTCAGGCACTTGTACCAATCGAAAACATTTCTCTACCTCAGCCAACCAGTGTTGAGCCTCCTCAGGATCAGTACATCCTCCAAACTCCGGAACTCTCATCTTCCTCATCACTCCATAAACGAACCGGATATTGTGTTGCGGTGGTGGAGGCGGCAGAGGCTAATGCTGCTGAGCAAACCCTTATGCAATCACCGTTAGTGCATCGGTGAGCACCTGGGGTAAGACCACTTGTGGTGGCTGATTCTCCTATCCGTTGTCAGAGTTTCCTGTGTTATCTCTTCTTGGAGGCATTTTCTCTGAAAGGTTAACGTTTCATTAGCATTTAGTAGATACATGATGTTACTGAAAGCTTGAATGCGTAAGGACGGGTGGGGTCTGTAATAAAACTATTAATACGAAATTAGATGCACACACCCAACCCAGATCATACTTAAACTCTAGAGAAATCAGTACTTATAACTAAGGATCAACCTTAAGGGAGAATCATATCTTAAATGTCTAAAAGATCATGAACCTAAGTTTCCGAGATAGATCTGAAGCCTAGGCTCTGATACCACCTGTAGCGCCCGGCCTGATACTGGCATCGGACCAGTGCACCCGCCGTAGTCTACTATGAGGACTACGAAGCGTCAAAGCAGATCAAGTGTACATCATTCATGACGTAAGATAAATCAGCAGAAACGTTGTAAAATTTAAAACTTCACCAACATTATTGTAACCAGAACAATACAGCGGAAACGAAATGTGTTCAGTAACGATCTAATATATCCTCCCGTATAACACAATAAACATCAAGTTTTCCAACTTAAGAAGAGTAATCAAACATCTATCTACTTTCATGACCATCATCCCATTGAGCTCACTCGCCATCGTCTTCGATAACTATCATTTCGTATTCTGGCTCACCTGAAAAAGGAAACGGAGTATCTGTTCTTAGTGAAATATTGCCAGCAAGTAACCCGTCTATACATCTTACGGGATCACACACGACGAGTCATCAGTGTATAAGTCATTGCCCAAAATAAGGTGCTCGGGGTTAGCAAATAGCATCTTTATAAGAATTCCTCAAAACAGATAAATTACATAAATGATACGCGGATACGAGAACAAACATGTAACTAAAATAACATATCACATAAACAAGACATAAGCTAGTCACATTTCTTGCGTGTCAAGTCTTATGCTTCGTGTATCATGATGCATGTACTTCTTTAAAACCACACACAACACCCATGCATATGTCTTCTTTCGTAACCATGTCACGCATGTCATTTCACAAAAAATTTCATAACTCTTCTTATCATATTCTTCGCGTAGCAGAACTTTATACCCTGTGGGTGATCAGTCCTTAGCAAACAGAACTTATATCCCATTCTAAAAGGTCTACGACCCTACAATATATAACTTTATACCCCGTGCTGAAAGGTCCACGGCCCCATTACATATATCATATATCCGTGCTGATAGGTCCATGGCCCCATTACATATATCGTATATCCGTGCTGATAGGTCCATGGCCCCATAAAATACTTTATTCCCTGCTGTTGATTCACAGGTCACGCTTTTATACCCTGCTTCCGCAGGCGTGACTTTTATACCCTACGATCAACAGCCATAGTTTGCCTTTCGAAAACTTTAATCTTTTCTTATAAACACATGTTCTTTCGCAAAGCAATTCTCAAGTCAAATCCAAGTGCTCATGTCATGATGCAAGATGCTCATGCAACTTCGTATCAAACATGTAACACACACACACACATCTTATATATCAAGTGTATGGTCTTGCACCTTAAACACTCCATCTTCGTATCTTTCCAAGTCCGTTCATCTCACCAATTCACTTGGGATTCAATCTTATTCTTACTTAGTTAAACTTACCATCTATTCATCAATTACACCTCAAATACCCTTGCATTTTATGTTCAAAAGAAGTGTATAGAGTTGTCACACATACATAGGGCGCCTAATGAGTCAAAAAGACTTCCAGTATACTTGGAACGCCACATGAGGCTCCTAAAGGGGACATGAGGCATCTATACTAGGCGTTCAAAGTGTTCGGGGATGTGCCGTATACATCGAACGCCTACATGAAGCACCTTATGTGACATGGAGCGCCTAATGTAAGTGTTCGAAGTGTACGGGGATGCAGTGGGACACATTGAACACCTACATTAGGCGCCTAATGTGACTTGAAGCGCTTAATGTAGGTGTTCGAAGTGTTGTGACGGTTCAGAACTGCAGTTTTTCTACAGTAACTTCTTCCCATCACCTTCCTCCTTCAACCCTTTCATGTTTACACTTCAAGATCCATCTTAACGCTTGGATTCATCTCACTTAACACACAACTAACATGAGTTGATCCTTAAACACGTAAAATAGTGTCCATCCTAAGCCTTCTATCACCCACAACCTCCAATATATCTCTTCAAGCTTTCCAACACAATAAGTCTACAACAATGACATCTTTAATCCTTCAACCTTCTGCAAATACGCTCAAAACACTTAAGTTGTACGTAATGAACTCAAGAACTTATTCCAAACAATGAACACATTACGAATAACACTTTTATGGGCATATTTATCAACAAAGATCACAATGTAACCATTTTCAGAAATTGGCCCAAAGAACATGACTCTACACCTTCAAAAACATAAATAGCATATAATGAAGCATCTAACATAAACAAATCGAAGTTACTAATGTGTGATCCGAGTTTTCTCTTTATAAGAACATAGGGCCTAAGATATCAAAATTTGCATAAAGCGTACAGAAAGATTACTTGCCTTTGTTTCTATTTGAGCTTACGAATGTACTACAGAATTTCGGTAAGGATTGCACTTAGGTTGACCGCAAGTTCTTCCTCCTCTTCTTCTTCCTTTCTCTCTTTCTCTTTTCTCTCTTTTCCTCTCCACTTTCTTCTCTTTCCTTCAGCCAATCCCCCCTTCCCTTTTTGTGTTGGAAACCGCCAATTGATGTTTGTGGGGAGTTATACTCCCTTGTGTAACTCCCTCAACATTTAAGTGGGGAGGGTGTTTTGGTAATTTTACCTAATTTCCTTCATTCTCACCTATATTTGATCTAACTCAGCTTCGTAAACTTATGCATTTAATGAAATTATATTTAACGTTGGCTTCTAACTATTAAAAGTGGTACTTACAAGTCACGGGATATGACAATCATCCTCTTGGGTTCCCGTTCTGGCCGAATCTGAACAGATCTCTGACGCAGCTGAAGGTTCTAGCTTAAGGAAAAGGCGTCGAGGGAAGGACTTGGCTATTCCAGAGGCCAAGACCTCAATCCTCAGCCAAGGCAGCCGAGGCTGATCCTTGGAGAGTTTACGAAGTAGGACTCTGCTGGGGATGCCGCCACAGCCAGGCGGCTAAACAACTTGATGGTTCTTCCCCTGGACTGTTAGAGGTTCTCAGCTACATCTTGGGAGAATCTCGGCGATGCTTACCACAGTAACCTTGCCTTGGTAAGTGAACCATTTAACCCTTAGAACATTTTGTGTTTGAGTAATCATTAACGTTTGATTTTTGCCGAGCAGATCCAAACCCAGCAGTTTGAGATTTTTGACTGAGGGAAAAAGTTGGGCGAAGCTCTTAAGGACAAGTCCCAGAAATTCGAAGAGGCTTCACAAGTTATGGTCGAGCAGGCCAAAGAGGTCGCAGCGTTGAAGTTGGAGATCTCCCGTCTTCGAGAGCAGAAAGAGGAAGCTGACATGAAGTGGATAGCTACTAACTCCAAAGTAAATGAGTTGGAAGGCAAAAATACCGTCCTAGAGGTCTCCTTGACCCGTGCAGCTTCTGAGGTGGAAGCCCTGCGAAAGGACCAAGACGTCAGGCTGCAGCGTGAGAAAGCCTTAGAACAAGTGGCCGACCTGCCTCAACAACTGGTGGAAGCAAATGTTGAGGCGGTGGCCGAATTCAGGAAGTTGAAATTCTTTGAAGAAAATTTGTTGTTGTTGCAAGCCTCGGCCATGCAGATGGGGCAGACCAAAGCAATCGATGTCTGCTTGGAGGTCTGCCCTCAGCTGAACAAAGAAGATCCTCAGCTCTCGAAGCTTTACAATTCAACTACTGAACTGGATTTTGATTCCCAGTTCGAGTGATTTCTGAATGGAGCAAATCTAAGGGACCTGAGGAGTAGACTTATGTTTTCCTTATAATAGGGCCGAGCAGACCTTGTAAAACCTTTGTACTTTCTTGAATGAAAATTTCCAAGTGTTGGACTTCTTTTCTTGTACTTGAGCTCTTTACTTTCTGTTTTGCTCTTCCATTCAGAATTTTTGCTATGTAATATTTCTTGAACCAAGTTTTCAAACTTGTTGTTGCCGAGATTCAGTGTCGGCTCTTCGTTTGGCAGACTTCTCATTCTACAAACATTTTTAATAAAATAAACTAAGTCTGCACAATTTAGAATAAACCTGTTATTCTTGCTAGGCTGAGTCAACTTCTGTTCAGAAAAACAGTTTGAGTGATTCACAAATAGATGATTTAAATACTACGTGTTTTAAGAAATGCATGACAAAATTTATTACTTGACACGTTTTTGTGATAAACTTGCTTTATATACTTTATATATAATGTTGCCGTACTAACATTTGTTGTGTTTGAACTATTTCGTGCCACCATTAATGAACTAAACTAGTTCACTAAGTGAAGTATTTAAGTTAATGAACTAACTAGTTCATTAAATGGAGATATATTTGGAGAAGGCATGATGGCAACAAATTGAAACATGGAAAGTCTCCTGTCCATTTGATACACATGTTTTTATATATACATAATATATATATTAAGATTTATTATAAAAAGACACAACGCACATATATTCCGACGTACTACCGACAACGTTACATATGTTACAAACATACGTCAACGTCACACCACTATACTTACCTCATATTTATGAGTACATTCAAGTCTTATATCATATGATATAAGTCATGGTGATGACAAAATTATTACGACACATTACAAGGTTGTAAAACAAAAATTGTCGTATCGGGTGATTACCAAAACTTCACCAATGTGTCACGTACTTGCCATATATAGATGGCCAGCCCATATACTTTAAAAAGAGCCAAAACTTTTGTGGCTTACATGATATATTCAGCCATGAAATCATTCCATGTTGGCACACACAAATCACCCCCAATTAAGGCAAAATTGTGGAGATGTCAAATTCAACTTTTTTTGTCACATGGGGTGCCTATATCTCAGCCTTGTGAAATGAATATTTAATTTATTTTATGTATATTATGTGTGAAATTTTTTTAAATTAGAAGGAGCTCCGAGTCTGCAGTATTATTAAGAAATCACCCTCACTTATGGTGGAGGAATACCATTATTACAAAGAAAGTCATGACACAACATAATGAAAGAAGATGAAGCTGAAATACAGAAAAACATGTGTTGGTTAGAAAGAAATGGTTGTGTTCAAATGGAGTATGATATGCCTCATTAAAACCTTGGCAAGCAAAACCACCCTTGTGGATAAAATCTTGCACAAAGGAAAAAGAGTACATCAAACAACTTATTTAGAGAAAAAGGGGTTTGAGTGATTTCCAAATACATGATTTAAATATGCTTAAAAACGTGTATAAGATAAATGTGCATGATAAATTGCATATTACTTGCCTTATATAGTTCATATATAATGTTGCCGTACTAACGAGCCATGAAGCTTTAAGGCTTACGTCAAATGGCGAACATTTGTTGTGTTCATACTATTTTCAGGTGCCACCATTAATGAACTTAACTAGTTCATTAAGTGAAGTACTTAGTTAATTAAACTAAGTAGTTAATTAAAGGAAGCTACATTTGGACAAGGCACAAAGGCAACAAGACTAAGAAAGGAAAGTCTCCTCCTCCTCTCTTCGTCAATATACACGCATATATATATAAAATTATATATTTTAAGATTTTTTGAAAAAGGCACATACACATGTATTCTAACGTACTACCGACACGTTATATATTTTATGTACGTACGTTGACGTCACACCATAATACTTAAATCATATTTATGAGTATATTCAGGTCATATATCATATGATATAAGTCATGGTGATGACAAATTAGATACGACACGTTAAAAGGTTCTAAACCGAAAATTGTCGTATCGGGCGAATACCGAAACTTCGCCAACGTGTCACGTACTTGCCATAAATAGATGGCCAGCCCCTACACCTAAAAAATCATTATTATTTTCGTGGCTATGATTCTATTTCCAGCCATAAAATCATTCCATGTTGGCACACACAAATCACCCCAGATTAAGGCCAAATTGTGGAGTTTCCAATTTCAATTTTGTTACATGTAAATGGCGCCACTTTAATCAGCCTTATAAGCTGAATATTAAAGTTTATATTATGTATATTATGTGTAACATAATATATATAACATGTGCAAATATTTGGAATTTAATTAGAGAAAAATCGGGTAATCGATAAACATCGAAAATTCGGTTTTCTACGTACACAATACATGGAACATTTTTGGCACATCATACGACACGTATCTAGACACTTTTTACATATGTCATACATCTTAAAGTGTTCTAGAAAATTAAATTAAGGGCTGATTGGAATATGACATGTGTGTATTATAAAATATGCACTATTTTACAAAGTTTGCAAAAATAAAATTCAGCACATGCATATACATGTTGTACACGCCTATACAGCTGAGATGGAGCATATGTGGAGCCTTGTTGGCATGTTAATTTGTCAAGAATCAATCATACAATGTTGGTGATTTAAAGAAAGAAGCTACAAAAGGTAATGTTTCAAATTTTATCTCATTTGGAACACATGCTGAAAATTTCAGCATGTGTAGTTATAGCTGGCCGATTTTCATGATTAATGAGCATATAATTTGTGTCTTAAAACATTTGATCAATTAGAAGAAGAATTGGAAGTAATTTGAATAAGATATAAAGTCATAAAGTGTGATATCCTGAATATCACACATGCTGAAAAATTTCAGCATGTGTGTGTATGCACCTTGGCCGATTTTGTGGTCACATTAGTGTCCAATTTCATTTCCAAAAAATTAATGAGAATATTTGCTACTAATTGATGATTTGTTTTAAAAGAAAAATCAATGAAAATTTGGAAGAAATTTGAATTATATCACCGTGTATCACATGCTGAAATTTCAGCATGACAGGTCCCCATTATTGCCGAAATTTTTACCTTGTTTGGAGAAATTTTATCTTGCGTGATTTGGGTGATAATCTTATGAGTTATGACAATTATTTTATGATGATTTTGGCACATGTTTTTAGTGGAATTCTCAGATTTTCCAAGTCATCAAATGATGACAACATTCAACCAATCAATGAGTGCCAAGTAAGCAAAGGTTAAATGATCATCCAATGAGAAGGTGCCAAGTAAGCAAGATCATGTCACAATGAAGCTACACATTCTCCCAAGGACTTAGAAGATAATTTTCAAGAGGTAAAGGACCAATGGGGGACGGCTATGATGCTTAAAAAGGAAATGAAGAAGAGCAAAACAAAGAAAAGAACAAGCATTATACTCTTGAAGATCAAAAACGCCTAAAGCCTTCTTCTCTCTACACTTCTTTCTTTCTTCTTCTTAAAAGCCTATTGTACTTATATTCATATTCTTGAATAGGCTTATCTTAGACCACCACACATTCTATATCTTTGTAAAAGATTGATCAAGGTGTGATCAATCATCATTCTTGCAAGGTGGTGGTGGTCGTGCGCAATTGTATTCATCATACAAGGTTTGTAAAGGGTTGGAGTTGGTGTGTAACTCCATCAACCCTGTGGTAAGGTGTATTTGTGTTGTGTGACTAGTGTGAACCGAGGAAGGTGTTCCTCAAAGACTGGAGTAGGTTGTTTATAACCAAACCAGTATAAAATTCTCGGTGTCATTTACTTTCAGCACTTATATTCTGTTTTAGCACTGTTTACTCTTTTTGATTACGTTCGTAAAAATAGTAAACATTTTTCAAAAATTATGAAACTTTCCAGAAACATAGTCACACGTCTTAGGGTTAATTTGGCATAAGTTTCAAACCTTTTGGATAAGTATAAGTCAATCAAACATCCAAAGTTCTAAGTCTAGTGCAGTCTGATTTTCAGGCTTGCAAAGGTTGAGACTTTGAGTGTATTTGACTAACTTCCCGAAAGAATTTTTGAAGACCTACAACCTAGTTTTAAAAACGTTTTAAAACTGGTTCTCAAAACATAATCTGTTTTCAAAAGCTGAGTTTTTGGTTTTAAACAATTTTAAAAACCACACTTTCCGCACCAACTATTCAACCCCCCCTTTGTAAAGATAAGGGGGTTTGAGTGATTTCAAAATAAGTGACTTAAATATATATATATATATATATATATATATATATATATATATAAACGTGTACAAACATATATAAACGTGTACATGTATGCATGATATCTTGCCATTACTTGCCTTATTTAGGTTATATATTATGTTGCCGTACTAACGAGCCATGAAGCATTAAAGCTTACATCATATGGCAAACATTTGTTGTGTTTACACTATTTTCAGGTGCCACCATTAATGAACTAAACTAGTTCATTAAGTGAAGTACTTAGTTTAATAAACTAAGTAGTTCATTAAAGGAAGCTACATTTGGAAAAGGCACAAAGGTAACAAGGCTAAGGAAGGAAAATTTTCTCCTCCTCCCCATCCTTTAATGCACACGGCTATATACATATATATCACATATATTTTCAGATTTTTTTAATAAAGGCACATACACATGTATTCCAACGTACTACCGACACGTTATATATTTTACGTACGTATGTTAACGTCACACCACTATACTTAACTCATATTTATGAGTATATTCAGGTCTTATATTATATGATATAAGATATGGTGATGACAAATCAAATACGACACGATAAAAGGTTCTAAACCGAAATTTGTCGTATCGGGCGAATACCGAAACTTCGCCAACGTGTCACGTACTTGCCATAAATAAATGGCCAGCCCATATACATCAAAATTTGATGTAAATGTCGTCCACATCACTGAAAAATCAGCCAAAATACTTTCCATGTTGGCACACACAAATTACTCCACATTAAGGCCAAAATGTGAAGATTCCAAGTTTAATTTTGTCACATGCTAATGGTACCACTTTAAACCAGCCAAGTGCTGAGATTTAAAGTATATATTATATATATTATGTATAACATAATATATATAACATGTGCAAAAGTTGGAATTTAAATTAGAAAAAAATCGGGTAATCGATAAATATCGAAAATTCGGTTTTCTACGCACACAACATATGGAACGTTTTTGGTACATCATGTGACACGTATCTAGACACTTTTTACATATGATATACATCTTAAAGTGTTCTAGAAAATTAAATTAAGGGCTGATTGGAATATAACATGTGTATATTATTATATGTGCATTATTTTACAAAGTTAGCAAAAATAAATTTCAGCACATGCACATACACATTCCAACATCTACACCAGCTGATTTGGAGCATATGTGGATCTTTGTTGGCATATTGATTGGTCAAGGATCAAACATACAATGTTGGTGAATTGAAGAAAGAAGCTACAAATGGTAAGAATTCAAAATATATCTCTCTTATATCACATGCTGAAAATTTCAGCATGCTAAAATGTTGCTGGCCGATTTTTGCTCTTCAATGTGACATATTTTGTCATCTTTTATTATGTGATTGATTGGAAGAAGAGATGGAAATGATTTGAATATAAATTAAATTAATAAATGGTGATATTTTATATATCACACATGCTGAAAATATTTCAGCATGTGTACAACTTTGGTGGCCGAATTATTGGTACAAAATGTGTCCAAATTCATTTGTTATGTGATAGCAATACTTACCATAACTTGGTGACTCAATTTTTAAAGAAAAAATCAAAGTAAATTGGGTATTATTTTGAAAGAAAAGGAATGATGCACACGCTGAAAATTCAGCATGGCAAGACTACTTTATGGCCGAAATTTTCATTAAGTTTGGGAAGGATTTCTTGTCTTGAAATTTATGTGAATATCTCATGATTTATGGAAGTTATTTTGTGATGATTTTTGGCACATGTTTAAGTGAAATTCTCAGATTTTTCCAAGTCATCAATGATGACAACATTCATCCAATGAGAAGGTGCCAAGTAAGCGAAGACTAAATGATCATCCAATAAGAAGATGCCAAGTAAGCAAGACATTGTCACAATGATGTCTTACACTCTCTCAAGGACTTAAAAGATAATTTTCAAGAAGGGGAGACACTCTAAGGGGGACGGCTGGACATGTTAAAAAGAAAGAGAAGAGAGCAAACAAAATAAGGCCAAGCATTGCAAAATCAAAGTGATCAAAAGCCTAGTTCTTCTTCTTCTACATTCTCTCTTTCTTTCTTTCTTCTTGTAAGCCTATTGTATTCATATTCTTTCAATATTGAATAGGCTTGAGATAAACCACCATTCATATATCTTTGTAAAAGATTGATCAAGGTGTGATCAATCTTCATTCTAGCAAGGTGGTGGTGTTCGTGTGAATTGTACTCGTCATACAAGGTTTGTAAAGGGTTGGAGTTAGGTGTAACTCTATCAACCCTGCGGTAAGGTGTACTGCGTGTGTGTGATTAGTGTGAACCAAGGAAGGTGTTCCTTGAAGACTGGAGTAGGTTGTTTATAACCGAACCAGTATAAAATTCTTGGTGCCATTTACTTTCTGCATTTACTTTTCAGTTACTGCATTGTTTACTCTTCGTGTTCGCATTCGTAAAAATAGTAAAAGATTTTCAAAAATCACGAAAATTTCCAGAAATATACCTAAACGTTCTAGGGTTAATTTGGCACAAGTTTCAACCCTTTTGGTAAGTATAAGTCGAACAAACATCAAAAGTTCTGAGACTAGTGCAGTCTGAATTTCAGACTTGCAAAGGTTGAGACTTTGATAGTAGTCGACCTACTTCCCAAAAGAATTTTCCAAAACTGTTTCAACCCATTTAAATATAGTATATAAGGAGTTAGTGATTGAATTTTCAGAGTATTTGGACATTCACACAAATAGGAATTAATTTTTCAAAACCATCTACCGTTTCTGGCAGATTTGCACAATCTGATTACCAACAAATTTTGAAGGGGTTAAAGGTTGAATTTTAATTTGAAATTTTTAGGGGACCCTAATAACATCTGAGGCTAAGTTCTCTCAAAATTTCATAATTTTTGGAGACCTCTAACCTGGTTTTAAAAACGTTTTAAAACAGGTCCTGAAAACAGAATCTCTTTTCAGAAGTTGACTTGGTTAGGTTTAAAGAAATTTGAAAAACCACACTTTTCGCACCACCTATTCAAACCCCCCCCCCTTCTAGTGGTTCCTTGCAGATCCTACAAGTGGTATCAGAGCACAGGAACACTCACTTCAAAGAATCCAACGATTCCGTGAGATGGCAACCACAACCGTGCAAGAAGGAATGTCAACTGTAAGGTCTCCTCTTTTCGACGGTGAGTCTTTTATTCAATGGAAATTAAGAATGAAACTTTTTCTTATGGCTATTGATATTGATCTATGGTCTATTATAGAAGACGGTCCATTTGTTCCCACTAAGATGTCAATTATTGATGGTGTCACACTAGAGGTTACAAAAACGAAACAAGAATACACTAGTGATGACAAAAAGAAGTTGAGTATGAATGTTAAAGCCATGCAACTACTATTAAACGGCCTAAGTAAAAGTGAGGCTAGTTACGTGTCAAATTGTTCTAGTGCTCAAGAGATGTGGCATATTCTTGAAATGAAACATGAAGGGACTAGCCAAGTAAAGGAGTCCAAAATCAATATGCTTATGTCTACACTTGAGTCCTTTAAATTACTGCCAAATGAGTCTATTGTTGAAATGGATTTACGCTTGACTAACATTTACAATTCTCATGAGTCTCTTGGCAAAGCCTTCACTATGCAGGAAAAGGTACAAAAGGTCTTGCGAAGCCTTCCATCCGAGTGGGACCCTAAAGTAACGGCCATAGAAGAAAGTAAAGAGACCAAATCGATTAAAATGGAAGAACTAATCGGATCACTTAAGGTATATGAAAACAAACTTTCTTTAAGACATTCTGAGTCCATTTCTAATAATGACAAGGATTTAAATCAAATGAATACGTCGTAGATGATAGTGACACAGATTCCGATGATGAGGACTTAATCACAATGGCTAAAAGATTAAGAAAAATATTGAGAAAATCGACTAAACATAAGTCTATCTCATCTAAGGATCATAAAAATAAAAATAAGGAAATAAAGTACTATGAATGCGGCAAACTTGGACATTTATCATATGACTGCCCTAATAAAGAAAAACAAACAAACAAATACCCTGACAAGGATCGGAAAAAGAATAGACTCGTCTCAGAACCTAAGCAAAGGAGAAGAGCATTCAAAGCCTCCACTTGGAGTGACACATCCGACTCTGAGACTGATGATACGGAAGAACACAAGGCACAAATATGCTTTACATCTAAAGCATCAAATGAGGTATCTTCCGACTCTGATTCCGATTCTGAATGTTCATATGATGATTTATTTAGTCAATATTTAGAATTGCATAAGTTTTCAAAGACTCTTGCAAAAGAAAAGAAGCGATTAATTGAAGACAAGAAATTGTTAGAATCTTCTAACAAAGATCTTGTGTCTCAATTAAACGATTCAAAAAAAGAGTCGTCATGCATTATAAATTCATTAAAATCTGAAATTTCATCATTGTCATCAGAGAACATTGAATTGAAATCTGAGATTTCAAACTTGAAATCAAGGAATGCGCATGTAGAGAAAAAGGTGAAACAATTTGATACGGGATCCAACATGCTAGATCGCATTATTTTATCACAAAAACAGGACAGTGATAAAACTGGATTAGGATACAGCGAGACAAACGAAGCATCATCTAAACCATCCAAGTTTGTTTTGTCTAAGAAAGTAGACACATCAAAGGCATACGTAGTGCCTAAAATAAAGCAAAAACCTCCTCTCCCCACATCTCGTCATATCTCTTCTTCATCTCATATGAAGTATAATTATGTGCCGTATAAATATGTGAAGAAGACTAGTACACCATTTAACTCATCTCATCGTGCTTCTTATCGTACAAAGAGAAATCACATGCCATATAGAAAGCCACTGATGCATATGCGACATTCATATCATAAAAATGCATCTAGATCACTCCCCGTGCATGCAAACCAAAAACGAAAACCATACTATATGCATGATGGGATTCTTGGCCAAAGGCCAAATGCATTTGCCCCCAACGGATACTATGTTGCATTTTCATCATCTTTCTCACCTTTTGGAAGACCTAGAAAGGTCACCCAAATTTGGGTACCAAAAGGGACATTTTCAAAGGGTTGAATAAATAACCCTTACGAACGCACATATATGAAATGCATGATTTTTTTCTTCTTTACAGACATCTTTTGATTTGCTTTCCAAAATAAAGGGGAAGAGAAAAGCATGATTTAAGGGGGAGAGAGACATTTAAGGGGGAGAGAGACACATTGATATTAATTGCACAAATCAAGGGGGAGCCGGATTTGAAATTCGAAATTCAAATCTTAAATCTGTGCATGTTTCGAGGGGGAGAGATAGCATTTAAATCATGTGCATAAATTATTTTGAAAATCATCAAAAGGGGGAGATTGTAGAGATAAGGGGGTTTGAGTGATTTCAAAATAAGTGACTTAAATATATATATATAAACGTGTACAAACATATATAAACGTGTACATGTATGCATGATATCTTGCCATTACTTGCCTTATTTAGGTTATATATTATGTTGCCGTACTAACGAGCCATGAAGCATTAAATCTTACATCATATGGCAAACATTTGTTGTGTTTACACTATTTTCAGGTGCCACCATTAATGAACTAAACTAGTTCATTAAGTGAAGTACTTAGTTTAATAAACTAAGTAGTTCATTAAAGGAAGCTATATTTGGAAAAGGCACAAAGGTAACAAGGCTAAGGAAGGAAAATTTTCTCCTCCTCCCCATCCTTTAATGCACACGGCTATATACATATATATCACATATATTTTCAGATTTTTTTAATAAAGGCACATACACATGTATTCCAACGTACTACCGACACGTTATATATTTTACGTACGTACGTTAACGTCACACCACTATACTTAACTCATATTTATGAGTATATTCAGGTCTTATATTATATGATATAAGATATGGTGATGACAAATCAAATACGACACGATAAAAGGTTCTAAACCAAAATTTGTCGTATCGGGCGAATACCAGAACTTTGCCAACGTGTCACGTACTTGCCATAAATAAATGGCCAGCCCATATACATCAAAATTTGATGTAAATGTCGTCCACATCACTGAAAAATCAGCCAAAATACTTTCCATGTTGGCACACACAAATTACTCCACATTAAGGCCAAAATGTGAAGATTCCAAGTTTAATTTTGTCACATGCTAATGGTACCACTTTAAACCAGCCAAGTGCTGAGATTTAAAGTATATATTATATATATTATGTATAACATAATATATATAACATGTGCAAAAGTTGGAATTTAAATTAGAGAAAAATCGAGTAATCGATAAATATCGAAAATTCGGTTTTCTACGCACACAACATATGGAACGTTTTTGGTACATCATGTGACACGTATCTAGACACTTTTTACATATGATATACATCTTAAAGTGTTCTAGAAAATTAAATTAAGGGCTGATTGGAATATAACATGTGTATATTATTAAATGTGCATTATTTTACAAAGTTAGCAAAAATAAATTTCAGCACATGCACATACACATTCCAACATCTACACCAGCTGATTTGGAGCATATGTGGAGCCTTGTTGGCATATTGATTGGTCAAGGATCAAACATACAATGTTGGTGAATTGAAGAAAGAAGCTACAAATGGTAAGAATTCAAAATATATCTCTCTTATATCACATGCTGAAAATTTCAGCATGCTAAAATGTTGCTGGCTGATTTTTGCTCTTCAATGTGACATATTTTGTCATCTTTTATTATGTGATTGATTGGAAGAAGAAATGGAAATGATTTGAATATAAATTAAATTAATAAATGGTGATATTTTATATATCACAGATGCTGAAAATTTTTCAGCATGTGTATAACTTTGGTGGCCGAATTATTGGTACAAAATGTGTCCAAATTCATTTGTTATGTGATAGCAATACTTACCATAACTTGGTGACTCAATTTTTAAAGAAAAAATCAAGGTAAATTGGGTATTATTTTGAAAGAAAAGGAATGATGCACATGCTGAAAATTCAGCATGGCAAGACTACTTTATGGCCGAAATTTTCATTAAGTTTGGGAAGGATTTCTTGTCTTGAAATTTATGTGAATATCTCATGATTTATGGAAGTTATTTTGTGATGATTTTTGTCACATGTTTAAGTGAAATTCTCAGATTTTTCCAAGTCATCAATGATGACAACATTCATCCAATGAGAAGGTGCCAAGTACGCGAAGACTAAATGATCATCCAATAAGAAGATGCCAAGTAAGCAAGACATTGTCACAATGATGTCTTACACTCTCTCAAGGACTTAAAAGATAATTTTCAAGAGGGGGAGACACTCTAAGGGGGACGGCTGGACATGTTAAAAAGAAAGAGAAGAGAGCAAACAAAATAAGGCCAAGCATTGCAAAATCAAAGTGATCAAAAGCCTAGTTCTTCTTCTTCTACATTCTCTCTTTCTTTCTTTCTTCTTGTAAGCCTATTGTATTCATATTCTTTCAATCTTGAATAGGCTTGAGATAAACCACCATTCATATATCTTTGTAAAAGATTGATCAAGGTGTGATCAATCTTCATTCTAGCAAGGTGGTGGTGTTCGTGTGAATTGTACTCGTCATACAAGGTTTGTAAAGGGTTGGAGTTAGGTGTAACTCTATCAACCCTGCGGTAAGGTGTATTGCGTGTGTGTGATTAGTGTGAACCAAGGAAGGTGTTCCTTGAAGACTGGAGTGGGTTGTTTATAACCGAACCAGTATAAAATTCTTGGTGCCATTTACTTTCTGCATTTACTTTTCAGTTACTGCACTGTTTACTCTTCGTGTTCGCATTCGTAAAAATAGTAAACGATTTTCAAAGTCACGAAAATTTCCAGAAATATACCTAAACGTTCTAGGGTTAATTTGGCATAAGTTTCAACCCTTTTGGATAAGTATAAGTCGAACAAACATCAAAAGTTCTGAGACTAGTGCAGTCTGAATTTCAGACTTGCAAAGGTTGAGACTTTGATAGTAGTTGACCTACTTCCCAAAAGAATTTTCCAAAACTGTTTCAACCCATTTAAATATAGTATATACGGAGTTAGTGGTTGAATTTTCAGAGTATTTGGACATTCACACAAATAGGAATTAATTTTTCAAAACCATCTACCGTTTCTGGCAGATTTGCACAATCTGATTACTAACGGTTTTCGAAGGGGTTAAAGGTTGAATTTTAATTTGAAATTTTTAGGGGACCCTCATAACATGTGAGACTAAGTTCTCTAAAAATTTCATAATTTTTGGAGACCTCTAACCTGGTTTTAAAAACGTTTTAAAACAGGTCCTGAAAACAGAATCTCTTTTCAGAAGTTGAATTGGTTAGGTTTAAAGAAATTTTAAAAACCACACTTTTCGCACCACCTATTCAACCCCCCTTCTAGTGGTGCCTTGCAGATCCTACAACTTAGAGTAGATGCCTCGGCCAAAAATCTCAGTCGGTTGAATGTGTCGCGAGCGGCCCCAGCCATGATCATCCATGCAAAGACAACCATGAATCCTGTAAGCATCTTCATATACCAATCCAAAGCAAAACAGATGCAATGGAACCAAAAAAGAAACATACCTGTTGGACCATGCACCTACAATAAACACCACTAGAGTGGGGGTGAATAGTGGTTAGCGGAAATTACACTACAACCCTTTGTAAAAAACCCCTTTGAAAACAGAATCTGAGACCACCTCAGATTCAGAACCCGTTTTGGAAAAATTCAAAACTAATTGTACACAAATCCAAAAATTATGAAACTTTCCAGAATATAACTTCAATATGTTAACAAGACTCTGTCCAAAAAGCAGACAAAAATAAGATCGTTGGCTCTTCAAACAAATAAAAAGATTTAGATGGTCAATTTGGACAGAATTGGACAGAATGTTGCTGATTTTGAAAATAGTGTTTCTCTTTGAATACTCAACCAAAAAGGTTGATCTTTATATCAAAACACTCCTTCGGATGTGTAGATCATGTTTCCAAAAGGCCCTGACATTAAACAATTCTTGATAAATACAGAATTTAAGTTTTCTCAAAACTGGTCAGATTGCAGCCAGATTGGAGCAGTTATCTTGCAAAGACTGAAAGACTAACTTTCCCTTGCTCAAATCAAGTGATTCTTGTTACAAATGAAAGCTAACAGTACGAAGTATAACTCCACCAAAAATCACGAATTTTGAAAATTTTTAGCCACTTTTTCAAGATGTGAGAATTGTGTAAAATCTGCAGTAAAAACGGGCAGAAAACAGAAATGAAAAAACAAGACAAGAACACCGAGGATTTATCCTTGTTCGGTCAATGTGACCTACTCCAGTCCCAAGGAACACCTTTCCTTGGATTTCACTATCAAATGAATCACCTTACAACAAGAACCAAGCTTGATCCTTGGGTTATACACCAACCCTACTCAAGACTTTGATAATCACCTTTTAAGCAACACTTAGTTGCAACACCTCTACCACCTATTGATGTAGTCTTATAAAGATGGATAATCAATCTTACAAATGAAGCTCAAGAGGCTTGTAGCTCAACATAAACACCAAGAACACCTTAGCTACAAAGAATGGAACAAGAACAACAAAAAGAAGAAGAAGATAGCTAGACAATTCAACAAATGCTTGTAAGCTTCAAGTGTGTTTCATCTTCTTCAACATTGCCTCCATTTATAGTGTGAGATGAGCCTTAGAGATAAGAACTCCAATGTGTCACCATCTTCATCATCAAATCCAAATGTCTTCTCATCATTGTTTGGCCTTGTACACTTGGCAAAATAAGACAACATAATTGGTCCACCTTGGCAACTCCTTGTTGGCCGAAATTTCCAACTAAAAATAGTCTTGATTATCCTTTGTAGAATGAAGATAATAAGAGAAGATAATTGCACCAAAATAACCGTAACTCCTTGGTTGAGAATAGACATGTGTGATTTGAAGAATTCAAATACAAAATTCAGCTCCAACAATTCCATAGTAGCCGTTGGGTACCTTACTTTTTTTTTCAAAAAATAGTTTTGATTTTCTTAATAAAATAAGAAAGGATAATACCACCAAATTATCCCCAACTTCAAGAACAATAATAGGACATGTGAAGCCTTCATTTGACTTCAAAAAATCTGCCATGAAAAGCCATATACACCAAGTAGCCGTTTGGCTATATTTGAAAAATCAAAGTTGGCAATTTTTGCCAACTAGCTCTTTTTTGGTTGATCCACTTTTCTCCAATTCATAAAATGAATAATGTATCATCTCCACCTGCTCATAAACGTTTTTGAGCATACAAATATGTGTAGCAACTCAGATTTTTAAAGAAGAAATAAATAGATAATAGTTGACAAGATTATGTCAACGTGTAACACCGAAATTCCCAATATTTCTTCTTATATGTCATGAACATTTCCACACCTTGGACATCTTTAATATTTCCGAATAATGATGACAAATGTGCTCTTATAACATATATAAGAGGGTCTTCAAGAAAAATAGAATGTGACATCTCAAATCGTCACATATCCCGCTATAGTCAACAATATCATCATGTGAGAGTATAAGATATAAGATTACCATATAATCTTCAAAATAGTAATAGCTCAACTTCAGAATGAAGATAATAATATGTTCAAGAGATTCGTTGAGTGAAAACACCAAAAATACCCTTGGGGGTGAAATGATCGAAATACCCCTGGTATATGAAAACTCCAGAAATGACCCCAATGGTCACAAATAATCTTGATATCACCCTTGTCATGACAAATAGTATAAGAATGCAGCCTTGAGATATTTTCACCATGTGATGTTCCTACAAAACTCAAAATACCAATTTCGTCCTTTTTGGTAAGTTGTAGAAACTTCCAAGGCACGTTAGTCACAATACATTTAAAATCATACATAAGATTCACATGATGACCATGTATAAATCATATACAAATGAAAACAACCATTTTAACACCTTTTAGAAAAATATTTCTAAAAACCCTAAACATTCTGTGAGACGTGGATCGATCCATGTGAGGGGCTGACGTACGTCGATCGATCTATGTGAGGGGCTGATGTACGTCGATCGATCCATGTGAGAGATCGACGTCTCACAGTAAGTTTTTGGTTCTTCTCAGTTCAACATGGATCGATCCACGTGAGGGGCTGACGTACATCGATCGATCCATGTGTCTCTGCCTGAGAGATCCATGTCATTTTTCTTCACTTTTTCATCCTTTAATCACTTATAACACCATATGTGACATTTCTAAATATTCACCACTTAAAATCATGACTTTGAAAATTATCCAAACATATTTCTCAACATTCTCCCCTTTTGGATGATTTTTTAAATAATTAAATTGATTTTAATGTCACAACTCATAACCAATTGTTTAACATCATAAATCTTACGAATTGTTTTCAAACTTGGTTTCAACAAAATTTTAAATATTATGCTCCCCCTCAACTTATACTCTCCCCCTTAACCTATACTCAATAATTGAAACTTATCGTACCAAATCATGACTTACCAACTAAAATCATGTTCTTATTTTGCAAATCATGCAAAAGATAGAACTATACAATGGTGTCATAAATCATCATACCTAATTTGGCTCGTAAGTTTTCAAACATGGCTTGATTAAGGGGTTTGGTAAAGATATCGGTGATTTGGTGATCAGTTCTTATATGGTTTATGACTATATCCTCATTTTGAACATGATCGTGAAGAAAGTGGTATCGCACCTCAATGTGTTTGGCCTTAGAATGAAGCACCGGATTTCGAGAAAGATTGATCGCACTTGTGCTATCGCAGAAAATTAGAATCTTTTTCATTTTAATGCCAAAATCACTAAGTTGCTGTTTAAGCCAAAGTATTTGGGTAGTACATTGACTCAAAGCAATATACTCGGCTTCAGTGGTAGAAAGAGCTACACTAGCTTGCTTTTTAGAAAACCAAGAGATCAAGTTGGTTCCTATGAATTGACATGTGCCGCTAGTGGATTTTCAATCTAACTTGCAACCACCATAATCAGCATCACTATATGCGTACAATTCCAACTTAGCATTTCTATCACACCAAAGTCCTAAGTGAGGTGTATGCTTAAGATATCTAAAGATCTTTTTCACTGCATTATAGTAAGATATCTTAGGACAAGATTGAAACCTAGCACACATACACACACAAAACATAATATCAGGTCTTGATGCACTTAAGTATAACAATGAGCCAATCATAGACCTATAAAGTGTGTCATCGAAAGGTTTATCATTTTCATCCTTATCTAGTTTGGTGCTAACATTCATGGGTGTAGGTGTTGGTTTCAACTCTTCAAAGACAAACTTCTTAATCATATCATTGACATACTTAAGTTGGCTAATGTGAATTCCTTGAGGGGTTTGTTTGATTTGAAGTCTTAAGAAATAATTCAACTCTCCTACCATTGACATTTCAAATTCTGACTTCATACATTCTTCGAAGTCTTTTACTAAGGTAGGGTTAGTTGAACCAAAGATAATATCGTCTACATATATTTGAACTATTAACAAATCATTATCTCTTCTTCTTAGGAATAATGTGTTGTCTATTGTCCCCCTTTGATAATTATTTGCAATAAGAAAGTTTACAAATCTATCATACCAAGCTCTTGGAGCTTGTTTCAAACCATATAGAGCTTTCTTAAGCTTGTAAACATGGTTAGGATTCTATGGATCTTCGAATTCAGGGGGTTGTTTGACAAACACCTCTTCTTGGATGTATCCATTCAAGAATGCACTCTTGACATCCATTTGGAAGAGTTTAATGTTACTTAGACTTGCAATTGCAAGTAACAATCTAATTGCTTCTAGTCATGCAACGGGTGCAAAGGTTTCTTCATAATCTATTCCTTCTTGTTGATTATAGCCTTGTGCGACTAGTCTAGCCTTATTTCTTGTGATTTTTCCTTGTTCATCCATCTTATTCCTAAACACCCATTTCGTTCCTATTATAGACTTGTTTTCGGGTTTAGGTACTAAGTCCCACACATTGTTCCTTGTGAATTGATTTAATTCCTCATGCATAGCATCTATCCAAGATATATCACCTAAGGCTTCCTTTACATTCTTAGGTTCTAATTGTGAGATTAAGCTATGTCCTTCAAGTTGACTTATATTTCTACGTGTTCTAACCCCAACACTTGGATCCCCAATGATTAGTTCTCTGGGATGCCACCAATTCCTAGATTGACTAGGTTCACCCTCATCTTGTTCAAATGTTACATTAGTGTGAAAGTTATCATATGTAATTGGATCATTAGTTGTATCTTCCAATTGAAAGTCTCTTGATTTATTTCATCTTAGGGTTCATGCATGTCCTGTTCAGGGGGAGTTGGTTCTAGATGATCAAGTACAGGATCAAGTAATACATCATCATCAAACATATTTTCAACATTATTCTCAGGTTTATGTTGAGTTTTATCACTAACTTCAAAGCATGCATTTTCATTGAATTTTACATGTATGGATTCAATTATCTTTCTAGATGCAGGATTATAACACCTATATGCTCTTGAGTTAGTAGAATAACCAACAAATATGCATTCAATAGACTTTTGTTCAAATTTATCTAGATTGTCCTTAGTGTTCAGAACAAAACATTTACATCCAAATACTTTAAGATAATCTATCTTAGGTTGTCTATTGTTTAGCAATTCATAAAGCGTTTTATTTAATTTCTTTCTAATAGTAAGCCTATTTATAATATAGCATGCACAACTAACAGCTTCAGCCCATAAATATTTAGGTAATTTATTTTCACACAGCATTGTCCTAGCAACTTCTTGAATTGTTCTATTTTTACGTTCGACAACTCCATTGAGTTGTAGTGTTCTAGGTGGTGAGAATTCATGTTTAATTCCATATTGTTCGCAAAATTTGATTACGTCTTTGTTTTTAAATTCTCCACCTCTATCACTTCTAATCCTTTTAACATTTTCTTCAAAAATGTTTTCAAGTTGCTTAATAAGGGTTTCGATTGCTAATGGAGCATCTTTTTTGTGTGTTAAGAACAATGTCCATGTGTAGCGTGAGTAATCATCTACTATGACACACACATAATAGTATCCACCTAGACTTCTTGTCCTACTTGGACCAAATAAGTCTACGTGAAGCAATTCTAGTACATGACAAGTACTCACTTCATGTTTAGGCTTTAAGGTTTCTTTAATGTGTATTCCCTTAATACATCTTTCACACATTTGAAAATTATCTAAGTCTAACTTAGGCATTCCTCTAATTAAATTCTTCTTAGACAATTTCTTAATGGTTGAAATTCCTATATGGCCTAATCTTCTATGCCACAAATTTACATCTAAGTCTGGTGATATTAGACACTTAACCTTAGCATCTAATATATTATCTAAGGTAAGAGTATAAATGTTACCATCTCTATTTACTTTTAAAACTCTTTCTCCTTTTTCATTTATTATATCACATGAATTGGGAAGAAAAGAGACATTGTAATCACAATCTATAAGTTGTGAAATACTAAGTAAATTATAAGGGAGATTGCTTACTAACAACACATTTCGTATTTGAAATGTGTTAGGGTCTCTGATTGTTCCTTTTCCAACAGCTTGTCCTTTGTTGTTGTCACCGAATGTTACTTTTCCTCCATTCTTGATATGTTTCAATTTGATGAATTGTTTGGGGTTCCCCGTCATATGCCTCGAACATCCACTATCTAAAAACCATTTGGTTTTCAGATTCTTTGACTTTGCCTCCTTCTTGCATTCTTTGTGTCTTTCCTACAATGGAGACAAAGTTTTAGGTATCCTTTATTTGAGTCCTTGAATGTTACGGGCACTATTCTTGTTTAGATATCCCTTAGGTATCCAAACTTGAACATACCTTTTAGGCACATTTTTAACATGATTATAATTTGGAAAATAAGAAGGATTAGCATATAGATGATCATTCCACATAAGTGAAGATGCATTGTTATACACGTTGCGCCATGGTTGATAATCATTATATGCTGGCCGATTTTTATAATGTGTATAAGGCATGCGATTTTGTTTCTTGAATGGCACTATATAAGTGTGTTCATAGGCATTTCTATAAGACTTATAAGAGTATTGCCTATACTTCGGTTCATAATACGTTGGATGTATTTTATTATGTCTAGTTGCATTTGTATACATATAGCCATAATTTTTAGATTGTCTAGATGCAAAGTTTGGCCTAGAGATGTGTTTATGCGTGTGTGCTTTTATGAGTGTATGTTGTATTTTTGCCTTAGAATAAACAGAAGGAGTAGAAGAAGATTTAGCAGGCAAAGTTGTTTTTATATCTTTATAAGGTTGTTTAGTAGTTGAAGATACAAACTTAGTCTTTCTACCTACTTTGTCATATTCTTCTTTATAGCCTAAGCCGGTTTTATCATTTCCATACTTTTGTGATGAGATTAGTGTGTCTAACATATTACCACCCGATTTAAATTGTTCTAACATTTTTTCTAAGTTAAGCTTAGAAGACTTAAGTTGTACTATCTCATGTTCACAACTTTCCAATTTGGACTTTAACATATTATTTTCTGTTTTTATTTTTTGTTCATCTTTCCTATATGATTCAATTTTATTATCTGAAGAATCAAGAGTATTAGAAGACTCTTGTTTAAGAGATTCTAATTGATCAGAAAATTCCAAGTTGGACGTCTTCAACTTGTTATTTTCTTCAATTAGTTTCTTCTTTTCTTTATAGAGCCTCTTACAGTGAGCATGCATTCTTAAGAACTCTTCATACATTTCATCAAATGTCATGTCACTATCAGAATCACTATCAGATGAAGAACATACCTCGTTGGATACGAAGCAGACTTGAGCTTCCTCAGTTTTGGATTCTGAGTCGGATGAGTCGCTCCATGTGCTCCCTTCATTGCTCGTTTCCCTTTCCTTGCCTTAGACTCCTTTGGCTTTGTCATTTGTGCCTCCTTGTCCTTGGCTTGTTTATTATTGTTGTTATTATTACTATTTTTCTTCGTTAGACACTCGTATGAAATATGTCCTTTTTGACCGCATTCATAACACTTTAATTCTTTATTATACCATTTGTTTGTGTTATTTTTCCTAGGTTGAGAAGAAGAAGAAGAAGAAGAACGTTGTCTATTCCTATTAGGACGTTTGAAAAACTTTCTAAGTTTTCTTGCTATTAATATCAAGTCATCATCAATTCAGTATCACTATTACTATCATCATGATTTGTATGTGTTTCAGTTTTTTTGAATGCTATTGACTTACTTGATGATTTAGATGACTCAGACTTCCGTTGGTTTTGTTTTACCTCATACACTTTAAGAGACCTAATCAATTCATCCATCTTAGTGATTGACTTTGTCTCCTCGATTGCAGTCACCTTTGGATCCCATTCAGCAGGAAGGCTTCGTAGCACCTTTTGAACCTTTTCATTGTTCGAAAATGAATTCCCTAAAGCTTCAAGGGCATTGAAAATATTAGTAATCCTCAAACATAAGCATGTTTATTTTCGACTCTTTAACACCACTAGTACCTTCATGCTTTAATACAAGTGATTTCCACATGTTGTGTGCGCTTGTGCAATTTCAAACATATCCCGCTTCAGAAGTTGTAAGTCCATTCAAGAGTAATTGCATAGCTTTAGCATTCATTGACATTTTCTTTTTATCTTCCGATGTCCATTCATTTTTATATTTTTCTACTTCTTGAGTGACTCCACTAACTTGTACAACTTTCATTGGAATGTACGGTCCACCTTCAACTATAGACCATAAATCGATGTCTATAGCCATTAAGAACAGCCTCATTCTTAGTTTTCAATGAACAAAATTATTTCCATCAAAAAGAGGAGGGCTTTGTGCAGACTTACCTTCCAACTCACCTTTGTGAGAAACAATAGCCATTGTATGTACCTTGGATTTGAGACAAGCAGTATATAATGAATTGTTGTTTCTTGGCCTTGTATTGTTCGTATGGTGTTGAGTCTTGCTTCTTTTGAGTGGTGTTAACCTTACTCTGATACCAATTGTTGGACCGTGCACCTGCAATAAACACCACTAGAGGGGGGTAAATAGTGGTTAGCGGAAATTACACTACAACCCTTTGTAAAAATCCCCTTTGAAAACAGAATCTGAGACCACCTCAGATTCAGATCTGTTTTTGAAAAATTCAAAACTAATTGTACACAAATCCAAAAATTATGAAACTTTCCAGAATATAACTTCAATGTGTTACAAGACGCTTTCCAAAAATCAGACAAAAATAAGATCGTTTGACCCTTCAAACAAATAAAAACCTTTAGATGGTCAATCTGGACAGAATTGGACAGAATGTTGCTGATTTTGAAAATAGTGTTTCTCTTTGAATACTCAACCAAAAAGGTTGATCTTTATATCAAAACACTCCTTAGATGTGTAGATGATGTTTTCAAAAGGCCCTGACCTTAAACAAGTCTTGATAAATACAGAATTTAAGTTTTCTCAAAACTGGTCAGATTGCAGCCAGATTGGAGCAACTATCTTGGAAAGACTGAAAGACTAACTTTCCCTTGCACAAATCAAGTGATTCTTGTTGCAAATGAAAGTTAACAGTCTGAAGTATAACTCCACCAAAAATCACGAATTTTGAAAATTTTTAGCTATTTTTACAAGACGTGAGAAGTTATGTGAAATCTGTAGTAAAAACGGACAGAAAACAGAAATGAAGAAACAAGACAAGAACACCGAGGATTTATCCTGGTTCGGTGTGACCTACTCCAGTCCCAAGGAACACCTTTCTTTGGATTTCACTATCAAATGAATCACCTTAAAACAAGAACCAAGCTTGATCCTTGGGTTATACACCAACCCTACTCAAGACTTGGATAATCACCTTCTAAGCAACACTTAGTTGCAACACCTCTACCACCTATTGATGTAGCCTTATAAAGATGGCTAATCAATCTTACAAATGAAGTTCAAGAGGCTTGTAGCTCAACATAAACACCAAGAACACCTTAGCTACAAAGAATGGAACAAGAACAACAACAAGAAGAAGATGATAGCTAGACAATTCAACAAATGCTTGTAAGCTTCAAGTGTGTTTCATTTTCTTCACCATTGCCTCTATTTATAGTGTGAGATGAGCCTTAGAGATAAGAACTCCAATGTTTCACCATCTTCATCATCAAATCCAAATGTCTTCTCACCATTGGTTGGCTTTGTACACTTGGCAAAATAAGACAACATAATTGGTCCACCTTGGCAACTCCTTGTTGGCCGAAATTTCCAACTAAAAATAGTCTTGATTATCCTTTATAGAATGAAGATAATAAGAGAAGATAATTGCACCAAAATAACCGTAACTCCTTGCTTGAGAATAGGCATGTGTGATTTGAAGAATTCAAATACAAAATTCAGCTCCAACAATTCCATAGTAGCCGTTGGCTACCTTACTTTTTTTTTCACAAAATAGTTTTGATTTTCCTTAATAAAATAAGAAAGGATAATACCACCAAATTATCCCCAACTTCAAGCACAATAATAGACATGTGAAGTCTTCATTTGACTTCAAAAAATCTGCCAAGAAAAGCCACATAAACCAAGTAGCCGTTTGGCTATTTTTGAAAAATCCAAGTTGGCAATTTTTGCCAACTAGCTCCTTTTTGGTTGGTCCACTTGTCTCCAACTCATAAAATGAATAATGTATCATCTCCACCTACTCATACACGTTTTTGAGCATACAAATATGTGTAGCAACTCAGATTTTTGAAGAAGAAATAAATAGATAATAGTTGACAAGATTATGTCAACGTGTAACACTGAAATTCCCAATATTTCTTCTTATATGTCATGAATATTTCCACACCTTTGACACCTTTAATATTTCCAAATAATGATGACAATTGTGCTCTTATAACATATATAAGAGGGTCTTCAAAAAAATAGAATGTGACATCTCAAATCGTCACATATCCTGCTATAGTCAACAATATCATCATGTGAGAGAATAAGATATAAGATCACCATATAATCTTTAAAATAATAATAGCTCAACTCCAGAATGAAGATAATAATATGCTCAAGAGATTCCTTGAGTGAAAATATCAAAAATACCCTTGGGGGTGAAATGACCGAAATACCCCTGGTATATGAAAACTCCAGAAATGACTCCGATGGTCAGAAATAATCATGATATCACCCTTGTCATGACAAATAGTATAAGAATGCGTCCTTGAGATATTTTCACTATGTGATGTTCCTATAAAACTCAAAATACCAATTTCGCCCTTTTTGGTAAGTTGTAGAAACTTCCAAGGCACGTTAGTCACAATACAATTAAAATCATCAAAATCACATAAGATTCACATAATGAGCATGTATAAATCATATACAAATAAAAACAACCATTTAAACACCTTTTAGAAAAATATTTCTAAAAACCCTAAACATTCTGTGAGACGTGGATTGATCCATATGAGGGGCTGACGTACGTCGATCGATCCACGTGAGGGCCTGACGTACGTCGATCCATCCATGTGAGAGATCGACGCCTCACAGTAAGATTTTGGTTCTTCTCATTTCAACATGGATCGATCCACGAGAGGGGCTGACGTATATCGATCGATCCATGTGTCTCTGCTTGAGAGATCCACGTCATTTTTCTTCGCTTTTTCATCCTTTAATCACTTATAACACCATATATGACATTTCTAAGTATTCACCACTTAAAATCATGACTTTGAAAATTATCCAAACATATTTCTGAACAATACCCAGACTGCCTACATCCCACGGAATGTAGGCAGCGCGTGTGAACCCGCCAATCCATATGGAAGACCGTCTGAGATAGGAGAAGAATATTATACATGTTGGAGATGCCTTGTAGTAACATCAAGCTTTACACAACTCTGAACCAATGCTGGAAGAGTAGTCCACGTGAAATAACTCGCCTGAGATGTTTGTAATCCATACTGTGCTAAATAATGAGCCGCCATATTAGCTTCTCGAAATGTATGTTGGGGAATGACACTCGACTGACGTAGCAATGAGCATAGCATTCGAATGTGAAACTAGCCCATAACATGAAAATGTTGAGTAACATCTCGAACCAACTGGAGGCAGTCAGTTTCTAAAATGATGTCACGATGAAGAGGTAAAAAATATAATAGGGCAAAGTAAGTTGTCTGTAGTTCCGCTTGATAGCGTGTACTTAATGGTAGGCGGAATGAAAGTGTGCCAATGCATTCTCTGTCATTATTCCGTAATATCATGCCTCCAGCTGCAAAGGTTCTTCCTGCCGCGGCATCAATATTCAGCTTCAATCGGCCTGAAGGGGGAACAATCCAATGAAGAACTTGCGGTCGTTTGAGATTAAGTGGTTGGAGTATACCCAAATGCTGCACTGAGTGATAACCGGAGGCAAGTTTTGTATTTCCTATGGATTTTGGCCACAAGTATACCTCGGACCGAATAATGGCCATCAATGAGTCCGTTGTGTAGATGGAAATGTCCCCGCCATAGAGAATAGAAGCATAAATTCGCCAAATCTGATATAGAATAATGCCCGGAATGACTATCCGTAAAACACCTAATAGAGTAGAATAAGACCTACGAAACCACCAAGAGAGTTAATATGGCCACAACCACGACACAACTTGTAGCGCCCCGCCCGAAACCAGGGTTCCGGCTCAGTGCACCCGCCGTACTCTACTACATAGAGTACAAGGCGTCGATAATATACATGTACATGTCGACATGAATAATGAATCGATCAGCGGAAGCATCATAATATAAACAAATCATAATCAACATGCAATGTACTACATCATAAACTGTACAAATCATCATATACAGAATACCGAAATCTTCTATCGTACATCATAATCCGAAATTTAATGCCTTCAAAGTAATCTCTCAGTATACTCTTCGTTATCAATGGTCTATCTAGCATATCTTCAACGAGCCTTTATAGTGATACCTGTTATCTGAAAAGTTATAAATGAGGCAAGTATGAGCGATAGCCACCGACTTTTAATCGCTCAGCAAGTAGCCTTACCAGATACGACATGTGGATCATACATGGGGAGACGGGGTAACAAATCATAATAACCATACATTTTGAGTATAATAAGCACGTCTCCTTTCTAACAAGTAAAGTATCATATCATATCAATAAACTGTTGTAAGCTGGAAGCAGGTAAATAAAGAAGATTTCAAAGCATACATATCATAACAACATCTCATTCTACTTAATCCGTAACATCATACTACATCCATACTTAAATCCTAATCCATACTTATACCATCTTTGCATACCTTACATGTACTATATTTTCATACTTAACACTACATTGTCCACTGTAGTGCTGTTATATACTTAAAGAATTCTTAATCACAACTCTAAGGTAACATGGTCATGACGTGATGCAGAAAACATGACTTTTCATAACATGATTGTTCATAACATGACTTTTCATAAACATGACATGATTTTCATAACTTGCATAACGTGACATTTTCATAACATGAAGACATAACATTTTCATCATTGGCTATAGCACTTTTCATAAGAATAATAACACACGACATACCGATCGATTCCCCATATAGTACATGTACGACATAAACATCGTAAACATATGTACATGTACTAGCGGTGACGCGTTATGACGGAGATCCCGTGTCCCAGACCCGGTGTTACACTCGGCCATATACGTAATCATATGCCCCTGACATCTACCACCCCAGTACCGATGTCACGCCGGCGAACATAACATAGTCATAATCATGAACACAACATAACATATCGTGTGTCGTTGGAATCGATCGTCTTGCGTTTATTATTCACATGCATATGAACTTTCAAAACATGAGATGTGACAACATAACTTTGCAAATCTTGTTTTCATGCCATGTGAGACTCGGTCAAATGGAATATCTTGTCATACTACCACTAGTAACATCACTTACTTATTTACAGTCTACTTATCATAAATTAAAGAAATATCATAACCCTCCTTCCATAATATCAAGTATACACATAGACTTCATAAATCATAACTTAAGTACTTAGGGCATAAACTTCCTATTTCCGTCAACATATCATCTTGGGATTTCATAACTTATATCTTAACTTACACATATTCATATCTAACACATAGAATACAATTAACATGAAATAAAATCATTTATGATATTCGGCCTAAAGGCCGAATGTAAATACACACACACAAGTATATATACATACTTAATTATCTTATGATATTCTATATAATATCCAACACTTATTCATCTTATACTTTAACATATATAACACATATAATGTACACTCATAAGTACACTTTTTAATAAAGTTCTTTCATTATATAAGGCCTAATGGATCAATACTTGTATGCTCTTTCGCAGCGATCACGCTTTGTTTGAGCATTTACTTTTCACTCCATTTGCATTTTCACTGCTGACAGTGTATTTATGTCTTAATTGCCTTGCTTTGTTTTTTTTTTCACCACACTATATTTCTCTCATTATTAACTTATTGTAGCACTATGTTTTTATGGTACAATATTTACTCGTGCTATATGAATAGCTCTGCGCACCTTACTCACTTTATTTGTCATTACATTGTTTGCTTATGTTTATGTTAATAGTTTCAATAGACTAACCTGTCATTACATTATACCCTTTGTGCATTACTTGTTACTAAAATTTTACTTTACATTTATATGTGTTATTGTTCTTTAGTTCATGTTTGTTAACACATGACTATTCTTTTTAAGTTACGTCATTAATACACTGTTTCTTTGCTTTGACTATTTACGTTACTCTTTTTGTTTCTCAAAAATTTAGTTTCGCATCGTCTAATGATTACATATAGCGTTTCTTTTACTATGCTGTCCATACAACTAGTGTGTGTATATGTGCGTGTTTATATATATAATGTATATATATATATTGTGCGTGTGTAGTGTATATATACATATATATCTATTACTCAAACATAGATCTAAACTTTCTTGAGAAGAAATCTTGAACATACTACATAATGATCCAACTTTGATATGAACATAAATACTTAGTATTTGTAAAACCATGTAGAATCTAGGAAGAATACTTCCCTTGGTTCACATTTCTTACCCTAAGGTGGTGTTTCTTCACTTAATTTGGAAGACATCCTTCTCCTTTCCACCTCACAACACCCACGGTTTTAGACATGAAATGAAAGAGTTAGTGAGCAACTTATGGAAATAAAGAAATAGAAGAAATAAAAACCTATCTTATATGATGTTCTTACCTTATTACACCTTGGTTTTCAATCCCTTAAAATTCGGCCAAGTGTTTGAAATGAAGGTGTATGTTGTAGTTATAATCTTGGAGGTGTGTATGAGATGAAAAGAAGAAAATCATTTCTTGTCATAGCCTTGGAAATTTCGGCCATGGTAGTGAAGAAGAAGATGAAAACCCTTTGTGTTGTAGAGGAAATAGGAGGCGATTTGCTTGTGGTGTGACTATGAAATGAAGAAAATGGTTTCCTCTCTTTATTAAAGGTCTCGGCCATGTATACAAGAAGAGAGGAAAGAAAATATTTGAGTGAGGTGTGTGGAGGGGTGATATAAGAATAATGATGCATTTGAGATGGTGTAAGAAGATAAGGTGTGGAGTTAGAGAAAAAGAGTAAATGTTGTCTTCCTTGTTGTGTTCAACCGAGATTGAGGGTAAGGAGAGAAAGTAAAATGAAATGTAAGAAGTAATAAAATAATGGTTATTTGAAGTGTGTAGAAATAATAAAGTGAGTGGAAAGAAAAGTGAAGAATTATTGTCCAATTTGATTGAATTTTCGGATGGAGTGGTGTGAAAAGGGCATGGCCAACCGATTTTTTTAATGAAGGTGGAAATATAGAATGTAAAAAGTAGAATAGGATGGAGTAGTGGAATGTATAAGAAATATGTAAAAGAAAAATATTATCTCCCTTTTCTTGTGCAACTTTCGGCTGGTGGTGTAGAAGAAGGATGAGGCAACGTGAGGAAAGAGTGTAAAAGGAAAAGAAAGTAATAAAGTGGAATAAAAAATTAGTGCATGGTGTTGTGAAATGATTAAGGAATTGTTTTGTTTGGTATGTGAAGAAAGTAGAAGATTCCCACTTTGATAAGAGGATGGGCGGCCATGTGGGGAAAATGGGAGGAGGGTTGTCTTTTGTTGCCATGTAAGATAAAATGAAAGAAAATATGATACTAGTGTGTATTATAGTTATCATATTGGGTATTTTATTCGGTTTGATTTATCTCTATCGACTTATGTTGCTACCGATTAATTTATTTAAATACCTTGTATGTCCGATACAGTCATTCTCTAGTCCCAACCAGTCTCGTTATATCCGTTAACTTACCTTAAGGTTATTTTTAAGTATGTTTCTAACCCCGATATTTAAAGTCGATGTCTTTATTAACTCTAAATAAAATTTTAAATTCCACCGAAAATCTTATTGACATCGCATTCGCGTTCTATTTTCTATCATTTTATTTCATTTCCACTAGTCCGGAATCTCGGGTCGTAACATTCTTCCCCTCTTATAAAAAGTTTCGTCCTCGAAACTTAGGGTTGTATCGATTTTACGCTTAATGATTTATACTTAAGTTCTAGTGTTATTTCTTAATCATCTATGATTCAACTTAGTATTCACCGACTTATGATAAAATTTTTCCTTAATTTACCGTTTCCGTATATCTCCTATTAATCCGCTTAGGTATTCTACAACCTCATATTTCTGCGTGTTACAGTAACCTTTATACTTACCAGCTTCAGTCACTAATTCTTATCCAAATAAATCTTATATCAAATCAACTTCTACTTATTAATGCCTATAGTATTGATCTTACTCCATCCTTGGCTAAGATTTTTTCTTACATCTATGATCATCTCTTAATTTCTAAGATCACTTCTTAAGTTCATGTCGTTGTTTACTTATGTGCCCACGGTAGATCTGGAGCTTTTTTTTTGTGATGCATATCCTAATGAAAATAGTCTAATTATTACGACTCTAGATTAACTTACTTAATTTTAAAGACACAGGATCATTCCGGACATTTTCGCTAAACCATTCTAAGGGAACTATTCTAAGGTTATTGCTCTCATTCTAGACTATAAAATCTTAACTTAGGTTCTACTATCATAACCTAATACATGTCGTTGTTTATCTTATGTGTCCGCAGTGGATCTAGAGCCATTGCTCTGATACCAACTGTAGCGCCCCGCCCGAAACCAGGGTTCCGGCTCAGTGCACCCGCCGTACTCTACTCCATAGAGTACAAGGCGTCGATAATATACATGTACATGTCGACATGAATAATGAATCGATCAGCGGAAGCATCATAATATAAACAAATCATAATCGACATGCAATGTACTACATCATAAACTGTACAAATCATCATATACAGAATACCGAAATCTTCTATCATACATCATAATCTAAAACTTAATGCCTTCAAAGTAATCTCTCAGTATGCTCTTCGTTATCAATGGTCTATCTAGCATATCTTCAACGAGCCTTTATAGTGATACCTGTTATCTGAAAAGTTATAAATGAGGCAAGTATGAGCGATAGCCACCGACTTTTAATCGCTCAGCAAGTAGTCTTTCCAGATACGACATGTGGATCATACATGGGGAGACGGGGTAACAAATCATAATAACCATACATTTTGAGTATAATAAGCACGTCTCCTTTCTAACAAGTAAAGTATCATATCATATTTATAAACTGCTGTAAGCTGGAAGCAGGTAAATAAAGAAGATTTCAAAGCATACATATCATAACAACATCTCATTCTACTTAATCCGTAACATCATACTACATCCATACTTAACTCCTAATCCATACTTATACCATCTTTGCATACCTTACATGTACTACATTTTCATACTTAACACTACATTGTCCACTGTAGTGTTGTTATATACTTAAAGAATTCTTAATCATAACTCTAAGGTAACATGGTCATGACGTGATGCATAAAACATTACTTTTCATAACATGATTGTTCATAACATGACTTTTCATAAACATGACATGATTTTCATAACTTGCATAACGTGACATTTTCATAACATGAAGACGTAACATTTTCATCATTGGCTATAGCACTTTTCATAAGAATAATAACACACGACATACCGATCGATTCCCCATATAGTACATGTACGACATAAACATCGTAAACATATGTACATGTACTAGCGGTGACGCGTTATGATGGAGATCCCGTGTCTCAGACCCGGTGTTACACTCAGCCATATACGTAATCATATGCCCCTGACATCTACCACCCCAGTACCGATGTCACGCCGGCGAACATAACATAGTCATAATCATGAACATAACATAACATATCGTGTGTCGTTGGAATCGATCGTCTCGCGTTTATTATTCACATGCATATGAACTTTCAAAACATGAGATGTGACAACATAACTTTGCAAATCTTGTTTTCATGCCACGTGAGACTCGGTCAAATGGGGTATCTTGTCATACTACCACTAGTAACATCACTTACTTATTTACAGTCTACTTATCATAACTTAAAGAAATATCATAACCCTCCTTCCATAATATCAAGTCTACACATAGACTTCATAAATCATAACTTAAGTACTTAGGGCATAAACTTCCTATTTCCGTCAACATATCATCTTGGGATTTCATAACTTATATCTTAACTTACACATATTCATATCTAACACATAGAATACAATTAACATGAAATAAAATCATTTATGATATTCGGCCTAAAGGCCGAATGTAAGTACACACACACAAGTATATATACATACTTAATTATCTTATGATATTCTATATAATATCCAACACTTATTCATCTTATACTTTAACATATATAACACATATAATGTACACTCATAAGTACACTTTTTAATAAAGTTCTTTCATTATATAAGGCCTAATGGATCAATACTTGTATGCTCTTTCGCAGTGATCACGCTTTGTTTGAGCATTTACTTTTCACTCCATTTGCATTTTCACTGCTGATAGTGTATTTATGTCTTAATTGCCTTGCTTTGTTTTTTTTTCACCACACTATATCTCTCTCATTATTAACTTATTGTAGCACTATGTTTTTATGGTACAATATTTACTCGTGCTATATGAATAGCTCTGCGCACCTTACTCACTTTATTTGTCATTACATTGTTTGCTTATGTTTATGTTAATAGTTTCAATAGACTAACCTGTCATTACATTATACCCTTTGTGCATTACTTGTTACTAAAATTTTACTTTACATTTATATGTGTTATTGTTCTTTAGTTCATGTTTGTTAACACATGACTATTCTTTTTAAGTTACGTCATTAATACACTGTTTCTTTGCTTTGACTATTTACGTTACTCTTTTTGTTTCTCAAAAATTTAGTTTCGCATCGTCTAATGATTACATATAGCGTTTCTTTTACTGTGCTGTCCATACAACAAGTGTATGTATATGTGCGTGTTTATATATATAATGTATTTTTTTTATTGAACAGATTTTTATTAAAAAGCCTCACTTATGGTGGAGGGAAACCATATTACAAATAGTCATCCTGAAAAGCAAAACTGTAGTATAATGCTTCTAATATTTGTAGTCTCCAGTCATATATGATATGTCGCATTAAAACCTTGCCAAGTAAAACCACCCTTGTGGATAAAACCTTGGCGAAGGAAAAAGCGTGCATATTTATATGTGGAGTAATCATAAATGTAGAAAAGAAAAAATTGTGAAACACAGCATCCGGAATGTAGCTTTGTGTATGGCAGCATGCGAGAACCATCAACAGCATCGAATGTGGCCTTGGTTTAGAGAAAAAAGCCCAATAGAAACATTGCTTAGCCTTCTGATGAAGAAATTTGAAAATCTTCCAATAAGTGCGATTCATCAAATGGCCAACAACATTGTCCTGTACTTGTATACTCCCTTCCACAATATTGCATTCCAAATTCCATAACTCAGCGTATCCGTGCAGAGCGCAGCCAATATACGTCATATGCAAAGAAAACAAAGCATTAATGATGAGGATCAAGGGTCCGATGAGGATCAAGGGCCCCATCAAGAGGTCAAAGGTCCTATAACAAGAAGGAGGGCAAGGGAACTTTGTCATCAAGTTGCCACCTTCTTGTACAAGCATGTTCAAGATGAACCTAAGACTCCTTGGGTTCATTTCATTGAACCTTCAACTTGAGCATGTATCACATGCACGTCTACACTTTTTGTTTCTTTAAAGTTTATCTTGTGTCTTGTGATCTTTGTTTTATGTCTTTTCTTTGTAGGTAAATTAGGTACATGAAATGTTTGAAGAGAATGTTTCAAGAGAATGTTTCAAGAGAATGTTTCAAGAGAATGTTTCAAGAGAATGTTTGAAGAGAATGTTGAAGAGAATGTTTCAAAGAGAATGTTTGTCTATGCTAAGACAAATTCAAAGGTGTCCAAGATAGAATCTCTTGATCAAGTTGAAATCATCTTCATTATCTATAAGAGGGGGGCGGCCACTTTAAATTGGAGGATGACATCTTACTTGAATTTGAACTTGAAGATAAACTTGAATTCAAATTCAACCATAATTTGAATTCAAGTTTCAACCAATTTGAGGCTTACATTTCAAAAAAGGATTCAGCTATCATCTCAAGATCACACGCCATTTTTGAAGGATAAGGAAGGTAGTCACACGCCATTTTTTGAAGGAGAAGAAGGATAAGATCACAAGGCAAAATTGAATTCAAGTTTGAAGTCAAAATTCAAATCCCACTTAAATCCAAACTTCAACCATCTTGTGAACTCAAATCCAAGCGCATATTAATCCTCAAACAGCTCCTCCAAGACGCCATAAACATGACTAGATACATTGAGGATATCAACTTCCAAGCATTTCAAGTTTTAGCTAGAATTATCTTAGTTTAAATTTTCAAGCAAAGTTCAAATTTAAACATTTGTTAGATAGCTTTATCTCTAGCCATTTTCAAGCTAAAGGGGGCATCTACTAGGCCTATAAATAGACCCCTTTGGCTGGTTGTAAACTCACCTTTCGATGAATAACAATTCTTGATATTTTCTTCACTTTGAGTGATACTTTGTTTTCTTGGTTTTGCATTAAAAACCTAAGTTAAGATCCTTCAAAGTTGAGCGATTTGAAGGTATTGCCATTGCTAAAAGGTGCCGTCCAGGAGGGCCATCTTGGTTTGCCTGATCAACGACCATCTTATAGTGTTGGTCTTGCTCGTTGTCCACACGTTTGATCACTAAGGAAGCAAGGGGAAGTTTACTTCTTTGTGCCTAACCCTTTGTGAAGGACGTTTGGAAGGTGGAATTGTTGGAGCCCACGAGTTACACGCATCAAATTGGTATCAGAGACAGGTTACTCTATTCCACCATCTATCATTTCCTTTTCGTTTGAGTCTAGTCATTTCAATTTCAGTTGAGTCCTTCTTCTACTCCTCACTCTGCACGTCTTGCATTTCATACAAAAAAAAACAAACAAAAACGCCCACATTACTGCAATTTGCTTTTCATCATTCAAGTGTCATTTCCTTTATTTCCTCTCATATCACAATCTGATTTTTTTAGTCATTCAAACTTGAACACATTAGGGTTCGTTGCATTTTTAGGTTACATTCAGCCTTCTTCAACATATTCAACCATCATCCTATAAAGCTACCTCGGTTTCAAATCATCTTGTTGCTACCGAAGCTTTTAGTTGGTGATGATTGTATGCATCTTGTGATTCGCATTGTGATTGATTTCATGCTATAAATCTAGTAGTCCTACGTGTGCTTGTCTTCACAACCCACTTACCAAACCCTAAAAACCACCCTCACACCCCACGGCCCAACCAGCCCCACCCCAAACCAACTCTAAAACTCACCAACCTGATCCCAAATAGCCATATTTACACCCCACACAAAAAGCCCCAAACCAATTTTACCAAATCCAATCAGATTCTAAAGATCCCAATTCATTCGAATAAACCCTAACCCTAGAATTTGAATTTTGTTCAAATTCTGTCCTAAAATAGCCAATATCCAAATTGACCACAGCAATCATCAATTACCAACCCAAATAGTCAATTTACAACACCCATTCCGTTCCTACAACCACATTCCGTAAAACCCCAAAACATTCAAAACCACCCTAAATCAAAAAAAACCCTAACCCTAACCCTATCCGGCCTTACCCAATTTCCATCACCTTCCAAGGTCAATTTTGTTGCAAGTCCAATATACAAATTGCATTTTAAATACATTGCACTAATCTGTCCAAAAACGCAAGTGCTAAGTGCAAAACAAGTGAAATCCCAATTCTGCCCTTAGTAAAAAAAAAAGAGGATAATCTGAATCTTGCTCAATTGAAATAGCAAGAAAGAAAAAAAAAGAAAAAAAACAAAAGAACAAGAGCAAAGAAAACGGGCAAAAAACGTTTGTGCATTGCGTGGAAAAAATTTTTTTTGGTACGACTTGCAAACCTTGGATACCATAATATCCACATTGCCGTCCCTATACCCAATTCTCCAACTCTTGATCTTCTTGAACCAATCACACATTTGGTTGCTCGATTGTTGCATGACTTGAACCATTTTGTGGATAGTAAGTGCATAGAATCAAAATTAACTAAAGATTGCCCACGGCAACCCTTAGTTCATCTTTGGTTTAGCCTTATACATCAACTTTGGTTGCTGATTTTCTTTGAATCTTAGTAGAAAGTTCAAGTTTGAGTTCATTTCAATTGATTCTACTTTGATACTAATTGGTGCAACTTGAAAGCAAAAGGGAAGAAACAAGCGGAGAACATTGTGGCTTGAAGAAGCCTTGGCAATACACTTCTTTATTGATCACTTTGAGACTTCTTAACTTCAGGTTATCCAAGAACCAAAGTGGTAAGAGAGTGGAAAGAATCGAAATCGGAGTGTCCATAGCTTATTTTTTTTACTAATCCCTTAACGTTTGTTTGTCTTTGTGTTAGTTTGCTTCTTTCTTTTTTCCTTTGTTTTCGTTCAATTCCTTAGGTACAATGGCCAGCAGCAATTCCGCATCTAGCAAGTCTAAAGGAGCCGAAACTATTGACAATACTCAACAACAAATGCTGGAAATGCTTAAGAAACTCATGCACGACAATGAGATAATTAAGCATCGCTTGGAAGACGTGGAGCGAAGCTACAAAACGAGTGATGGCCAAGGAACAAGCAGGGCCGTTCCACCACCACAACCAATGCGCCATCCTCCGGAAGAAGTTGAGGACGATAACATTCGACCCCCACACACCGAAGCGAGACGGTTTGCTCCTCCTACACAAGCAAGAAGGTACGCTCCAAGAAGGTACAATGATGATTACATTCCCTTTGAGCATGATGATTATGACTTTGATGACCACCATCCTCGTGGTTACCAAAGATGCCAAAATCCCCTTTTCCCGCAAGATGACGATTTTCTCAAAACCAAAATAAGTATTCCCACGTTTTATGGTAAAAGTAATGCAGAGGAATACTTAGAATGGGAAACGAAAGTGGATTTGATCTTTTCTTGTACCAATTATAGTGAATTGCAAAAAGTGAGATATGCTTCCATTGAATTTTCTGGTTATGCACTTAATTGGTGGACGAATTTGTGTCGAAATAGAACTAAGACAAGACAACCCCCAATCGCCACTTGGGAAGAAATGAAGTTTGAAATGCGACAACGTTTTATTCCAAACAATTATGAGAGTTCTATTTTCACAAGCTTGCATAACTTACGACAAGGTTCCAAAAGTGTAGACGAGTACTATAAAGAGTTAGAAATTTTGTTGGAAAGGTCTAACTTGCAGGAACCTGAAGAGGCCACCAAAGCTCGTTTCTTACATGGTTTAAACAGGGAGATTGCGCAAAGGGTTGATCTTCAACCTTATCTCGACCTCACCACCATGGTACATATGGCTGAAAAGATTGAAGCACAATTAAAGGTACGTAACTCCTCCAATTTCAATTCCAATTATCGTACTAATCAATCTTCATCAAGATTTCACAGCAAGCCTTCAGGAACAGGAAGTTCACGGCCTACAGGAGGCCAAGCACGTGACCAAGGTGCGTCACAAAGAATGGACAATCGTGTGCAATCCACACAAAGGAGAGACGAACGCACCCAACAAAAGGCTCCTACCGGAAATCCTTCGGATTCCTCAAACAGGTTTAGAGACATTAAATGTTATAAATGTCAAGGACGTGGTCACATAGGAAAAGAATGTCCTAATGCAAAAAGAATCATGTTAATTGAAGAGACAAACGAATATGTGTCTGAGTCCGAGCATGAAAACGAGTCTGAGCATGATAATGAAATTGAACCCGAAGAGGATCTAGGCGCACTAGATGATTTTGACACTAAGGAGTTTCTTGTTGTGCGTAGAGCTTTAAATGCATATCCGAAATTAGATGATCACGAACAATATAGAGAAAACATTTTCCATATTCATTGCATGATAAATGGTAAAGTGTGCACCATGATCATTGATTCCGGTTCTTGTGCGAATGTGGCTAGCATCGAATTAGTAAGAAAACTGAATTTGCCTATGACTAATCATCCGCATCCTTACAAACTTGCATGGCTAAATGACTGCGGTGAAGTTAGCGTAAGTAAACAAGTTTTGATTTCTCTTAGCATTGGTAGTTACAAAGATGATGTTTTATGTGATGTCGCATCAATGCATGCTAGTCATATCTTACTTGGTAGGCCATGGCAATTTGATAGACATGTGACATATGATGGTTATTTGAATCGTTATTCTTTCAAATTGAATGGCAAATTGTATAAACTGCATGCACTTCCACCACACAAAGTCCACGAGGATCACCAACGCATGTCCAAGTCTAGAGCTGACCCTAAGGAAAAAGAAGCCGAGAGAAAATTTGTGGAGTGTATGAAAAGTGAGAACAAAAAACAAGAGAGCAAGGGAAAAGAGGTAGTGCCCCTAAGTGTCAACGAGTCCAAAAAGAAGTGTGGGTATTTCGCAAAGAAAAGAGAGGTTACACGTGCACTTTATAACAACCAAACTGTCTTCATCATCATTCCAAAGTCGTGTCAACTTGCCCTTGAAGAACTCCCACCAAACTTACCTACCTCAGTTGCGTCCCTTATACAAGAATATGAAGTTCTATTTCCTTCCGAACCACCATCCGGATTACCACCCATTAGAGGGATAGAACACCAAATCGACTTTGTCCCAGGAGCCGTGTTACCCAATCGCCCAGCCTATCGAGCAAACCCCGAAGAAACCAAAGAAATCCAAAGGCAAGTAGAAGAGCTCCTAGCTAGTGGACAAATCCGAGAGAGTCTGAGCCCATCTGCCGTCCCCGTCATTTTAGTACCCAAAAAGGATGGAACGTGGAGAATGTGTACCGATTGCCGAGCCATAAACAAGATTACCGTCAAGTATAGGTACCCCATACCTAGGCTAGACGATATGTTAGACATGTTGCACGGATCCAAATTCTTCACCAAAATCGACCTTAAGCAAGGGTACTTCCAGGTACGCATTCGAGAAGGGGACGAATTGAAGACCGCATTCAAAACCAAGTTTGGGCTCTATGAGTGGTTAGTTATGCCCTTCGGGCTCACCAACGCCCCTAGTACCTTTATGAGGCTAATGAATGAAGTCTTACGTGCGTTCATAGGACGCTTTGTCGTTGTCTATTTCGATGATATCCTAATCTATTCCCACACCATAGAAGATCATCTTGACCACATTAGAGCCGTTTTTGAAAAGCTTAAGCAAGAACAACTTTACGCCAACTTTAAGAAGTGCTCTTTCTGTTTAGAACGCGTAGTTTTTCTAGGCTTTGTCATTTCGGCTGAGGGAGTAGAGATGGATGAGGAAAAGGTTAGGTCAATTGTGGAGTGGCCTACACCTAAGAATGTAGGGGAAGTTCGCAGTTTTCATGGACTAGCCAGCTTTTATAGACGCTTTGTCAAAGATTTTTCTTCCATAGCTGCACCCCTAAACGAAATTGTGAAAAAAGATGTGCCTTTTAGGTGGGAAGAGCCACAACAACAGGCATTTGAGGAACTCAAACGTAGGCTGACCACTGCACCCATACTTAGACTACCAAATTTTGACGAGACCTTTGAGATCGAGTGTGATGCAAGTGGAGTGGGTATAGGCACAGTCTTGACCCAAAGTAAGAAACCCATAGCCTACTTTAGTGAAAAGTTGAAAGGAGCATCATTGAATTACTCTACCTATGATAAGGAACTTTATGCCCTTGTGAGATCCCTACAAACTTGGCAACACTATCTTCAACCCAAAGAGTTTGTGATCCACACTGACCACGAAAGCCTTAAGTATCTTAAAGGGCAAGGAAAGTTGAACAAGAGACATGCCAAATGGGTAGAGTTCATAGAACAATTCCCTTACGTGATTACGTACAAACAAGGAAAGGATAATATAGTTGCCGATGCCCTCTCTAGGAGATACACGTTAGTGACTACATTATCTTCCCGCTTCTTAGGATTTGAATCACTTAAGGACTTGTACCCCAATGACCATGACTTTGGCACCATATTCGAGGCATGTAAAGAAGCACCATTTGGAAAATTTTACATACATGAGGGTTATCTTTTCAAAGAACAAAAAATGTGCGTTCCCCAATCATCCCTACGAGAAGCATTGACCAGAGAAGCCCATGGGGGAGGTTTAATGGGTCATTTCGGAGTATTCAAAACCCTTGAGACTCTTAAAGAACATTTCTATTGGCCCCGCATGAGAGTAGACGTCGAGAGGTTGTGTGGCAATTGCATCACTTGCAAACAAGCCAAATCCAAATCCCAACCACATGGCCTTTACACGCCTTTACCCGTCCATGATTCCCCTTGGATTGACATTTCTATGGACTTTGTTTTAGGCCTTCCTAGGTCTCGGGGAGGACGCGATAGCATTTATGTTGTGGTCGATCGATTTTCAAAAATGGCACATTTCACAGCATGTAGAAAAGTTGATGATGCCACACATGTTGCTGATTTGTTCTTCAAAGAAATTGTTAGATTGCATGGCATGCCACGTACAATTGTAAGTGATAGAGATACGAAATTCTTGAGTCATTTTTGGCGTGTTTTGTGGGCTAAACTTGGCACACAATTGTTGTTTTCCACCACCGCACACCCACAAACTGATGGACAAACTGAAGTCGTTAATCGTACTCTTTCTCAACTTTTGCGTGCCATTTTGCAAAAACACATTAAACATTGGGAAGATTGTTTACCATATATTGAATTTGCATATAATAGGAGTGTCCATCACGGTACTTTGCATAGTCAATTTGAAATCATGTATGGCTTTAATCCCTTGTCTCCCATTGATTTGATTCCTATTCCCGTGCATGAACGTTCTAGTCTTGATGGTAAACAAAAAGCGGACAACATAAAGAAACTGCATGAACAAGTTAAAACACAACTAGAAAAGAAAAACAATGCTTATGAAAGACGAGCTCACAAACATCGGAAAAGAGTTGTGTTCAAACCTGGAGATTTAGTGTGGTTACATTTGCGTAAAGAAAGATTTCCCAATGAAAGAAAGTCAAAATTGTTACCTCGAGGAGATGGACCCTTTAAAGTATTGAAACGCATAGGTGACAACGCATACATCCTTGATCTTCCCGACAGGTATGGTTCAGTTTCACCTACTTTTAATATTGCTGATCTCACCCCTTTCAACGATGACCTTTTTGATTCGAGGACGAATCCTTTTGAGGAGGGGGGGATTGATGAGGATCAAGGGTCCGATGAGGATCAAGGGCCCCATCAAGAGGTCAAAGGTCCTATAACAAGAAGGAGGGCAAGGGAACTTTGTCATCAAGTTGCCACCTTCTTGTACAAGCATGTTCAAGATGAACCTAAGACTCCTTGGGTTCATTTCATTGAACCTTCAACTTGAGCATGTATCACATGCACGTCTACACTTTTTGTTTCTTTAAAGTTTATCTTGTGTCTTGTGATCTTTGTTTTATGTCTTTTCTTTGTAGGTAAATTAGGTACATGAAATGTTTGAAGAGAATGTTTCAAGAGAATGTTTCAAGAGAATGTTTCAAGAGAATGTTGAAGAGAATGTTTCAAAGAGAATGTTTGTCTATGCTAAGACAAATTCAAAGGTGTCCAAGATAGAATCTCTTGATCAAGTTGAAATCATCTTCATTATCTATAAGAGGGGGGCGGCCACTTTAAATTGGAGGATGACATCTTACTTGAATTTGAACTTGAAGATAAACTTGAATTCAAATTCAACCATAATTTGAATTCAAGTTTCAACCAATTTGAGGCTTACATTTCAAAAAAGGATTCAGCTATCATCTCAAGATCACACGCCATTTTTGAAGGATAAGGAAGGTAGTCACACGCCATTTTTTGAAGGAGAAGAAGGATAAGATCACAAGGCAAAATTGAATTCAAGTTTGAAGTCAAAATTCAAATCCCACTTAAATCCAAACTTCAACCATCTTGTGAACTCAAATCCAAGCGCATATTAATCCTCAAACAGCTCCTCCAAGACGCCATAAACATGACTAGATACATTGAGGATATCAACTTCCAAGCATTTCAAGTTTTAGCTAGAATTATCTTAGTTTAAATTTTCAAGCAAAGTTCAAATTTAAACATTTGTTAGATAGCTTTATCTCTAGCCATTTTCAAGCTAAAGGGGGCATCTACTAGGCCTATAAATAGACCCCTTTGGCTGGTTGTAAACTCACCTTTCGATGAATAACAATTCTTGATATTTTCTTCACTTTGAGTGATACTTTGTTTTCTTGGTTTTGCATTAAAAACCTAAGTTAAGATCCTTCAAAGTTGAGCGATTTGAAGGTATTTCCATTGATAAAAGGTGCCGTCTAGGAGGGCCATCTTGGTTTGCCTGATCAACGACCATCTTATAGTGTTGGTCTTGCTCGTTGTCCACACGTTTGATCACTAAGGAAGCAAGGGGAAGTTTACTTCTTTGTGCCTAACCCTTTGTGAAGGACGTTTGGAAGGTGGAATTGTTGGAGCCCACGAGTTACACGCATCAATTAATCAAATTGATGGTGTAAAGCTCAACTATGATGGAATGATGCAATGAACAGATAATACCCGGTCTGCCCGTATCACGAGATACGGACAGGACATATGTAATTTGAGAATAAGAAGCAAGAAGAGGAAGCCAGAGTATAGAGATTACCCATACTGCCTGTGTCCATGGTTGACACAGGCAGACAAATGAAAATGATTGTTGTGCATTCGGCATATTAAATTCTTATATGCGGAGTTGAGACATCCGTAAGTAGAGCCCCTTTAACCATAGGAGGCAGCATAGACAATGTGTTGAACTGATGAAATTTTTGATGTAGTTGCCCAAACTGAGCCAACAAGTGTGCCACCTCATTTGCCTGGCGTGGTATATGTGAGACCATAACATTCCCACGGATGATTAGACTCTGAAGAAGAGGAGAGACACTCTCAGATTGAAGATACTCAACAACGCCTTTTGAGTCTAGCTCCATATCCAATTGCCTATAACGTTGCAGAAAATACAAAAGTGCCATACTAGCCGCTTGTAGCTCCGCTTGAAATGGGGAAGACAATGGGAGATAAAATACAATTGCTTCCTTTAAATTGCCTTCTGTGTCTCTCAAAACTGCACCTCCTGATGCCGTAATAGAACCATGTGCTGCATCTACATTCAGTTTCAATCTTCCCTGAGGGGGTGTACGCCATCTGACAATTTGTGGACGTTGAAGCCTCATTTTTGGAGTCAGTCCAAACATAATAAGATCTTGTTCATTAGTGACAAATTTCCTGCCATGCTGTGCGCAACTCCAAGTATAGATATGACGTCTAATACTTTCTTTTAGCCGGTCAGAATGATATTGCTCTTCACCAAATATCATTGCCGAGTAAGCCTTCCATATTTGCCAGACCACAATTCCTGGCACAATGAGCCTCAACACTCCTTGGAAAGATTTCTCACTCGTAGATGTCCACCATGACATAAAATACTGAAATAAATGCATGTTACCTGGCTGTGGTCCATCAACCATTGATGCATAGTACTTCCATATCTGCTGAATATATGTGCAATTTAAAAACAAATGCGCTTGTGTGGCTGAGGAGTTATGACAAAAGGGGCAGCATGTGGGACATATGGCAGTGAACCTACGCAAATTATCTTCAATGGGTAATGCATGGTGATATAGCTTCCATAGTATGATTTGATTATTTGGCTGTTGCAAACGGTGCCAAATAAACCTGTGAGACAGATATTTTGGTCCTGAGCTTCGAATCATATCAAACGCAGACTTTATTGTGAACTGTCCATTCGATTCCAATGTCCATGTCTGTGATCGATTTTGACCAACTGCATGTGTGGAGCATAAGTCATGAACTGAGCAAATTCTTTTCCAAGTGATGGTATCAGTAATGCATGGTATATAATGTTGGCGATGACCATACTTAGAAGCAAGAAAGGCTGTCCATAAACTATCCTTGTTGTGATATGACCACCACAATTTACATGAGTATGCCTTAGTCAAATCCTCTAACCTTCGAAGGCCGAATCCCCCTTCTGCCTTTGGCATAAATAATGTTTCCCAGCTAACCCAATGGTATCTTGGTGCAGTGCCTTGTGTTGACCAGATGAAATTACAAATTTTCTGTCGTATAGCTCGGATTATACTCTTTGGTAGTTGATGTGCGGCTACAATATGTGTTGGTATAGAGCTCAAAAACTGATTTAACCAAGGTTAATCTTCCTGCAGGGGATAAAAAGCGATTATGCCATCCCAATATTCGTTTATCAATACTAGTAAGGAGATTTGTACAATGAATGGGCCTAAGGAATCCTCTAATCAACTGCACTCCCAGATACTTCATAGGCAATGAGGCAGCATGTATTTGAAGTTGTGCTTCCATAGCTCGAAGTTGATTGGGCATAACATGCTTAGAAGTAATAAATCGGCTCTTGCTCAGATTGACTTTTTGGCCGGTTATCTCCTGGTATAGATCCAAAAATTGCTTAAATTTCTTCAAATTAGCCGGCAATCCATTGATAAATACCAACAGATCATCTGCAAAAGCAAGATGTGTAATTATTGGCCTAACTCTGCCCACTGCATATGGCTTAATAGTACCATTTCCAACCAATGAATTAAGCCCTCTGGAAAAGGCCTCTGAAACCAAAATAAAGAGTATGGGGGAAAGTGTATATATACATATATATCTATTACTCAAACATAGATCTAAACTTTCTTGAGAAGAAATCTTGAACATACTACATAATGATCCAACTTTGATATGAACATAAATACTTAGTATTTGTAAAACCATGTAGAATCTAGGAAGAATACTTGCCTTGGTTCACATTTCTTACCCTAAGGTGGTGTTTCTTCACTTAATTTTGAAGATATCCTTCTCCTTTCCACCTCACAACACCCACGGTTTTAGACATGAAATGAAAGAGTTAGTGAGCAACTTATGGAAATGAAGAAATAGAAGAAATAAAAACCTATCTTATATGATGTTCTTACCTTATTACACCTTGGTTTTCAATCCCTTAAAATTCGGCCAAGTGTTTGAAATGAAGGTGTATGTTGTAGTTATAATCTTGGAGGTGTGTATGAGATGAAAAGAAGAAAATCATTTCTTGTAATAGCCTTGGAAATTTCGGCCATGGTAGTGAAGAAGAAGATGAAAACCCTTTGCGTTGTAGAGGAAATAGGAGGCGATTTGCTTGTGGTGTGACTATGAAATGAAGAAAATGGTTTCCTCTCTTTATTGAAGGTCTCGGCCATGTATACAAGAAGAGAGGAAAGAAAATATTTGAGTGAGGTGTGTGGAGGGGTGATATAAGAATAATGATGCTTTTGAGATGGTGTAAAAAGATAAGGTGTGGAGTTAGAGAAAAAGAGTAAATGTTGTCTTCCTTGTTGTGTTCAACCGAGATTGAGGGTAAGGAGAGAAAGTAAAATGAAATGTAAGAAGTAATAAATTAATGGTTATTTGAAGTGTGTAGAAATAATAAAGTGAGTGGAAAGAAAAGTGAAGAATTATTGTCCAATTTGATTGAATTTTCGGATGGAGTGGTGTGAAAAGGGCATGGCCAACCGATTTTTTTGATGAAGGTGGAAATATAGAATGTAAAAAGTAGAATAGGATGGAGTAGTAGAATGTATAAGAAGGATGAGGCAACGTGAGGAAAGAGTGTAAAAGGAAAAGAAAGTAATAAAGTGGAATAAAAAAATTAGTGCATGGTGTTGTGAAATGATTAAGGAATTGTTTTGTTTGGTATGTGAAGAAAGTAGAAGATTCCCACTTTGATAAGAGGATGGGCGGCCATGTGGGAAAAATGGGAGGAGGGCTGTCTTTTGTTGCTATGTAAGATAAAGTGAAAGAAAATATGATACTAGTGTGTATTATAGTTATCGTATTGGGTATTTTATTCGGTTTGATTTATCTCTATCGACTTATGTTGCTATCAACTAATTTATTTAAATACCTTGTATGTCCGATACAATCATTGTCTAGTCCCAACCAGTCTCATTATATCCGTTAACTTACCTTAAGGTTATTTTTAAGTATGTTTCTAACCCCGATATTTAAAGTCGATGTCTTTATTAACTCTAAATAAAATTTTAAATTCCACCGAAAATCTTATTGACATCGCATTCGCGTTCTATTTTCTATCATTTTAATTCATTTCCACTAGCCCGGAATCTCGGGTCGTAACACAACTAGACCAAGTCCGCCCACCGCCAAGGAACAAAAGAGCCATAGAGGCCGAATACATGGACAATGTAGAAAAATATGATCTATTTCTGCTGATGCTTGCTTACAAAATGGACATCTAGTAGGTCTCACAAGCAAATACTGGCCGATAATGGAGGACACGATGATATATGCGCCATAGAAAATTACATATCACCGAACGATGATATCTATGCTAGATAAACTGCACTGGTATAATTGTCGGATGTGATTCTCGACATAAATCATAAGCAGTGCCGATGGTAAATCTTCCCAACGCATTAGAGCTCCAGTCATATGTATTCGATCAGACTGAGAATGTTCTTGGCAAAATGAGAGGAGCCGACAAATAATTTTCCAAATTGGTGAATCAGGCAACCGAGGGTTGTAGTCACCGTGTAACCTATATTTACCGTGCATAAATTTGCTCCCAAGTGTATCACCCTGCTGATACTGCCACCAAATGTGAGAAAAATAAGCTTCCTGCAAAGCTTTGAGATCTCTAAGTCCCAAACCCCGCTCCGAGCAAGGGGTTCGAATTTTAGCCCATGAGACCTAATGCCGCTTCTGTCCCCAGTAAAAATGTGCCATCTTTTGCTCCACAATCTTAATCACTGACTTAGGCAAACCACCCGCTGCTATAATATGTAAAGGGAAGAAAGAACAGACCGTAATAAAACCAACCTACCTGCCTGAGAAAGAAGCTTATTGTGCCAACCCTGTAGCCATCGGTCAATGTGTTCCAAGAGGGCAGTACAATGAGGAGCTCGTGGAATGCCTTTATGCAACATAGATCCAAGATAACGAAATGGAAAGTTAGTTGGATGCATAGCCAGTATACCTGAGAAACTAGTCTAACGCCATATGGATATATTTGAAGAAGGGATAAAACTGCTCTTGTTATAATTCACCTTTTTGCCTGAAGCTTTTTCATACGCAGTCAAGAAATTCTTAAATGCACGTAAGGTCCCAAGCGCACCTCTTAAGAATATCAATAAATCCTCAGCATATGCAAGATGTGTAATATGAAATGGCATTCGGCCAATGCAAAAAGATTGCAGTGCACAAGGACTTCTAAACCCCTACGGAAGCCTTCTGAGGAAAGAATGAATAGTAACGGAGAGAGTGGATCATCTTGCTTTACTCCCCGATACGGGCGGAAATAACCAACGGAATACCATTGATCAAAATAGATAAACGAGTTCTACGTAGGTGATTTAATATTATCCGAACAAAAAAAGATGAGAAGCCGAATTTGAGTAGCAACATCTCTAAGTATTCCCAACTGACGCGGTCAAAAGATTTCATCATATCCAATTTTAGACATAGTTGACTGCCTCCTCGATCCAATAAATGTATCATTTCCCTGGCTAACAAGACTTGTGTAGAAATATCATAACCCTTTAAAAAGCCTGTTTGCTCCGGCGAAATTAGCTTAGGAAGAAAAGAGCTCAATCGGGTAGCTATTATCCGGGTACAACCTTACTCAGAAAGTTGGTCAAACATATTGGTCTGAGATCATTAAATGTATGAGGTGCATAAATGTCGGAAGAAATGTAATGGTGGCACTTGCCATAATTGAAGGCTGTGGAATGCCAATAAAAAATTCCTGTACTGCTAAAATCACATCCGTATGAATTATAGACCAACAAGAACGAAAGCAATTACCATGGAATCCATCAGGTCCTGATGCACTTTGATGATCTAGGTGCCAGACTACTTCTTTAATCTCTGATGGTTGTGGTATACGTGTGAATAAGGCATTATCATCATGAGAAACCAACCTGGGAATGTATCGTAAGATAGAAACATAATCGCCTGTCTGCTCCTTTGCAAATAAAGTGGTGTAAAAAGATACTGCTTCATTCTGAGTAGAATCCTGCGTATCACATAAGAGACCATTGTAAGTATGAATGCGTTGTATTCTAAGTTGTGTCCTGCGGCCCTTAACTATGGAATGAAAATAATGTGTATTGGCGTCTGCATCCTGAAGCCAACGTACCTTAGCTTTTTGCTTCCAGAATTGAAATTCATACTTAGCAGCCTAGATGTAAACAGCTTTCGCCTGATTGTATGCTACACGGTGCTCATCCGTGGGGTCTTGATCCCATGCAGTCTCCGCACGTTTGACGCAAATTTCTGCCTGCTCCACCTGACTAAAAATGTTCCCAAAAATGTTTTTGTTCCAGCGCTGTATGTCATGTTTAAGCTGTGATAATTTCTTGTAAAATCCATACATGCCACCTGTTGTAGGATAAGACCATGCTTCTTTGACATATAAATGGAAATCCAGATGAGATAGCCATGCATCCTGAAAACAAAAAGACCATCATCTCACCCCACGTGAGATACTGCATGTCAATAACAGTGGAGTATGATCCGAAGTGACGCATGGTAAATGGGTAAAACATAAATCATCAAAAACATCTTGAAAGGATGAGTTAAGGAAGACCCAATCAAGGCGCCGTTGAACTTGGAGCAAACCACGGCCATCAGCCCAAGTGTATCGTGATCCACGAAACAATAGGCTCATCAAAGCACCGTCTTCGACGCATTCATTAATATCCTGTAATGCTGATAACTGGGGCTGAGATTGGCCACGATGATCATCCAGTGATCGGAAAGTACTAAAATCACCACTTATCACCCATGGAGTTGTCACCTGCTGCGAATAGTTGCGTAATACTTGCCAAAGATTCTGCCGAAGCATGATTGTATGTCGTGCATAAACAATGGAAAATGTGAATATGAGATTTAATGATATATAGCAAAATTGAAGATGTAAGACTTGATCATCATCCTGAGCTGCAACAAGCCGAAAAATATTATGTTGCCAGAACATCCATATTTTACCCGAGGGAGAATATTTAGTATTTGAGAAACCCAGATCCAACCCAAAGCGAGTAATAGTGTCTGATGATTGCTTTGGTTCTATAACTGCTAAAAGATTCAACTTATGAATATGCACCAAATGATGTAAACGTGCAAAAGAGGTTCTGATGCCTCTAATATTCCAAACTAGAATATTCATTGAAATAAAGTGCCAGCATTCCTATGTGAAGAACGAAGCGCACTACGAGTGAGAATAGTAGATGGCGGTTAAGTTGGCAACTCTTTATGTGTACGTTGACGTCGACGAGGGACCACTGGTATGAACCCCTCCTCAGCCAAAGGGTCCAACAGACGGGATAACAGCACTTCTTCAGAAGGTGACGGTGGCAGTAAACCAATTCTTCATGTAATGTCCTCGGAGACAGGCGGTAGATTACGCGGGATATCCTCCACATGCAACTCCGTATTTGATGAATGACCAAGCTCTCCCGTGTCAGTATAGTCTTGCGCAGGTGGATGTTCTGCATCTACCCCCAATCTGGATATATCCTGCACATGGGTAGGGGGTGGTAAAGGCACGACCGGAGAAGGGGTTGCGGCTGGTAACCCAGTATCTGCTGTTTGGGTCAGAATAATAGGAGGAACATTAGTATCAACTGTGTTGGGAGGAGGTGCAGCTTTCTTTGGCGTCCACCGAGTTTGTGGACGTTGTGCAGGAGGTGGCGGTGGGGTTTATTTGCCATAGTCTCCGGTGGCATGTCCCAGGAGGCGGCAGGTAGAACAAAATAAGGGTAAATCTTCATAAACCACTTGCTGTAGAATCATCTTTTGTTTTTCCTGCAAATAAATCTTCCTTGGAAATTCCTGAGGAACGTCAATTTCAACACATACTCTCGCCACAGAGGGACGAAATCCATCTGATGTTGCAATATCAAATTTAATCGGATTGCCAATCGGACGAACAATCTCAAAAAGCGTTGCCTTTTGATGTAGATGTTTCAGAAAGGCAGGTAATGCAACCCAAACTGGAACTATCGGAATGGATCAAAATCCACAGTCCATTTAGTGACCCTCATATGACAACCGGATATATTCCAAGAGCGACGATAAAAACAACGAATGTAATCTTGTTCATGCCGAAAATTAAGAAGAATATGAGATTGATCAATCAACAGATACACAAATCATTACAGAAGCCAATTTTTTCAAAAACCTCACGAATAATTTTCAACGGAGGACGACCATACCAGAATGTTCCCACCAATGCAAAACGAAACGGAGTGGCTAAGGCATCAATTTCATCATCAGAGAAGGAGATCATAGGAATACCTTTATAGCATGAAATCATTTTGGGGAAGATCAAAATCGTTGTGGCATTCGAGACCACAGCCGCAAAAGATGGTGTGGAAGTCAACGTCGCAGTGAATAAGCAAAGCAGAGAAGGTGATCGGAAGGGCAGCAACAAGATGGCGGCGGTGGCTAGTGCTGCACGCTGCGATCGCCAGAGCGGGATGATGCATTTTCACTTTTATATTATGTGTGACATAATATATATAACATGTCCAAGAAGTTTGAATTTAATCGGGGAAAAATCGCGTAATCGACGAAAGTCGAAAATTCGGTTTTCTACGAACATAACACATGGAACGTTTCTGCCATGACTTGTAACATGTATCCAGACACGTTTTACACATTCAACACATGTTAAAGTGCACTAGAATATTCAAATTAGGGCTGATTGAAATATACCATATATGTGTAATTATTGTGCAATATTTGACAAAGTTTACAAAAGTGAAATTCAGCACATATTGGAGACAAAGTGCACGCCATTCTCAGCCTTGGTGGAGGTTATGTGGAGCTTAGTTGGCATCTTGATTGGTGGAGAATATGCCACAAAAGGTTGGTGACATAAAGGAGTGAGTTACACGAGGTAACAATTCAAACATTTGGCAAATTTAACGCATGCTCAAAATTCAGCATGTGACAATGTGAGGTGGCCAAATTTTATGTCTTGGAGATGATAAATTTGCTTCCCAAAATTGAAGGGATTAATTGTTAATTAGTTGGCAACATTTTAAACTTTATTTGACACATGTTTTTACATTTTACTCTCAGATTTTACAGCTACTAAATGGTGACAAGATTCATCCAATCATAGAGTGCTACGTAAGCAAAGCCAAGACATTCATCCAATCATGTTGTGCCAAGTAAGCAAGATGGTGTCATCTCTACACAAGGTAATATTCCAAGGGCATTAAGAGAATTCTCAAGGTGATGGAAGACATAAAAAGAAGAGAAGTAGTGCAAAGTGATTCAAGACAACTCTCATATTCTATCAAGTGCAAAAAGACTCTCTGCTCTCTTCTTCTACATTTCTTTCTTCTTCTTCTTCTTCTTTCAAGCCTATTGCTCCTATATTCAACATATTGAATAGGCTTTGTTTATACCACGATACACACCTCATTTGTTGTAAAAGGTTGATCAAGATGTGATCAAACCTTCATCGGTTCGGTGGTGGTGTTCGTGATTCGTGTGATTGATTGTATCATTTCTAAAAGGTGGAGTTGTTGTGTAACTCCACCAAACCTTGTCTTAAGATGTCATTTTATGTTTAGTGATAACCGAGGAAGGTGTCCTCGAAGATTGGAGTAGGTTGATTTAACCGAACCAGTATAAAATCCTTTGTGTGTTTACTTTCAACACTTTACTTTCAGTTTTTAGCTTCTGTGTTGAATTTGTTACAATCGTAAAAATAGTAAATGAATTTCAACAATTACACAACTTTGCAGAAACATAGCCACACCTCTTAAGTTTAATTTGGCGTAAGTTTCAACCTATTTGGACAAGTATAAGTCAATCAAACGTTAATAGTTCTGAGACTAGTGCAATCTGATTTTCAGACTTGCAAAGGTTGAGAACATCAACGTATTTGACATAATTCCCAAAGGATTTTTTCAAAAATGTTTCAACCCAGTACAATACACATCTTAAGGGATTTTTCATTAAATTTTTAAACCATTTGAATTCACGGATTAATCATAATAAAATTTTCAAATCAGAGTAATGTTTTTGGCAGATTTGCGCAATCTGACCACAAACGTATTTTCAATAGGTTAGCAGTTGAATTTTAATCTGAAAGTTTTATGAGATACTCATAACATCTGAGAGTAGAATCTCTCCAAATTTCAGAAATTTTGAAGGTCTATAACCAGGTCTTTCAAACATTTCAATTCAGGATCGAAAACCAAAATTGTTTTTAGAAGTTAGGTTTTTTGGTCAAAGACCAAATTTTCCGCACCTACTATTGAAACCCCCCTTCTAGTGGTGCTTTATAGGTCCTACAACTTCTAGAGTAAAGATAAGGTCTGCCGAGCTGAGCCGGTAAACTTGCTTTAGTCGTTGGTAGGCTGAATAATGTTTGAGGTGATAACTTAGAATTTTCTAAGGAAATTCCTTAGTTGTCGCAAGGCTTGTAGCGGCGTCTTTCTCTACTCAGCTTTTCGGGCCTAGGAAGCAACTGGCCCAATTTAACTTGAGAGTTTTGAAGCTAAGAGCTTGTCTTCGACTAGGCCGAGTTGAGATTATATGGCCGAGAAAGATTATATGACCCAGGTTTTCCTTGTAATGGCCAATTTGGATCCTCTTAAGACCATAAGGCAGAGGAATGAGACCACTTAGGTCGTTTTGACGAGATGTGAAACCTGTCACATTTGGGGTTCACCTTAAAACCATAAGGCAGAGAACGGGGGTGACCACTTAGGCCACTATTCCTGAGGTGCGATACCTGTCGCATCTGGGGGCTCCCTTAAAACCATAAGGCGGAGAGAAAATAGTTGAAACCCCAACGTGGGAGGACGTTTCATATGAGCTGAGGCCCTTCTAAGCCATAAGGTAGAGGATTGGAGGAAATCAAGGTAAACCCCTGACAAGCCTTAAGACTGAGGCTCACTGTAAAGCGGATATACACGCCGAGGTGAACCCCTGACAAGCCTTAAGACCGAGGTGAACCTTTACTGTTGTTGGATGCATAATGTATCATATCCTTGGTCTGATGAGCCATAAGAGAGAAGTCACCGAGATGGAAAAGCTTGTGTCGGGAGTCCCTTCATATGCCATAAGGCAGAGATCCGCTAAGCTCGAATCTTGTCGGGCCCAATTCTGTTATGGACCATAAAGTGGACGTCAGGTAGGCACATAACTTTTCTCGCAGTCTAGATGAATCTCCTCATGAACCATAAGATAAAGGAATAATAATTAAGCCTCCAACACAGGTTGAATGTCGGATTGGGATCTTCGTGCCCCATTAGCCGAGATGAAACTTGATTCATATCTGGGCAACTTATTTGCAATAGCAAATTTGAAATAAACATTGATAGAGGAAGAATTAACTTTAAATAATGTACACATATGTACAAAGGATTTGGATGCATGCGGGTGAGTTGGGTTGTGCTATTTAGAGTTGTCGGCATTCACCTTCAGGTTGGCCTTATCCGTTCAGAACTCTGCAGCATCTGCCCAGCCGCATCTGGGTCTTGATCTTCAGGTGTCCGACGTCTGTAATCAGGTCGGCACCTTTCATCAAGTGGAGGCCGGGTGAAGTCCAGCATGTTATGCAGCCTTGAGCTGAGATTATAGTCACGCTGCAGGTAGCCAAAATCGATTAAATGCTCAATCTCATAAGTGAGCTGCCTGCAGTCTCCAGTATCATGCGAAATATCATTAAAGGCTCGGAAGTATAGTGATGGCGGCTAGATCACTGACCTGAGCGTATGGCCTCGACCATGAACTCACCCTGAGGTTTAGGATAGTATTGAGGGCGAGTTGGAGAGTACTCCATGAGTTCTCTTCGCTGAAGAGAGTCACTGAGATAAACCTCACTGGGTCCAGCATCTGGTGCTTTTTCCTTCATTTCTTTCATCACCGCTTGGAACACATTGGGATTCTGGACCACATAGCGGATGGCTCTCAGATGTTCCTCATAGGTGAAGTTAGCAGCGGGGGTTGAAGATTCTGTTGGACCTAGGGAACCCTGTTCCGATGGAGGTGTGGAGCGCAAATGTCTCCGTGGGGTCACGGGTCTTTTGCCCTTTTTATGACCATTCTTAACCATCTTCCTAACGATGGATTTGTAGGCTGGTTGCTTAGAAGGCCTTTGGAAGGCTATTTTAGAGGAAACAGAGATTCAAGCCCTCCTTCTAGCACCAGATGATGAAATCGGACCTTCACCAAGTGGATCAGAGACGATCCTTGTGGTATGGCGTCAACTCTCCGTTAGGGACCGTCCCTGGAATCTGAGAAGGAAAGGTAACGTTAGAGGCCCAGGGTCAATGCCTTGGGAAAAACCCTCCGACGCTCAAGTCAGTTGTAGGCATTTTTGGTGTGTAGCTTATGCTGGAATAAAAGGTTGTGATAAACCTGTATCAAACTCTCTTACTAGAGGAGAGCCCAAGGAAACAAAAGCTGATGAACGACATGATCAGGAATGCAGAAACACCTAAAGGTTTTTGTCGTGATCGGTTGTAGATAGTAGTGCTATGTCGAAGCGTGCTTTGGTTGTCTATATTGGTCCCAGAATATACGGAAATTTGTTGAGGATTGCGTCTGTATAGCTTGTGACGGCGCTGGTCTATTAGTTATTCGATTTAGGACGAGAGAAAGTTCAGAGTTCAGAGATTAATTCCAAATGTACAGTTAGGTTATCAACGCACCAGGGCATATCTTCTAATGCACATCATATTTGGGCTCTAAGATTATTTATTCTCCAAAATTTTCGGAGGTGTTTATGTCTGTCAACGAAGGAGTATTTCAGCAGTTGACGGAACCAACTGACATTTGGTCGAACGAGTTAACTTGTGATGAAGTTGTAGATGGGGCAGAATGATTGGAGAAGACATTGTAGTGATGAATGATGCCTGGCAGCTGGTAGGTTTATAAGGAATCAATATTGGTGATTCAAAGGTGGGATGGCATGTGGGAAACGGTTATAATGGACGGAGGTGCGTGTGTTGCAGCTTTGGTGCGCAGCAGGGTCGAAGGAAGGAGAAGCAGTTGGCTGGCGGGAACTTTTAAATAATGTGAAATGACATTTATACCCCTGGTTAATAAACTGAGGATAGACGGTTACTTTGTACTTTCTTGTAATTTTACTCCTTTCTTCTTCAACCATATAAGCCCGCCTGTAACCTCTTTCTGATCAATGAGAAAAATTAGTTTTCATTTTCTTCAATTCTCTCTCCAGTGCTTGTGTTTGGCATTGCTCCTTCTCTCTCTCTCTAGTTTTAGTTCATTTCTTCTTTTGGTTGATGAATCGATTGTTTGTTTGATTTGAATGTCAATATTGAACGATCGTGTGATGAAAATTGACATGGTATCAGAGCGAACCTGTTGAAACTCTGTATTTCTAATTCGCTAAATTCAGCTAATGGCCTCTAGTTCCATCAGTTTTGGAACTATGGATCCCACGGAAGATCCTGTGTATGTACATCCAAGTGACAGTCCGTCACTGGTGCTTGTGTAGTCGTTGTTAACATCTCAGAATTATCATAGCTGGAGCAAGACTCTTCGAAGAGCTCTGGATGCTAAAAACAAATCTGGTTTCCTGGATGGTACTATGCAAAAACCTCCAGAAGGAGATCGCAAGCACAACGCTTGGATCAAAGCAAACAACATGGTTGTCTCGTGAATCACTAATTCAGTCAGTCCGTCGATTGCTCAGAGTATAATGTGGATTGATAGCGCTGCTGAGATCTGGAAAGATCTAAAACTCAGGTATGGTAATGCATATGCCTTTAGAATTTCTGATATGCAGGAAGAATTTTACTCAATTAGACAGAATACATTGTCTGTTACTGACTACTACACTAAGCTTAAAACCATATGGGAAGAACTAAGTGTTTTGAAGTCGCTGCCTTCCTGCACTTGTAATAGATGTATGTGTAATATCACTGGTCAGATTAGGAAGTTTGTTGAGGATGATTTTGTGATAAAATTCTTAAAAGGACTGTCAGAGGAGTATGAACCTGTCAAGTCACAGGTCTTGCTTATGAGTCCCTTGCCAGACATCATTGCTGCTTTTGCAATGGCAGTTAAATTTGAAAGAAAAATTACATACACAAGTGGACAAGCTGTGTTCACTAATAATCCTTCACCAGTATTGAATGTGGTAGATAGCCAGTCTGGATTCATTAACTTTCAAGGATCCAAACAGAGCATCCTTGGAGGTAGACCCTCAAGGAATTTTAGAGGAGACAATGTGCAGGTGCAGAAATTTGGAAGTGGAAAACGTCCTGTTTGTACTTTCTGTGGTTTTACAGGACACACAGTGGACAAATTCTATGGAAAGCATGGGTATCCACCCGGTTATAAACCTAAGGGAAGAATAAACTGTGTTGGTTTCGAGGAAGCTCAATGTAGTAATGCGGATCAGAATGAGCAAGTTGCAGGAGATGAACAAACAATGTCACAACAGTCCTTGGCATCACAATTGACACCTAATTTCACATCTGAGCAGTACTTGCAACTGATGAACATGCTCAAGGAACACCAGAATAGAGGCCATGTTGAGAGAGGAGCTCAGGGAGAAGGAGGACAGCCCTTGCATACCGTAATGTCGGCTCAGAAACTGCCTGCCTCTGGTATGTCAGCAGGTAATGTTGCATACAGAAACTCTAACATATGGATTTTGGATTCAGGTGCTAGTGATCATGTATGCTGTTCTCTTAGTTTCTTTGACTCCTTTTAGCCTGTTAAATCTCTACAAGTTAAATTGCCTAATGAATCTCTTGTCCAAGTACTTCATATTGGGACTGTTACAATCAATCCACATCTCCAGCTGTACAATGTTTTTCACATCCTTTCTTTCCATTTCAATCGAATTTCCCTCAGCAAACTTGTTAAGGAAAACAAGTGTAGTATTCTTTTCCAGTCTGACCATTGCTTTATTCATGATGAGAACTCTATGAAGATGATTGGTTCAGCTAGAATCAATCAAGGTCTATACAAAATATACGGGTCACCACAGCAGTCATATAGAAACAACATTACAATCCAGCCATCTCTTCCCAATTCCATTCTTGCAACTCATACATTTTCAGACTCCAAGCAGTCCATATGGCACTCAAGGCTTGGACATATGTCCATTTCCAGAATGAAAGAAGTTCAGAAGAAGAATCCAGCAGTTGTCATTCCCTCAACTTCTCTTCCATGCCATATCTGTCCTCTTGCTAGACAAAAGAAGCAGCCATTTTTTTATTTCGTATTCTAAATCTGTTTCTGTTTTTTCGTTAATTCATGTTGACATTTGGGTTCCATATAGATACCCCACCATTTATCATCAACAATACTTTCTTACTATAGTAGATGATTTCAGTAGATACACATGTGTCTACTTAATGAAAGCAAACTCTGAAGCCAGAAGGATTTTGCAAAATTTCTATACTTATGTGTCTGTCCATTTTGAAAAGAGCATTAAGACCATTAGGACAGATAATGGTGTTGAGTTTAAGATGAATGATTTCTTCTCTGATAAGGGGATTATACACCAGACCAGCTTTGTCCATACCCCTGAACAAAATGGTCTTGTTGAAAAGAAACACCAACATATCTTGAATGTGGCTAGAGCCTTGAAATTTCAGTTCAATGTCCCTATACAATATTGGGGTTTCTGCATTCAACATGCAGTATACCTGGTTAACCTCACCCCATCACCAGTATTGTCCAATAAAACTCCATTTGAGCAGCTGTTTTCTAAGCCTCCATCATACCAAAACCTGAGAGTCTTTGGATGCCTAGCCTTTGTTCTTAACACTTGCCAAACAAAAGGGAAATTTGATCCCAGATCCAAAAGATGTTTGTATCTTGGACATTCACATACCTCAAAAGGCTACATATTGCAAGATCTTGCCACCAAAGACATATTGATTTCAAGAAACGTTGAGTTTGACGAGCATTATTTCCCATTTGGATCTACATCCTCTGAGCATCAACAATTTAGCTCAGATTATCCACCAGAGCATAACTGTCATAACCCAATTCCCATCAACTCTGACTCCTTGTCTGATCCTCTTTCTTCCTCCACACCACCAAAAATCACTGATCCATGCTTATCACCTTGTCTCACACCAGCATCATCCCCACAAGCTAGTCCTATTCGTGACAGCACACCTTCCTTACAATCACCAAACATTACTTATCCATGCTTGCCACCCTGTCTCACACCAACATCATTCCCACAAGCTAGTCCTATTCGTGCCAGTACTCCTTCGTCATCTCCTTTCCCTTCATCATCTTCACATGATTCCATCCCAAGTCAACAACCAATCCCCATTACGTCCATAGACATTGACATACCCATTCCTGCTAGCAGCAGACCTATTCGACAATAAAGAGTGCCTTCATATCTACAAGAGTTTTACTGCAATCACTGTGTTGTCCCTCATCCATCACAAAAGTCCAGCACCAATCATCCTTTGAGTCACTGTTTCTCCCTGCAATCACTAACACATAAATACAAGTCATATGTTTTAGCATCTGGCATGCACACAGAGCCAGCAAACTACTTAGAGGCAGCCAGTTCCTCCGCTTAGCACGAGGCTATGCAGGCGGAAATTGCAGCCCTTGAAGCCAATAAATCTTGGACATTGATGCCTTTGCCACCTGGGAAGCAAGCCATTGGATGCAAATGGGTTTACAAGATCAAGTTCCTAGCAGATGGGACCATAGACAGATATAAAGATAGACTAGTGGCTAAGTTCTATACACAGCAATACGAGATTGACTATCAGGAGACATTCTCGCCTGTGGCAAAAATGACAACCGTGAGAATGGTATTAGCCTTAGCATCCAGTAAGGGCTGCATCTTCAACAACTGGATGTCAATAATGCCTTTTTGCATGGAGATTTACACGAAGAAATTTACATGGTTCCCCCATCAGGTTTGATGCTTAATGATCCTAGCCTTGTATGCAAGCTAGAGAAGTCTTTATACAGCCTTAAGCAGGCCAGCCGCAAATGGAATGCAAAACTTACCAGTTTTCTACTGGCAAAGGGGTTCACTCAGTCTAAGAATCACTACACACTATTCTATAGAGCCACTCCAGGTTACTTTCTCTTGGCACTCGTATACGTGGATGATATTATTCTGGCATGTCCCAGTTTGTCACCAATTCAGCATCTCAAAGCTGAGCTGCACTCTGCATTTAAGATAAAGGATCTTGGTGACCTTAGATACTTCCTGGGCATTGAAGTAGCTAGGTCACAGGGGGGCTGGTAATAAATCAAAGGAAATACGTGCTTGAGTTGCTCGAACAAACTGGATTCCTTGGCTCCAAGACAATCAAAACACCTATGGACACTAATGCAAAACTCACACATGATGACTATTCAAGAATATCAGATGTTGCTACGTACAGGAGCTTGATTGGAAAGCTTATTTACCTTACCATAACTAGACCTGACATTGCATTTCCAGTCTAGCAGTTGAGTCAGTTTCTGGACTGTCCAACGCAAGATCATCTGAAGGCGGCACATAGACTTCTGAGGTTTATTAAAGGCACGGCAGTGCAGGGCCTTCTGTTTCCAGCCAATACGAATCTTAAACTAAGGGCATTTGCAGATTCTGACTGGGCAGGTTGTACAGAAACTAGAAGGAGTGTCACGGGCTATTGTGTATACTTAGGAGACTCGTTGATTTCTTGAAAGGCCAAGAAGCAGACAACAGTGTCTAAATCATCCGCAGAAGCTGAATAGAGAGCTTTAGCATCTTTGGTGTGTGAAGTACAATGGCTCTTGTATCTGGCTGAAGATTTGAGCATAAGAGACCAGAGACCAGTTGAAGTATTCTGTGATAGCAAGAGTGCTATGCACATAGCTGAAAATCCAGTGTTCCACGAGAGAACCAAGCATATAGAGATAGATTGCCACATTGTTAGGGAAAAGGTTGAAAAAGGGGTGATAAAGTTGATGCCTATTAGGACTGATTTGCAAGTTGCGGACATTTTCACAAAGGCGTTGGATTTAAAGAGGCTTGAGCGTTTAAGTGGAACTCTTGGAGCTTATAATATATACAGCAAGACTTGCTTGAGGGGGGGTGTCAACGAAGGAGTAGTTCAGCAGTTGACGGAACCAACTGACATTTGGTCGAACGAGTTAACTTGTGATGAAGTTGTAGCTGGGGCAGAATGATTGGAGAAGACATTGTAGTGATGAATGATGCCTGGCAGCTGGTAGGTTTATAAGGAATCAATATTGGTGATTCAAAGGTGGGATGGCATGTGGGAAACGGTTACAATGGACGGAGGTGCGTGTGTTGCAGCTTTGGTGCGCAGCAGGGTCGAAGGAAGGAGAAGCAGTTGGCTGGCGGGAACTTTTAAATAATGTGAAATGACATTTATACCCCTGGTTAATAAACTGAGGATAGACGGTTACTTTGTACTTTCTTGTAATTTTACTCCTTTCTTCTTCAACCATATAAGCCCGCCTGTAACCTCTTTCTGATCAATGAGAAAAATTAGTTTTCATTTTCTTCAATTCTCTCTCCAGTGCTTGTGTTTGGCATTGCTCCTTCTCTCTCTCTCTAGTTTTAGTTCGTTTCTTCTTTTGGTTGATGAATCGATTGTTCGTTTGATTTGAATGTCAATATTGAACGATCGTGTGATGAAAATTGACAATGTCAATCCTCATACATGACTCTTTCAAATGTCTATGTAATTTGTCCACTTCTTGTATGACATGTGTGATTCGGATTATCCTTCGCCATCAATACATATATATGTGCATATACGTATCCGTATACACAAACCTCCACAGACACGCACATATATGTGTCTGTAATACCAATCTTCTTAAATTAGTCATAGAAAAATATAAAAGCATACAAAGGCGTATCAACCAGCCGTTGATAAGCCTAATGGGGAATTTGTCGTCTTCTTTGCCGAATTGAATAAATCCAAAGGTATAGACCTACCAATTTCGATACTATTATAAAACTTATTTCAAAAAAAAAACATAAAACGGAAAGAAAGTCGACACAAGATTCTAATATATAAAATGAAACATTTAAATCCGAATGACAGATATTGGGAAGAATTATTGACATGAGAGATGAGATGCAGAAAGAATTTGTGGGCTGCAATCCAAATGCTGAAATCTCTTTTGAAAGATGAACTAGAAGTTTGAGTAGATATGTGATTGAATAAACTTGTAAACATAATCGCTGCAAAATAACCAAAGATTAGAAGTTTTTGAAGTTTGACTTTAAGAGAACCTATGAAAAATTCTCAGTCTGTAAATGAGAATGAAGGTTCAGATCATGTATCTATAGATGACAAGGTTGTATTTATAGATAATTGTAGAGAGTCCATCTTAGAGAGCATAAAAGGACCCTAGTTACACATGCAAACTGATATATTCTGTCTAATGTTGCACTTGTGTTCTAGTCATGTGATGAAGCCGGATCTTCACCAAGGGTCTAGATGACCTCGTAATAGTTTCGTCAGATAACTTGTAGAGTTGTTAACTGGGATCGAAGATGTATAGATGGAATAGCGCCAAATATCCTGCACAAGTAAGCATAGGTCAGAGGTCCCGGGGGGTTGGCCCCGGGAAGAACCCTCAGACGCTCAAGTCAGTTTGGGTCATATCTCACTGAGATTATAATGTAAAGGGTGAGTTAGGAATTTCTCACAGTATTTTCCGAGGAGCAGAGTGTATGAATTTGCTTTAGGGTCTGAATGATTATATTTCATATCCCCTCCTTTGTCTTGGTCCGCTTACCTTTATAGATCTCTTTCCCGCCTTTGGCTTCTGATAGTAGATAGTGGATTGTGGAGAGAACGTTTGTTTGGGGCAGAAAGCCTATAGACATAATAGGTCGGCTGATTTGATTAATAGGTCGACTGATGTGATCAATAGGTCGACTGATGGGATTAATAGGCCGGCCTGGTTGATGTGACTGATAGACCGATTGTCACAACCTTAGCGTGTTCAGGAAGAATAACCAGCTGTAAACACTATATTTGAACTGCACCTCTGTCCGAGGGTCTCCCGAAGTACTATCGTGATGGGTTCATTTGTTGTGGTACACAGTTGAACTCCGCCGAAGTGCGGGACTTGCTATGGTACACAGCTGAACTTTGCCGAAGTGCGGGACTTGGTCTTATACTGTGGAAGTAGTCTGAAGTGCGGTATCTAAATATAGGATGACATTGATGCTGAGGTGCATACCTTAGCATATTCCTTATAAGGAGGCCATAATGCCCTGCTGAAGTGCCATTGAGGCTGAGTAGCTGTACTCAGGCGCTAAACTGCTGAACTGCATTACTTGGAACGTTGAGCCACTGAAATTAAGTTGTTGACTATTGTTGACTAACGGATGGTTCAATTATGGTTTATCATTTGCCCCCAGATTTTGTGTGGCTGAGCTAAACTGCGAAGGCAGACAAATCTTATTCTCATGACGTGGCAAATCTTCATTAATTGCATGGTTATCTTATGCAGTAACTTCCACAAGCGATAGTCCCAATGCTCCATTACTGCTCTTTCGGCGATTCCATTCCCCGAGTGAGGGAAATACGTGAACCATCTGCCCTTTCGAATTTCAAAATTCATACGAAAAGGAGCACCTTTCTGTCTTCCCCTGCCTATAAATAGAGATGTTTTCCTCCCTTCATTCTGCACTCTCCATTTAACTTCCCCATCTTTTGATGCCTGCCTTGTTTTTTCATAGTGTTCTTCCTTTTGATTCAGTCCTTGATTCCCATTTAAACATTTCCAAAATATGTATACTTCTTCTTACCCTAAGAACTCGGAAGGTGACTGTGAGGTTCAGTCCTTTCGTGAAGAATTTGATTCTGATGGGGACAATCTTCCTTTACGGAGGTTGCGCCTTTTTAACAATCTTTTTCTAGTTACTATTGCATCCTTTGCTTTAGCGCCCCAGTCATTTCGTTACAGGGATTCTCCTTCAACACGTCCCTTTCCAGCAAAGGTTCCACTTTGCTGTATTGTAATCGCACATATCCCTCTTCTTCCAGTGAAGCAATAAACAATTGCGATTACATTCTTCGCAGGCCATCTTCAAGATATGGTAGCAGTGAAACAAAGGCGGCAACAATGCGGCAAAGTTTTGTTCTGCCATGTAACCATAGAGGGGATGCTTGCTAAGAAATCCACCCAGATCTGGATAAAGAGCATTTGGAGTTTGCTGTCCTTCATAGTCCAAGTTTGAAGCTGTATCCAGATTACTTAGTTCCGGAGCAGAATTGATCTCATAGAAGAGAAAAAGATTTGTACAGTAGAATAGGATCTTTTCTGTAAATCGTTGTAGTTGTAATAGATTTTGTACTTCAATAAAAATCCATTTTTCCCAACTTTTTGTTCTTCGACTTCCTTCAGCCTTTTTGTCTTCAGTACGTGAAGTTTTATTTGCTTCATTTCAATAGGGAATGCAAATATTTATCTTTGGCTCTTGTAAAGTCTTGCTTGCTCTTTTTTACAAGCGTTTGTCTTCAGCTTCTCTTGCTCTATTTTAATAGTTTGCAAGTATTTGTCTTCAGATCAGCCAAAAGAGTACCTTTTGTAGGCTAACTTTTTGCTGAAGTAATAAGCTTCAGCTTTTGCACTTAGCTCTTCAACTCTGCTAGGTCTTGATGAATTTTAAGATGTGGGAAAAACTTTGTCCCCTTCTCATCAATCCTTTTCGCTTCGTTGAGCTAGAATACAGGCAAATCTTGTCTTTATTGTTGAGACTTGTTGAATCCCTCAGTTCTGCTGAGGTGAAAATATAGGGAGCTTATTCTGTTGTTGAGTCCTGTTCAACCTCTCAGACCTGCTGAGTTAAAAATATAGGGAACTTATCCCGTTGTTGAGTCCTGCTCAACCTCTCAGACCTGCTGAGGTGAAGATATAGGGAACTTATCCCGCTGTTGAGACCTGCTCAACCTCTCAGACCTGCTGAGTTAAAAATATAGGGAACTTATCCCGTTGTTGAGTCCTGCTCAACCTCTCAGACCTGCTGAGTTAAAAATATAGGGAACTTATCCCATTGTTGAGTCCTACTCAACCTCTCAGACCTGCTGAGGTGAAGATATAGGGAACTTATCCCACTGTTGAGACCTGCTCAACCTCTCAGACCTGCTGAGGTGAAAATATAGGGAGCTTATCCCGTTGTTGAGACCTGTTCAACCTCTCAGACCTGCTGAGTTAAAAATATAGGGAGCTTATCCCGTTATTGAGTCCTGCTCAACCTCTCAGACCTGCTGAGTTAAAAATATAGGGAACTTATCCCGTTGTTGAGACCTGCTCAACCTCTCAGACCTGTTGAGGTGAAAATATAGGGAGCTTATCCCGTTGTTGTGACATGCTCAACCTCTCAGACCTGCCGAGTTAAAAATATAGGGAACTTATCCCGTTGTTGAGTCTTGCTCAACCTCTCAGACCTGCTGAGGTGAAAATATAGGGAGTTTATCCCGTTGTTGAGACCTGCTCAACCTCTCAGACCTGCTGAGTTAAAAATATAGGGAACTTATCCCGTTGTTGAGTCCTGCTCAACCTCTCAGACCTGCTGAATTAAAAATATAGGGAGCTTATCTCGTTGTTGAGTCCTGCTCAACCTCTCAGTCCTGCTGGGGTGAAGATATAGGGAACTTATCCCGCTGTTGAGGCCTGCTCAACCTCTCAGACCTGCTGAGGTGAAAATATAAGGAGCTTATCCCATCCTGCTGAGACCTGCTCAGCCTTCCAGACCTGCTGGGCAAAGTTAATGTTGAGACCCGCTCAACCTTCCAGACCTGCTGGGGTAAGAATGTCGGGAAACCTGTCCTATCCTGCTGAGACTTGCTCAGCTTTCCAGTCCTGCTGGGGTAAGAATATCGGGAAACTTGTCCCATCCTGTTGAGACCTGCTCAGCCTTCCAGACCTGCTGGGTAAGAATATCGGAAACCTGTCCCATCCTGCTGAGACATGCTCAGCCTTCCAAACCTGTTGGGTAAGAATATCGAGAAACCTGTTCCATCCTGCTGAGACCTGCTCAGCCTTCCAGACCTGCTGGTAAGAATATCGGGAATCCTGTCCCATCCTAGTGAGACCTGCTCAGCCTTCCAGACCTGCTGGGTAAGAATATCGGGAAACCTGTCCCATCCTGCTGAGACCTGCTCAGCCTTCTAGACCTGCTGGGTAAGAATATCGGGAAACCTGTCCCATCCTGCTGAGACCTGCTCAGCCTTCTAGACCTGCTGGGGTAAGATAATGTTGAGACCTGCTCAACCTTCCAGACCTGCTGGGGTATGCCCCCACTTTTGTTGTGGGTGATAGATAGGCATAAATTATTAATCCATGCACCATATGGTGACTTATCTTTCCTGGCTGATTGCCAAACAAGAATGTCCCGTTGAATACAAGAAACTGGTCTTTTGATAATTATAGGGTTGAGACAGAAGATACCAGATGAACGCAAGAAGAGATAAACTCTGATTCGATTGAATCAGGGACTGTTGCCGTTATATCAACCTTATATACTCAGGAAACCGTATCCCCCTTTTGTCAGAATCTGAGTCCTCATCACTTAGAAAACCTTGATGAGACCCTGGTTTACAACTCTCATCTGGAGGGGGTCTACCAAAGTCTAGCCTGTTGTGGAGCCTAGACCTCGGATTATAAAAACGCTGCAGATGTCCCAACTCGATAAGACGCTCAATCTCTTGTCCGAGCTACCGACAATCTTCTGTATCATGCCCGATGTCATGATGATAAAGGCAGTATAATTGATGGTTTCTTTTGTGGACTGGTCCAGCCAGGGGCTGGGGTTCTTTTGCCAAAGATTTTTTCCTCATGTAGGAAAGGATATGAGCTTTTGAAGCCAGCAGAGAGTTCCTTTCCATTCCTCGGCCTCCTAGCCGAATCTTAACAGAGCACCTTTCCTGCAATGGTGCTTTGCCTTTATCATCAACTTTCCCGCCATGTTTGAAAGGCAGGGAAACTTTTTGATTGCATCTCAAGCTCTGGTGGCCATGCTTTTGTTTTGGTCGTCTTGTCCTGGCCATAAACTCAGCTTGACGCCTGGTACAGTAACCAGGCCGAGTAGGTGAATACTCCATGTGATCGAGCGGGTGAGAATTATTAGAACGGGACCCACTGGACTTGGCTGAAGATGCCTTCCCCTTCATTTCCTTCACTACATCTTGGAAGACCTCTGGGTTGTGAGCCACATAACGGATGGCTCGAATGTGCTCTTCATACGTGAAGGCAATAGGAGTTGAGGATTCTCCTGGCTCCGTGGAGCATTGATCAGTTTCTTGTTGAGAAGATCTTTGGCTCCTCCTGGATGTCATAGGTTGCTTGGACCCTTGACTGTCTTTTTTACTCATCTTTCTCTCAATAGCTTCCTAGTATAATTAGAAGAGTTCTGAGTAATCGTCAGAAAAACTTTGAGTAGCTGTTTTCTGGGTTAAGGGACTAAGGGGCCCTTCCTCTAGCGCCAAATGATGAAGCTGGATCTTCACCAAGGGTCTAGATGACCTCGTAATAGTTTCGTCAGTTAACTTGTAGAGTTATTAACTGGGATCGAAGATGTATAGCTGGAATAGCACCAAATATCCTGCACAAGTAAGCATAGGTCAGAGGTCCCGGGGGGTCGGCCCCGGGAAGAACCCTCCGACGCTCAAGTCAGTTTGGGCCATATCTCACTGATATTATAATGTAAAGGGTGAGTTAGGAATTTCTCACAGTATTTGCCGAGGAGCAGAGTATATGAATTTTCTTTAGGGTCTGAATGATTATATTTCAGATCCCCTTCTTTGTCTTGGTCCGCTTGCCTTTATAGATCTGTTTCCCGCCTTTGGCTTCTGATAGTAGATAGTGGATTGTGGAGGGAATGTTTGCTTGGGGCAGAAAGCCTATAGACATAATAGGTCGACTGATGTGATTAATAGGTCGACTGATGTGATCAATAGGTCGATTGATGCGATTAATAGGCCGACTGATGGGATTAATAGGCTGCCCTGGTTGATGTGACTGATAGACCGATTGTCACAACCTTAGCGTGTTCAAGAATAATACCCAGCTGTAAACACTATATTTGAACTGCACCTCTGTCCGAGGGTCTCCCGAAGTACTATCGTGATGGGTTCATTTGATATGGTACACAGCTGAACTCCGCCGAAGTGCGGGACTTGCTATGGTACACAGCTGAACTTTGCCGAAGTGCGGGACTTGGCCTTACACTGTGGAAGTAGTCTGAAGTGCGGTATCTAAATATAGGATGGCGTTCACGCTGAGGTGCATACCTTAGCATATTCCTTATAAGGACGCCATAATGCCCTGCTGAAGCGCCATTAAGGCGGAGCAGCCGTACTCAGGCGCTAAACTGCTGAACTGTAGTACTTGGAACGTTGAGCCACTGAAATTAAGTTGTTGACTATTGTTGACTAACGGATGGTTCAATTATGGTTTATCATCATGCATCACGTGTCTGGGAGAAGACCGAGGTACAGGCCAACAAGAATGTTTGTTAATGGTGGTAACACCTGAGAATTTTTGTCTTCTACTGATACAGATAATACTCTGTCAGAGACAAGTTTTTGGTGCCTTGACTGTAGTCCCCTAATACAAAGGCATTCGGGGTTTGCTTCTAAGGTTCTTGGCTTTCTTCTGATTTGTTCATTAATTTCTGTATACTATTAAAGTGTTCTGTATGGAGGTCTTGGCTATAGGTTTGTGTATTGGGCATAGTGGACTTGCATGAGTTAATGGTGTGAGCATGTTTGTCTCACAGCTCTGAAATGTATTTATCTCTGAGATCCGATTGTTGCTGGGAACGTCCGAAAATATGATTAGTCCCAAGGTGATTGTTTGTTAGGCCATTTTGTGCAGGACACGTGTGATTCAGTTTATCCTTGGTCACATGCCTCAATATTTGTTGCTACGTAGCAACGGAGCTCTGGAGTCTCGACGTGCCTGCGCTACATTTGTACGTTTTTTTGACCGTTATCATTGTCGTGTCTGCAGAAAAACATGCATATTTCTCGAGATTTGTGTGGATTGTTTCTCGTTGTCATGTTTATCATGGATGTTATTTATTCGAAATGGACCCTTATCTCTTCCCTTCTATAAATGTCCAAGTTGGGGATCGTGATTTCCGTCTTGCTTTTCTTCATCTTCTTAACTTTTCTTTAGCACATAAGTTTTGTCTTAAACGTTTCTGCTCCCATAAAACATCAAAGTAACCACCAACCAGCAAGTTCTCATTTTTTTCTTAGGTATGTTTTTCGGTCATGATTTCGATGAGGGAGATGTTCAAGATTATAAAGTCAATGAAGCGAAAATAGAGGAGGTTGAGTGCTGTGAACAAACTGCTGGCCATTCCTAAAATCTAGAGCCAATTGAGGATTTAGGCCATGTCGGAACCCCTACGGCAAAGAAGGGTGTGCGAATATTTGTATTTGAGGATGTTACTTCCAAGCCTAGGAAATTAAGGATGACTCGTAGTTCGCATACAGCGGTTTCTGTAAAACCCTTAGCTGTTATGGCCTTAGACCCATAAAAATGGGGATTTACCTGTTAAATTACCACTTGGAGATGATTAGTAGGCAAATACCTATGGGGCACCCCTCTACTCAGGTGGAAGCTGTACATAGTATCCTTACCCAAGAGCAGATTGCTTTGATTTGTCATGAAATCAGGATGTATATGGAAACATATCAACCATTGTTCCCTAGTGGAGGGAACAACTCCTATAACCCTCCAAATGACCATAGATTGTTTTTTAGGAGTATTTCTTATTAGGATTAGATTGCCCTTCCTCATACCTCTGCAACTAATTTTAGAGGAGCACGAGATCCATCACCCTCAAATTCTTCCCAACTCCCTTCGATTCGTAAAATAGGTGGAAATCAGCTCAACTCAGCATAACAACTCAGGTTGTGGGCTGCGGGCTTGATGGGCTTGTGCTCAGGCTCGAGTTGTGGGCGGCGGGCAGATCAGGTCATATCAGCTGGGAAGAAAATTTGTTTAAGTTTAAACTTCTCCAGGTTGTTGGGATCGGCAAAGATTTTAGTTTGAAAATTTGTTCAGCTTTAACCGTGCTGAGCAGACCTGAAGTGGTTATGATCTGAAGGCTCAGATTGAACAGTTGTTCGATCCAACGGCTGTGGGGCAGACCTGATGCGATTATCTAATCCATGGGTTCAGGCCGAGCATGTATTTGATCCTACGGCTGTAGTTGAACTGACTGTAACAACCTGACCTTAGTTTTCCCCTATAAATAGAGACCAAGCTAACCTCTGTGGTCACTGAAAAAACAAGAAATCATTCTCCTTCATTTCTCTCTACAATTCATCTCCCTCTCTGCAAAACGTCCATTCAGTGCACAAAAGTATCTCTGCATTTTCAAGTCATCAGAGAAGCCATGGTACTTTACAAGTTCGTTGAGTTCATACGCTGCAGTGCTGCTCGTCTGAACTGATTTTGTTGTATTCTTGAAGACGGTTGCTTCTTCTGGTTGGGTATAGTATACCGGAGTAATACGTCTTAAAGACAGAGTCCTAGACTCACCCCAGACGTTCTGCTCAGCGGAACTGCAGAGTTGCTATCAGCCTTGCACTATCGTACTGAGCTGTTGTCGAGCTGAGCTCTACTGTGTGCTGAGCTCGCTGATCGATTGATAGTGCAAGTCATTCTACAGCGTAGCTGAGCTAAGCTCTACTGTGTGCTAAGCTCGACTGTTTGACTGAGAGCATCTGTTGTTTAGCAGCGCTGCCCTGCTGAGCTCTACTATGTGCTGAGCTCGGCTGGACGGCTGATAGCACAGCACGGCTATTCTGCAGAGCTGCTGTGCTGAGGTTGGCATGTCAGACATCTGTTCAAGATGCAAACTCAATTGTGCTACTTGGACTGATCTGACTGATCGACACGTCCTGTCCTGAGCTCGTTAGGTCGGCTGTTGCTTTATTACACAAGCACACACTGTACAGAATCTGTTTTAACTTGAATTATTCGCAACAAGCTTAAGACGTATTTTGCATATTGATTCTGTAATGTTTATTGAAACTTACAGTCTCTTTGCTTGTTTCTGCACTTTACAGAAACTGAAATCGAGAACACAAGCTCAAGCTCTGTTCATGGCGCGGACGTAGAGAGTGCTGTTCCTTTGGCACCAAACGATAGGGTGCCTGTGACTGCTCCTGCACTGGGTTATGCCGTGGCCCAAGTGGAGAAACCAAAGAAGCTCAGTGGCAGCTTCTTCAAAAGATGGCAGCAGAAGATGATGTTCTTCTTGACTGCCTTGGGGTTGACCAAGTAATTGACTGAGGACCCAGCTGTGGTGGAACCTGTGGATGGCCAGTCCTAGAATATGCAGAACACTCTTTTTGTTGAAGCGTGGAACTTCAACAATTACGTTTCTTTGACTTATATTTTGAGTCGTTTAGACAAGTCATTATATGGATTGTATTGTACGTACAAAACTGTAAAGTCTTTGTGGCAGGCATTGGAGAAGAAATATCGTACGGAAGACGCCGACACTAAGAAATTTATTGTCGATAGATTCTTGGATTTCAAAATGTCATATTCTCAAACTGTTGTTTCTCAGGTTGAGGAACTACAGACGTTGGTAGCCGAGATGGAAGAGGAGGGCTTGCTGCTTAGTGAATCTTTCGTTGTGGCTGCGGTGATTGAAAAGCTAATTCTTTCGTGGAAGGAATTCAGAATCTATCTCAAGCACGAGAGAAAGGAGATGACATTGGAAGATATGATTATCCGACTCCGCATAGAGGAGGATAATCGAAGATCTGAAAGAAAGCCACATGTCACTACTGGTCATGCCAAAGCCCATGTTGCCAAGGCGAAAAAGAAGAAAGGCCATCTTGGGTTGAACAACAAAGGCAAGCAGATAGCCAAGAAGTTCACAGGAAAATGCTACAATTGTGGCATTCAGGGGCATGTTAGCCATGAATGGCGCAAGTCCAAGAAGAAACAGCCCAAGGCAAAGGGAAATCTTATTGATTCCATGGACGATCTGAACCTCTGTGTCATGGCCTCAGAGTGCAGTGCTGTGGGAAACATGCGCGAATGGTGGCTGGACACTGGCGCCACAAGACGTGTGTGCTCCAGCAGGGAAATGTTCTCAGAATACCAGCTCGAGAATCATGAACAACTTTACATGGCAAACTCTGCCTCATCGAAGATCGACGGCGAGGGTAAAATTGCTTTGAAGCTAACCTTGGGGAAGCATCTGACTTTGCAGAATATGCTGCACGTCCCCGGCATCTGAAAGAACTTAGTTACTAGGGCTCTTCTAGTCATGCATGGCTTTATACTAGTGTTAGAGTCAAATAAAATTATACCTTCAAAAAATGGTAAGTATTTTGAGAAGGGGTACTTATCGAATAGGATGTTTAAATTAGATGTCATCACTATTGTACCCAAGAAAGATTTGCCGCAGAGGCTAATAAAATTGCTTCCTCTTCTGTTCACATGCTCGAGTATTCTTGTTTATGATATTTGTCTTTGAAATATGTAAATTATAAGTCAATACAACGAATGGTTAATCTTGACTTATTACCCAAATTAAATTTTGATAAGGAAAAATGTCAAATATGTATTGAAGCAAAAATGACAAAGGCACCATTTTTTCAATAGGAAGGAACACTGAACCTTTGTATTTAATTCATACAGATGTGTGTGATTTAAAGTTTGTGCAAACGAGATGTGGTAAAAAGTACTTTGTCACTGTTATCGACGATTGCATAAGACACTATTATATTTATTTTCTAAGTAGCAAAGATGAGGCCATTGAGACTTTCGAAAACTATAAAAATGAAGTCGAGAATCAACTTAGCAAACGAATTAAAGCAATTCATAATGATAGAGGCGACGAATATGATACACCGTTTAATGAAGTTTGTTCGGAATAAGGCATTATTCATCAAACAACTATACCATATTCGCCTCAATCGAATGGTATTGCTAAATTCAAGAACCGTACTCTGAAAGAAATGATGAATGCTATGTTAATAAGTTCGGTTTACCTTAAAACTTGTGGGGGGAAGCAATTCTCTCAGCTAACGTCATTTTGAATAGAATTCCATCTAAAAAGATGGATGAAACCCACACGAGCTTTGGAAAGACCATAAGCCTAGCTATAAATACATGAAAGTGTGGGGGTGTCTGGCAAAGGTTGCTATACCTAAATCGAGACAAGTAAAAATTGAGCCTAAAACGTTTGGCTGCAAATTCATAGGATATCCGACGAATAGCAGTGTATTGTAGGATCTGCAAGGCACCACTAGAAGGGGGAATAGTGAGTGCGGAAAATTTGTTTTTTAAAATTGTTTTAATCCAAAAACCCAACTTCTGAAAACAGTTTCTGTTTTCAGGACCTGTTTTGAAACGTTTTGAAAACTAGGTTACAAGTCTTCAAAATTTCTGAAATTTGGAGAGATCTTAGTCTCAGATGTTCTGAGCATCTCCTAAAAATTTCAGATTAAAATTCAACCTTTAATTTCTTTAAAAATCGTTGGTGGTCAGATTGAACAAATCTGTCAGAAAGGATAGTCTGATTTGAAAAATTAATTCCGATTAAACCGTAACTCTAAATTATCTGAAAATTTAATGACAAACCCCTTTCTATATTTATTTAATTAGGTTGAAACAGTTTTGAAAGATTTTTTTGGATAGTTATTCAAATACGTTCAAAGTCTCAATCTTTGCAAGCCTGAAAATCAGACTGCACTAGTCTTAGAACTTTTGCCGTTTGGATAACTTATACTTGTCCAAAAGGGTTGAAACTTGTGCCAAATAAACCTTAAGACATGTGGCTATGTTTTTAAAAAGTTTCGTGATTTTTGAAGTTCGTTTACTATTTTTAAGAATATGATAAAAATGATACTCTATGCTCGAAACTGAAAGTAAGTGCTGAAAAGTAAAGAACACAAGGAATTTTATGCTGGTTCGGTTAAATCAACCTAATCCAGTCTTCGAGGACACCTTCCTCGGTTATCACTAATCACAAAAAAACAAACAACACCTTACCACACAGGGTTGATGGAGTTACACACCAACTCCAACCCTTTAAAAACCTTGTAAGTGATTACAACGATCACGAACACCACCACCGAGCGGATGCAAGATTGATCACACCTTGATAAATCTTTCACAATGATATGGCATGTATGGTGGTTTATATGAAGCCTATACAATATGTATGAATATGTATACAATCAGTGGCGGAGCCAGGAGTCTCTTCTTGGAGGGGCACTGACAGGCTTCGCAATAGGAATACCACGGGTCATCGTTTCGGACAGAGAAAACTGACAAAATCTTCTAGACATATTTTTGTATTATAACATAAAATACGTGAAAGAAAACAAATCTACCAACCAATGTACAAAAAAAAATAAACAATACACAACAAACAACATGCGGATCATAATTATTTAATGAATATAGTAATATACATCAATACATACCTTTTATTTGCCTATTGCAAAACGAGAAGGAATGGACAAGGGATGCAAAAAGGTTCTCCGAGATGACATTGATTGAAATCGTTGCATAATATCTTCATATTCAATGGTGCTAAAAATTCATGCTCAAAGTAACACAATAAATAGTCCGATAGTACGTCACCTCCAAACCGGTTGCGTAGATCAGTCTTGATGATATTTATTGCAGAAAAATTAGAAACAAACAACTGTCACAAAAGCTAGTGTTTAACAATGAGCATTTGGAAAAGCATATTACCTTTTACAGTTTACTGTCTGGATGCTGCATTAATGAACCAATCATATACGACGTACATAGTTGCCAAGAAATTGTAAAGTAGTTTTCACACCAGCAATAACCAACACTAAGGATTTAAATGCAACCTAAAGGTATGTGTAGCTCTCAACTTTGAAACGACTTTAGAGCAACCAAATAAAATCACAAAAAGCCGTGTAATTGTAGCATCATCTCCAACGAAGTGGCACAACCGTATGTCGTTTTTAAATTAATATATATTCAACTACCGAGCATCAGCCCTCACAGGATTCGTAAGATTAGCAACCAATTAAAAAAAGAAACTTTCATTTTCATAAGCAAACTAATGCAAAAAAAGTCTACTAGTTTTCAACGATTACCTTACATGCAAAAAAGACTAATAGTTTTCTAAATCTTGATTTTTTTAATATATTTAAGAGACCGAACTTCCGGTAAGTTTTAGACATATTTTAATCACTTAGCAGAGAATTGTCAAATGCTAAACACTATATATGTGACCACGTAACAGATGGTTAGTGTTCTGTCAAGCAAAGGCACACTTTGAACTGAATGGCCAAAAATACAAATACACCTACTTATCTATAGGATTTTTCCACCGACGTTGGGGGGGCACGTGCCCCTCCAGGCCCCCCTTTCCCTCCGCCCCTGTATACAATAGGCTTTGAGAGAGAAGAAATAAAGAAGTGTAGAAGAAAAGTGTAGAAACGTTTTTGCTCTCTTGGACTTGTAAGACTTTTCTTGTTTTTGATTTGCTCTTCTTCTCTTTTTAACTCCATATGACCGCCCCCTATTGCCTTGTTCTTCCCGTTGAAAATTATCTTTTAAGTCCTTGGAAGAATATCTTGCATCATTATGACATTCACTTGCTTACTTGCAACACCTCATTGGATGATCATTAAGGCCTTGTTTACTTGACACTCATTGATTGGATGAAAGTTGTCATCATTTAATGACTAGATAAATCTGAAAATAACACTTAAAAACATGTGACAATTAGTCATAAAAATATTGCCATAAGTCACATAATAAATTCCATATATTTTGCAAGACAATTCATCACCATTAGGCTCATAAATTTCGGCCACCTTGAATGCTTCACATGCTGAAATTTCTGTATGTGCGATATTCACACAATATTCAAAACATTGCCATGTTGGTATAGATTAATTCCTTAAAAATTGAAGAATCCAATATGTTAAATTCCAAGACCACATACATTTAACACGTGCTGAAATTTTCAGCATGTGTGATATTTTAAATATCATCACAATATTTCTATAACATCTTCAACTTATTGACATTTTATCTTCTAATCAATCCATTTAATTCAAAGAAGTAAATATGACACAAATAATAATCAATTTTCGGCCAGTTCAAATTACACATGCTGAAATTTTCAGCATGTGTCACAAATGTGACATAGTTTGAAATATTACCTTGTGTAGCTCCCTCATTTATGTTACCAACCTTGTATACTTCATTCTTGGCCAATCAAGATGCCAACAAAACTCCACATATGCTCCAACAAGCTGATCTAGGCGTGTGCTATAGCTTGTACATGTGCTGAATTTTATTTTTGTAAACTTTGTAAAATAGGGCACAATAATTATACACATATGGTATATTCCAATAATCCCTTAATTGATTTTTATAGAATACTTTAGAATGTATAGAATATGTAAAAAGTGTCTAGATACATGTTATATGTCATGCCAAAAATGTTCCATGGGTCGTGTTCGTAGAAAACCAAATTTTCGACTTTTGTCGATTACACGATTTTTCTCCGATTGAATTCAAACTTTTTGCACATGTTATATATATTATGTTACACATAATATACATAGAATAACTTGAATATTCAGCTCTAATGGATGAAGTAAGTGGCGCCCCATGTGCATAAAAAGTTGAATTTGAAATCTTCACAATTTGACCTTAATTTGGGGTGATTTGTGTGTGCCAAAATGGAATGATTTCATGGATGAATATAACATGTAGACCACAAAATTTCTGTTCATTTTTGAAGTGTAGGGCCTGGCCATCTATATATGGCAAGTACGTGACACATTGGCGAAGTTTCGGTATTCACCCGATACGCAATTTTTGGCTTAGAACCTTGTAACATGTCGTAATAATTTTTTCATCACCATGAATTATATCATATGATATAAGACCTAAATATACTCATAAATATGAGGTAAATATAGTGGTGTGACGTTAACATACGTTCGTAAAATATATAACGTGTCGGTAGTACGTTGGAATATATATGTATAGTGCCTTTTAAAAAATCTAAATATATATACATATATATATATATATATATATATATATATATATGTTAAAAGGCGTGTATAAAGGAGAGGAGAAAACTTTCCATTCTTCAATTTGTTGCCTTTATGCCTTCTCCAAATATATCACCATTTAATGAACTACTTAGTTCATTTAACTAAGTACTTCACTTAGTGAACTAGTTTAGTTCATTAATGGTGGCACCTGAAAATAGTATAAACACAACAAATGTTCGCTATTTGATGTAAGTTTTAAAGCTTCATGGCTCGTTAGTACGGCAACAATATATATGAACTATATAAGGCAGGTTTCATGTAAAAACGTGTCAAGCCATAAAAATGTATCATTCATTTCTTTAATACACGTTATTTAAATCATGCATTTTGTAATCACTCAAACCCCTTTTTCTCAACATGCATATCGTTTCTCAGTGCACAAATAGGACATTCCTGACATACATAAAAATGTTGTCATGGAGTCGAGGAATGCAGTATTCTTCGAAGATGTCTTTCCAAAAAAAGATGAAACAAAGAAGACACATGCACTGGTAAGCGAATGCATGAGGCAACCCCTCAAGAAAATGAAGAACTTCGCCAAAGCAAGCGAGCGAGAATACCAACTTCGTTTGGATCGGATTTTCTAACCTTCATGGTAGAAAGTGAGCCGAGGACTTTTTCTGACGCAATGTCAACTCCAGAAGCTCCCTTCTGGAAAGAGGCAATAAACAGTGAGATAGACTCTTTTGTTCTGAATCACACTTGGGAACTGGTTGACCTTCCACAGCGATGTAAACCACTCAGGTGAAAGTAGATTTTCAAGAAGAAGATGAAAGAGGCTGGATCTATCGAAAAGTATAAGGCCAGGTTGGTAGCTAAAATCTATCGACAGAAGGAAGACTTTGACTTTTTTGACATCTGCTCACCATTAACTAGAATCACTTCTATAAGGGTGCTAATTGCTATTGCTGCGGTCTACAACTTGGAAATCCATCAGATGGATGTAAAGACTGCTTTTCTGAAAGGTGAGTTGGAAAAAGAAATTTATATGAAACAACCTGAAGAATTTATAATTCCACGACAAGAATCAAAAGTCTATAGACTTGTTAAGTCCTTGTACGGATTTAAGCAACCGCCAAAACAGTGGCACTTGAAATTTGATCTAGCGATGCTAGATAATGGTTTCAAGATCAACGAGTGTGCCAAGTATGTCTACATCAAGAACACACCAAATGCCTATGTAATATTATGTCTCTATGTAGATGACATGTTAATCATGGGCAGTATTCGTGTTATCATCATAAATACAAAAAAGATGTTGAGGAGAAACTTTGTCATGAAGGATTTGAGAGTTGCCAACATTATTCTAGGAATTAAAATTTCTATGGTAGCTGAAGGACTCGTGTTCTCACAAACTCACTATATTGAATATGTTCTAAAACGTTTCAATATGTTTGATGTGAAACCAGGAAAGATTCCATTCGTCTTAAATATACACTTAAGGAAGAACCGAGACGAGCCAGTAGCTCAATTGGAGTACTCGTAAGTAATTGGAAGCCTGATGTACATAACAAACTATACAAGGCAAGACTTAGCATGTTTAGTAAACAAACTAAGCAGGTTCACCTGTAATCCAAGCGATGATCATTGTAAAACTGTATATAAAGTGATGAGATACTTAAAGTATACAATGAATCTTGGATTACATTACTCAAGATATCCATAAGTATTGGAAGGCTATTGTGATGCCAACTGAATATCTTAGAGTAAAGATTCTAAGTCAATCAGTAGATATTTGTTCACAGTTAGTGGATGTGCTGTCTCGTGGAAATCCAAAAAGCAAACGTTCATAACTCGTTCCACTATGGAAGCCGAGTTTATAGCACTAGATAAAGTCGGGGAAGAGGCTGAGTGGTTTTAGAATTTCCTGGAAGATGTGTCACACTGAGCCAAGCCAATTGCTCCTATCAGCATACACTATGATAGCTCAGCTATAGGACGAGCTCAAAACATCATCTATAATGGTAAGTTTCGACAAATGCGTCAACACAACACGATTAAGTAGGTCATCTCTATTGGCGTGATTTCCATTGATTATATAAAATCAAAGGAGAATCTTGTGAATCCGCTTACAAAAGGCTTACCTTGAGATTAAATGTCGAATTTAACAAACAGAATGGAACTAAAGCATATAATGCAAGCACCTTTGTAATGGAAACCCAACCTTGTTCACTAGAGGTCCAAGAATCTTGGTTCAATGGGACAACTAAGTTATGAGGTTTTAGTGAGCACTTACTCATTCTGTTAAATAAAAGTGATGTCTACAGAAAGAGTTATGGTAGGCTAAGGCTTTTAATGTTTCTTATATCTTGATTCACCAGGTGGAGTATGGCAGAATACTCTCTATAGGAAACACCTATGTAAGTGTGAAGTGGGGCCGCTTCTATGAGAGTTCTGTGAGGCAAGAATTCTCTGAAAAACTTTCTGAAATCAGACGGTTCATTGCCAAAACGAACTCAACCATGAGAACCAAAAAGGTGTCAAAGGAAATGTTGTGTAAGTACAGTTATCTAGGTTGACAATAAAGCCCGACTAGTTCAAGACATCAAGTTATTAATTAGCCGAGTGGATCCGACAGTATATCACTAGGGAAAGTTCAAAGCCAGAAGCTACTTTTTCTCATGAAACATTTTCTTTTCTGACTTCTTGATAGAATCTGCATATGCATTTTCTTTAATTCCTATTCATGTGGGGGAGTATTGGAGAAAATTGAAAGAAATTGAACTTGGACCAAGTTACAAACTGTGGTGAGCAACGTACTTTGAGTTTAATCGTGATTATTTTTCATTAATGATAAGTAAAAACTAATGAGTCCTTAATTATCTATGTAACGAGTAATTTTAGGCTTTTGAATCACTCCATTACGTTACAGAGTGAATCAGAAATCAATGCTTAAAGTAGAAGTAAAATAGGTGGTAATCAACTCAGCTCAGTAGAACAGCTCGGGGTGTGGGCTGCATGATGGGCTCGTGCTCTGGCTCGAGTGTGGGCTGCAAGCCTAATGGGCTCGTGCGTAGGCCGCAGGCCAGCATGCAGGCTACAGGCCGGATCTTATAGGCAGTAGGTCGGATCTTATCAGGTGGGAAGTAAGTTTGTTCCAGTTTAAACGTCTCTAGGTTATTAGGATCGGCTAAGGTTTAAGTTTGAAAAACTGTTGAGTTTTAACAGTGCTGAACTGACCTGAAGTTGTTATGATCTGAAGGCTCAGATTGAACAACTGTTTGATCTAACGGCTGTGGGGCCGATTTGATATGGTTATCTGATCCAAGGGTTCAAGCCGAGTAGGTATATGATCCTATCATTGTGGTTCAACTGACTGTAAAAACCTTACCTTAGTTTTCTCCTATAAATAGAGGCCGAGCTGACCTCTATGGTCACTCAGAAGAAAAAAAATCCGAAATCATTCTCCTTTCTTTCTCTTTGCAATCTCCCTCCACAATTCATCTCCCTCTCTGCAAAACATTCATTCATTGCACAAAACCATCTCAGCATTTTCAAGTCATCAGAGAAGTCAGAACACTTTACACGTTAGTTGAGTTCATACGCTGCAGTACCGCTTGTGTGAACTGATCTCGTTGTATCCTAGGAGATAGTTGTTTCCTCTGGTTGGACACAGTATACCGGAGCAATACGTCTTAAGGACAGAGTCCTGGACTTGCCTTGGATTTTCTGCTCAGCTGAACTGTAGAGTTGCTATTAGCCTAGCACTATCGTGCTGAGCTGTTGCCTAGCTGAGCTCTGCTGTGTGCTGAGCTCGACTGATCGATTTATAGAGGCAAGTTATTATGCAGTCTTGCCGAGCTGAGCTTTGCTCTGTGCTGAGCTTGGCTGTTTGTCTGAGAGCATATGTTGCTCTGCAGCGCTGCCGTGCTGAGCTCTGCTGTGTGCTGAGCTCGGCTGGACGGCTGATAGCATAGTACGGCTGTTCTGCAGTGCTGTTGCACTGAGGTTGGTGGATCGGCCATCTGTTCAGGACGCAAACTCAATTGCATTAATTGGACTGATCTTACTGATCGGCCCATCCTGCACTGAGCTCGGCAGATCGGCTGTTCCTTTATTACACCAGCACAAAGTGTAAAGAATCTTTTTTAACTTGAATTATTCCCAATAGCTTTTAGCAGCAATGAGTTGGTAATATTTTGTGATATTTAGTACTGGCTGTAGTGTCATGGTCCGGGCTAAGTTCGGAGACTTTATCGAAAGTATAAGTCAAATTGCTATAGAGCATATATAATTTCGTTCTGCAGACTTGTTCTACATAAAGAATAGCATCCCGACATTCAAATTGACACGTAAATGTGCAATTGTTTTTAAATTTAACAAACATTTGCAGCTGGATCATGAACCCTAGAAATTAATCTCCAGAATTCCCACATAACACAAAGAAAAGGTTCACTAGAATCACAAAAACTATGAAAATACGAATAACAAATATTGTTCCGAAGGTTGTGTGTTTGTTGGTACTATATTCCAATTATAAAAATATGTTGTTAGCATTTTATAATAAATATATTAAACTATATTGTGTTTAAGTCCAAAATTATCCTCATAAGCAATTCATAAATGCGTTATCAATAAGTAACAAGATAAAATTCAAATTGGCGGCAGATTTAGCATAAAATATTAAATGAATGTATTAAAAATTATGTAGATTTTTTGAGCTGGACTGTCAAAAGGAATCAGAGGGCGAAGCATAATCCCATGACGTGCGTAATTCAAAGACAAACCTAGAAATACGATGAACCAAAAAGAAAAGGGGACCTGAGCAACGGTGGAGGAGATTCCGATAAGAAAAGTGACTGATGCCCAAAGAAATGCTCAGGGAGCCAAGACGTGGGGCCGGTTATATTGGATAGCTAAGAAGGCATTGAGACGGTAGCAAGAAACCTGGACAAGGTCTCTGAAGAGAGTAAGAGATTCAAGTCCGGTGGGGTGGGTATGCAGAGCTCCTCTAACCTCTTTGTAAATTCTTTGCAGAAGGGACTCGTCTGCTGCCATCATTGTTGTAGCCGGGTGCATGAGTGCATTATGGAAAAAAATTACATAAGACACATTAAGTCCCCACCTCTTACTACCTGTAACTCTCATAACTTTCTTTAAAATTACTCCACATAACTCCCTCATAATTCCCATAACTCCCCCACCACACTCCCTATAACCCCCATTAGTTAAATAGGCTACTTTCCCCTTTCCCTTCCCCATTTTCCCATAACCGGCCAAACAAAGACAAAAAGGAGGAGAGTGAAATAGAGAGAAGAGAGGAAAAAGGAAGGAGAAAAAAAAAACAGAAGAAAGAAGGAGAAAAAGATAAGTATCATATTCGTATATGTTTTTGTGAACCATGTATGTAAAATTTTGTATAATTTCAAAGATCATGCATATGTATAATTGATTGCATAATGGATGTACATATGTGTATGGCCAATTTTGTATGTATTGGTATAAATATATAATTTTTGTGTGGTATATGTATGTGGGTCGAAATTATGTATAAGTATCATATATGTATAGGATATAAATAATATATATGTGTGTGTGTATATATATATATAAACGTGTGTGCGTGTGAAATTATAAGTGGTGTGATTTGTATATGAAGGGTCGAATGGAATATTTGGATGAGGGAAATTGACAAGGTTGATTTTGAGCATAAGTGATGATATAATTTGATAAGCATATGATTTATAATTGATGAAATATGTATGATTTTATGTGAGACGAAATTGGGAATTGATATTGATTTTGGACAAATTTGATATTGGTATAAAATGGATTTTTACATGATTTGGTGATGAAATAAGGCTGGAAATACCACAAGATGAATTTTAGAAGAAAGAGGGCGGCGGCAGTGGTGCACTGGCCAAGTGACAGCACGTGGCGACGCGTGCAGATTGTGTTTTGGTGATGTATGTTGGGCATGAATTGTACTTGCTTTCTTTATTGTTAGATGTGAGAAAATATGAGTGGTTTGAATTTTTTAGGGAGGTCGAGGGATATGATATGTGGAGGAGTGAAATTAAGGTTTTTGGGGTAGGAGCAAGGGCTGGCCGAGGGAGTGGACCGGGGGTGGCGGTTCTGGCAATGGGCAGTGAGGGGAGTCGAGGGTGTTTGAGGACAAAGTGAGGTGAGTTTGGTAGTGGATGAGGAAAAAATTGGACCAAGGGAGATACGTGCATATATATACGTATATACGCACATGTATGGACGTGGACATGTGTATGTATATAGATACACGGAAGTAGTAGTATTAAGATATCAAAATTGATGATTTGATAATTGATGATATATTTGTATCGGAAATGGGAAATTGCTATTTGGTATATTTGTGATTTGTGATATTTGAGTGTTTGAGACTGATATTTGAAATTGATCAAATTGGAATTGCGCTTGGAAAATATGTGACATTGGAATCGTTTTGAAAAGACCGAATATTTTGAAAATCATTTTCGAAAATCATACATATTGTGAAATTCACCCAAGAGAAATGTATAAGTAAGCTGATTTGATCCCAATTATATGGAGCGCTGCAGACGTAACGACCTAGTTTGGACAGTGTGTGCGTAGCTTATTTGATGCCTGAACGTAACTACCTGTATGTCACAGGGTGCGAGAGCATATTTGCGCTATAGACATAATGATATAGTCTGGGACACAGTGTCTGTAACACCGCCATTAGACGTAACGACCTAGTGTAGACAGTGTGTCTATGGCATATTTGATCATCAGGAGATCAATTCGTAAGTCTTGCGGTATAAGTCACTTGTAAAGAAAGTGGTATAGCCATCGCATCAAAATCGTATTTGGAGTCAAAAATTGGATATGGCATCGTATTATAGCGTATGGCATCGGAAATTACAATTTTGGAAATTGGAAATCAAAAAATTTATTTTGACATGCAACGCATCGCTTTGAAAATTGCATCATTGGATTTCGATCGTAACTAACATTTGGCTGACTACGAGTGGTTATTTGATTTGTGGATATCATTAACTTGATCGTTGTGTTATCGTACATGTATAATAGTAATCATACTTGCGAACAGAAAACTTGATATTTTCTATGTTAATTATTTATTACACATGTTACCCCGTGTATGATCCCATAGTAAGTAAAGAAAAGTTACTTGCTGAGCGATAATCAGAGTTCCGACCTAGAGTTCGTAGAAGACGTGTCAGAGTGGGGATACTGAGGACTCGAGGGTTGCCGAGGAGATTTGCTTATATATTTATTTCGAGACTTGTACTTTGTGGATTTTAGATTGATATTTCGAGATGTTAAAGATATTATGTTATGGATTGATTTTATATTAGATTTGACATTTCAAAGACATTTTATATTATTGATTGTAGATTATTTTGAGGATTTTATTTTACGATTTCTGCTGACATTAGTTTATGTCACTTTGGCTAACGTGTAATTGATTTGTATCGACGCCTTGTATTTCTTTTAGCAGAATACGACAGGTGAACCGTTTGGATTAGTAGGACTCGGGATGGGTCGCTACAATCATAATCCCCGCTATATTCTCCAGAAACAATGTCACCTATTCATAACTCATCTTTTCAAGTTTTCTCCACCCACTAAGACCGCCGCAGCTAAACACTGATCCGCCGGCGGTGGTGGTGTAGATTGACTTGGAGTGGAGGGACACTAACTTTGAAGCGTGAGATGCAATTGGATTTCATGTTTCTCTGGAATCTTAGTAGGGCCCTTGACTTGGGATTTGGACCTTGCAAGCTGCAAAGTGCAAGATGGAATCTTACTAAGGCCTTAGGCTTGGGCTTTAGAACTTCCAAATTGGAAGGCTTAATATGGAGAGGTTGCCAATGAGCTTCGGCTCAATTGTAAAGGTTATACCCAATGCAAACGGTCAAAGTAAAAGTTGAGGAATGGATTTTGCCTCAATTATGAAGGTATAAAGGTTCAGACCTAAGACAAAAAGTCTTAGTAAAAGTTGGAGCCGTATAACAGAAGATCTTGAGTTTGATTAAGAAAAGGAATGACTTAAAAATAATGAAATGATGGAGAGTGCTGCAGGGTACGAGACATTGACCGGAAACTTGTCTACATATATGGTGTGACTAAAAAACATAATGACTTAAAAAAATGACGGAGGAAGCAAGGTAGGGAACATTGACCGAATTTTTTCATTGGTTTTTTTTTTTCAATTAATATTTTGACACTTTCTTATACGAATATTTTGACACTTTTAGAAAAGAAATTTATCACTGAAAATGGAGAATACCATATAACCTTCTTAAATGAATCCTATCAGGATCAATATAAACCCATACTTTACTAAAAATTATCCTAGATATCGATGTAATTAAAGAGATTATTCATCTATGATGTTGATTGGACCCTTAGAGAGGTAATGATATTATCGATTTTTGATTTGAAAAAATTATAGCCTAGCCAGCCATTAAGACAAAGTTTAAGATGCTGTAGTTGAGGCCTCAAGCACAAGAATACATGGTTCAAACATTTGCAAATGCAATAAATATGATCATAGGTGTCTTAACTTTGGTCACTTAACCAACTTTTTCATTTAGTGAAAGACAAATAAGTGTGGTAGGAAAAAAAGCCAGAAAAGGAAAGAAAGTCTTTTCAAACCCATCACTTGCAGGCGGAAAAAACTAAGATGCAAGACTTTATGTAACGGTAAAATGTATGACGATCTTTGACTAATGAAATGCTGATGATGACAGACGACCAAGACATAAAGAAGTAGAAGAAAGCGTCAGTTTAGTGAAACATTTATTACGTAGAGGGTCTGTCCAAATTTTCGCCCCAGTTGATTTAAGGATTAACTGTATGTCTAGCGGTTAAAATATAACAGCTTGTATGTATTTATTTAGCCTATATCAACATCGCTCGCCCTCTAATCAAAGACAATTGTACAGTTCTGCCATGTCACTATGGGAAATTGGAGATTAAATAGGGAAACAATGATAAACCAGGAACGAACATGGATAAAAATATAAATGGCCTATTACATTTAACACTTGTACTAATCTAGGGATCTCATAAATTCAGAAGAATGGGTAGTGTAAACCAAACTGATGTAGGGGTCTTCATAAGTTTAGGAGAATGAGTAGTGAGGCCGTTCTAAAGTAGGGGTCTTCATAACCTCTGTGTTGCTAACACATAGGTATGGTTGCGTACATCCGATCCTCCTATACACTGCCATAGGGGGGAGCCTCTAAGACAAACGGGTAATGTTGTTGTTGTTTTTTAATTTAAGTTAGCATTTTGTAAACCCCTATCTATTTGTGGAGGGAAAATATAGGTTATGTAGAAAGAAGATACTCTTAGTTCCATTAAAATTCAAGATGGGATTAAAGTGGAAAATTTACACATGTATTTAACAACTCTAGATTTTTAATTTTGATACTCAGCCGTCTATTGAAAACACAAAAATAATGATAGAGAGAAACCATGGGCGGAATTAGAAGCTTTACATGAATCTACTTCTGAACCTTGGTTAGTTAGAGATGATTTTAATACGTTTATGTCATTCGTTAGTTGGAGGTGATTTTAATACGTTTATGTCATTGGATGACCACAAAGGCTCTTCCTCTCCCACTCTGTCATCTGTGGAGGACTTGGTTGGCTATGTAACTCATTGTGTTGGCTTTGTGGCTGGGGTTTGTGACTGGTTTGGAGAAGACCTGACTAATATTTATGTGATGCAACACTTTATTACCGCTTTAAATATGTTTCTGTAGAACGACTCAATAAGGCAATCCTTAACCATTCTCTCCTTCTCCCGAAGTGTAAATCAAAATCAGTGGCATGACCTATTGAGTTTGGTAGAGCTGAAGTCAGTCGAGATGAAGTGAGGCCGAGCTCAAAGAACTTGGAGATGTGAACTACTGCCGAGCAGAGCTGAGTAGTGCCGAGCTGGACAAAAGCGATGCTGACCAGAGCTGAATGTCAGAGCATTGACCTCAGCCCGTATTACATCAGAAAGTTACGAAATGGAATATTCCTTGATTGGAGATTTGGTTGAAGAGAATCCTGTTTTGGATAGAATTTTCATACTTAACTTTTCTATAAGGAATATCTGGTAGAGTCCTATTCAAGGTAAATTAGCGATGTAAAAGGAAAACTCCTAATCATGTTGATCCTTTACTCCATATAAAATCTCCTGTTAGACCAGACTTTATGTAGCCGAAAACTCAATCGGTGATAGTAGATTTCTTGGCTTGCTGCCGCCGTAGGTTTTTCTTCTCCTTGATGGTTTTCCCATATTAAATCTTGTGTTCTTTGTTTATTTTTTTCTTTGATCATTGTTCATTACTTTTGTGCGTTCTTGCAATTATTGTTGTGTTGTCTCCACTGTTCAGCAAACTTTTCCAACAACTGGTATTAGAGCCGTAGGGTTCTTTGTTCGAGTGGGAGCAATGGCCGACGACAGTAAATCAAGGATTGAGAGATTTGATGGATCAAACTTCAGTTTCTAGAAGATGCAGGTTGAAGATTATCAATATCAGAGAGATCTATATCTGCCTCTTGAAGGGAAAGAGGTGATGCCTACTGACATGATGGATCGAGAATGAGAAATTCTGGATCGTAAAGCTCTTGGTGCCATTAGGCTATCCCTGACCCAAACCGTAGCATTCAATATCTAAAAGGAGAAGACCACAAAGGACGTGACGAATGCTTTGACAAGAATGCATGAAAAGCCATCTGCCTCTAACAAGGTGCATCTGATGAAGAGACTTTTCAACATAAAGAAAACTGAAAGTAAGACGATGCAAGAACACTTGAGTGAGTTCAATACGATTACCAGCCAACTTGAGTCGGTTGGGATTGTCTTCGGTAATGAAGTTCTTGCCTTGGTGATACAGTCAAGCCTGCCTGACTGTAGGGATAGAGTTTTTATGGCTGTGAGGAATTCATCCAGAGAAGGTACGTTAAAATTTGAAAACGTGGTAGATGTGCTGCTTGATGAAGATTCGAGGAGGAGAAATAATGGTGTTGCTGAAAGGATGAACAGAACAGTCTGTGAAAGAGCGAGAAGTATGAGGATATATGCTGATCTACCAAAATCCTTTTGGGGCGAGGCGGTGAACACCGCTGTTTATTTGATTAACAGGGGTCCATCTACCTTAATTGACTGCATACTTCCTGAAGAAGAGTGGGCTGGAAAGGTGATCTCACTTGCCCATGTCAGAGTATTTGATGCCGGATGAGAGATTAAAATTTGACCCTAAGTCCAAGGTATGTTCCCTAATTGGCTATAGAGGTGACAGTTTTGGATATAGACTGTGGGATCATGTAGGGAAGAAGGTGATCAGAAGCAAGAACATGGTGTTTAATGAAAATGTGCTTTACAAGGACATAGTAAAAGAAGAGAAGCAACCTGTACACCCAAGTTCTTTGAGCATAGTGATGTTGGCAGTGCCGAGCTGAGCAAACCTGCAGATCAGACTGCCGAGGTGCCTACCTCATGAGATGAAGCTCCGAAAGAGCAAGTCGCACCACCTATTGTTGTTCAGAGAGAGAGGAGAACCATTACTGGCCCTACTAGGTTCTCGCCTTCACTTTATTATTTACTTCTTACTGATTGTGATGAACCGAGCTGCTATGAAGAAACAATGAGTTTCTGAAAAAAGTGAAGACTGGAGGTCAGCCATGGAAGACAAGATGAACTCTCTGCAGAGCAACTTCACCTGTGATCTTGTAAAGAAGCCACCAGGGAAGAATGGTATTCAAAACAAATGGGTGTACATGCTGAAGCAAGAAGCTGATGGCACTCAAAGGTACAAGGCAAGACTTGTTGTGAATGGTTTTCAAAAGAAAGCTGGGGTTGACTTCAGTGAGATTTTTTCACATGTTGTCAAGCTGTCAGCCATCAGAATTGTCCTGAGCATTATAGTCACAGAAGATCTGCACTTAGAACAACTTGATGTAAAAATAGCCTTTCTTCACGGAGATATGGAAGAAGATATCTATATGATGCAGCCACAGGGCTATGAGATACCTGGTAAAGAAGACCTGGTATGTAAATTGCAGAAGAGCTTGTACAGTTTGAAACAAGTTCCGAGGCAGTGGTATAAGAAGTTTGACAACTTCATGGCAGAGGTCGGCGACGAGCGCTGCCATGGTGATCACTGCTGTTACTTCAAAAGACTTGAATCGTATATTATCCTGCTACTTTATGTAGATGACTAGTTAATAGCAGGAGGAAGTACTGATGAGATCAAGAAGTTGAAGGAATAATTGGCTAAGAAATTCTCCATGAAGGACCACGGTCCGACGAAGAAGATACTGGGACTCAGTATTGAAAGCGACAGAAAGTACTTGGGCTTCATCAAGTGCTGAGACTGAGTCAAAGAGATTATATTTCTAAGGTACTGAAACCATTCAATATGGAGAATGCAAACGGGGTCTACACCTTTGGCAGGATAGTTCTAGAATTTATCAAAGAAACAATGTCCTAAAACGAAAGATGAACTTGAACGAATGAAAAAAGTACCCTATGCCTCAGCCGTGGGTAGCTTGATGTATGCCATGGTGTGCACCCGACTAGACATAGCCCATGTAGTGGGAGTTGTGAGCAGATTCAAGTGAAATCATGGTCTTGATCATTGTGCTACAGTGAATTGGATACTAATATACTTAGTTGGAACGTAAAGCTTGACACTGTAGTTCAGCAATGATGACCTGAACTTACTTGGCTTTGTGGACACAAATATGGCTGGAGATGTTGATGAACACAAGAGTACTACAGGGTATGTTTTCAAGTTCGGCAGCGCTGCAACCACCTGGGTATCGAGGTTGCAGAAGATTGTAGTACTGTTAACAACTGAAGCTGAGTACGTGGCAGCAGTTGAGGCTACCAAGGAACTGGTGTGGTTGATGAGTTTATTAAATGAGTTGCGCCATCCTCAGATCGGGTGAAAACCATTTAGTGACAGTCAGAGTTCAATTCACTTGGCCTAAAACTCGGCTTATCACGCAAGAATGAAGCATATTGACATCAGATATCATTACATAAGGGGTATGCTTAAAGGAAGACAGTTCGACTTGGAGAAAATTCATACCAGCCAGAATCCAGTAGACATGATGACGAAGATTGTTCCAAAAGAAAAGTTTGAGCTCTACAAAGCTTCTTTGGGTCTTGTTACTTGAAGAAAGTGCCAAACAGCGGCAATTCGAAGAAATAGAAATTCACGATGCATCGAAGTCAAGGTCAGTTCCAAGTGGGAGATTTTGTTGAGTTTGGTGGAACTGAAGTCAACTGAGCTGAAATGAGGCCGATCTCAACGAACTTGGAGATGTGAACTACTGTCGAGCAGAGCTAAGTAGTTCCGAGCTGAACAAAAGCTATGCCGAGCAGAGCTGAACGTCAGAGCATTGACATCAGCCTGGCAGTACATCAGAAAGTTACGGAATGGAATATTCATTGATTGAATATTTGATTAAAGAGAATCATGTTTTGATAGAAATCTCCATACTTATCTTTTCTATAAGGAATATCTGGTATAGTCCTATTTAAGGTAAATTAGCGATGTAAAAGGAAAAATCCTAATTATGTTGATCATTTACTCTATATAAAATCCCATGTTAGACGCAGACTTTATGTAACCGAAATCTCAATTGGTGATGGTGAATTTCTTGGCTTGCCGCCGCCGTGGGTTTTTCTTCCCCTTGAGGGTTTTCCCATGTTAAATCTTGTGTTCTTCGTTTATTTTTTTCTTTGGTTATTGTTCATTACTTTTGTGCGTTCTTGTAATTATCATGGTGACTGTCTCCACTATTCCGCAAGCTTTCCCAACAGGACCAGTATCATTTAGATTCCTAAATGACTGGACCTTTCAACCGGATTTGCTACACTTTTTGGATTCATCAAAGAAAACATATCTTACTACAGGAGGTATGCATGGACTTTTTGACAAACAAAAATTATTGAAGACTTGAAAGAATGAAATAAAACAATATTTGGCAACATCTTTCACAATGTTTTCGTAGCAGTAAAAGACGTTCTATTGAAGGAGAAACGGTTTGAGCAAATGCCTAATGAGTAAAACATAACAAAGCATCATTTAGATAAGGTAGAGCTAATTAAGTCTTTTATGCAAGAAGAAATCTTTTGGCGACAAAAAGCACATGTCAAATAGTTGAAACATGGGGATGCGATTACATTTTTCTTCTAAAATCTTGTCAAGGATAGAAGACGCAGTCAAGTAATAAGGCTGCTGCTATCATCTTTTAGGAGCACCTTTTTGCTAAGGAAGAAACTCAGGAGCATCACATATATTTTCTCCCCACAATTGTGGATGATTATGATAAGCAAATGCTTATTTAACGGCCTACTATGGAAGAAGTAAAAGAGGCTATTTGACTTTAAGATCGAAACAATTCTGTTGGACCTGATGGATATAATGGATTCTTCTATAAACATCACTAGGAAAATATAAATGAGGATGTTAAGCAGTTCAAGAATTTTTCCTTGGATTTTAGGTAGCTGCAGCTATGGCTACTACAATGACCACTCTCATTCCTAAATGGGAAATTCCTAAAACATTTGGGACTTTAGTCCAGTAAGTCTTCCTGCTTACATGAGCAAAATTAACACAAGAATGTTGGTCTCCCGATTCAACTCTCTGATGAGTAAACTTATCTCCTCTGTCTGTAACTTATTCAACGGCCTACTATTTCATTATTTACCTCACTCCAACTCAAATTTTCTCTACAATAAGAAAGAAGAAGATGAAAATAATACATTTGTGACACACGATTTATAATGGTTCGAATATCTTTGATTCTACTTCACTACCGCTTTACTTATAAAGTGGATTTTCAACAACAATTTTTATTAACTCTGATAGGGAACAAGAAAAACAAGAGCAACACTTACACTAACATTTAGTGCAAGCGAAAACTACAACAGCAGCAACTTATTAAACAAACACATAGTGCAACATCAACTACAACAACAGCAGCTTGTTACACAAATACTTTGTGCAACATCAACATCAACAGTGATAATCAAGAACCAATTCTTGCTTCTTCACAACTTTAACAAATTTCTGACAAAGGACTTTCACCAAATGGTGTTAGGTCCGTAACAAAAACTCTAGAGGGGGTGAATAGAGTGTTGGGCAATTTCGTGGAACTTTCTTGTTTTTGGCTTTCTCCAACTCAAATGGAATTAAAAATCAAAGCAAGAATGGGAGATATGAGAAAATGAATGAGTATACCGGATATAGAGATTCAAATCATAAATGATTCTACTCCACTACCACTTTGTTGCCAAAGTGGATTTTCAACAACTACTCTTTTTATTAAACCTAATAAGAACAATAGCAGCAATACTTACACTAACAACTTAGTGTAAGCAACCACAACGACAACTTCTTGCACAAAATACTTTTGTACAACTACAACAACTTCAGCTCAAAGCAAGAACAACTTCTTGCTACCTCACAACTTCAACAAAGTTCTCTCTTTTAAGACCCGGGAAAGAAAGAAAAAAGACATTTAAATAATTTTATTAATAGAATTTAAAATTTAATTTTATCCTATCCTAATCCTAACTACCCACAATCCTCTCCCATAATCCCCTAATCACGCCACCCCCAAAAAATTAAAACCCTCTAGCTTTTTTTCTTTCCCACCCATTCATTCAGCATAATAACACTTAAAAAAAAGAGAAAAGGAGGATAGAGACGAGGCAAAGAGACAGAGCAGGAGGAGAAAGGAAAGAAAAGAGAGAAGAATAGAAGAGAAGAGAAGGAGAGGAGGAAGAAAAAGCCACCCGCCAAATCCAACCACCTTGCCTAGGGAATTCTTCGATTAAGAGGAAGGTTACCTCCCCTCTGTTCCCTGTGTGTATCGGATTTCTCGCATGCTGTGTTGGTGTTAGTTGTTTATGATTTGTTTGTGTTGTTCGTTATATTTTTATTGTTATTTGTTTATGTTTTGGCATGAAAATTGCTTAAATGGCCTTAGAAATAGATCACTTAGCATGGAAATAGGTAGAAAATTATTCTGGAGGTCGAAAAACAGATCTGACCAACGTCTTGCACAAAAAGCCTTTATGTTTTGGCATGAAAATTGCATTTGGTCCGATGAGCCATGTGGCCTGACAAGGTGTGTGATGAGTGTATGGTGATAATGGTCACCTTTACTAATAGGACACGAGACATTTTTGACATATTTCTATGCTAGGTGATCTATTTCTAATGCCATTCAAGCAACTTTCATGCTAAAACATAAAGAAATAATAATAAAAATATAACGAACAACACATGCAAATCATAAACAAATAACACCAACACGGCATGCGAGAAATCCGATACACACAGGGTGTCAATCCGACAGAGGAGAGGTAACCTACCTCTTAAACGAAGAATCCCCTAGACAAAGTTGTTGGATTTGATGCGGGTGGCTTTTTCTTCCTCCTCTCCTTCTCCTCTCTTTTCTTCTTCTCTCTTTTCTTTCCTTTCCCCTCCTCCTCTTTCTCTCTGCCTCGCCTCTATCCTCCTTTTCTTTTTTTAAGTGTTGTTGTGCTAAATGAATGGGTGGGAAACAAAAACGGCTGGGGGTTTTTAATTTTTTAGGGGTGGCATCATTTAGGGGATCGGGGAGGGGATTGTGGTAGTTAGGATTATGGTAGGATAAAATTAAATTTTAAATTCAATTAATTTAATTATTTTAATCTCTTTTTTTGTTTCTTTCTTGGGTCTTAACATCCTACTCCCTTACAAAAATTTTCGTCCTTGAAACTTGCGTATTTTATTCGAAGAGGTGTGAATAGCGCTTGTGTATCTGATCCTAGAGCTTCCACGTCACCTCGCACTATGTATGATTAGTCCACTGGATTTTGGCGTATGGAATCACCGTAGGTCTCAACATCTGATCCTTCCGATCTACAATTTTGACTGGGGTCTCCTCATACATAGCATCGCTCCTCACCTTCAATGGTCGTACCTCAAGTACGTGACTAGGGTATGGAACATACCTCCTCAGTTGCGAGACGCGGAAGACAATATGCACCTGAACCAATGCCAGAGGTAGAGCAAGTCTATAGGCCAAGGTGCCGGTCCACTCGAGTATCTCGTACGAACCAATGTACCGAGGACTTAGTTTACCTTTTTGTCCAAACCTCATGAAACCCTTAGTTGGAGATACCTTCAAGTAAACTTTCTCTCCCACTGCAAACTCCATAGGTTATCTCTTTTCGACCTTACGCCGCCTTCAGCCTGTCTCAGATGACCTTGATCTTTTCCCGAGTCTACTCTAATAAGTCGGACCCAGCAACAATCGGGCCCTGCAATAGTCTGCTGGGAATAAAAGGCCAGAATTAATAAGGGCCAGATTTTTGTATAACAATAATGGGGGAAATTTAATATAATTTAAATTCTACTAAATAAATAAATAAAAGACATATTAAATCAAAAAAGATAATAATAAAAATAAATTACAGTCAGCCGCAGAAATATATATTTATATAAAAAATGATGATAAATAAGGAATTTAGGAAATTCACTAAATTAAATAAAAGGTGGAAATATATATATAAAAGTACTATAAAGTTTATAAAACAAATGTACATATAAAATAAATTAAAATAATAATTTCTTGAAGGCTCGAAAGATAAAATGATGTGTAGAAACCTATAATACGGTAGACATACAAATACAGTAATGGACCCCATGCAACATAGGGTAATTACGTAACATAAGTAATACGCAACATAGAAAGAAGCATGCAACATAGGTGAAAGAAAAGAACGGTGTGAAGGCATGAAGCATTCATTGCACGAGCATTGTATTTGGGGCGATCAGCCGTGTGGTCTTACGGGACGTGTGGCATGACGAGGCATGTGATGGCTATATGGTGATAACGGTCACCTTCACCTAATAGGACCCGGACATGCATAGCATATCATGGAAAAGGAAGAGCATATTGTGTGATATTAAATAACTGCATGTGACACAGTGATAGAAAAGAGCATGCTTATGAGGTTGCGCATTGCATTTTTGATATGATTATCGTTGACCTTCTCATTAAGTTGTTTCAGTGTTATGGGAACTTGATTTTCAGACCGGGTCGGGTATGTACTGTTTCTTTATTTATATTCTGTTGCTTTAGTTATTACTGCTTTACTTGCTTTGTTTATTTATCCAACTCAGTATGTGGAAATCCCTTTCTGGGAGAGACGGTTAACATACGAGTGACTCACATCACTCATACCTTACCTTCGCTCCACAGGTGAGCAGGACTATGAGTACATCTTCATCGAAGATGGGGCAGATTATACGATCTGGGAAAAGTGAGCCGAGTTCGAGATAGGATCTCATGACTGGATGCTTGTTCATTGAGATAGTCAGATAGACCTCTACCTAGACTCTTTACTTGACTTCAGTTAGCTTAGATGACATACTTGACGTAGCAGGTCTCGTCAACCCTTGTACTATATTTCATTTCCGATGGATTTCTTTTAATTGAGATGTTTATTTTTATTATCGTTTCTGCGGGAAAAAAATTTCTACGTCATTTCTGACATGTAAGAAGTTTGAATGGCGCCTTGTAGTTATCGTAGCAAACTACAACGGCTGCACCATTCCTGAAGCTAAGATTTAGGAGAAGGGCGCTACATTCTCACAGTGGGTTTGAGGAAGTAGTGGGGCTTACACTATCTCACTAGTCTAAACACAAGCAAGAGATCAAATATTTATTCTTGCATTAGACTTGATATCTCTCAATATACAATAATGAAGACAAATAAAGGCTTAACAAGCTTTAAGCACTTTTAGACAAGTGAGAGAAATATACAAGAATGAAGAATGAAGCATGATGATGATGAAAGTGAATGAATGCCTCATCTGAGATTCTACTATTTATAGGAAGTGTTATCCATGCTGTTGGATCCTCCCCTTGTCTTCAAGTCAATACCAAGTCTTGACAATTTGAAAATAGTTTCTAGCCAATCTATGGATTGGTATGACCCTCCAAAGCCACCCTAGAGAATGTTAGACGTGGAATAGTCAAGGAAGTATGTATCATATTAGAGAAAAGTCCACAAGAAATTTGAGCACGATTGGAAAGAGAAAACACTATGAATCTCCCTTAGGTTTTATTCTAATGGTCATATAAATTTGAATTCTGGGGGACATTGATCGATCATGTGTCTGGCCTGAGAGATCGATGTCCTCCAGAAAGTTTTCAGTTTTGAACCTGCATCACATCGATCGATCGAAATCTCTACATGGGAGACTGATGTGACATCGATTAATCGATGTCCCTATGACTGAGAGATCGATGTCTTCCAGAGAGGTTCTAGTTTTAAACCTCTTCCACATCGATCGATCGAAGTCTCTATTTTAGAGACTTAAATCACATCGATCGATCTATGTCTCTGAATTTGAGAGATCGATAATAGATAGAAAAGTTCTAACCTTTGACCTTTCCAACATAGATCGATCGATGTCTCTCTTTGAGAGACTGATGTATACATAGATCGACCTATGTGAGAATTCTATGTCCCATAATGTGTTTTTCTCATTTTGTTTCAAATTCCAAGTGTTAATTTCCTTTTTAACCTATTCAAAACATCTTTTTTACATCATCAAAACATTTCATATCCTAACAATTTCTCCCTTTTTGATGATTTCAAAACCAAGACTTTTAAAAGATCTTTTTGTTTGAAAATTTACACTTGAGCTAGCTAAGAGTTTCAAAGTTGAAATTTTCAATCTCCCCCTTAGTCCATGCCAGGACATAAAACATGTTAACAATTCCAAAACTCACCCTCAATAAGTAATCTTCCAAAAACCAATGGATATTTGAAAATTTCAAAAGACTCCCCCCTCAACCAAAACATGCATCAAATACAAGTGCAATGTGTGCATCATGCCATATTTTCAATTTACACTAATAACTCAACATTTGTGCCAAATATGCCAAAATTTTCTTTTTTTTTTTACCTTAGGCAAGCATATCTTATTTATCATGTGCATTTCCATCAAGCAAGCAAGCAAGTATATCTATAAATCAACTATATTCCATCAAGCATATGCCAAAATCAATGTAAGCATACCAACTTCTCCCCCTTTCTAAAAGCATCAAAACCAATAATGAAGGATAAACAAAATATCATTAATTTACAACGAAGTTTAGATACACAAAAAATGTTCAACCTTTAAGCCTCAACCTATAGCTAAGGGGGAAAAGGAGATGAATAAAGAAATAAGAACACTATTCTTCATCTGAGGAGAAGGCCAATGCAGAAATGCACGCCTTGAGTTTTGCCTTGAGCTTGTTGTATTTGGGAAACTCGCTTCTTGGGAATTTTATTTTCTTTCTCAAGGTCACCAATCCGAATTTGTTCCTTTGTCATGTCTTCTCCAAACTGATTTAAGTATCGATGTACTTCAACCTCACCATCAAATTTATACTCTAAGCTGTTGTCTTCCTCCATCAGGGCTTTTCCTTTATCTGCTTGGGAGGTAAGGCTTGGTTGTGGTTGCGGTTTGGTGGGATGTGTTGGAGGGACTGGTTCTTTAGTAGGGACTTTTCGGCCTCTTCCTCTTTAGGTTCATTTTGAACGCCACTTTTTTGTTCTTTTTTCTAGGATTTGTGGATTTATTGGATGTTGGCTTTGGTATAGTAGTCCGTAGTGGATATCTTTTCTTCATTATCCTCATCCAATGCCAAATTTACCTTTTTGAGTAATCCATAAATTAGATTACTATACGGAAGCGCTTTGGACTTTTTAGTGACCGTCTCCATCATATTCACAAAAAATTTCTCCAGAATTTAATTGTTCTCTCATGGCTATTCGATAGTCTATGTAAAATATAAATTACTAGGGAGTTTAGCTGACTTACCAGTGACATAAAAAGTGACAATGGCAAGCAAAACAAGATAAACCAAGGGCATATTGTTACTGTTTCGGGTGGGGTGGAAGCCAAAGAAGGTTTTGACCCCGTCTTTGGTCACCTTGTACTTATAATAGTCCCATTTCCAAGGTTCAAAATCATCCAAACCCTCATCAGGGACACCAAGAAGGTCATTTATTGTTTTCGTATCAAAATCAACTAGTTGACCGTGTAAAACCGAATTTAAGTAGAATGGCATTCCATTTAAATATTCTACCCTTAAGTTAGCATAAAACAATTGGGCGTAATATGTAGACATGTAATCCATTTCCGAAACCTCCCAATTACGTCTACATTTTTAATCATCCAACCAATTGATGATCGAATTTAATTCCTCATTGCTAAAAATGTCCTGAATTTTGAGCAATTTCGATGGAATTGTGGACCTTTCCTTATTCTCCCATTCATCCATTAACACTTGAGCCCTAAGTGAAATGTATAGGAATTCACTTTGGATCCATGGGCTCTTCTAAAGCATTCTCATACTCACTAGACTTGAGCCACAGAAAGTTGTTGACTTGAAGCCTTCCCTTAACCTCCGCCAACATGCTTTCTTGAGAGAGGTTTGTTTTCTTTCTAAGTCCCTTTATTCTAGAGGCATTAGGAACTTGTGGATATGATTGTTGAGGTATTTGTTCCTCCTCATGAGAGGTTCTTGCCTTTTTGAAAGGGTTTTTCGTTCTTGGGGCCATTTGGATGGTTAGTGCACAAAGTTTACAAGAGGGTTATTGAAATCAATAAATTGATGTAGAAATAGATTGAATTGAAGAAAAAATGGAGTTTTTTTCAAGAAATGTTTGGTTGAAGGGTCGGATTTAAAGGAGAGAAGCGACTCAGGTTTAGGGTTCGCGTTTGGAGAAAAGAGAATGATGAATTTTTCTGATTTTTGCAGCTTTTATACTCCCTACGTCCGATGACATCGATCGATCGATGTTTGGGACTTCGATCGATCAATGTCTGAATTACATCAGTCTCTCAAATAGCTACATTGATCGATCGATGTATGCTGATCTCTATCTTTTTGGTAATTTCGACCCTCTAAACATTGTTTATCTTCCCTACTCTTGTTATAATGGATTCGAATGTCTCTGTAGGAAAGGATTTGGTGAAAATATTTGCTAGTTGATCATTTTTTGGAACAAATTCTACATATACCAATCCTTTCTGAATACAACCCCTTATAAAGTGATGTCTCACTTCAATATGTTTGGTTCTACTATGATGTACTGGTTTTGTTCTAAACTTATGGCTGAAGTGTTGTCACATAAGATAGGAACTTTGTCAAACTTGACATTTTAATCATTCAAGGTGTTTATCATCCAAAGTAGTTGGGCACAACATGAAGCGGCCGATACATATTCGGATCTCACCGTTGAAAGTGACAACTATTTTGTTTCTCGGAGAACCAAGAAACTAAGAATCTCCAAGGATTTGGCATGTCCCGGAGGTGCTTTTTCTATCGAATAGGTTCCCGGCATATTCGGAGTCACTTTACCCTCTTAAGACAAAATACCCATTTTTGGGATAAAATAACTCAAAGTTCAAAGTTCCTTTCAAATACCTAAAAATACGTTTAATGGCGACTAGATGCGGTTCCTCAGGCATACTTTCATATCTAGCACATAAGCACGCAAAATATTCGGTCTGCTAGCAGTTAAATAAAGTAGACTACCAACATACCCCTATATTTTGTTAACTCAACTGGCTGACCATTTTCATCTTTGTCAAGCTTTGTACTTGTGCTCATCGGTGTGCTCACACTCCTTCCATCCTCAAACTTATATTTCTTAAGTAGATCCTTGGTGTACTTTGTTTGAGATATGCATATCTTATCTTGAGTTTGCTTGATTTGAAGTCCAATGAAGTAATTGAGTTCACCCATCATGCTCATCTTAAATTCTCCTTCCATCAACTATGCAAAATGCTCAGAAAGAGAATCATTAGTGGCACCAACTATAATATCATCAACATAAATTTGAACAAGTAATTTATTATTTTCTTGTTCTTTAATAAAAAGAGTAGTGTCGACTTTTCCTTTTGAAAAACCATTTTCAAGGAGGAAGTTACTTAATCTCTAGTACCATGCCCTAGGAAGTTGTTTAAGCCCGTAAAGGGCCTTTTTGAGTTTAAATACATGATTTGGATAATCATGATTTTCAAATCCCAGTGGTTGAGCTACATACACTTCTTCTTGAATTATTCAATTTAAGAAGGCGGATTTCACATCCATTTGGTATATTTTAAATCCTTATAGCATGCATATGACACTAGCATTCTAATATCTTTTAATCTAGCTACGGAGGCAAAAGTCTCGTCATAGTCTATTTCTTCTTCTTGTCTATATCCTTGAGCTACTAACCTAGCTTTGTTTCTAGCTATGTTCCTTTTATCATCTATTTAGTTTTTAAATACCCATTTACTGCCAATTATAGAGTGATCACTAGGTTTAGACACTAATTCCCAAACATCACTTCTTTCAAATTGATTTAGCTCTTCTTGCATAGCTAATACACAATCTTCAGCATTTATAGTCTCTTTTATATTTTATGCTTAACTTGTGAAATAAAAGCATTTTTATTAAATTTCTTCCTAGTCAATATACCTTTACTTGTTTCACCTAATATTTGTTAGGTTTGTAACACACTCTAGAGGGGGAGTGAATAGAATGTTGGGTAATTTTGCAGAATTTTCTTTTGTACTCAAATAGAATTCAAAATCAAAGCAAGAATGGGTGATGAGAGGCAATGAATGAGTACACCGAATATAGAGCGGTTCGAATCGTAAATGATTCTACTCTACTATTGCTTTGTTGCCAAAGTGGATTTTCAACAACTACTCTTCTTATTAAAGCTAGTAAGAACAAACACAGCAACACTTACAATAACACCTTAGTGTAAGCAACCACATCAACAACTTCTTGCACAAAATACCTTTGTGCAACTACAACTACAGCTCTATGCAAGAACGATTTCTTGCTACCTCACAACTTCAATAAAGTTATCTCAAGAACTTGCTCACTGTGGGTTGAAAGAAGTAGTGGGGATTCACACTTTCTCACTAGTCTAAACACAAGCAAGAGATCAAATATTTATGGTTCTTCTTGTGTTAGACTCTATATCTCAATATACAACAATGAAGAACAAAGAAAGGCTTAACACGCTTTAAACACTTTTACACATGAGAGAAATATACAACAATGAATAATGAAGCTAGATGATGGTGAAAGTGTGTATTTGCCTCATCCAAGCTTCATCCATTTATAGAAGGAGTTCACCATGTTTTGGAGCCTTCACCATGTCTTCAACTCAATCTCCAAGTCTTGAAAAATTGAAAATAGCATTTAGCCCCCCTATGGAGTGATTAGATCCTCAATAGCCACCCTAGAGAATCTTAGACATGGATAAAATAGTCAAGGAAGCATGTATTATGTTGGAGTAAAGTCCACAAGAAATTTGAGCAAGATTAGAGAGAGAAAACATCATAAATCTCCCTTGGATTTTGTTCCAACAGTCATAAAATTTTGAATTCTAAGGGACGTTGATCGATCCATGTGCCTGTACTGAGAGATCGACGTCCTCCAGAAAGTTTGCAGTTTTAAAACTGTAGTACATCGATCAATCAACATCTCTCCTTTGAGAGACTGATGTACATCGACCGATCGATGTCCCTTGGCCTGAGAGATCGATGTCTTCTAGAAACTTTCGGGATTTGAAACTTCTTGATGTCGATCGATCGATGTCCTTTAGGCTGAGAGATCGATGTTGGATAGAAAGTTCCAAACTTAACCAATCTCAACATGAATCGATCCATGTCTCTTCCTGAGAGACTGATGTACACATCAATCGGTCCATGTGAGGGATTGATGTCTCACAATGTGTTTTTCTCATTTTGCTTCAAACTCCAAATGTGAATTTCCATTTTAACCCATTCCAAACATCTTTTAACATAATCAAAACATTTCATATTCCAACAATTTCCCCCTTTTTGATGATTTCAAAACCAAGATTTAAAAGATGTTTGAACATTTACTTTTGAACTAGCTAAGTGTTTCAAACTTAAAATTTTCAATCTCCCCCTTAGTATATGCATTTTATACTTTCCGTAATAACATATGTGAACATGATTTTCATAAATACAATGAATTTTTTTAAAATATGGAAATTCTCCCCCTCAATCAATTATGCACCAAAAGACTCCCCCTCAACCAAACATACATCAATTACAAAATTTTCTCTTTTCACTAACCATTATCAAGATTACTATCAAGGCCATCAAACCCATCAAGATTAATATCAAGCAAGCAAGCATTACACTTTTCCATCACGATTCATATACAAGAAAGCAATAAGCAATACACTTTAAGATTCATATGCAAGCAAGCACTAAGCAATACTTCTAGGCAATACTTCTTTCTCCACCTTTCTGAAAGCATCAAAATAATGATTAGAAACATAATGCATCATCAAAACTTCGAATCAAAACCAAGTTTAGCAGATACATAAGTCAATAAAGTCTAAGTATTAATCTAAACATGAGGATAATTGGGGAATGAACGAAGAGACCTAGTCTTCATCGGATGAAAATGTGATTTCGGGGATGCACGCCTTCATCTTTGCTTTGAGCTTGGCAAATCTTGACTCGTGCATTGTCCCTTTGCCTTGTAGCTCACCGGCCTCCTATTGAAGACTAGTAACTTGAGCTTGGAGTTCCGTAACATTGGAGCTCAAGCCACTAGGTTCTTTTTGAGTGTTGGGTACATGAATTTGTGCCTCTTCCGGAGCGTTCACGTCTTCACCTGCTTATTCTTCTTGTGCTCGGCCTTTCATAGCTTCTTTCCTAGCCTTTAGCACTTGTTGGATGTTGAACTTATCATAAAAATCCTCATGTATGATTTGGTCAAGATCCATGTCGTCACATGTATCACTGACTTCACAAGCATTCGATAGATGAGATTACTATAGGGAAGAGCTTTATTTTGCTTCTTTGCGGCCTCAATCATATTCGTCATAAAAAGCTCTCCAAAGTTGACTCTCTCACGGTTGGCTATGCGGTAGGCAATATAGAAATCCAAATTGCTAGTCCCTTTAGCGGACTTGCCATTTATACAAAAGGTTACTATGGCAAGGAGGGTGCGGTATACCAAGGGCATGTCAATTGTGTTCTTGGTTGGGTGATAACCTAAGAATGTTTTCACTTCATCCGTAGTAACTTTCCATCATGATGTATCCCACTTCTACACATCAAATTCATAGTACCCTTGATTTGGTACTCCAATCAACTCACAAATATTTCCAACATCCCATTCAATGTGATTTCCATCAATGATAGTGTGCAAAGCTAAAGGAAGATCATTAATATATTGAACCCATAAATTTCCATAGAATAGCCTAGTATACCTAGTGGACATTTTGTCCATCTCACTTTCAAGCCAAATACTTTTCTATTGTTGGACATCCAACCATTCAATGATAGGACTTAACTCATTATTGCTTATAATGTCATTGATTCTAAGCAATTTGAGTGGAATAGTTGCCGGCTCTTCTATATACTTGATATAGAGTGGTTCGAATCGTAAATGATTCTACTCCACTACCACTTTGTTGCCAAAGTGGATTTTCAATAACTACTCTTCGTCTTAAACCTAATAAGAGCAAAAACATCAATACTTACACTAACAATTTAGTGTAAGCCGCCACAACAACAACTTTTTGCATAAAACACCTTTGTGCGACTACAACAACTTCAGCTCTAAGCAAGAACAACTTCTTGCAACCTCACAACTTCAACAAAGTTCTCTCAAGAACTTTCTCATAGTGTGTTTAAGGAAGTAGTGGGGTTTACACTATCTCAGTAGTCTAAACACAAGAAAAAGATCAAATATTTTTGGTTCCTCTTGTGTTAGACTTGCTATATCTAAATATACAACAACGAAGAACAAATAAAGGCTTAATAAGCTTTAAACACTTTTACACAAATGAGAGAAATATACAATAATGAAGAATGAAGCTTAACGATGGGAAAAGTGTATAAATGCCTCATCTGAGCTTCTTCTATTTGTAGGAAGTGTTCCCCACGTATTGGAGCCTTCACCATGTCTCAAGTCAATCTCCAAGTCTTGAAAAATTGAAAATAGCCTTTAGCCACCCTATGGAGTGATTTGATCCTCAATAGCCACCCTAGAGAATCTTAGACATGGATAAAATAGTCAAGGAAGCATGTATTATGTTAGAGAAAAGTCCACAAGAAATTTGAGCAACACTGAAAAGAGTAAACACCATGAATCTCCATTGGATTCTGTTGCAATGGTCATAAAAATTTGAATTCTGGGGGACATTGATCGATTGATGTGTCTGGCCTGAGAGATCGATGTCCTCCAGAAAGTTTCCGGTTTGGAAACTACAACACATCGATCGATCGAAGTCTCTACCTGAAAGACTGATGTGACATTGGTCGAGATATCCCTGTGACTGAGATATCGATGCCTTCCAGAAAGGTTTTAGTTTTGAACCTCTTCCACATCGATCGATTGAAGTCTCTATTTTAGAGATTGAAGTCACATCGATCGATCGATGTCCCTGCATTTGAGAGATCGATGTTGGCCAGAAAGGTTCGAACCTTGGACCTTTCCAACATAGATCGATCGATGTCTCTCTTTGAGAGACTGATATATACATAGATCGATCTATGTAAGAGATCTATGTTCCATAATGTGTTTTTCTCATTTTACTTCAAATTCCATGTGTGAATTTCCTTTTTAACTTATTCGAAAGATCTTTTTACTTCATCAAAAAATTTCATATGCCAACAAATGGGTTTTGGGAAAGAAATGAAATTACACTTTCTAATAAGTCTAAACCACAAGCAAGAGATCAAATATGTATAGTTCCTCTTGTGTTAGACTTCTATTCTTACAATTACAACAATGAAAACATGCAACAAGAGCTTAATGAGCTTTAAGCACTTTTGCACATTTGAGAACTTTTTACAATAATTGAAAATGAAGTTTAAAGATGATGAAAGTGTGTAAATGCCTTGAAAACGTTTTTTCTTTTATTTCAATTTCTCATTCTACAAACATTGCGGTAAAGTTTTGACTCATAGTATTCACGTTTGCACTTTGTATAAAGCGGAGGGAAATCTTTTTGTACAAATTAATGATATTACTTTTAAAAACCAAATTTGTTAAGGATGAAAACTAATACTACATTCAACATTTAGTAATTTAAATGCTCACATACATCATCATAAATGAAAAATGCAAAATGAAAAGTAAAATTAGTTTCCAAAGAGAAAGTTAAATTTTACTGTCAAAGTTCCTAATCAAGGTGAAGGTGAGGAAGAAGGCGAAGGCGCAACTAAGTAAGTTGGTGAAGCGGTTGAGACAAATAGAGGATGCAATCCGTGATAATAGAGGAAGCTATCATGTGATTGGAGGATTAATGTCTAGAATCATCTCATTGGTTAAGAAGGGATGTCTGGGATCACGGGGATCCAGTTGCAGCTGAAGGTGGTTGGAGCAGCTAGGTAGACTTCAGGATGAAGAAGAAGTACAACGTGTGGGAGTAGTTTGAATGTGTGAAATTATTGATGTACCTTTATATAATATGTTGTAATTTTCTTAGAATAGGGATATTCTTGTAATTCTAGCGCAGGCAATTATTTTTCTCTTCTTCCTGCTGAAGCCTTTATATGGCTCGTCGCTTTAATTGCTTTCTGTCTCTTCTAGTGCAATCACCATATGGTTGCAAATTGATTTGTTCATTGTATCTTCGTTTTTCCTTGCTTGCACACAGCAGTCTGCGACTTGCTGTTAAATAATTGAATAGTATTTTGGTTTTTAACATGGTATCAGAGCTTTATTCCTGCGTCTGATGAATTTTGGTACATTCATGGCTAATATCAAAAATTCCCCAAGTTCTTCGAATAGTGCAGCCCTTCTCTTGTACTTGCTCAACCTTTGCTTGGTGGAAACAACTTTCACAGTTGGAGTAGGGCCTTCAGAAAGGCATTGGAGTACAAAAATAAGGTAGGCTTCGTGACATGTATGATTCCTAAGCCTACTGAGATGGATCGCAGATATGTGGCCTGGACAAAGGCAAATAATATGGTTGCCTCACGGATTGTTAATTTAGTTATACCTTCCATTGGTCAGAGTATTATGTGGTTTGATAATGCTTGTGATATATGGAATGATTTGAAACATAGATATGGTAATGCGGATGTCTTTAAAATGTCTGATTTGCAAGAGCAATTTTATGCCACTAGGCAGGAAAGCAGTTCAGTTACAGAGTACTACACTCGTCTGAAAGTATTATGGGAAGAGCTGATGGTATTGCGTTATATTCCTAATTGTGTTTGTAATGTATGCACTTGTAATGTTTCTGCACAAAAGGCATAGTCCATCAAACCAGCTGTGTATATATCCCACAGCAAAATGGACTTGTTGAACGAAAACACCAACACATCCTCAATGTGGCTAGAGCACTAAAATTTCAGGCCCAAGTTCCAGCAAGTTAATGGGGATTTTGTGTGCAACATGCGGTATATCTTATCAACCTTACTCCATCTCCTTTGCTTAGCCATAAAACTCCTTACCAAATACTCTTCAATAAATCCCCTTCATATAGTCACCTTAGAATTTTCAGTTGCATGTGTTTTGCAACTAATGTATCTCCCTCTATAGAAAAATTTACTCCTAGAGCCAGGAAAAGTATCTTCCTAGGAATGTCACATACTACAAAAGGTTACATTCTACAAGACTTAACAACTAAGGATGTATTCATATCTAGAGTTGTAACCTTTCATGAAAACATTTTTCCTTTTGAAGCCAAAGCCATGCCTGTTATGTCTTCAGAACTCAACCTACCATCTTATGTCAATTGTCCCTCAGCGTTTAGACCAATCATTCTACTTTTCACAGTCCTTCTGAATATCCTCTTCATATGTCATCTCTTGAAATGAATCATGATGCTACCTACCCGGCTGATAATCCAATTCCAACAAACGATCTATCCAATGCCTCACCTCAGCCATCTTCAGCACCACAACCAGTCAAGAAACATGATCCTCTCCCTTTATCACAAGAAACAGATCAGTCAAGCCCAAGAGCAGATAACCTTCTATCATCCCCAGAAAGATCCATCAAATCCATTCAGATTGACCTTCCACTAAATAGACCAAATCGTACAAGCACACTCCTAAGTATCTTAAAGAATATTATTGTAATCAGATTATCTCAAATCAAACTCATTCAAACTCTACATCAGCAGTATCATTAAAATTTTCCACTCCACATTCACTTAAAAAATATATTTCTTTTGAATCTCTGGCACCAAAGTACAAAGCATATGCATTGAACATTAGTATATATACAGAACCCGACTCCTTTGAAGAAGCATCTAGTTCTGCTAAATGGCAGAAGTCTATGGATGATGAAATAGCAGCACTTGAGAGTAATAACACTTTGATAATGACAAAACTACCCCTAGGAAAGAAAGTCATTGGGTGTAAATGGGTGTATAAGGTTAAGTATAAGCCTGATGCTTCTGTGGATAGGTACAAGGCTAGATTGGTTACAAAGGGTTACACACAGCAATTTGGAGTGGACTATCAAGATACTTTTTCACCAGTGGCCAAGATGACCACAGTCAGGATGGTGTTAGCCTTGACATATAGGCTTTGATAGCATGTACATCAACTGGATGTTAATAATGCATTTTTACACGGTGACTTACATGAAGAAATATATATGACTGAACCTCCTGGTATGCCAGTAGGTCAAGGTGATACTGTGTGTAAACTGTATAAATCTTTATATGGCCTAAAGCAAGCAAGTAATGAGTGGAATGCCAGGTTTACTAGTTTTCTTATCTCACTGGGATTTTGTCAGTCCAAGAATGATTATACCTTGTTTACCAGGTTATCAGGTGATTCATTATTGATCTTGCTGGTTTACATTGATGATGTAATTGTGGCAAGCAAAAACTTAGATGAAATTGAAGGGATCAAAGAGGCATTGGACCTAGAGTTTCATATCAAAAATTTGGGTGAACTAAGATACTTTCTTGGAATTGAGGTGACCAAGTCTCAAAAGGGGATGGTTATAAACCAGAGAAAATATACACTGCAACTCTTAGAACAAGTGGGATTTCTAGGCTCTAAACCAACTTCCACCCCTATGGAAAGTCATGTGAAACTGTTTCGTGGAGACTCAGATCCCATGGATAATGTCACTGAATATAGAAAGCTAGCGGGGAAACTGATTTATCTTACTATAACAAGGCCTCACATAGCCTTCAGTGTACAACAGTTGAGCCAGTTCTTAGATTGTCCTGCTATGAATCATTAGAAGGTATCGCATAGAGTCCTAAGGTATTTGAAAGGATCCATTGGGCAAGGTATCTTACTGTCCAGCAATGGAGAACTTAGACTCAAGGGGTCTGTGGATTCTGACTAGGCAGGATGCCAGGAAACAAAGAGATCAGTTACGGGCTATTGTATGTTCCTGGGTGACAGCTTGATATCTTGGAAGGCGAAGAAACAAACCACGGTTTCAAGGTCCTCAAAAGAAACTGATTATAGGGCTATGGCAATGGCAGTGTGTGAAGTGCAGTGGATGATTTTCTTGGCCAAGGACCTTATGATCACAGGATAGGAACCTGTTGAACTGTTCTGTGATAGTAAAAGTGCGTTGTACATAGCTAAGAATCTAGTATTTCATGAGGAAAAAAAACATATAGAAATTGATTGTCATGTTGTTAGGGAAAAGGTGCAGCAGGAGACTGTGAAGCTGATGCCAGTCAGAACGGAATTTCAGTTGGCAGACCTTTTTACCAAAGCTCTGGATAGTAAAAGAATGGCGCAGTTGCTTAGAGTGACGGGGATGTGTAACATCTATAGCAAGCTGGACTTGAGGGAGGGTGTCAAAGATCCTGATCAAGGTGAAGGTGAGGAAGAAGCGAAGGCGCAGCTAAGTCAGTTGGTGAAGCGGTTGAGACGCATAGAGGATGCAATCCGTGATAATAGAGGAAGCTATCATGTGATTGGAGGATTAATGTCTAGAATCATCTCATTAGTTAAGAAGGGATGTGTTATAGCCAAAAAAAGGAAAAAGAAAATAAAAGGAAAGAAAATGAATATTTAAATAGGTAAAAGATAATGATTGAACAAATAAAAAGTATTAAAAAAAGAAGATAATAGGAGTTTAAATTGAGGGGTGTAACTGCCCCTCAATTTACGTGATCAGGGGAAATTAAAAAGGGGATTGGGGAGGGGAGCGCACACTGAGAGAAGGAGCAAAAGACAAAAAAAAATTAAAAGCTAAAGAAAAGAGGGAGGTCAGCGCAGGGCACAGGAAGGGAAGGAAGAAGGGGAAAGAGAGAGAAGGGAAGAGAAGAAGGAGAAGGGAGAGAAGAAAGAGAAGACAACCGGGTTAATTTCATTGCATAGTTCGTTTACAAACTGGTAGGTTCCTTTTCTCCCTCCAATTGGTGCAATTTCAAGCATGTTGTAATGGTAGATTATGTGTTTTTTTTGTTGTTTAACTGTTTAATTTCATTGCATGTTGTTCAATCTGTGAAAAGCATGAAGTTTGGAATCTGTGAAATTGTCTGAAAACCATTGCGTGAACTGATGTGGTTTTAGGGAAAAATTTGATAAAAATTTGATAATCAAAATAGTAAAACTCTTGTAGTATTAGAGATTTTCCATTTTGTTTTGGCCTTAGAATAGGCTCCCATAGATTGGAAATAGGCGAGAATATAAATCGGGGTCGAAAAACGGTCACCGGAGACCGCCGGAGCGGCTCACGCACCGCCGGAGTGGCGCGCGGCTGGTGAGGTAATGCGCTCGGGAGGCCTGAAATTATGAAAAAAAAATTAAAGGCCTTAACGGGCTGGCTGCATTCCAGCAGTCCTGGCCCAATTGTGTGAATTATAAAAAAAAAGAGGGGAAGGCTGGTACGGGCCGGGCCTGATGGCCAGCGGACCGGGCCAGTCATCAGCCGGCCCAATAACTCGACTTGAAAAAAAATTATATACAGCGGCGGGCCGGATCGCTGGGCAATTCCGGGCCTGCCAAGGAAGCGGATCAGGGCTGGCAGAAAGGGCCAGCCCAATTGCTATTTAAATGTTAATTTTAAATTTCTGGAATTTCTGAAATTTTAGAAATTGAGTTTTAATTAATTTTAAATGGTAAAAGTTATAAGAAAATTATAAATAAATATAAGAAAATTATAAACAAATTCCAGAAATTATAAAATGCTGAAATTAAATTATTTTCACTAAATTTCATTAATTGTGATAATTTATGTAATATGGACAAGTGTGTAATTAATAGAAATAAATTAAGAGAAAATAGGGAAAAATATAGAAAATGCACAATAAATGTTTATAAACCATGGAATAATGATTTTAAACTCAAACAACATTAAATAATTATTCGGATAATAAATGAACCTAGAGTTGAGTGCCGGAAGATGGTGAGGATGGGCCAGGGGCCTCAGGCGTTTGTGTTTTTGCATTTATGGCACGTGCATTGCATTGATGGCGGGTCGTGATGTACGGGTCACGGGCGCTCAGGATGGTGTCTGGTGGCGGGGCCACGACACTCGGGATGGTGTGCGGAGGCGCGGCCATGCACACTCAGTATGGTGACTGTGGGGTGTACGACCTACAGCCACTCAGTAGGACCCGGGTTCATGCATTGCACGATAGGGGTATCGGCACTCTGTGTGACATGACTTTGTTGCGTGTGACATGCATAGTGGGACATGCATCACGTTGTTGCGCATACTTTACCTAGAGTTCTTTACCTTTCCGTATTCTTTCGTATGCTTATGTGGTATCATACTTTATGTGCTATGTGCTATATCATTATTGGATGTTTGTCTTGTACTACTTGGAGGCAGGTGCCTACTGAGTGATTTCCCAGTCACTCACCCCTACTTCCCCCAGGTGAGCAAGAGCAGACGTTTGATTATGTATTTGTTGAGGACGGGGCGGACACAGTGGAGTGGGAAGACGATGGCCGCATCAAGGACATGAGGAGACCATGCCGTCATTTGTTGTTATCGTATTGGGATTTCATCAGTCGTTATATTATTTAGTGTGATAATCTCTAGACGCTAGTAGTATGACTTTATTGTCGTGACACATTTATTGTTTCCATGAAGGATTATCTTTTGTTCATGTGAATTAATGTTATGGTATTACGTTTCCGCGGGAAAAAAATTCCTACGTCTTTTCGGACATGTTGGAAATTGATTCGGCGCTTCGTATTCTCCTTAGTGAGATACGGCGGGTGCACTGTTCTTGATGCTAGGATTCAGGAGCGGGGCGCTACAGGTGGTGTCAGAGCCGAGGCTTCAGATCCGCCTCGGAAATGCAGGATTAACTAGATCACCTAGACATCAGTTATGATCTTTTCCTAGAAACGACTAGTATACCCCTAATAAATGAAGTAGACCTAAGTTATGATCGGGCTAAGGGATGTGTGTGCCGATGGAGAGCTTTTCTTGTTAATTACTGCTTTACCCTGCGATCAACTATTTACTTTATTTTTGACTAACCTACGTACCCTTATAAACTCGAACTTCAGGAAAATGCCTCCAAGACGTGAGCCAGCGGGAAATAGAGGGCGCAATGGAGATGACCATCAGGATCAGGGGGCTGTTCCCCAAGTTATTGCGGATACCCTAGCCACCCTGACTACCCTGGTGGCTCAGCAGCAGGTGCAGATGGCTCACCTGCAGCAACAACAGGAGCAGCAGCAGCAGCAGCCCCCACCACCACCACCACCCCAGGGACTTCGATTCTTTTATAGGGAGATGCAGCACTCCCTTAGTACCGATGTTCAGGGGCACTACACGGCCAGAGGAGGCGGAGATTTGGCTCCAGAATGTGACCGAGCAGTTGAGATTATTGCAAGTTCCTGATGACCTGAAGGTAGAGGTGGTCGTTTCATTTCTGGAGGGTGATGCGAGGGGATGGTGGCTTAGCGTGCAGCGCCGGTTGACCCCTCAGGTGACTTGGACTAAGTTTCGAGAAGAGTATCAGAGGCACTACATTCCGGAGAGTGCCATACAGAGGAGGATAACTGAGTTCCAGCTACTTACTAAGGGGTCCATGACCGTGGACCAGTATGCGGAGAGATTTCATGCGCTAGGGAGATATATGCCCTCCGTTATGGATAACGAGAGGGCAAAGATGTCTAAATTCAAGACTGGACTCAGCCCTTGCATCCAGTCGTTGATCATTTGTTCTAGACCGAGGACTTTTGAGGATTTGCTGGAGGTATGCCGGGATGTTGAGGGTGACCTCAGGAAGAGTGCGGTAGACGACTGGACGAAATGGCCACGGGAGGAGTACCGTTCTGGGAGACCTGGGAGATGGCTAAAGGTGCCCCGCCGCCAGCAGCAGGGGAGCTCTTCTCGACCACCGCAGCAGAGACAGTTTACTCAGCCATTAGCCATCGAGGGACCGGCATTGACAGATGCACAACCAGTGAGGACAGTGGCACCCGCTACACCATGTGTCCATTGTGGGCGTTTTCATCCGGGTCAGTGTTGGAGGACCCAGGATGTTTGCTACAGATACGGCACACCAGGGCACTTTACCAGAGACTGTCCCGCGCATGGACAGGCACCCCCAGCACAGCAGAGTCAGACGCAGCAGAAGGGGAGACCGAAGACTAATGCCCGAGTACACATCCTGACACACGCCAACGTCGAGGAGACCGGCGACGCGTAGCAGGTACACCTTAATTCAGTGTTAAAATTCTAGTTGCTTTAAATACCTTTTCTTATTGCGGTTACGTGTTATATGTACAACCATGCCCATGTTAGGTGAGATATTGGTTAACAAGGTCCCAGCCTACGTTCTTTTCGATAGTGGGGCCAACCATTCATTTATCGCGTGGAGGTTTGTAAAGAGTCTGAATATTCCACCAGAACGGCTGGAGATTCCCTACCGTGTCCAAACCGCTGGTGACCAGGTGTTTGTATCGCACTATCAGTACAGAGATTGTTCGGTGGAGGTTAATGAGCTGGAGTTCACGGCGACTCTGATTCCGATCCAGATGCAAGATTTTGATGTTATCCTGGGCATGGATTTTCTGGCTAAGCATGAGGCCAAGATCGACTGTCGTCAGAGGCAGGTCCGCTTGCAGACACAGAGTAAGAAGGAAACCATCTTTCAAGGAGATTACAAGTTACAAGGGGCCCAAGAAGATCAACATGAGTGCAGCGCAGGCGCACAAGGCGTTAAGGAAAGGTAATCAATGTTTTCTTGTATATGCTATTGGCACAGAAAAAGAGGTACCCTCGATAGAATCAATACCAGTGGTGAGTGAGTATAAAGATGTATTTCCCGATGAGCTGCCAGGACTACCGCCCAGTCGGGGGGTAGAGTTTGAGATTAATTTACTACCCGGTGCTGAGCCGGTATCGAAGGCACCGTACAGAATGGCTCCGGCTGAGCTGAAGGAACTGAAAGAGCAGCTGCAGGAGTTACTGGACCGGAAGTTCATCCGACCCAGCGTCTCACCCTGGGAGCTCCGGTCTTGTTTGTGAAGAAGAAGGACGGCAGTATGAGGCTTTGCATTGATTATTGGGAGATTAATAAGATCACTATCAAGAATAAATATCCTCTACCTCGGATCGAGGACCTCTTCGATCAGTTAAAGGTACCCCTATAGTCAATACAACTCACAATTCATATTATTAATTCTCTAATTAATTTTGCAACATTGGCATTCTTCAGGGTGCTAAAGTATTCTCCAAAATTGATCTTCGATCTGGATACCATCAATTGAGGATAAAAGCCGAGGACGTAGTAAAGACTGCCTTTTGCACTAGATATGGACACTATCAATTTTTGGTGATGCCATTCGGTCTCACTAATGCTCCCGCAGCCTTCATGGATTTGATGAATATGGTGTTCAGGGATCAGCTTGATAAGTTTGTGGTGGTCTTTATCGATGATATATTAGCCTATTCTCCGGATGAGGAATCCCACGAAAAGCATCTGCGGGAGGTTCTGGAGGTTCTCAGGAAGAAGAAGTTATATGCTAAGTTTAGTAAGTGCGAGTTCTGGCTGAAGAGTGTTGCGTTCTTGGGCCACGTGGTCTTGGAGGAGGGAATCTCTGTAGATCCAAAGAAGATTAAGGCCATTACTGAATGGCCTAGACCGACTAATGTGACCGAAGTGAGGAGTTTCTTGGGCTTGGCCAGCTACTATCGGAAGTTCGTTGAAGGATTCTCATCGATAGTAGTGCCTTTGAGCAGACTGACTCAGAAAAAGTCAAACTTTGTCTGGACCACTGAATACGAGCGGAGCTTTGCAGAACTTAAGAGAAGGTTAACAACGGCTCCTATTCTTGCTCAACCCTCAGGCTCAGAAGGGTTTGTCATATATAGCGATGCATCGAAGAACGAATTGGGTAATGTATATGTTTTCAAAGTTGAATTATACGCATTACAATGGTGGCCTAACTGTTTCTTTGCAGGATGTGTCCTTATGCAAAATGGCAAGGTCATCGCGTATGCTTCGAGACAGTTGAAACCATACGAGCAAAATTATCCGACGCATGACCTGGAGTTAGCTGCAGTAGTCTTCGCACTTAAGATTTGGCGTCATTATCTTTATGGAGTGAAGTGCGAAGTATTCACGGATCATAAGAGTTTGAAGTATTTATTCACCCAGAAGGAGCTGAATATGCGTCAGAAGAGATGGCTTGAGCTTATAAAGGACTACGATTTGACTATCAGCTACCATCCGGGAAAAGCGAACCGAGTCGCGAATGCTCTGAGTAGAAAATCTAGTCACGCCAGACAGACACCATTGGAGAGGGATATGGTAGAGTTGGACGTGGACATTGTGGATTCCACAATCAATGTTCTAGCGGCGTTGATTATCACTCCATCATTGATTGAGCAGATCAAAGAGGCGCAGAAAGGAGACGTAGCACTTGGTGAGATTCGGGAGAGGATGATGACCAGTCAGGTTGAGGGTTTTCGGATTCATGACGACGGCAGTATGTGGTTTCAGAGTAGGCTGTGTGTTCCGAAGGTGGAGGATCTCAGAAGAGCAGTATTGAAGGAGGCACATAACTCAAAGTGGTCGATTCATTGAGGTGCTACGAAAATGTATAATGATTTGAAAAAGCATTATTGGTGGAATGGAATGAAGAGACACATAGCGGAGTTTGTGGAGAGATGCCTGGTATATCAGCAGGTCAAAGCAGAACACCAGAGACCAGGGGGTTTGTTGATGCCGTTAGAGATCCCTGAATGGAAGTGAGAGCATGTAACTATGGATTTCGTGATGGGTCTTCCGAGGACAAGAAATGGTAATGACATGATATGGGTGATCGTGGACCGTTTGACTAAGTCCGCACATTTCCTACCTGTGCCGAATGACGTGACTCTGGAGAGGTTAGTTACACTCTATATCGACGACATCATCAGCCTACATGGAGTCCCAGTCAGTATTGTCTCCGATCGTGATTCGAAATTTACTTCCAAGTTTTGGTCAGCATGCCAGAGAAGGATGGGGACTGAACTACGGTTGAGTACTGCATTTCACCCACAGACGGATGGGCAATCAGAGAGGACGATACAGACATTAGAGGATATGTTGAGGGCATGCGCCATTGATTTCAAGAGGAACTGGGACGGTTGATCAAATTGATTGAGTTCTCCTACAACAACAGTCATCATAGCGCCATCGGCATGGCACCATTTGAGGCGCTTTATGGACGTAAATGCAGATCTCCTATTCTTTGGGATGAAGTGGGAGAGCGTGCTATTACAGGTCCAGAGCTGGTTGAGCAAACCAAGGAGAAGGTTAAGTTGATTGGAGAAAGGCTTAAGGTTGCTCAAGACAGAAGTAAGAGTTGGGCTGACTCGAAGAGGCGTCCGTTGGAGTTTGATGTTGGAGAAAAGGTTTGTCTAAGAGTATCACCTATGAAGGGTGTTGCGAGATTTGGTCTGAAGGGTAAGCTGAGGCCTCGATACATTGGTCCCTATAAGGTGCTCGAAAAGATTGGTCCGTTAGCTTATCGGTTGGCGTTACCTCCAGCACTAGCCAAGGTGCATAATGTATTCCATGTATCTCAGCTGAGGAAGTACGTTCCAGATCCGAGTCATGTATTGGACACACCGCCTTTAAGGATCAGACCGGACGCATCATATGAAGAGACACCGGTTCGGATTGCAGACCGCAAAGACTAGGTGCTGAGGAGGAGAATTATTCCATATGTCAAGGTATAATGGAGCAATCACCGAGAGAACGAAGCGACTTGGGAGCTAGAGGACCAGATGCGCGAACGCTACCCTGAACTCTTCGACTAAGGTACATCGAGTCTCCTCAGTCTGTACGATTAAATTACGTCAAGTTTCGAGGACGAAACTTTTTGTAAGGTGGGTAGGATGTTATAGCCAAAAAAAAGGAAAAAGAAAATAAAAGGAAAGAAAAGGAATATTTAAATAGGTAAAAGATAATGATTGAACAAATAAAAAGTATTAAAAAAAAGAAGATAATAGGAGTTTAAATTGAGGGGTGTAACTGCCCCTCAATTTACGTGATCAGGGGAAATTATAAAGGGGATTGGGGAGGGGAGCGCACACTGAGAGAAGGAGCAAAAGAAAAAAAAATAAAATTAAAAGCTAAAGAAAAGAGGGAGGTCAGCACAGGGCACAGGAAGGGAAGGAAGAAGGGGAAAGAGAGAGAAGGGAAGAGAAGAAGGAGAAGGGAAAGAAGATAGAGAAGGCAACCGGGTTAATTCCATTGCATAGTTCGTTTACAAACAGGTAGGTTCCTTTTTCCCCTCCAATTGGTGCAATTTCAAGCATGTTGTAATGGTAGATTATGTGTTTTTTTGTTGTTTAACTGTTTAATTTCATAGCATGTAGTTCAATCTGTGAAAAGCATGAAGTTTGGAATCTGTGAAATTGTCTGGAAACCATTGCGTGAACTGATGTGGTTTTAGGGAAAAATTTGATAAAAATTTGGTAATCAAAATAGTAAAACTCTTGCAGTATTAGAGATTTTCCATTTTGTTTTGGCCTTAGAATAGGCTCCCATAGATTGGAAATAGGCGAGAATATAAATCAGGGTCGAAAAACGGTCGCCGTAGACCGCCGGAGCAGCTCACGCGCCGCCGGAGTGGCCGCGTGTGGCCCTCACGCGCGGCTGGTGAGTTAATGCGCTGGGGAGGCCTGAAATTATAAAAAAAAAATTAAAGGGGCCGAAGGCCCTGACGCCAGGCAGGCCAGCCTGCATTCCAGCAGTCCTGGCCCAATTGTCTGAATTATAAAAAAAAGAGGGGAAGGCTGGTACGGGCCGGGCCGGATGGCCAGCGGACCGGGCCAGTCATCAGCAGGCCCAATAACTCGACTTAAAAAAAAATTATATACAGCGGCGGGCCAGATCGCTGGGCGATTCCGGGCCTGCCAAGGAAGCGGATCAGGGATGGCAGAAAGGGCCAGCCCAATTTCTATTTAAATGTTAATTTTAAATTTCTGGAATTTCTGAAATTTTAGAAATTGACTTTTAATTAATTTTAAATGGTAAAAGTTATAAGAAAATTATAAATAAATATCAGAAAATTATAAACAAATTCCAGAAATTATAAAATGCTGAAATTAAATTATTTTCACTAAATTTCATTAATTGTGATAATTTATGTAATATGGACAAGTGGGTAATTAATAGAAATAAATTAAGGGAAAATAGTAAAAAATATAGAAACACAATAAATGTTTATAAACCATGGAATAATGATTTTAACCTCAAACAACATTAAATAATTATTCGGATAATAAATGAACCTAGAGTTGAGTGCCGGAAGATGGTGACGATGGGCCAGGGGCCTCAGGCGTTTGTGTTTTTGCATTCATGGCACGTGCATTGCATTGATGGCGGGTCGTGACGTACGGGTCACGGGCGCTCAGGATGGCGTCTGGTGGCGGGGCCACAACACTCAGGATGGTGTGCGGAGGCGCGGCCACGCACACTCAGTATGGTGACTGTGGGGTGTACGACCTACAGCAACTCAGTAGGACCCGGGTTCATGCATTGCACGATAGGGGTATCGGCACTCTGTGTGACATGACTTTGTTGCGTGTGACATGCATAGTGGGACATGCATCATGTTGTTGCGCATACTTTACCTGGAGTGCTTTACCTTTCTGTATTCTTTCGTATGCTTATGTGGTATCATGCTTTATGTGCTATGTGCTATATCATTATTGGATGTTTGTCTTGTACTACTTGGAGGCATGTGCCTACTGAGTGATTTCCCAGTCACTCACCCCTACTTCCCCCCCAGGTGAGCAAGAGAAGACGTTCGATTATGTCTTTGTTGAGTACGGGGCGGACACAATGGAGTGGGAAGACGATGGCCGCATCTAGGACATGAGGAGACCATGCGGTCACTTGTTATTATCTTATTGGGATTTCATCAGTTGTTATATTATTTAGTGTGATAATCTCTAGACGCTAGTAGTATGACTTTATTGTCGTGACACATTTATTGTTTCCATGAAGGATTATCTTTTGTTCATGTGAATTAATGTTATGGTATTACGTTTCTGCGAAAAAAAATTCCTACGTCTTTTCGGACACGTTGGAAATTGATTCGACGCTTCGTATTCTCCTTAGTGAGATACGGCGGGTGCACTGTTCCCGATGCTAGGGTTCGGAAGCGGGGCGCTACAGGATGTCTCGGATCATGGGGATCCAGCGGCAGCTGAAGGTGGTTGGAGCAGCCAGGTAGACTTCAGGATGAAGAAGAAGTAAAACGCGTGGGAGCAGTATGGATGTGTGAAATTACTGATGTATCCTTATATAATGTGTTGTAATGTTTTTAGATCAAAGATGTTTTTACTGCTGAAGCCTTTATATGGCTCGTTCGACATTTGTTGTATGCACTCTTGGATGATCAATTGATTGGCTGTTTTCCTTTCCTCATTTCTATCTCTCGCTTTAATTGCTTTCTTTCTCTTCTACTGCAATCACCATATGATTGCATATTGATTTGTTCATTGTTTCTTCATCTTTCCTTGCTTGCACACAGCAGTCTGCGTCTTGCTGTTGAATAATCAAATAGTATTTTGGTTTTTCATTTACCTATCCTGTTGTGAGTTCTACAAATGTACATCGTATATTTATGTTTGGAAATTTCGACTAAAGATCCTTACAATCATCCTTATGTCGTCCAACCAATTTTGGTACAAATATTCTGATCAAATCATATATTTTTTAACCTATTGAGGATTTTTATGACATTGAATAGCATATGCTATCTTGCTATTGGACAATATAGAAATTCGATTTAAGGCATACAAGATGGATATCTTATAACAGTTTAATCGCGCTTTCCATACGTAAACATCAAAATAATTTTAGTAGTATGAAGAAGTGCATAAACAATAATTAGTGAATGCATATTTTGTTTTAGTTGATTTTCTTTTGACTTGAGTTTCATCTTTACTTATGTACGTTTTTCATCCAAAGAATATATCTAGGTTCTGTCTCCTATAAACATACATCTTGTAGGGTTACAGCCGGACACTAAAGATGTGTTTGCTATTAGAGACTAGGGATGAAACCTTCACAAAGGTCAAACAATGATAAATTATATACGGAAAGCAGAACGGTTAGTAGACTACATATATAAAATAATGCCAGGCCCACAACTGAATATTTCACTTCGGGAAAAACAACCACAAAATTCTAAAACAAGCTGGTTAGTCACCGAGTAAACACCTATTCAAACCTCATTACACGTTGGCGTAAGATACATAGATGGCAAGAGTTTTTGGAGTGTTCAAATGGTGACAATCTTTGGGTATTAATTTTTGATCAAAGACGACCGATATAACATGTAAAAGTAGAAGAAAGAGCCAATTACTGGAATATGTATATTTATCGTAGAGGTTGTGTCAGAAATTTCATCCTAATTGATTCAATATTAATGATAAAGCATCAACTAATATCATAACGAAATAAGAAAAATATATATGTATCACAATGAGTAACTAGTCAAATGACTAAATGCAACTTTTGTGCTTATATATGTCACTCCCATTAAATTATCTATTTCTGCAGCAACTATTGAACTAGCAAATTATTCAATGGTTAAAATACAATCTTGCAAGCAAGACAAGTAATGAGTTCTCTTTGCTCCCTCTTTTCAGTTCGAAGTTCATGATGCTTAGCACCAATTTCCTTTACTCAAGAGGAAAGAAGTATATAACACAGGTATGAAGAGCAAGAGGTCTTGAATTCAACCATAAGTAAACATAGATGTCTTTGGACTTAGTATAAAGTTTGTTTCTACAATTTATTTTCATATGTAATAGTGATTATAGTTATTGGATTTATTTCATGTAGTTCTTCTCTTCCCAATATGCCATGTGCTAGCATGTATTCAGTTATTAAAAAGAAGTTCAGTTGACGTGATTTATGCCATATGTATACACAAATACACACACATATGTATGTATGTGTGTGTTTGAGTGTATTGTGTGTATATATATACACATCTAAACATATATACTTATATGGGTGTATGTGTATACACACATATGTATAGCTATGTATATACATATATACATACCTACATATATATACATAGATATATATACATATACATACATATGCAATCCATTACATCTTATTTATGGCTCTCGCCAGGCAAATCAGCCCGCACATTTCTTAACACAATTGGCGATGAATTCTCCATCCTTTCAGTCTTTTGTCTCGTTGGCATATTTCCTTGGCATGTTTGTGGTTTGGTTCACACACATTCAACATTCCCATATTTCCGTCGCTCTGATGCCTAGACAACCATCTATGGCCGCCTTCCGCATCTACGTGTTGTATATAATTTTGCATTGTATTGTAGTAGGCATGCACTATTTACACAAACGGCAGTATAAATATGTGCCTTTTCTTTTGTCCAAGGTTTTTCTACAAGGGTGGTTTTACTTGGCAAGGTTTTAATGCGGCATATCATATACTGCATTTTGTTGTACTCTCCCGCCTGTCATTGCTGTCACGTTTCATTTACAGTTATCTCCGTTCTCGTTTTGTAACATCGTATTCCTCCGCCATAAGTGACAGAGTTTTATATCTATAATAAACATCTTTCTTGCCAAAAAAATACATACATATGCAAATATACACATCTACATATTTACATATATATACACACACATCGAGAAACAACCTCTTTCTAGCATATGGGTATGGTTGCGTACATCCGACCCTCCCTGTATCCCGCATAGGCGTGAGCCTCTAAGGCAATGGGATGATGTTGTTGTTGTTGAATATATATATACACATATATGCACACACAAAGATATATACATATATATGTATGTATATAGACAAATATGTAAAGGACGGCATGTCGCTTTCTGCAAATGTGCTGAGCAACCTGAGTTTTTGTGTATAAATCGAGTCCAAACTGCAAATCAACATGCACCAACAACATGGCAAAGCTATTCACAGTCATTTTCTTTCTTGCACTTGCGATCACCCTTGTGAAGTCTTGTTCTGCTTCTACAGTGGAGCCTGAGAAAAGGGCCGAGAAAGCAACAAAGGCACCGAAACCATTGCTTCACCGGAAGCTTTCTGCAATATCGTTGCCTAGAAATCTGGAAGGAACATGTACTACAAATACATGTGGGATAGGAGTTGATTGCCCAGAGCCTTGCCAATGCATAACAGAAAGTGGTCTTTGCTATTCGGACGACTGCACCCAGTATGACTGCGGGAAGACTGGTGCGTGCCCATCGCCTTGTGCATGCCTTGCTGGATATGGCCTTTGCTACATCCCTGAGACCGGAGATTGTACCCAAAGTGGTTGCGGTCTGGGCATTGATTGCCAAAGTCCTTGCCAATGCATTACTGAGTATGGAATCTGCACTTTGTAGGCTTCGTGGAGTCTATAACGGGGATTTTGGGTTCCCTTTCTATCGTTAACAGGCTTTTTGTTTCGAATGGTATTGGTTCTGCGTTGGGTGTATTTGGGGAGGGGAATTGGCCCTTCTGCTATGTGGTATTTGTGGTGCCACCGTGAGCATCTTCTTTAAGAGCTATGAATCTAAATAAATGTCGTGTTTTACTTGAGTTATCATAGGTACAAAATTTGCCTTATGATAGTTGTCATTTACTGCATATCAAGATTGTATGTTTTAAGCTTTTCTAATATATTTTTATGAATTTTCTATATGCTATACTTACGACTCTATGCTTCTTCTTTTTACTAGTGTTTTATGCATGATCTTTTACGTTTATTTCCATGTTTAATCTTTCTATCCTTTTTTGTGCGATATGCTTCTTATTATGCGCCCTTATTGTTACATGAATAATGACACTTCAATAAAAATAGAAATGTATGAACAAGATATACGAAATCGCCCACTACAGAATTCTAAGATGGACTAAGTATGAGCTCTCGTTTGTTACTGTGTAAGGAAGAAACCCCCATCCTTGACATGTTCTTTTAAATGTTTTTCTATTATTTACTCTGTTATAAGGGTTTCACTTATGCACTAAGTATGAGTTTTGGTGTCATACCCTGTAACTTTCAAGTCTGACATTTAATAATTAGAGAACAACTTAAAATACAATTTTATTAATTGTATAGGTTTATGAGGCTTAGTTAAATAAAATATACGAAAAAAAATAGTCAAAAAGCTAAAATTATGAATAGTAAGCAAAATTATCAAAATAGCCCTCCCTCAATTGAGTGTTGAGGGAGTTACACTAATTAGTATAACTCCCAGGAGTGGAAAGCGGTTTAGAGGAGAAAGAACAAGGGGGAAAACGGCTGGAGAAGAAAGAGAGAGAGAAAAGGAAGAGAGAAAGAAAGAAGAAGAAAGGAAGAAGAAGAAGAAGAAGAAGAAGAAGAAGAAGAAAGAGCGGCCAATCTAGGTCCACTCCGTTCCAAAATTCTGCCATACACTCATAAGACTATTTAGAAACAAAGGCAAGTAATCTTTCTATACGTTTTACGCAAATTTTGATTCAACAGGCCCTATGTTCTTACAAAGAGTAAATCGAATAACATATTGGCAATGTTGATGCGTTTATGTTAACTGCTCTACTATATGTATTTGTTGTTGTTTGTCGTGTAAAGTCATGTTCTTTGGGCCAAAATTTTAGAATATATATGTTGTGCTTGATTGTTGATAAACATGCCCTTAAAGTGTCATCTTTGGTGTAAATATTGCTTTGTGATAAATTATCATGTTTTCTAAAGGTTGTCTTAGATGATTTGAGATGAATTGAGGAAGGTTTGAAGGGTTAGATGATGTGTGCTACAAGTTTGGTATGGGTTAGAAGATTGATGACATATCCGGAAGTGTGAGTAGTAGAAGGCCTAGGGTTGATGCAAATTGATAGATGTAAGGATTAAATTGTGTTTTTGTGTGTTAAGCATGATGGATCTAGGTGGTAAGATGAAATTTGAGCTGTTTAAACATGAAAGGGGTGAAGGAAGAAGATGAGAAGGAGAAGTTACTGCAGAATTTTTAGTTTTAAGAATCGTCAAAACACTTCGAACACCCACTTTAGGCTCTCCATGTCACTTTAGGCGCCTAAAGTAGGCATTCGAAGTGTCACAGCACATTCCAGAACACTTTATGTAGGCATTCGATTTGTCACATCACATTCTAGAACACTTCGAACGCCTAGTATAGGCGCCCCATGTCAATTTAGGCGCCTCGTCATGGCGTTCCAAGTATAGTGTAAGTCCCTTTTGACACGTTAAGTGCTCCATATATGTGAGATATCTTTATTCTCTTCCATTTCTCATAAAATACACGTGTTTTTGAAGTGTGCTTGAGTTGTAAGCATTAAGTGTGAACTGTTGAGAAAAAGGGGTTTGAGTGATTGCAAAATGCATGGTTTAAATAACGTGTACTAAAGAAATGCATGACACGTTTTATGACTTGACACATTTTTGCATGAAACCTGCCTTATATAGTTCATATATATTGTTGCTGTACTAACGAGCCATGAATCTTTTAACTTACATCAAATGGCGAACATTTGTTGTGTTTCAACTATTTTCAGGTGCCACCATTAATGAACTAAACTAGTTCACTAAGTGAATTACTTAGTTAAATGAACTAAGTAGTCCATTAAATGGTGATATATTTGGAGAAGGCACAAAGGCAGCAAATTGAAGAATGGAAAGTTCTCTCCCACCTATGTCTACACGTTTTTATATATATTTTTATATATATTCAGATTTTTTTAAAAGGCACTATACACATACATTAACGTACTACCGACACGTTATATATTTTACGAACGTACGTCAACGTCACACCACTATATTTGTCTCATATTTATGAGTATATTCAGGTCTTATATCATATGATATAAGTCATGGTGATGACAAAATTATTACGACACGTTAAAAGGTTCTAAACCAAAAATTGTCGTATCGGGTGAATACCGAAACTTCGCCAACGTGTCACGTACTTGCCATATATAGATGGCCAGCCCCTAAACTTCAAAAATGGCCACAAATTTCGTGGCTTACATGCTATATACAACCATAAAATCATTCCATGTTGGCACACACAAATCACCCCAATTTAAGGACAAATTGTGGAGATTCCAAATTCAATTTTTGTCACATGTAGGCGCCACTTTAAATCAGCCATTAGTTCTGAATATTAAAGTTTAATTTATGCATATTATGTGTAACATAATATATATAACATGTGCACAAAGTTGGAATTTCATCGGAGAAAAATCGGGTAATCGACAAATGTCGAAAATTCGGTTTTCTACGAATACGTTACGTGGAGCATTTTTGGCATGACCTATAACATGTATCTAGACACTTATTAAATACTCTATACATTCTAAAGCGTTCTAGAAAAATCAATTAAGGGCTGATTGGAATATACCATATGTGTATAATTATTTGTGCACTATTTTATAAAGTATGCAAAAATAAATTCAGCATATGTACAACTATTATAACATGCCTACTACAGCCTTATTGGAGCATATGTGGAGCTTTGATGGCATCCTGATTGGCCAAGAATGAAGTATACAAGGTTGGTGATATAAAGAAAGGAGCTACACAAGGTAACATTTCAAACTATGTCACATTTGTTACACATGCTGAAAATTTCAGCATGTGTGGATTAAGGCTGGCCGAATTTTTACTACTAAATTGTGTCATATTTACTTCTTTGAATTATATGGATTGATTGGAAGATAAAGTGACAATGTTTTAAAAATATTATGGAAATAATGTGATGATATTTTTAAATATCACACATGCTGAAAATTTCAGAATTTGTTGGAATGTTGTGGCTGATTTTTGTCTCCAAAGTTAACATATTCGATTTTTCATTTTCAAGGGATTAATATATATCAACGTGGCAAGAATTTGAATGAGTCTTGGATAGTGCACATGCTGAATAATTTCAGCATGTGATAAAACAATGTGGCCGATTTTATGGTTACAGATTGTGATGAATTGTCTTGCAAATTCTATGGAATTTATTATGTGACTTATGGCAACATTTTTATGGCTAATTGGCACATGTTTTAAGTGATTTTTATCAGATTGATCTAGTCATCAAATGATGACAACTTTCATCCAATCAATGAGTGCCAAGTAAGCAAGGGCGTAATGATCATCCAATGAGGAGTTTCCAAGTAAGCAAGGAAATGTCACAATGATGCAAGATATTCTTCCAATGACTTAAAAGATAATTTTCAAGAGAAGAAAAAGGCAGCAAGGGGGCGGCACATATGGTGATAAAAAGAGAAGAAGGAGAGTAAACAAAAACACAAGGCTTACAATTTCAAAGATCAAAAACGCATACATCTCCTTCTCCTTCTACACTTCTTTCTTTCTTCTCTCTAAAAGCCTATTGTATTTATATTCATATATCATGAATAGGCTTCATCTATACCACCATATACTCTACATTGTTGTAAAACATTGATCAAGGTGTGATCAATCTTGCATTCGCTAGGTGGTGGTGTTCGTGATCGTTGTAATCACTTACAAAGTTTGTAAAGGGTTGGAGTTGGTATGTAACTCAATCAACCTTGTGTGGTAAGGTGTTATTTGTGTTTTGTGATTAGTGCTAACCGAGGAAGGTGTCATCAAAGACTGGAGTAGGTTGATTTAACCGAACCAGTATAAAATTCATTGTGTTCTTTACTTTCAGCACTTACTTTCCGTTTTCAGCACTGTGCAACGTTTTTATAACGTTCTTAAAAATAGTAAACGAATTTCAAAAATCACAAAACTTTCCAGAAACATAGCCACATGTCTTAAGGTTCTTTTGACATAAGTTTCAACCCTTTCGGACAAGTACAAGTCATTCAAACGTCAAAAGTTTTGAGACTAGTGCAGTCTGATTTTTAGGCTTGCAAAGGTTGAGACTTTGAACGTATTTGAATAACTTCCCAAAAGCATTTTTCAAAAATGTTTCAACCCAATTAAATACACCTAATAAGGGGTTAGTCATTAAATTTTCAAAGCATTTGGATTCACGGTTTAATTGGAATTAAGTTTTCAAATCAGACTACCGTTTCTGGCAGATTTGCGCAATCTGACCACCAACGATTTTTGAAAGGGTTAAAGGTTGAATTTTAATCTGAAATTTTTAGGAGATACTCAAAACATCTGAGACTAAGATCTCTGCAAATTTTAGAATTTTTGAAGACCTGTAACCTAGTTTTTAAAATATTGCAAAACAGGTCTTGAAAACATAAACTGTTTTCAGAAGTTGGGTTTTTGGTCTAAAACAATTTTAAAAAACACATTTTCCGCACCCACTATTCAACCCCCATTCTAGCGGTGCTTTGCAGATCCTACATAAACAAGTGAGATTAGGTATGAATTCGAAGTGAATTAGCAATACGAAAAGGCATGAAATGCTAAGAATAAGGTGTGTTTGAGGATGTATGAATGAGTAAGGCTAAGTGTGAACTCGAGATGATTTCTGTAATACGAAAGGGCATGAAATGGTACGAACAGGGTGAGTTTGAGGTTCAAGACTTTGTACTTATATGTAAAGTGTGTGTGCATGTTTACACGTTTCATACGATCTTACATGACCATTTTGCATAACGATATGAACACTTGGCATTTCGACATGAGATTCGTTTTGTGAAAGAACACGTGTTTGCAAAAGAAGATTAAAGTTTTCGGAAGACAAGTTATGACTGTTGTTGGTCACAGGGTATAAAAGTCACGCCTGCAGTAGCAGGGTATAAAAGCATGACCTATGAATCAATAGCAGGGGTTATGGGGTCGTGGACCTATCAGCACGGGGTGTAAAGTTTATGTTATGGGTCCGTGGACCTTTCAGCAAGGGGTATAAAGTTCTGTTTGCTGTGGATTGATCACCCATAGGGTATGAAGTTCTGCTATGCGAAGAATAAGGTAAGAAGAATTGTGAAAAGTTTTATGAAATAACACGCATGACATGTTCACAAAAGAAGGCATATGCATGGGTTTTGTTTAGTTCAGTGTGTGGTTTTAAAGAAGTGCATGCATCATGTGAGAAGCATAAGATTTGACATGAAAGAAATGACATTCACATATGATCTGTATATGTAGTATGTTTTGCGCGATACATGTTTGTTCCACATTCGTGTATCATTTACGTGACTTAGTTGGCTTTGATGAGTTGTTATAAAAATGCTATTTGCTAACCCGAGTACCTTATTTTGGGTATGATTTATGTATTAGTGACTCGTCGTGTGTGATCATGTAAGGTGTGTAGACGGATTACTTGCTAGCGATGTTTTCGCTAAGAATAGATACTCCATCTTCTTTCAGGTGAGCCAGAGTACAAAATGATTTTTTTAGAAGACAACGGCGAGTGGGCTCATAGAGATGATGTTCACTGAAGTGGACAAACTTACGTTCATTCTCTTTTTAGATGAAGGGCTTACTGCTTAATATTTTGTATTGCAGGATATATTAGACATTTCCCTAGACTCGTTTCATTTTCTATTGTGTTTCATTTGGTTATATTAATTGTTATTGAAGTTTTAAATTCGACGATGTTTCCGCTGATTTATCTTACTTCATTGATGACCTGTACTTGATCTGCTTTGACGCTTTGTAGTTCTCGTGGCAGACTACGACGGGTGCATTGGTACCGTTGTCCAGTGTGGGGCCGGGGCGCTATAGGTGGTTTCAGAGCCTAGGCTTCAGATCTATCTCGGAAACTTAGGTTCATGACCTTTTAGCAATTTAAGATGTGATCCCCCTTAAGTTTGATCCTTATTTATCAGTGCTGAATATCTAGAGTCTAAGTATGATCTGTGCTGGGTGTGTGCGAGCGCGTATATCATTTAACTTTCTATATTAATTAATTTTATTTCATACCCCACCGATCTCTTGGACACCATTCTGTGATGTCATTCTGAAGTATTACGTGCCCGAGACAAAAATCCTAGACAATGGCATTCGACAGGCTAAAACAGGGTTGGATGACAGTGTCGGAGTATGCCGACCGTTTTCATGCTTTGGGTAAATTCGCTCTTGCAATTATGTCTGATAATTGCTTAAAGATGACAAAATTCGAGCGAGGTTTGGACTGAAGAATTGAGTCAGCAATTGTGAACTCATGGATTAGAACCTACGAGGACAGGGTGGACGCATGCTTTCGCGTCGAGAGTAATTTCTGCATATTAGCGACAAGAGAGGCCGGTGCAAGATACTCTGACAAAGGTAAGAGGCCAAGGGAGGAGATTAGAGTTGGTGGTAGGCCCGGACGTTGGGTCAAGATTCAGAAGAGAGGCCCGGTCAAGAAATTTTCTGAGACCCCCACCACATAACCCAGATTGCACAGCAGGATATAGGAGTTTGTCGCATTGTAAGAAGAGCCATGTCGGTGAAGGTGGGAAATTGGCAGGAGTATGTTACCGATGCATACATGTGGGTCATCTTATTAGAGATTGTCTAGAGATAAGGAAGAATGCTCTAGAAGAAGTGGTTCAGCAACCGAGGACGAATGCCTGCGTCCATGTCATGATTGACATGGATATTTAGGAAGCCACCAACGTGTTATGAGGTACAATTTTAGTGAATAAGATATTTGCCAATGTACTTTTCGATAGCGGCGTGAACCCCTCTTTCGTAGCAGGAGATTTGCTAAGCGCTTTTGTGCTTCACCAGAATAGTTGGAGACTATGTAATGTGTCCAAGCGGCCAAAATCAAATTATTATTTCACACCAGCAGTACAAGGATTGTGGGTTGGAGTTCGGAGAGCAAATGTTCTCCGTCACACTGATTCCCATCCAGACGTACAATTTCGACGTCATATTGGGACTGTACTGATAGGTCAAGTATCACACCAACATTGACTATCGATTAAAATAAGTGCCAGTTAAGAATTCTGAGATGGAAGATATAACCTTCCAAGGGGATTGCAGTTGATCCGAAGAAAGTTGAAGTTATCACCGAGTGATATAGACCCACGAATGCCACTGAAGTGCGGAGTTCCTTGGGTCTAGCTAGTTATTACAGGAAGTTTATCGAGGATTCTCGACAATAATGATGCCCCTCAGTTGTCTCACTCAAAAGAAGACCAAATTTGAGTGGTCGACCGAATGCAAGAAAAGTTTAACGGAACTTCGGAAGAGGTTGACCACAGCCCCAGTACTGGCTCAGCCCTCCGGTACGGATGTATTTGTGATTTACAGTGATGCGTCGAAGAATGGTCTAGGTTATGATTTTGTGTACCAATTAAGTGTAGTGTAATACCTTACTTCTAGTTTGTGTTTTGTTGCAACACGAACGAGTCATTGTGTACGCCTCGAGACAACTACAGCCTTACGAGAAGAATTATCCGACGCACGATCTTGAGCTCGCAGAAATTGTGTTTGCCTTGAAGATATGGTGGTATCATTTATATGGGAAAAAGTACACGGTATTCACTGACCACAAGAGCCTAAAGTATCTATTCTCCCAAAAGGAGTTAAACATGAGACAACAGAGATTGTTGGAATCACTAAGGGACTACGACTTAACCAGTAATTATGATCCGGGAAAAGCTAATAAAGTGGCTAATGCATTAATCAGGAAGTCCAGCCATGCGTGACAAACACCACTGGAGAGAGAAATGGAAGAATTTGGTCTAGATTTGATTGACTCCACATTGAATGTTTTGACAGCATTGACCATCGCCTCGAGTTTGATTGATCGGGTGAAAGAGTCTCAGAAGAATGATAAGGCTCTAGGTGAGATTTCTTAGAAGTTGAAGCATAGTCAGGTTGAGGGCTTTCAGACCCATGAGGTGAGAGCATGTGGTTCAGAGGAAGACTATGTGTGTCAGATGTGGATGAACTTATAAAAGAAATTTTGCAAGAAGCGCACGCTCAAGGTTATTAATACATCCTGGTAGCACCAAGATGTACAGAGATATCAAACAATATTAATGGTGGTCCGGAATGAAAAGACATATTACGGAGTTCATCGAGAGATGCCTAGTTTGCCAACAAGTCAAGGCTGAACATCAACGACCTGGTTGATTGTTGATGCCATTGGCAATTTCAGAATGGAAATGATAACATGCCACGATGGATTTTATAGCAGGTTTACCAAAGACGAGAAGTGGATATGACATGATTTAGGTCATTGTGGATCGATAAACCAAGTCTGCACATTTTCTACCCATCTCGAGTGAATCATCTCTCGACAAGTTGGTAAATCTATATATGGATAATATTGTGAGCTTGCATGATGTTCGAGTGAGTATAGTGTCTGACCGAGACCCGCAGTTTATTTCTAAATTCTAGACAGTATTTTTGAAAACCATGGGCACATAATTAAGGTTGAGTAAAGCGTATCATCCCCAAACCGATGGACAGACTGAGCGGACTATTAAGACTCTAAAAGATATGCTAAGGCTTGTATTTTAGATTTCAAAGGGAGTTGGGATGGAATGGTGAAGTTAATGGAATTATCTTATAATAACTAGGGGTATACATGGTCTGGTTCGGCCGGTTTTGGGACATGTCACACACCAAACCGTATGTAACGGTTTTAAAATTATAAAACCGAAACTGGACCCACACTGGTCAACAAACTATTTGACCGGTCCAGTTTGGTTTGGTTCGGTTTCGGTTTTTACCGGTTTGCAAAATTTCATTAACACAATGTACACAATCTCTGAATGTGGACAAACTACTCTTCCTCAGCTATCCTTCCAAATATTCACATGGCAACAGAGATATTAGTGAGTTCCTGACTCACATGGCATAATCTTATGTGCATAGCTTGGTGAACGAGTGGAAGAAAAGGGTGGGTGAATTAGATATTCAGACCAAATTAGAATTCAAGAAAACTGATACTTATCTTCCAATCGAACAAACACCACACAATCAAACATCCTCCAAGCTGTTGTATTTCCTTGCCCGATGACACTGTTAGCAACAGTAGGTCCTTACTGAAAGAAAAGATGCCATAAGAATTTTATTTTAATAGATATACACACATCAAGAATGCTTGTATCATCTCTAGAAGCTTATATCAACTTCCAGACAGAAACTACACACAACATATAAAGAATCTTACAATGAACAGAACATCAGATTCCCAAGACCTTCTGAAAGCCTAAAAAAGGAAAAGAACTTGAAAAAAAATGAAAAAAAAACCTTCTCCAGGGATGTGCTGTGTGCAAGGTCCAACGATTCCTTGGATTTTAACATCCTTCGAACAATTAATCTCAAGTGTGCCGCTGCAAAATATAGCAACATACCTTAACTTCAAAAACATTATACCGTCCACCTTACATAAAAAGTGAAAACCATCATAGAACAGTACTCTAATGAACCATATAACGTGAGAAAATCAGAAAATCAAAAACTCCTTGTTCATGTTAAACATATAGTTAACTCCAATCCACACACTGGTAATCTCAAGGAGATTCTTTCTCTAATGGCAGAGTCAGATTGGTACTAATGTTACATACTTGTAGAAAGTTTTCCAAGAGGAAGAGAACATAGACCCTGCACCGGTGTCCGCTGCTGAAGGCTTCACCGACGCTAACTGATACTTAGCTTCCACCTTACAGGCTTCTTAGTAAAAATGGATTGCTGGCAGACGACAAACGGACGAAGTGTGCAGACTGTAGAAGAGAAAAAGACAGAAAACTAAAGCGGCGGCAGAGTTAGGGCTGAACGGAAATTGGGAATTGATGATTAGGTGGGAAAATAGAACGGGAGGAGCTCAGCCTTGAAGATTCTAATGCCTTTTCTTTTTGATATATAATATATATAATATTTAAAAATATTAATATATAATTATAGTAAACTGGTCCGGTCTGGTTTGACGGTTTAAAATGTTTAGAAACCAAAACCAAACCGACAAACACAGTCCGGTTTTTCATTAACATATAAACCAGCTGTTAAACCATGGTTTCGGTTTTAAACGGTTTGGACCGGTGCGGTTCAGTTATTTTGTCCGGTTTTTAAAATTTTTGTTCAGCCCTAATAATAACAGTTACCATAATGCAATTAATATGGATACTTTCGAAGCGTTGTATGGACGAAAGTGTAGCTCACCCGTTTAGGGACGAAGTTTGTCTAAGGACCATCACCGGACCTGAGTTACTCGAGAAGACAATGGAAAAGGTGAAAATCATACGAGATAGACTCAAGACGGCTCAGGACCGCAACAAATGTTGGGTGGATTCCAAGCGGCGGCCTTTGAAATTTAATGTAGGTTAAAAGGTTTATTTGAGAGTATCACCTACGAAGGGCATTATGAGGTTTGGAGTGAAAGCCAAGCTAAGTCTTCATTTTATTGGTCCTTATGAGACACTTGAGAAGGTGGGAGCTTTGGCATATAGGTTGGCATTACCTCCGGTATTGGCGCAAGTCCATAACGTTTTTCGCATGTCACAGTTAAGGAAATATGTGACGGATCTGAGCCATATTCTCGAAGCACAATCTTTGGAACTTAATAGTGATGTTACCGATGAAGAGGTGCCGGTGAGAATAGTGGACCAGAAGGAACAAGTGTTGAGAAAACGGGTGATCCCTTATGAGAGGGTTCAGTGGAGCAATCACACGGAGCGGGAAGCCACTTGGGAACTTGAAGACAAGATGCAGAAGAAGTATCCTCAACTCTTCAATTAAGATACGCAAGTTTCGAGGACGAAACATTTTTTAAGAAAGGGCGAATGTCATACCCTGTAACTTTCAAGTCCGACATTTAATAATTAAGGAAAAAAATTAAAATACAATTTTATTAATTGTATAGGTTTATGAATTTTAGTTAAATAAAATATAAGTGGAAAAATAGTAGAAGGCCTAAGGTTGATGCGAATTGATAGATGTAAGGATCAAATTGTGTGTTTGTGTGTAAAGCATGATGGATCTAGGTGGTAAGATGGAATTTGAGGTGTTTAAACCTGAAAGGGGTAAAGGGAGAAGATGAGGAGGAGAAGTTACTGCAGAATTTTCGGTTTTGGAAATCGTCAGAACACTTTGAACACCCACTTTAAACGCTCTATGTCACTTCAGGCGCCTAAAGTAGACGTCCGAAGTGTCACAGCACATTCCAGAACACTTCAAGCACCTCATAAGGCGCTTCATGTCACATAAGGCGCCTTATGTAGGTGTTCGATGCGTGACAGCAGATTCCAGAACAATTTGAACGCCTAGTATAGGCGCCCCATGTCAATTTAGGCACTTTATCAAGGCGTTCCAAGTGTACTGGAAGTCTCTTTTGATACATTAATTGCTCCATGTATGTGAAATACTTTTATTCTCTTCTATTGCTCATAAAATACAAGTGTTTTTATAGCGTGCTTGAGTTGTAAACATTAAGTGTGAACGAGTAAGGTTAGGTATGAATTCGAAATGAATTAGCAATACGAAAAGGGCATGAAATGCTACGACTAAGGTGTGTTTGAGGAGGTGTGATGAGTAAGGCTAAGTGTGAACTCGAGATTATTTCTATAATACGAAAAGGCATGAAATGGTACGAGCAGGGTGTGTTGAGGTTCAAGACTTTGTACTTGATATGTAAAGTGTGTCTGCATGTTTACACGTTTGAAATGATGTTACATGAGCATTCTGCATCACGACATGAACAGTTTTCATTTCGACATGAGTTTTTTTTTTGAAAGAACGCGTGTTTGCAAAAGAAGATTAAAGTTTTCGAAAGACAAGTTATGGCTGCTGTTGATCGCAGGGTATAAAAGTCACGCCTGCAGTAGCAGGGTATAAAAGCGTGACATGTGAATCAACAGAATGACATAAAGTTATGTTATGGTGCCGTGGACCTATCAACACGGGGTATAAAGTTTATGTTATGGGGTCATGGACCTTTCAGCACGGGGTATAAAGTTTTGTTTGTTGTGGATTGATCAACCACAGGGTATAAAGTTCTGCTATGCGAAGAATAATATAAGAAGAACTGTGAAAAGTTCTGTGAAATGACACGCATGACATGTTCACGAAAGAAGGCATATGTATGGGCTTTGTTTAGTTCAGTGAGTGGTTTTAAAGACGTATATGCATCATGTGACACGAAGCATAAGATTTGACATGCAAGAAATGAAATTCGCATATGATCTGTTTAGTAGTATGCTTTGCTCGATACCTGTTTGTTCCGCATTCGTGTATCATTTACGTGACTTAGTTGGTTTTGATGAGTTTTTATAAAAATGCTATTTGCTAACCCGAGCACCTTATTTTGGGCATTGATTTATGTACTGGTGACTCGTCGTGTGTGATCGCGTAAGGTGTATAGACGGGTTACTTGCTAACGATGTTTTCGCTAAGAATAGATACTCCATCTTCTTTCAAGTGAGCCATAGTACGAGATGATTTTTGTAGAAGACAGTGGCGAGTGAGTTCATTGGGATGATGGTCACTGAAGTGGACAGACTTACGTTCATTCTCTTTTTAGATGAAAGACTTACTGTTTAATATTTTGTATTGGAGGATATATTAGACATTTCCCCAGACGCTTTTCATTTCCGCTTTGTTTCATTTGTTTATATTAATTGTTATTGAAGTTTTAAATTCTACGACTTTTCCGCTGATTTATCTTACGTCATTGATGACGTGTACTTGATCTACTTTGACGCTTTGTAGTTCTCGTTGCAGACTACGGCATGTGCACTAGTACCAATGTCCAGTATTGGGCCGAGGCTCTACATCTGGTTTGTTAAACTTTCTTTGTTCGCATTCTACATTTTATCTTTGCTTCTAACTCATCAAATTTTTGACACATCAAAAAGGATATTGACATGTGAAAAAATCAAGATTTCCAGATCCAAATAAAATGATACTCTCTATGTTGGAAAAAAAATTGTCACCGTTTAATTTTTATCATAGTATAATTTATATAAGGTTAAAAAATCAAGTAAAAGATATTTTTAATACCGAAAGAGTAAACAAGAATCTGAATGGCACTGTGGGGGAGTCCGTCAAAGCGGCTACTCGCCTTAACTTAGAAGCTAGTCGAATCACTTTATAACCGGTTTTATAAATCTGAAGGCCTTTAGTTAAAAAAAAAAAAAGTGCTCATAAGTTAAAAAGCCATAAACGGCTATCTTATGACTCATTACTTTTACGCTTACAAGAATGTAGCACTTGAACAAGTTTGAGCAAATATGGTTACGTTCTTTAATTTTTTTTTACTTTATTGTTCTTTAGAAGGGTAATCACATAAATTATTAAGGAGGTCTATAAATTGTTTTAAAGGTTAATAGCACCTAAAACATCCTATAACATGGCCATACTTCTATGAGCAGGGACATAACTCGTTTGTGCATTTATCTATATATACGAATACGAAAGTGTTTGGAAATTGCTTGCTTGCGGAATAGTGAAAACAACCACAACGCTAATCTCAAGAATACACAAAAGAAATGAATTATAAACAAAGAGAACAACAAACGAAGAACACAAGATTTAACGTGGGAAAAACCCTCAAGGGGAAGAAAAACCCATGGCGGCGGCAATCCAAGAAAATTCACTCTCATCAATTTGAGATCTCAGTTACAGCAAGGAAGTGTCTAATCAGGGGATTTTATGGGAGTAAAAGGATTAGCACGACTTAAGGGATTTTCCTTTTTCATCGCTATCATACCATACATAGAGCTCTACAGAATATTCCTTATAGAAATGATAAGCATGATAATTTCTATCCAAAGCAGGATTCGTATGAATCAAATCTCCAATCAAGGAATATTCCATCCCATAACTTTCTGGTATATTGCCGGGCTGAGATCAATGCTATGACGTTCAGCTTTGCTCGACATTGCTTCTGTCCAGCTCGGCAGCTCTGCTCGGTAGTAGCTCACAACTCCAAGTCCTTTGAGCTCTGCCTCCTGAGCTCTGCCTCACTTCAGCTCGGCTGACTTCAGTTTCATCAAACCCAACAAAATTTTCCACTTGGAACTGACCTTAGCTTTAGACGCATCGTGAATTTCTGTTTCTTCAGACGGCCGCCATTTCAGCACTTCCATCAAGTGACAAGACCAAGAGAAGCCTTGCAGATTTCAAGCTTATATTTTGGAACAATCTTCGTCATCATGTCTACTGGATTCTGGCTTGTATGAATCTTCTCCAAGTCGAACTGTATTCCCTCAAGCATATCTCTTATATAATGATATCTGATGTCAATATGCTTCGTTCTTGCGTGATAAACAGAGTTTCTAGCCAAGTATATCGCACTCTGACTGTCATTAAATAGCTTATAGCGACCTAAGGGTGCTTCAACTCATTCAGTAAACTCTTCAACCACACCAATTCCTTGGTAGCTTTAATTGCTGCCACATACTCAGCTTCAGTTGTTGACAATGCTACAATCTTCTGTAATCTTGATACCCAAGTGATTGCAGTGCTGCCAACTTTGAAAACATACCCTGTAGTACTCTTGCGTTCATCAACGTCTCCAGCCATATCAGAGTCTACAAAGCCGAGCAAGTTCAGATCATTGTTGTCGAACAGCAGTGTCAAGTTTTGCGTTCCCACTAAGTACCTTAGTATCTACTTCACTGCAGCCCAATGATAAGGACCATGATTTGACATGAATCTGCTCACAAATCCCACTGCATGGGCGATGTCTGGTCGGGTGCACACCATAGAATACATCAAGCTCTCCACGGCTGAGGCATACGATACCTTTTCAGTACCTTATAAATATAATCTCTGATAGATTCTTGACCTGTCCTGCCAAAGGTGTAGACACCGGTTTTGCATTCTCCATATTGAATCTTTTCAGTACCTTATAAATATAATCTCTTTGGTTCAGCATCAGCACTTGATTCTTCCTGTCTCTTTCAATACTGAGTCCCAGTATCTTCTTAGCCGGACCGAGATCCTTCATGGAGAATTTCTTAGCCAATTGTTCCTTCAGCTTCTTGATCTCATCAGTGCTTCCTACTTCTATTAAAATGTCATCTACATAAAGTAGCAGGATAATATACGAACCTTCAAGTCTCTTTAATTAACAGCACTGATCACCATGGCAGCGCTTGTAGCCGACCTCTGCAATGAGGTTGTCAAACTTCTTATACCACTGCCTCGGAGCTTTCAAACAGTACAATCTCTTCTGCAATTTACATATCTTTACCAGGTATCTCATAGCCCTGTGGCTGCATCATGTAGATATCTTCTTCAAGATCTCCATGAAGAAAGGCTGTTTTGACATCAAACTATTCTAAGTGCATGTTTTCGGCGGCTGTAATGCTCAGGATGGTTCTGATAGTTGACAGCTTGACCACAGGTGAAAAGATGTCAGTGAAGTCAACCCCAGCTTTCTGTTAGAAGCCTTTCACAACAAGTCCTGCCTTGTATCTTTGAGTACCATCAGCCTCTTGCTTCAACCTGTACACTTATTTTTTCTGAATAGCTTTCTTCCCTGGTGGCTTCTTTATGAGATCCCAGGTGAAGTTTCTCTGCAGAGAGTTCATCTTATCCTCCATGGCTGACCTCCAGTCTTCACTTTTGTCAAAACTCATTGCTTCTTCATAGCAGCTCAGCTCGTCATAATCAGTGAGAAACAAATAATAAAGTGAAGGTGAGAACCTGGTAGGCGCAATAATGGTTCTCCTCTCTCTCCGAACAGCAATAGGTTGTGTGACTTGCTCCTCATGAGTTTCATCTTCTGAGGTCGGCACCTCGGCAATTGGTCCACAGGTCTGCTCGGCTCGGCATGACTAATGTCACTTTGCTCAAAACACTTAGGCTTTACAAGTTGCTTCTCCTCATTTACTCTGTCATTGTAAAGCATGTTTTCATAGGAAACCACATCCTTGCTTCTGATCACCTTCTTCCCTACATGATCCCACAGTCTATATCCAAAACTATCACCCCCATAGCCAATTAAGGAACATACCTTGGACTTGGGATCAAGTTTTGATCTCTCATCCGGCTTCAGCAGTGCAACCAATTTTGACGTGGGCAAGCGAGATCACCTTTCCAGTCCTGTCTTATCCAGGAAGCTTAAAATCAATTGCGGTAGCTGGACCCCTATTAATCATGTAAACAGCAGTGTTTACCGCCTCGGCCTAGAAGGATTTCGGCAGATCTGCATGTATTCTCATGCTTCTTGCCATTTCACAGATTGTTCTGTTCATCCTTTCAGCAACACCATTATGCTGAGGTGTCTTAGGCACTGTTCTTTCTCTTCTGATCCCGTTCTCGGCACAATAGTCCTCAAACTCTTTACTGCAGTACTCTCCACTATTGTCCAACCTCAAGCACTTCAGTTTTAGTCCTGTTTCATTCTCAACAAAACTTCTCCATCTCTTGAAGATTTCAAATACGTCAGACTTGTGTCTCATAAAGTACACCCATAGCTTCCTTGTTGAGTCATCAATGAAAGTAACATAACAGCGTGAGCCATTTAGTGAGGGCACATCTGAAGGCCCCCAAACATTTGTGTGTACAAGCTCTAGCTTCTCAGTTCTTAGACTTCTCTTGTGCGTTGAAAAACTGACCGCTTTCTGTTTTCCCAGGACACAGAACTCACACATTGGTATATCAAAGTTGGATATTCCTTCCAGCTTCTCTTTAGATGTCATTACCTTCATTCCCTTGACACTCATGTATCTAAGTCTCTGATGTCACAGCTCTGCGTCAATTGTCGAGCTGACTATATTTTCCGTGCTTTTGTTTGAGAACTTGTAAAGAGTTCCTGCTCTCAGACCCTGTGCAACAATTAAACACCCTTTTACCAACTTGCAATGAGTTTTGCTGAATCTTTCTTCGAAGTCTAAATCATCAACAAGTTGTGTTATTGAGATCAAGATCTTAGTCAGACGAGGTACGTGTCTTGCTTGCACCAGCTTTAGCTGCCTTGCATCTGGTAGAGTTAGTATGATATCCCCCTTGCCAAAATGATATCACAAGAGTCATCATCTTCGAGGTATACTTTCCCAAAGTTTCCACTTTTATAATTTGCGAAGTATTTCTCTGTTGGATGTGGCGTTAAAAGAGACCCTAGTATCGAAGATCCAAAGAACGTCAGCTCGGCTCTCACAACTTAGAATCAGACCATCACTATCAGACCCGGATGCTTGAGAGATATGGATTTCATCCTCATACTTGTCTGTCTGATCAGCCTTTTTCTTGACTCTGCAATCGCGCTTAAGGTGACCCTTCTCTTGCAATTGAAGAAGGTCAGATTTGAGCCCTTGGACTTGCTCTTTCTGGACTGCAATCTCCCACCTCTGTCATTGCCCGTCTTGGCAGGTCTGCCGCGCTCTTCTGTGTTCAGTGGGGCTCCAGAACTTTCAGGGGTGCCACTATTCCTTCTCCTTGAATCTTCATCAAGTAGCACATCTACCACGTTTTCAAAGTTCAACGTACCTTCTCCAAATGAGTTGCTCACAACCATAACAACTCCATCCCATTTGTCAGGCAAACTTGACAGTACTACCAAGGCCAGAACATCATCGTCGAAGACGATCCCAACCAACTCAAGTTGACTAGTGATCGTATTAAAGTCGCCCAAATGTTTCTACATCCTTTTATTTTCAGTCTTTTTCATGTTGAAAAGCTTCTTCATCAGATGCACCTTGTTGGAGGTAGAGGGCTTTTCATACATCCTTGTCAAAGCATTCATCACATCTTTTGTGCTCTACTCCTTTGAGATATTGAATGCTACGGTTTGGGTGAGAGACAGCCTGATGGCACTGAGTGCTTTACAATCCAGAATCTCCCATTCTCGATCCGCCATGTCAGTAGATGTCACCTCATAGGTCTCTCTGATATAGATAGTCTTCAACCTGTATCTTCCTGAAACCGAAGTTTGATCAATCAAATCTCTCAATTCTTGACTTACTATCGTCGGCCAATGCTCCCACTCGGACAAATAACCTCGCTCTGATACCAGTTGTTGGGAAATTGCTTGCTTGCGGAACAGTGGAAACAACCACAACGATAATCTCAAGAACACATAAAAGTAATAAATTATGAACAAACGAAGAACCGAATATTTAACGTGAGAAAACCTTCAAGGGAAAGAAAAACCCACGGCGACGGCAAGCCAAGAAAATTCACTATCACCAATTTGAGATCTCAGTTACAGCAAGGCAGTGTCTAATCAGGTGATTTTATGGGATTAAAAGGATTAGCACGACTTAAGAGATTTTTCTTTTTCATCGCTATCATACCATACATAGGATTCAACTGGATATTTCTTGTAGAAAAGATAAGTACGAAAATTTCTATCCGAAGCAGGATTCCTATCAATCAAATCTCCAATCAATGATTATTACATCCCGTAACTTTCTAGTCCTTTGAGATCTGCCTCCTGAGCTCGGCCTCGCTTCAGCTCAGCTGACTTCAGTTCCATCAAACCCAACCGAAAGTGTAGGCCTATCTTCTATTGTGGCTATGTTTTACCGGTTATATGTATCTCTTATTATCACCTAAATTAATTTAAATAAAAAACTTACATCGATAAATCATGTATACCCCAAGTGTCACTTGACAATGAAGTATATATATCCATTTTCAGCTTATGTATAAAGCGAACAGTATAGTCGAAGTTAAATTCAGTTTGTTTACAAAATTAACAGCTCATGAAAATGAAGCTGATGTCATATATATATAAATCAAATTTAGGAATATTAGTGGCACAACCATCACTTGAAAATCATTCATACTAGATAGTTAAATTGCATTCACCACTCGAAAATTATAATGCGAGTTTTATTGGGATCCATACAATCAAAATTCAATCAATTGGAATTGTGACTGGGGGACCAATCCTCTAAATAATGTATTGAATGCTGTTTCACCAGACATCGCTGAATGAATAAAACAATGAGGTATATTAGAGGTCTGGCTTTGAAATCTCTGGTAAGGTTGCTGGTTTGTGATCTCGAGGTCACGGGTTCGAGCCATAAAAACAGCTTCTTACACAGTGTAGGATAAGACTGCGTACATCAGATCGTCAAGCAATCCGACACTTCTCTGGATCCTGCACAGACGCAGAAGCCAAATCTACCGGAAACTCTTTTTAATAATGACGTCTATTGTTAGACTCCTGAACCTTGGATGAAAGACTTTGTCAGGTTATCTAAATAAGCAATAATTTTAATGGATAAATTGCATCCATCCAACCATATATGTGGAAACAAATTTGCTCCCGGCATAGTATTGAATAAGCAGTTTCTCCCCATTCTGTTCTTTTACCGATTGTTTTCAAAGAAATCCCAGCAAAATGAAAACTACAACTGCATACATTTCCACAAAAAAATTTGTATTCGTATTTGATGTAAGTATAAGAAGGATCCTAATTTTTTATCCAAGCTTTTCCTCCAACACTGGGTTAGACACAAATGTACTAAGCTCTTCCTTGCTTCCAATATCTTTAAAAAGGCCGAAATGAGCGGCTATCTTCTTGGATTTGACACACCACCCTCAAGTATACTCAACCTTGAAAGTTGTTAGTTTTGATTTTAAAGATGATACGTGCAAGAATAGACCTTTCTTTAACTCTAAAGCTCCTCCTCCAAATATGGTTTAGGCACAATGAAGATAGCTTCACCTGGCTTCCAAATAAGTTGAAGAAAACCTTTTGAACATAAGTCCTCCAATGAGTTTCACATAACCCAAGCAAGATACCTCCCTCTTGGATGTTTCCCTCCCCGGAATTGGACAACTCTCACAAGGATGTTCAAGCCTTGAAATATTCTAGCCTTGATTTTGAATATGAACCAAGAAAACACACAAGAATTGCTCTTGAAGAAGAAGAAATTTTCATTAAAGGTGTGTGATTACAACGCTTCTCTTATGTGCCTTTTATAGGCAAAAAATATCACAAGACAACAAACTATCTTACAAATTGAAATAATGATTGAAAAGACTACACACTTCTAAAAACTATTCATGTAGGCTCCATAAAGACTAGTCTTGCAAGTCTTGAATGATGATTTTCAAAGTAGGTCCCTCAAGTACTATTCATGGAAGACTTTAAGCATTTGTCTTCATCTTGAAATCATTTCTGGATTGTGACTGATTTTTGAACATCTTCCAATCCGAATTAGGACTTTCTCTTTCTTAGAGAATTGTAGCCAATTGAGTGTAGAAAATAAGCATATAAAGTTCTTTGCATTTGGCCCAACCATTGAGGAGATACATCCAAATTACTGAAGGTATGTTACAGATTTCGGTAGAAACAGTACTTCCATTTGCATTGTCTTTTTGAATGCCAAGACGACTGATTTTGGAAAAGTACAAAACATGAAAGTTGTAGATCTTTATCTTAGCTTTTGAATGCATCCTGAAACTCTTAATTTGGCTTTGTGGTTGGAGAGATACGTCAATTCTACCAAAACGGGTCCTGCAGAAACGCACAATCCGAGATGTGCCTAAACTAATACAACATAAACATTTTAAAAAAAAATAAAGAACACATTCTATACTAATGATATTTTACAATGGTTCTAAAATTTCTTACAAATCATGTTGTAGGTTCAATAAGGTGAACCCAATGTATAAGTTCCCTTGGTTCATCTTGCACATGTTTAAATAGGAAGGCCCCCACTTCATGCATTAGTTTCTTAGTTTTACTTCTTGTTAAGGGTCCTTGATCTTGCATTTTTGTAAAATTATGTGCATTCTCATTATCTTGACATGTATCAGGGTTATGGACCTCATCAAAAGATAAACAAAGAAACCAATGCGTTTTCTAAGGAGAAAACTGAATAAAAATTCCATCTAACAATTCTGAAATGTTCAAGACATTTTTCGGCCTTTAAATAAGAACAACAACTAGACTAATATCTATCCTAGAAAAGAATATAATGAGAGACAAATGTTCTGGTCAGAAGACCTTTATTACAACCCATTTAGACAATAAAATGGTCAAGAAGTCTTGTGGCCAAAGGTTGGGCAAAAGAGCTAAATTCTAGGTTGATATCACTCCATTGGTGACTGGTCTTTTTCGCGGAGAGAAGCCGAATGTGAGAATGAGCCCCTCTTGAGTTCTTTAGTTCACGTTCTGAACTTAAAGTTTGGCTTTGGAATGACTCAATTTGGAGCTTCTATGACTGAGTTATGCGTCCACAAAGTTTATGCAATTTTCAGCTCTTTTGAACACACTTTGTCTTGAACTTCCTTCAAGTCATACAAAGATTAAACTAAAGTTAGCACCTCTAACAGTCCATAAAAACAAATAAAACATAACAAGCATCAAACCCATAAAGGAAGAAATAAGGAAAGCAAATGCAACACACCACATGCACCTAAAGGCAAGACAAACGATCAATGAGTGGGTACAGTGAAATGAACCCAATGAGCCTTAGGTTCATTTTGCACATGCCTAGACAAGAAGGAGACAACATCAAAACCATGTTGTTTAGCTTTAGTTTTTGTTATGGGAACTTTAGGTGGCACATCTTCATGATGGGTACCTTGCACCGCATCAATCCTCCTCCTCTAAAGGATTCATCCTCGAATCAACATGATCATCGTTAAAGTGGTGAGGTCAACAACATTAAATGTGGAGGAAATGAACCATACCTATTAGGAAGATCAAGAATATAAGCGTTCTCAGCAATACGCTCAAGGACTCTAAATGGACCATCTCCTCCTAGCATCAATTCAGATTTTCTCTCCTTAGGAAACCTACTTTCCTTAGATGCAACAAAATTAGATCTCCTGGCGCAAACGAAATCTGCTTATGCTACCTATTAGCTCCCCTGGCATAAGCTTTGTTCTTTTTTTCTAGTTGGTGTTTAACTTTTTCATGCATTTTCTTTACCATTTCAGCTTTTTGTTTACCATCAAGACTAGCTCGTTCATGCACGGGGATGGAAATCAAATCAAGGTGTGATAAGAGATTAAATCCATACACAACCTCAAAAGGCCTATGCAATGTACAATGATGAACAATTCTATTATATGCAAATTCAATGAATGGTAAACAATCCTCCTAATTCTTTATGTTCCTTCTGAATGATGCCACGTAAGAATTGAACAAAGTTCTATTGACAACCTTAGTTTGACCATCGGTTTGTGGGTGGGCAGTAGTAGAAAATAATAGTCTAGTGCCCAGCTTACCCCACAAAACACATCAGAAATGGCTTAGGAACTTAGTGTCTCCATCACTCTCTATGGTACTAGGCATGCCATGCAACCTAACAATCTCTCTAAAGAACAAATCAGCAATGTGAGTGGCATCATCAAATTTCTTACATGCAATAAAATGATCCATCTTAGAGAACCTATCCACCACAACAAACATACTATCTGTCCTAGCCCTAGACCTAGGTAAGCCTAAGACAAAGTCCATAGACAGGTTATCCAAGGTGAGTCAGGGACGGGCAAAGGTGTCTAAAGGCAATGTGGTTGGGACTTAGATTTAGCTTGCTTACGATTGATGCAGTTACTACACATTTTCTCAACATCCACACAAATGTGTGGCCAATAAAAATGTTCCTTTAGAGTCTCCAAGGTTTTGGACACTCAAAAGTGTCCCATCAATCCTCCTCCATGTGCCTCCTTCACTATAACTCTCTTATAGAACATGGAGGCACACACACCTTATGCTCCTTAAATATATATCCCTCATGCAAAAAGAACTTTCCAAAGAGTTCCTCCTCACATGCCTCAAAGATAGTGCCAAAGTCATGATCATTAGCATACATCTCCTTAAGGGATTCAAAGCCTAGCAGTTAGGAAGATAACTTAGTAACTAAGGTATATCTCCTAGAAAGGGCATCAGCAACTATGTTATCCTTTCCTGGCTTGTATTAAATCACATAAAGAAATTGCTCTATGTATTCTACCCATTTGGCTTGTCCCTTGTTCTACTTACCTTGGCCTTTAAGATACTTTAAACCCTCATGGTCCGTATGAATGACAAATTCCTTAGGCTGAAGGTAGTGTTGCCAAGTCTGGAGCGATCTTACTAAAGCATAGAGTTCTTTTTCATAAGTAGAATAGTTCAAGGATGCTTCTTTCAATTTGTCACTAAAATAGGCTATAAGCTCTTAGCTTGGGTCAAAACAACACTTATTCCCTTTCTGCTTGCATCACACTCAATCTCAAATGTTTCATCAAAGTTACAATACCTAAGCATCGGTGTAGTGGTAAGCCTTCTCTTCAGCTCCTTAAATGCCTTTTGTTATGGCTCTCCCCATTGAAAGAGGCACATTCTCATTTAGAGGGGCATCTATAGAGGAAAAGTCTTTCACAAACCTCCTGTAAAAGCTAACTAGCCCATGAAAGCTTCTTATTCCTCCTACATTATTAGGTGTAGTCTATTCAGTGATTGATCTTACTTTCTCTTGATCCATCTATATTCCCTCAGATATGATCACAAATTCTAGGAATACGACCCTTTCTAGGCAAAATGAACACTTCTTAAGGTTGGCATACAATTGTTCTTTCTTAAGCTTCTCAAACACAACCCTAACGTGCTCTAGATGATCTTCTAAAGTTTTGAATAGATAAGGATATCACCAAAGTAGACTACAACAAAATTTCCTGTAAAAGCTCTCAAGACTTCATTCATCAACCGCATAAAGATGCTAGGGGCATTGTCCATGCCAAATGGCATCACCAACCATTCATAAAGTCCAAATTTGATTTTGCATGCAATCTTCCATTCATCCCCCTTCCTAATCCTCACATGGAAGTATCCACTCTTAATATCTACTTTGGTGAAATACTTAGATCCAAACAACGTATCCAACATATCATCCAACCTAGGCATGGGGTACATATACTTCACAGTGATCTTGTTGATGGCTCTACAGCCAGTGTACATTCTCCAGGTGTCATCTTTCTTAGCAACAACTATGACAGGAACTATACAAGGGCTCATGCTTTCCCTAACCTTTTCTTTGGCTAAATGTTCTTCAAATTGCCTTTGGATTTCCTTGGTCTCTTCAGGGTTAGGCCTATATGCTGACCCATTTGGTAGGGTGGGTCTAGGGATGAAATCTATTTAGTGTTCTATGCCTCTTAAAGGGGGTAGGCCTGAAGGTTCTTGAGTAGGAAACAGAATTAAGCATTCCTCAATCAAAGATGCTACTTCACTTGGCAATGTGGTTGGTAAATCAGCACTAGAAACCTATACTCTTTGTACATAAGGACGTTTACGATTTTATGGGCACTTATGGCATGTGTTACCTCACTGTGCCTGGGAAAGAATGCAAACTTCTTCTTAGGTTCAGTCACTCCTAGAGGAACTATCTCCTTTACCTTAGGCTCTTGTCTTCTCTGATCTCCTTTCATACCTTCCACAAACTTCTTATCAGCCTCTTTCTCTTTAGGCTCACTTCTAGATTTATGCATCCTTTCCTGGTCCTAATTAACTTTATGGGATGGTAATATATGCAATTTGAACAATTTTCCATTAGGTCTATAGGAATACTTGTTTAGGTAGCCATCATAAGTAACTTCTCTATCATATTGCCAAGGTCTACCTAACAGGATATGACTAGCTTGCATAGGAGCTACATTACATAAAATATCACCTTTATATCCTCCTATCATCAAGGAAACACGAACTTGTTTGCTTACATTTATTTCACCACAATCATTAAGCCATGAAAGTTTATATGGGTGTAGGTGATTAGGCATAGGCAGTTCAATTTTCATAACAAGTTCAATGCTAGACACATTTGCACAAGATCCAGAATCAATAATCATAGTGCACACTTTCCCTTTTATCATAAAATAAATATGAAAAATGTTATCTCTATGCTATCCACGTTCATCTACCTTTTGAAATGCACTCAAAGCTCTTCTAACAACAAGAAGTTCTTTAATTTTCATACTCTTCCTCCTCTCCTAAACTCTCTTCATGCTGAGATTCATTCTCAAGTTCATTCTCATGCTCATCTTCTTCTTCAATTTCATATTCTTTAGTTTCTTCAATTATCCTGATTCTTTTTTACATTAGGGCATTCCCTACTTTCATGTCCTCTTCCTTGGCATCTAAAACGTTTGATATTTCTAAAACCACTAAGAGAGTTAAAAGAATTACGTTCATGAGCTTTCATTTTTCCTTTATCCTCACTTTTGGTGCAGGATGGTCCATGAATTTCACCTCTACCTTGCCAGATGATCCACTATGGTTTTGTCTACTTGAAGACCATGTATTAGTACTTGGGATTGATTTGCTTTGCATTCTAGAAAAGGAAGAGGGATTAGTCACTGTTCAACCATATGCACCATTGAAGTTAAATGTCCATATAGGGTGAGCTCCACTCTGTGTGCAATTTTCCTTCTCAGTCCCTGCAGGAACCTAGCCATTGTGGCCTCTCGCGGTTCATCTGTGTTAGTCTTTGCCATTAACATCTCAAGCTCTTTGAAGTATTCATTCACACTTTTACTTCCTTGAGTCAGAGATTGTAACTTTTGAAACATTGATCTCTCGTAATGGTCAATGACGAATCTCCTTCTAAGTTCAAATTTCATTTCTTCTCATGTTGAGATGGGATGCTGTCTAATCTTGTTTCTCAAAGCTTGGGTTTTGACCCCACCAATGTAAGGCATAATCAACAAATTTGATAGAAGCATAACATACCTTTTGAATTTCAGTATAGTTTGTGCAACAAAAGATGAGGTCCACCTTCTTTTCCTATTGGATTTAAGCTTCAGGATCACTCTTATCTTGGAATGGAGGTATGTTCACGTTACCTTTCAAGAACCTATCTTCTTGATGGTGACGTCTAATGCCTCTTCTATTTTTTCTATGTCCATGGTACTCCTCATACTCTTCTTCTTCAAAAGAGTTGTAGGAGTTATCTTCATAGGCCCTTTGAACTTGTCTCCTATGATTCCCTCTTGGTTCTTGTGGTGTAGTGGCCGCCGTCTTGTTTTTTGTGGTGTACGGTCTTGTCAAACTTCTTCTTGCTTATCTTGGAGTTTCCTCCTAAAACCCTTGGCTCTTGGAGTTGTTTGCTCCTCCACCTTTATAAGTCATCAAAACAAGTCATGTTCTCCTTGTGTCAAGTCATCCATAGAACATGCCGTTTGTATGTTGTCCTTGTGTCAAGTCATCCATAGAACATGCCGTTTATTCTTGCTTATTCAGCATTCTTTGCAATATTTGCATTACTTGATCCATATTTAGCTCAGGATTGATTTCACTGGTGGGGTGACTTGACACACTTTTAGATGCAGTATCTATTGCCGATTACCGGAAATCTAAGTTAAAGTAATTGAAAAACTCACACAAAGATAAACAAAAGTGATCTTGGTAGTTAAACACCAAAATAGGTGCACTCTTCTATCCTTTTTCTTTTCAAACACTTACACCTTGTTTCTTGGCCAATCTTGGACTAAAAACAATCAAAGTTAGTAGCAAATGCGCGGTGATAGCCAATATGTCCCAAAACAGTCCAATATCAAGCTCCTTGATACTCGGTTTTTGCAGCACTTGGTTCAAATCACTTCAATCCTCAATAAAAGTCCTTAATACACTTTTTATATGATCAAAACAGTCCAAAAATGTTCAATTTAGTCCAAAATAGTAGGCAACTTAGTTTGTACCAAAACTGTTCAAAACAACTTGTTCTTGAGCCAATGGTTTTGATACTCAATTTAGAACCTTTTCACTCTCCGTAATAGTCCAATATATGTCTCAATATGTCAAAAAAAATCCAAATATGGTCCAAAATTAGTCTCAAAATAGTTGCAAATTCAGTTCACCAAAAAAGTCCGAAACAATCCAAATTGTGCAACAAACATCTTCCAACCAAACTCCAAACAAAGGTCACGCAACTTGAACAAAATAACTAAGAAACAAAGATTTATTGAGATCAAAAGTGATGTATAAGGCTGAGTCAAAGAAAGACTAAGGATTACCATGGACAATCTTTAGTTAACTTAGGCTTTTATGCATACAAATTCACAATTGCACTCAATACAAGCTATAATTAGAATTTTCATGTGTTTTTGTGATGTATGCAGGCTTGTTTGAAGGCTGGAAAAAAGTTTCAAAAGGGTAATAAGTATGGCACCAAGAAAAGCTAGCAAATTCTCTCAATTGCACAAATTGAGTTCAAATAAGATTGTACTTCTTGGCCCTTCTTTTCTTCACTTTTCTAGTGCTATTTATGACCTTGTTTCTTCATTTTCTTGCAGTATATAGTACACACAAGTTTCAGGTCATTTTTTGTTGAAGGGAAAAAATGTAAATTTACTTAGCTGCCTTGAGAACCTTTTGTGTAGCCTACTCAATACACTTCCTTTGCTTGTTTTTAGTGTTCAAATGGTATAAAATGCCTTGGGGTAGGATAGTCTTGAGTTTGGGCAGGTTTGAGAGTGTGGGGTTTCAATTTAGGTCTTTTGGTGCAATTTGAAGTTTCCAGGCTGTTTTGGGGGCACTAGCCCCTTCGGATTTTTGGGGGTGTTTTGACAGTAGGTTTATGTTATAATGGATAGTTGAGAGTGTTTAAGATCCGTGGGAATAGGTTTTTTAAGGCCGTGGGGGGTATTAGGTTCAAATTAGGCTTTTTTTGGGCAAGTTAGGTTTGGAAAGTGGAAGGTCGGCAATAATACACAAGAACGACTAATTGATAGCATGTATTCAGTCACAAAGGGAATAAAATATGTACAAAAAGCACAATTAACCAATAGCTTTGCTAGCAACAAGATTAATTGTAGACTAGGTGGCTTTGTAAGATATGACTTGTATTTTATGAGGCTGAACTATGCTATCATGCAAAGTCCCTAAATGTTCAAGTTTGTTAAGCAAAGATAAGAACTTTGAATGCAATTTTGATGACAAAACATTAGGGAAAATGTTTTATACAAGACAGCAAAGGATGATCAATGTCTTATGTCATCTTTGATGCTAAAGATGTCTCTTTTGCACCAACTGTAAACCCATCGATCTTGTGCAACCCAAGGCTGTTTTGTCTCCTTTTTTTTGTAGCAAATAGTGATGGTAAAACAGTTCAGGAATAGATTGATCAAGTTAAGAAAGGATAGAAACCGTATGGTAAGTTGGTTACAAAAGATGAATTCTTTTGTTTCCAAACTCAATCCCACGGTTTTCTGTGATACAAAGGCTATTGTTTTGTATACCAAAGTAATGAAATAATGTTTGGATGGTGAAGGAATGGTTGTGAAAAATCAGATTGGTGGCGACTATTAGAATGTCACAAAAACGAAACCATAAAGGATGAAAAGAGTGACCCTCGCTCTCATACCAATTTGATGCAAGCACAAGAAGGATCCCACTATTTTATCCAACCTTCTCCTCCAACAATCAGTTAGACACAAACTGTCCAAGATGCTCCTTGCTTCCAATGTCTTAAGAGAGGCTGAAATGAGCAACTGCAACACCTCTAAGTAGGCGTTGGCTAGGGGAGAGTACTCCTTTGGCGGCTATCTTCTTGGATTTGGCACATTCACAAGTATGTTCAACCTTAAAAGTTGTTAGTTTCGATTTTAGAGACAAACCAAGAAACCAAGGCATTTTCTTAAGAGAAAACTGAATAAAATTTTCATTTAACAATTCTGAAATGTTCAAGCCTCTTTCAGCCTTTAAATAAAAAGACAACTAGCCTAATATCTATCTAGACAAATATATTGAATGACAAATATTCTAGTCATAAGACCTTTATTATAACCTTTTTAGACAGAATAAAATTTTCAAGAACTCTTGTCTCAAAAGGCTGATCAAAAGGAATGAATTCTAGGTTCATATCACTCTATTAGTTGACTGATTTTTTTTTCCGTGGATAGAAGTCGAATTTGAGCATGAGCGTCTCTTGAGTTTTTTAGTTCACGATCTGAACTTGAAGTTTGGATTTCAAATGACTCAATTTGAAGCTCGTATCACTGATTGATGCATCCACAAAGTTTATGCAATTTTCAGCTCTTTCAACACACTTGTCTAGAGCTTTCTCCAGGTTATAAATAGCTTAAACACGGGTTTAGCACTTCCAACAGTCACTAAAAATTGAATAAAACACAACAAGAATCAAACTAATAAAGGAAAAAAAACAAATGCAACACACCACACGCACCTAAAGGCAAGACAAACGATCAATGAGTGGGTTCAATGAAATGAATCCAAACCTTAGGTTCATCTTGCACATGCCTAGACATGAAGGAGCCAACGTCACAACGAAGTTTCTTGGTTTTACTTCTTGTTATCAGACCTTTAGGTGGCACATCATCGTGATGGGCACCTTGGACCACAATAAACTCTTCGTTTTTGTTCTTCTCTATTCCATCTTCTTTCGTTCTTGTTTCTTTTCTTACCTCTTTTCCTTTCGCTCTTGTTTCTTTTTTTCCTTTTTTTTACTTTCCATTTCGCTATTAGATTTCTTTTTTACATAGAGGGTGGTCATTAGAACAACTGGTAAAGCTACGGCTTTGTGACCTTGAGACCATGGATTCGACCCGCAAAAACTATCTCTTGCACAAAGTGTAGGATAATGCTGCATATATCATATCGCACTGTGATCTAGTATCTCCCATCCTACATAAATGCAGGAGCCTAGTACACTGAGAAGGCCTTTTATTTCTTTTTTTACATATTTAATTGAACACCATGAAGCCGGTTAATGCTATATGTGCTTACTGTGGTTCAAAAAGTAATCACTCGGATCAAGATATTGTTGAGAAATATGCTTGGATAATTTTCAAGGTCATGATTTTAAGTGGCGGATACTTAAATATGTCACATAATATTATAAATGATAAAAAGTTGAATAAGTTAAGAAAAATAACATCCATCTCTCAGGTTAGTGCACTTCAATCTATCGATGTACATTGATCTCTCACATCGATACCTCCATGTAATGCAGAGAAAAACCAAGACCTTACTGTGAGACATCGATCTCTAAACCTAAGACACATTGATCTATCGATATACACATCAATTTCTCACTTTGATCGATCGATGTAGGCCAGAGACAAACTCTGAATTTCACTAGGAGACATCGATCTCTCAAGCAGAGGAACTTCGATCGATCGATGTTTAGGTTTTTTTAGAAATGTTTTTTCTAAATTGTGATAAATGGTTTTTTTTTTCATTTTTACATGATTCATATATGTTTATCATGTTGTCATTATGTGTTTTTGATTATTATAATTATGTCTTATGACTAATGTGCCTTGGTAGTTTCTACAACTTACCAAAAAGGACAAAATTGGTATTTTGAGTTCTTGTACGTACTTGACATGGTGAAATTGATTCAAGGACATATGTATATCTTATTTATCATCACAAAGGTGTTATTGTATCTTTTTTGACCATTAGAGTCAATTTCTGGAGTTTTCTCTCATTAGGGGCATTTTGGTTATTTTACCTCCCAAAGGCATTTTCATCATTTTACTCAAGGAATATCTGGAGTATCCTATTATCTTTATTCTGAAGATTATTTTTGGTATTCTTCAAGATTATTTGGTGGTTTACTATAATGTTTTCTTTATTGATGACATTATCGACGGTAGCGGGATATGTGATGTTTCTGTGTCACGTTCTTTTTTTTCTTGAAGACTCTTACGAATATATTATTGGAGGTTCCTACTCATTATTTTGCACAGAATTTTAAGGTGTTCTTGGTGAAAAATTCCTCACAACATATAAAGGAGAAAAAGTGGAAATTTTGATGTTATATGTTGACATAATCTTATCAACTCTTATGTATCATTTTTCTTCAAAAATCTGAGTTGGTATACATATATACAACCTCCAAAATATTCATAATCAGGTGTATATGATGTTTTATCAATTTTATGATTTGATGCCAAGTGGACCAAACAAAAACAAGCTAGTTGGTAATTTGGAATTTCTCATTTAAAGGCAACGGCTAGTTTGAGGTTGTTGGAGCTGATTTTTATCCAAAAATTACAGCCATCACTTCACCTATTCTCATGGTAAGGTGTTGAGGTAATTTTTTTTGGAATATGCCTTCCATATTATCTTCATCTTGCAAGCATTTCCAAGTCATTTTCAAGATACAAAAATCATCCAAATAAGGAATCAAGGTGGACCAATTATGTTTCTCCATATTGCTAAGAGTACAAGGTGATTATGTGGCCAACTGATGATGTGAAGACAACTAGGATTTGATGATGAAGATCTTGACAAATAGGAGTTCTTATCTTCGATGCCTATTTCACACTATAAATGGAGGCAAAGGTGAAGAAGAAGAACACACAGTTGAAATCAAAAAAGTTGAAGCTCGTTGTCTTGCTATCTTCTTCTCTTCATTCTTGTTTTATTCTTTGTGTTGCCAAGGTGTTCTTATGATATTTGATGTAGAGCTACACGCCAATTTTGGTAATTTTGTAAGATTGATTAGCCATATTTATAAGGCTACATCAATAGGTGGTAGAGGTGGTGTAACCAAAAGTTGCATAGAGTTGTTCATCCAAGTCTTGAATAGGTTTGGTGTTTAACCCTAGGATCAAGCTTTGTTCTTGTTGTATTTGTGTTCATTGCACAGTGAAATCCAAGGAAAGCTGTTCCTTGGGACTGGAATAGGTCACGTTGACCAAACCAGGATAAATCTTCAGTATTCTTGTCTTCTTTCTACTTTTCTGTTTTCTGCCCGTTTTCACTTCAAATTTCACACAATTTCACACTTTCAAACTTCGTGATTTTTGGTGGAGTTATACTTCAGATTGCTATCTTTCATTTGCAACAAGAATTATTTGATTTCAGAAAAGGAAAGTTAGTCTTTCAGTCATTGCAAGATAACTGCTCCAATCTGGCTGCAACCTGACCAGTCTCAAAGAAACTTGAATTCTGATTTCATCAACGATAGTTTCAGGTCAGGGCCTTTTGAAGCTTAAAATAGACATCATAAGGAGTGTTTTGACATAAAGATCAACCTTTTTTATAGAGTAATTAAAGAGACACACATTTTCAAAGTTCAGCAATATTCTATCTAATTCTGTATAGATTGACCATCTGAATCTTTTTATTTGTTTGAAGGGTCAAAAGATCTTATTTTTGTCTCATATTTGGACATTAGTCAAGACATTGAAATTAATATCTAGAACGTTTCATTATTTTTTAATTTGTGTACACTAAGTTTTGAATTTTTCAAAGATGGGTACTGAATCTGAGGAGGACTCGGATTTTGTTTTCAAACGGGATTTCATTCAAGGGTAGTAGTATAATTTCTACTAACCACTATTCACCCCTAATGAGGATCATGGATCCCATCAGGAGGTCATATATCCTAGAACAAGAAGGAGGGCTAGAGAACTTGGACATCAAGTTAGAACCTTCTTATATAGGCATGTGCAAGATGAACCTAAGGGGATTGATGAGGATCAGGGATCCCATCAGGAGGTCATAGGTCCCATAACAAGAAGGAGGGCTAGAGAACTTGGACATCAAGTTGGAACCTTATTGTATAGGCATGTGCAAGACAAACCTAAAACTCATTGGGTTCACCTTATTGAACATATAGTATGAACATTAGGTTGTTGCGTGTGCGAGTGTGTTTCTTTATTTTGATTTTGTTTTGATTTCTTGTGACCCTTGTTTCTATGTGTTTTCCTTGTAGGAAAGAAGGTACATGCAAAGTTTCGTGCCAAACGGAGGTCCACAAGCTGGCTTTAAAAGACGTGTGCCCTAGAAGGAGACAAAAGGAATGTTTGTCAGGAGAAGAATGTTTGTCTCAACAAAGACAACCTCAAACACTGTCCAAGATGGAATTTCTTCTCAAAATTAGCTCAACATTATCTCCAATAACAAGGAAAGGGGCGCCCAAGTGAGTTCAAAAAAAAATGAGATCAATTTGAAGTTAAACTTGAATTCAAATTCAAACATGATTTGAATTTCAAGTTCCAACCAATTTGAGACTTGAATTTCAAGATGCAAGATGAGTCATCCACCACCCTTGGAGTCTCAAAAATACCCAACCAAATTTGAAGGAGGAAAGAATTGGATGACAACTCAACAATTGAATCTATATTTGAATTCAAATTCAAACTCAATTTGGATTCATTCTTCAACAATCTTTTGAATTCAACTCCAATCACTTTCTTAACATCAAAACAGGGCTCCAACACCCTCATTAGTCACCATACACGGCTGGATGATAACGAGAAGGCAATCGACAAACAATTCAAATTTTAGCTAGACTTTGTTTTAAATTTGAAATGCAAAGAAGTTTTAATTTTTAAACATTTGTTAGGTAGTTTCTTTAAGATTATATCTAGTCATTTCAAGGCTTGAGATGGACGAAATCCAGTCTATAAATAAGGCCCTTGGCCGTGTGATGGGAGGATAGAACATTGATGAAATAAACTTGATCTTTTCTCCATTTCTTGTGAGACTTTGTTTTCTTGGTTTTGCATTAAAAACCTAGGTTAATATCCTTCAAAATTGAGCATTTTGAAGGTGTTGCCATTGCTCTAAGGTGCCGTCTAGGAGGGCCATACGGTTTTCCGGATCAACGACCATCTTGAAGTATTGGTTCTAGATCGTTTGAAGCATTTGTTTGCATCACTAAGGAACCAAGGGGAAGTCTTCTTCTTTGTGCCTAAACCTTAGTGAATGACATTTTGAGGTGGAAAGCGTAGGATCCCACGTTTGCATGCATCAATCGGTATCAGAGCACAGGTTACTTTATTCCACCATCTTTTTGTCATTTTCTTTTCACTTGTGTCCATTCATTTCAATTCCAGTCTTGCGTCCTTTATCCTACCCCATTCTTCACGTCATTTGTGTCTTCCAAATATAAAAAAAATGAGAGTCCTATGCCCTAAGAGTCCTACTTTGAATTTTGCATTTTGTTGGTTCTTGTTGACCATCGTTCAAGTGTAACTCACTTTATATCTTTGGTGTCAAATCTCTTAATTTTGTCATTCAAAATCGAACAAATTAGGGTTCTTTGCATCTATATTACATTCAGCTTCTTAAAAACTGCGATCATTGCCAACAAAGACACCTAGGTCTCAACTCATCTAGTTGCTACCGAAGGTTTTAGTTGATGATGATTGTATGTATCTTGTGATTTATATTGTGCTTGATTTCATGCTTCAATCTTGCTGATCATACATGTGAATGCCATTCTCAAAATCGTACTAAACACAAAAGGCTGAAAACAACCAACCCAAACCCTCATTTTAAAAGCCTAGTTTTGGTTAATCATGTAAACCTAACCGAAATTCACCCCACATCGAGATTCACCTTGAAAACATTACATATTTGATGTTACTTTGCTGAAATTGATAGCTCCTTGCAGGGACTTGCTCAAAACAACAATTTGGGCAAAAAGAGTCAAACCACATTTTTTGCCCCAGAACAAAAAAAATTCTGGGAAACTGAGACTTCTTGTACAAAAAAAACTCAGTAAGAAAAGCAAAGAAAGCAAGAGAAAGAAAAGGAGAAAAGCCGTTCGTACGCTATTACAGGTTTTAGCGCAGTTCTGCAATTTGTGGTACCATATTCCATTCCTGCTATATACAACCGTACCCCATATTTATTTTCCATATACACTGAACATCTTGAACTTATTACACACTTGGATGCTAGATTGCTGCATGATTTGAACCATATTGTGGATAATAAGTGCATAGAATCAAAATTAACTAAAGATTGCCCACGGCAACCCTTAGTTAGTCTTTGGTTAAGCCTTATACATAAAGTTTGGTTGCTTATACTCTTTGAATCTTAGTGGAAATGTTCAAGTTTGAGTCCATCTTTCTTGATTCTGTTTTGATACTTTTTGGTGCAAATTGGAAGCTAAAGGGTGAGACAAGTGGAAAACATTGTGATTGGGAGAAGACTTGGCAAACACCTTTCTTAATTGATCACTTTGAACTTTATTATCTTCAGGTTGCACAAGAGACAAAGTGGTGAGTGGAAATAAAAGAAAGAGGAATGCTCGCATTTTGTTTTCACTAATCATTTAACGTTGCTTGTTTTTGTGTTAGTTTGCTTCTTTTCTTTCTTTTCGTTTTGTTTTGATCACTTTAGGTGAGACATGGAGAGCAGCACTCACTCCTCGCCTAAAAAGTCAAAGGAGGTTGAGACTTTTGACAACACACAACAACAAAGGCTGGAAATGTTAAAGAAACTCGTGCACGATAACAAGATAATCAAACATAGGTTGGATGATGTGAAAGAAACCAAAAGACGAGTGATGGGCAAGGAACCAGTAGGACCATTCCTATTCCCCAAACACGACGGACTCCACCAGAAGAAGTTGACGATGAAATCCTTAGACCACCGCACATTGAGCCAAGAAGGTTTGTCTCTCCACCGCAACCAAGGAGACATGCTCCGAGAAGGTATAATGACGATGATAATCCATTTGAACAGGATGAGTATGACTTTGATGACCACCCTCCCCGTGGTTACCAAAGACGATATAACCCCCTTCACCCACAAGATGACGATTTTCTAAAAACAAAAATAAACATTCCAACGTTTTATGGTAAAAGTAACACGGAGGAATACTTGGAGTGGGAAACAAAATGGATCTAATCTTTTCTTGTACCAACTATAGTGAGTTACAAAAGGTGAGGTACGCTTCTATTCAGTTTTCCCGCTACGCATCCAATTGGTGGACAAATTTGTGTAGAAATAGGACTAAAACAAGACAACCTCCAATTGTCACTTGGAAAGAAATGAAATTTGAAATGAGACTACGATTTATCCCAAACCACTTTGAGCGTTCTATTTTCACAAGTTTGCAAAACTTAAAACAAGGGTCCAAAAGTGTGGACGAATTTTACGAAGAATTAGAAATCTTGTTTGAAAGCTCTGATTTGTAGGAACCTGAAGAATCAACCAAAGCCCGCTTCCTACATGGTTTAAACAGGGAGATTTGCAAAGGGTTGAACTTCAACCTTAACTCGACCTAACGGCCATGGTTCACATGGCTAAGAATATTGAGCAACAACTAAGGTACGTAGTTCCTCCAATTTCAATTCTACTTATCGTACTAATCAAACTTCTTCAAAGTTTCCAAGCAGGTCTTCAGGAGCTGGAAGCTCGTGGCCTACAGGAGGCCTGACACGTGCCCAGAGTGTGTCACAAAGGTTTGACAAATGTGTCCAAGTCACAAAAAAAGAAGATGACAGAGGCCAACAAAAAGCATCTACAGGGAATTAATCTGAACTCTCCAACATGTTTAGGGACATTAAATGCTTTAAATTTCAAGGTTGTGGTCACATAGGAAAAGAGTGTCCTAATGCTGAAAGAGTCATGTTAATTGAGGAAACTAATGAATATGTGATTGAGTCCGAACATGAAAATAAATCTGAGCATGATAATGAAAATGAAACCAAAGGGAATCTAAGCGCGCCAGATGATAATGACATTGAGGAATTCTTCATTACGCGTAGAGTTTTGAATGCATATCCAAAATTAGATGATCATGAACAACATAGAGAAAACATTTTCCATATCCACTGCATAATAAATGGTAAAGTGTGCACTATGATCATTGATTCTGTTTTTTGTGCGAATGTGGCTAGCATCGAATTGGTAAGAAAATTGAATTTGCCTATGACTAATCACCCGCATCCCTACAAACTTGCATGGTTAAATGATTGTGGTGAAGTTAGCGTCAGTAAGCAAGTTCTGATTTCTCTTAGCATTGGTAGTTATAAAGATGATAGTTTATGTGATGTTGCGCCAATGCATGCTAGTCATATCTTACTTGGTAGACCATGACAATTTGATAGACATGTGGCATATGATGGATATTTGAGCCGTTATTCTTTCAAATTGAATGGTAAACTATACAAGTTTCATGCACTCCCACCCCATAAGGTCCACGAAGATCACCAACATATGACTAAGTCTAGGGCTGACCCTAAGGAAAAGGAAGCTGAACGAAAATTTGTGGAATGCTATGAAAAGTAAGAGTAAGAAACAAGAAAATAAGGGAAAGGAGGTAGTACCCGTAGGTGTCAATGATTATAAAAAGAAACATGGGTATTTTGCAAAGAAAAGAGAGGGCACACGAGCGCTTTATAACAACCAAACCGTCCTCATCATCATTCCCAAGGCGTGTTACCTTTCGGTAGATGTACTCCCACCCAACCTCCCTACCTCTGTTGCATCCCTTATAAACGAGTACGATGTTCTATTTCCCACCGACCACCATCTAGATTACCACCTATAAGAGGAATAGAACACCAGATAGACTTTGTCCCAGGAGCCGTCCTACCCAACAGACCAGCCAATCGAGCCAACCCTAAACCAAAGAAATTCAAAGGCAAGTAGAGGAACTCCTAGCAAGTGGTCAAATCCAAGAGAGCCTAAGCCCGTCAGCTGTCACTGTCATTTTAGTACCCAAGAAGGATGGAACCTGGAGAATGTGTACCGACTGCCGTGCCATTGATAAAATCACTGTCAAGTATAGGTATCACATGCCTAGGCTGGATGATATGTTGGATACGTTGCATGGATCTAGATACTTCACCAAGATTGACCTTAAGCAAGGGTACTTTCAATTACGGATAAGAGAAGGAATGAATGGAAGACAGCATTCAAAACCAAGTTTGGCCTGTACGAGTGGTTAATGATGCCCTTCGGACTCACCAACGCCTCTAGTACCTTTAAGCGGTTGATGAATGAAGTCTTACAGGCCTTCGTAGGACGATTTTTTGTGGTTCATTTTGATGATATCCTAATCTATTCCCGAACAATAGAAGATCACCTTCACCATATTAGGGTCGCATTTGAGAAGCTCAAACAGGAACAACTTTACGCCAACTATAAGAAGTGCTCTTTTTGTTTGGAATGAGTAGTCTTCCTAAGCTTTGTCATTTCGGCTGAGGGAGTAGATATGGATGAGGGGAAGGTTAGGTCAATTGTGGAGTGACCTACACCTAAGACTATAGGAGAAGTGCGCAGCTTCGACGGACTTGCAAGTTTCTATAGTCGATTTGTCAAAGATTTTTCATCCATAGCTGCACCCCTAAATGAGATTGTAAAAAAGATGTGCCTTTTCAGTGGGAGGAGCCACAACAACAGGCATTCGATGAACTTAAAAGGAGGCTAGCCACTGCACCCAACCTTAGATTACCAAAATTTGATGAGACTTTTGAAATTGAGTGTGATGCAAGTGGAATGGGTATTGGATCGGTATTGACCCAAGGAAAGAAACTCATAGCCTAATTTAATGAAAAATTGAAAGGTGCCTCACTGAATTAATCTACCTGCGATAAGGAACATTATGCCCTCGTGAGATCCCTACAAACTTGGCAACACTACCTTCAACCTAGAGAGTTTGTGATCCACACTAACCATGAAAGCCTCAAGTACCTTAAAGGGCAAGGAAAGTTGAACAAGAGACATGCTAAATGGGTAGAGTTTATTGAACAACTCCCTTATGTGATTAAGTACAAACAAGGAAAGGACTATATATTTGCTGATGCCTTTTCTAGGAGATACACATTAATGACTACTTTATCCTCTCGATTCTTAGGATTCGAATCACTTAAGGGCCTATATACTAATGATCATGATTTTGGCACAATCTTTGAGGCATGTAAATAGGCACCCTTCGGAAAATTCTACATGCATGAGGGCTACCTTTTCAAAGAGCATAAGTTGTGTGTTCCCCAATCGTCCCTACGAGAAGCATTGATTAAAGAAACCATAGAGGAGGATTAACGGGCCATTTCGGAGTATTCAAAACCCTCGAAACCATTAAGGAACATTTCTACTAGCCACACATGCGCATAGATGTTGAGAAGTTGTGTGGTAGTTGCATCACTTGCAAAAAAGCAAAATCTAAATCTCAACCACATGGCCTTTACACGCCCTTACCTGTCCCTGATTCTCCTTGGATTGACATCTCAATTGACTTCATTTTAGGACTTCCTAGGTCTCGAGGAGGGCGGGATAGCATTTATGTTATGATAGATAGGTTTTTAGAAATGGCGCACTTCAATGCATGTAAGGAAGTAAATGATGCCACACATGTTCCTGACTTGTTTGTTAGAGAAATTGTACGATTGCATGGCATGCCACGTACCATTGTAAGTGATAGGAATACAAAATTTCTAAGTCATTTTTGGTGTGTTTTGTGGGCTAAACTTGGTACTCAATTGTTGTTTTCTACCACTGCTCACCCACAATCTGATGGACAAACTGAAGTTGTCAACCGTACCCTATCCTAAATTTGTGTGCCATCTTGCAAAAGCATCTCAAACACTAGGAAGATTTTTTACCATATATTGAATTTGCATATAATAGGAGTGTTCATCACGGTACCTTACATAGTCCATTTGAAATTATGTATGGTTTTAACCCCTTGTCCCCTCTTGATTTGATTCTCATTCCTATACATGAACGTTCAAGTCTCGATGGTAAACAAAAATTTGAAAAGATAAAGAAACTGCATGAAAAAATTAAAGCCCAACTTGAGAGGAAAAACAAAGCTTATGCAAAACGAGCAAACAAACATAGAAAACGAGTTGTGTTTAAACCAGGTGATTTGGTTTGCTTACATTTACGCAAAGAAAGGTTTCCTAACAAAAGAAATTCAAAATTGTTGCCTAGAGGAGATGGGTCTTTCAAAGTCTTAGGGCGCATAGATGACAATGCCTACGTCTTTGATCTTCCTGAGAGGTATGGTTCTATTTCTTCCACTTTCAATGTTTCTGACCTCACACCTTTCACTGATGAAACCTTCGATTCGAGGATGAATCCTCTTGAGGAGGGGGATTGATGAGGATCAGGGATCCCATCAGGTGGTCATAGGTCCTATAACAAGAAGGAGGGCTGGAGAACTTGGACATCAATTCGGAGCAACTTGTATAGGCATGTGCAAGATGAACCTAAGGGGATTGATGAGGATCAGGGATCCCATCAGTAGGTCATAGGTCCTATAACAAGAAGGATGGCTAGAGAACTTGACCATCAAGTTGGAACCTTCTTGTATAAGCATGTGAAAGATGAACCTAGGGCTCATTGGGTTCACCTTATTGAACCCACATCATGAACGTTAGGTTCTTGTGCGTGTGAGTGTGTTTCTTTATTTTGATTTTGTTTTATTTTTCTTGTGATCCTTGTTTCTATGTCTTTGCCTTGTAGGAAAGCAGGTACATGCAAAGTTTCATGCCAAACTGAGGTCCATAAGCTGGCTTTAAAAGGCGTGTGCCCTAGAAGGAGACAAAAGGAATGTTTGTCATGAGAAGAATGTTTGTCTCAACAAGGACAACCTCAAAGACGGTCCAAGATGGAATTTCCTCCCAGAATTAGCTCAACATAATCTCCAACAACAAGGAAAGGGGTGCCCAGGTGAGTTCAAAAAATTTGAGATCAATTTGAAGTTAAACTTCAATTCAAATTCAAACATGATTTGAATTTCAAGTTCCAACCAATTTGAGACTTGAATTTCAAGATGCAAGATGAGTCATCCACCACCCTTGGAGTTCAAAAATACACGCCCAAATTTGAAGGAAGAAAGAATTTGATCGCAACTCAAAAATTGAATCCATATTTGAATTCAAATTCAAACTCAATTTGGATTCAATCTTCAACAAACTTTTGAATTCAACTCCAATCACTTTGTCAACAACAAAACAGGTCTCCAACACCCTCATTAGTCACCATACACGGCTGGATGAAAAGGAGAAGGCAATCAACAAACAATTCAAATTTTAGCTAGACTTCGTTTAAAATTTGAATTGCAAACAAGTTTCAATTTTTAAAAATTTGTTAGGCAGTTTCTTTAAGCTAATATCTAGTCAATTCAAGGCTTGAGATGGACAAAATCCAGTCTATAAATAAGGCTCTTGGCCGTGTGATGGGAGGATAGAACATTGATGAAATAAACTTGATCTTTTCTCCATTTCTTGTGAGACTTTGTTTTCTGGGTTTTGCATTAAAAACCTAGGTTAATATCCTTCAAAATTGAGCATTTTGAAGGTGTTGCCATTGCTCCAAGATGATGTCTAGGAGGGCCATACGGTTTGCCTGATCAACAACCATCTTGAAGTCTTGGTTCTTGCTCATTTGAACCATTCGTTTGCATCCCTAAGGAAGCAAGGGGAAGTCTTCTTCCTTATGCCTAAACCCTAGTGAAGGACATTTGGAGGTGAAAAGTGTAGGAGCCCATGTTTGCACGCATCAACCCCCCTTTAGTAGTGTTTACTGCAGGTGTACAGTCCAACAATTGGTATCTGAGCGAGGCCAACACCACTCTAAGAAGCAAGATTCAACATTATACAAAGAAGACAAGGCCAAGAAACAACAATTCGTAGTAGTCTGCTTATCTCAAATCAATGGTACACAAAATGACCATTGTTTCTCGCAAAAGTGAGTTGGAAGGTATGTCTACACAACGCCCTCCTCTTTTTGATTGAAATAATTTTGTTCGTTGGAAACATAAGATGAGGCTGTGCTTAATGTCTTTAAACATCAATTTATGGTCTATAGTTGAAGATGGGCCGTACATTCCAATGAAAGTTGTACAAGTAAATGAAGTAACACAAGAAGTAGAAAAGCATAAAAGTGAATGGACAAGTGAAGATAAAAAGAAAATGTCTATGAAGGCTAAAGCTATGCAATTACTTTTGAATGAACTAACGGCCTCTAAAGCAGGATACGTTTCAAACTGCACAAGTGCACACAAGATGTTTCTAAAGTAAATGAAGTAACACAAGATGTGGAAATCACTAGAATTAAAGCATGAAGGTACTAGCGGTGTAAAAGAAACAAAAATAAACATGCTTATGACTGAACTTGAACCTTTTAAAATATTGTCGAATGAATCCATAACACCTGTGGATAGTAATATTTTCAATTCCCTTGAATTTTTAGGTAAATTGTTTACAACAACGAGAAGGTTCAAAAGGTGCTGTGAAGCCTTTCTGCTGAATGGGATCCTAAAGTCACTACAATTGAAGAAACAAAATCAATCACAAAAATGGACGAATTAGTAGGCTCACTTAGAGTATATGAGGTAAAACTAAACCAACAAAAATCCGAGTCATCAAAATCTACTGGTAAGTCTATTGCTTTCAAAACAACTAAGGCACATAATAATAGTGAAAGTAATAGCGATAGTGAATTGGATGATGACTTAATCTTAGTGGCTAGAAAAGTTAGAAAGTTTTTTAAACGGCCTAATAGGAATATACAACAGTCTTCTTCTTCTTTTTCTTCTTAACCTAATGAAAATAACTCAAATAACACAAATGGTATAATAAGGAATTAAAATGCTATGAATGTGGGCAAAAGGACATATCTCTTATGATTGTCCAACAAAGAAAAATAACAAAAATAAGTATAATAATAACAATAAACAAGACAAGGAGGCGCAAAAACCTAAGTCAAAGGAGTCCAAGTTGAGAAGAGGAAAACGAGCAATGAAGGTGAGCATATGGACCTACTCGTCCAACTCAGAATCTAACAATGAAGAGGCTCAAGTCTGCTTTGTATCCAGTGACGTAATTTCTTCTTTCGATGTAGATTCTGATAATGAAATGAAATTTGATGAAATGTATGAAAAGTTCTTAAAGATGCATGCTCACTGTAAATGGTTAACTATGAAAAAAAACTAATTGAAGAAAATGACAAGTTGAAGACGTCCAACTTGGAATTTTCCAATCAATTAGAATCTTTTAAACAAGAGTCTACTAATACTCTTGATTCTTTAGAAATTAGAATTGAATCATACAGGAAGAATGAGCATACTTTAGAAACTGAAAATAGCCTGATAAAATTTAAGGTATTAAATTGTGAAAATGAAATATCTCAACTTATAGCATCAGAACTAGACTTAGAAAAAATGTTAGAACAATTTAAATCAGGCACAAACATGCTAGACACGCTTATATGGTCACAAAATATGGAAATGATAAAAAAGGGTTAGGATATAAAGAAGAAAATATCAAAGTAGATAAAAAAGACTAAGTTTGTTTCATCAAATACTAAACAACCTTATAAGGCAACTGAAATAAACTCAACTTTGCCTGCTATTTCTTCTTCTACTCCTTCTAAGATAAAAATGCAGCATGCACCCCCAAAAGCAACTAGGCAAAGCTTTGCATCTAGACCACCTAGATATTATGCCTATATGTATACAAATGTCTTTACCCCATTCCTGGGTCTCAAGTTCGATTCCCCTTCCAAATTTTTTTTAAAAAAATGAAAAAAAAGAAAATTATGAAAAACCCTTAGGCCTAGAGGTTGAGTAGCATTTATTCCATTCCTGGGTCACGAGTTCGATTCCCCTCCCCAAATTTAAAGAAAATATTTATTAAAAAAGTCGTAAAAACTACCGGCGAAATGCTGTGTAGATCTTGCGATCACCGGCGGCGGGCGTAACTGCCGCCGCCGCCATCCTCCTTCTTCCCCGGCTATCACACCTCTCTTTGATTCCATATACACAATCCTTCTCCTATCTCCTCATTTCTGCCCCACCTGCAATCACTGCCACGTGTCAATCGACTATGAAACTGTCATCGCAGGCACCCGATTGTTCGGGTATAAAGCGCTCACTTTTGCTTCATTATTTCAATCTTCATCCATTCCGTCAATTGCATTGAAAACAATTCAGAAATACAAGGGTAGTCTAATGATTGCCTTCTCAGATGAAGAAATAACAACATTGGCTGAACCATACATGTTCTCTCTGGCAAGTACATTTTGGTATGGGCATCCTCCAATTGTTACCATTCGCGCTATGATTGATTGAATCGGATTCATTGGCACGGCACGTACTGGGCTCTTAGATTCCAACCATGTTTTATTACAATTTGTGCAAGAACAGGATTATCTGTGTTGCTTTGCTCGGCAAAGTAGGACTATAGCAGGCAAATATATGAGGGTTACCAAATGGACTCCTCATTATGACCCTAAAGTTGATGTCCTAATTATTCCTGTTTGGATTTCTCTCTCGGGATTTCCAAATCATTTTCATCAGCGTGAGGAATTATTTCAAATTGGACGTATGGTGGGCACGCCGATGAAACTGGATTTAGCTACAGTCGAAAATCTTCGGCCATCCGTGGCTCGTTTATGTGTTGAGATTGATGTGTCACAAGAGCTTCCGGATCATGTATTTGTTCAGGTTTCAAATCGTTGTATTCCTCGACCGGTTGCTTATGAAGATCTGCCTATGTATTGTACCAAATGTTCTAGACTAGGACATAAGTCCTCCACATGTGAGAAAGATGATAACGTTGAAGACCAGCCGTAGGTTGAGGCACAGCCGTCTAAAAACACAAATATTATGATTAAGGAAAAGCCTTAACGTTGGACACCAAAAAAATCGCAGCAAGATATGCAGACTAAATCTCAGTTGGATTCGGATAGTTTGGATATACTGATTACGCATGCTGATGATGGTGGACACGCCCTGCCCATTACACCAAAGCCATCGCTAATCTATTCTCCTTATTGGGTTCCACCTATTTAAGTCTCGGATACGCAAGATATCTCCAGGCTACAAGGAGTTGATGATAGTATTTTAAATGACTTGCCTGCTAATCCTGCTTCCTTTTCTATTTTAGATAGTGAAGTTGATATTAACGCTTGTGAGGAGCAATTGACTATAAATTCTCCTGATGATGCTTTTTGTGCTTATGTTTGTGACTTAGTGCAAGAGGCAGTTATTGATGAGGCACAGCAGGATATTCATCCGGATACTCAGGCTCAGCAGACCACGCCAACATCTTCTGCCGCCGTTAGCACGTTTCAGGTTATGCCGAAGTTATTGCGAGTTCCACATAGAAACATTGAACCGACTTCTCTGCCATTTACATGGTCAAGGGCAGCTCTCTCAAACTCTTTTGATATCTTGTCGACCCAATGAAGGTTATGATTTGGAATGTTAGAGGTATTCATACTTCCATTCATAGATTATTATCTTTAGTTCTTCGATATCATTTACATCTTCTTGTTGTAATTGAACCTAAGGCCAGGGCTTCATCATTGATATCTTACCGTCTTAAACTTGGATTCTCTCAAGCATTGTCCGTGAGTAGTGACCGCATTTTGATATTTTGGAGAGATTCATTTTTTCAGCTTGAAGGACAGCGTCCGGGAGTCAAGAATCATTCCATGCTATCTTCTTGGTTGCCTACAAGAGACTCATTTTTGTGTACATTTGTGTATGGTCTTCATTCTATTACAGCACGACGTCCGTTGTGGGCAGACCTTGTTTTATTCCATGGCTCATTAGACTTACCCTGGCTTGTTGGAGCGGATTTTAATACTTATTTGGCGCTTGATGAACATAAAGGGCGATCTTCTCCACCTCTACGCACATTGCAGGATTTTATATCTCTAACTGTTCCCTAAAGTTGATTAATTATCAAAGATCACCTTATACATGGAGTGATGGCGGAGGGTTAGGCTGGGTTTGGCGACGTCTAGATCGCTACCTCTGCTTTTCAGATTTTTATGATCTTTTTTCGATCGTGCAATATCAACATCTCAATAGAATTGCTTCGAACCATTGTCCGGTTTATTTAGATTGTTCTGCGGCACAATTCAACACACCTGCTTCTTTCAGATATTTGGATGTATGGACTACGCATCCTGACATTGATAGCTTTGTCACTCATCATTGGCGCTCATTCTGGACAGTTGGCGGAATGTGGGGTGATAAATTGAATCAACTCAAATGCCATTTAAAACAATGGAATAAAGATGTCTTTGGTAATATTTTTGATACAATTGTTGTCGCAGAGGCTGAGGCTACGTTTTGCGAACGAGCTTATGATTCTAATCCATCAAATACCACAAGGACCGAATACCAATTGAGTATGGCTAAATTGTGTCTTGCACAATCTCGTGCATTATTATATTGGAATCAAAAGGCAAATGTGAAGTGGATGAGAGAAGGAGATGCCAATATCCGGTTCTTCCACCAAACCGTTAAGGAGAGGCGACATGGACAAGCTATAAGATGAATAATTCATGAGGATGGAGTTGAATGTCAAAGTCCGCAAGATATTGAGCTCGAAGCGATTCGTTATTATAAGACTCTATTTATGGGAACCCCAACTGATCAGTATGAAGACATCCTACAACATATCCCATGGCTGGTATCTGATGATGATAATATTCTCCTTCTCTCTGTTGAGAAATATGTTTCGATGATTTTCAAAGTCATGATTTTAAGTGGTGAATGCATAAAAATGTCACACATGGTGTTATAAATGATTAAGAGTTGAAAAAGTTGAGAAAAATGACATCGATTTCTCAGGTTGTTGCACTTCGACCGATCGATGTACTTCGATCCCTCACATCGATCGATATATGCAAGGCAGAGAAAGTTCAAGACCTTACTGTGAGACATCAATCTCTAAACCTGAGACACATCGATCGATCGATGTATACATCGAACCCTCACTTCGATCTATCGATGTAGGTCAGAGACAAATTCTGAAACTCACTGTGAGACATTGATCTCTAAAGCTGAGGCACTTCGATCGATCGATGTCTAGGGTTTTAGACATATTTTTCCAAAATGTGATAAAATGGTTGTTTTCGCTTGTACATGATTTATACATATTTCTAAGTTTCAATTGGTATAAGTTTTGGAGCATATGTTAAGGGGGAGAGTATTATTTGAGGGGGAGCACATGAACACATATGTTAAAAACATGAGAATTGAGAGTTTGAAAACAATTGGTATAGAATTGGTGAAAAAATTGGTAATTGGTGAGGTTTTTAAAACAATTCAATTGGTAAAAAATGTGAAAAACATTTGTTTATAAGTTGTGACATTAAAATCGTGTTAAGTTATTTTGTAAATCATCCAAAAGGGGGAGAATGTTGAGAAATATGTTTAGATAATTTTCAAAGTCATGATTTTCTGTAGTGAATGCATAAAAATGTCACACATGATGTTATAAATTATTAAGAGTTGAAAAAGTTGAGAAAAATGACATCGATCTCTCAGGTTGTTGCACTTCAATCGATCGATGTACTTCGTTCTCTCACATCGATTGATCTATGTAAGGCAGAGAAAGTTCAAGACCTTACTGTGAGACATTAATCTCTAAACCTGAGATACATCGATCGATCGATGTACACATCAAACCCTCACTTCGATCAATCGATGTAAGTCAAAGACAAATTCTGAAACTCACTGTGAGACATCGATCTCTGAAGCTAAGGCACTTAGATCGATCGATGTCTAGAGTTTTTAGAAATATTTTTCTAAAATACGATAAAATGGTTGTTTTCATTTGTACATGATTTATATATGTTGATGTTATGTGTTTTTGATGATTATAAATGACTTGTGACTAACGTGCCTTGGAAGTTTCTACAACTTACCAAAAAAGGGCAAAATTGGTGTTTTGAGTTTTGTAAGAACATGATATGGTGGAAATATTTCAAGGACTTATTCTCATGCTATTTATCATGAGAAAGGTGTCACTATTTTTATTTCTGACCATCCGGGTCATTTTTGGAGTTTTCTCATACCAGGGGCATTTTGGTCATTTTACCCCTGAGGGTGTTTTTGGTATTTCCACTTCAAGAATCTCTTGCGTATACTCATATCTTTATTCTGGAGTTGTGTTATGATTATCATGAAGATTATATGGTGGTTTTATATTATTTTTCTCAAATGATGATATTATCGACAGTAGCGGGATATGTGACGGGTTGTGATGTGACATTTTATTTCTTTCTTAAAGACCTTCTTTTACATGTTGTTGAAGTATATTTATCATCATATTTCAGAGAATTTAAAGGTGTTCAAGGTGTGAAAATGATCATTACATACAAGAAGAAATAGTGGGAATTTTGGTAATATATGTTGACATAATCTTGTCAACCATCATTTGTTGATTTCTTCTTCAAAAATCTGAGTTGATATGCATATATGTGTGATGAAAAACATGTATATTCATTGGAGATGATGTGTTATTCATTGTATAGTTTGGTAACAAGTGGACCAACCAAAAAGAAGCTAGTTGACAAAAGTTGCCAACTAGGAAAATTCAAAGTTTGAACCCAACGACTATGGCTGATCTTGGCAAACTTTTTTAGAGTCAAAATGCATCTTCCACATGCCTATTCTTTTTCAAGGAGTTGAGGGTATCTTGGTGGTATTATTCCTTAGTATTATCTTCATTTTTCAAGCAAATTCCAAGTCATTTTTGGTGATAAAAATTCGGCCATGCTAAAAGTTTAAGATGGACCAATCATTCTTCTCGATGTTGCCAAGTGTACAAGATTATTATGTGGAAAACCAATGATGTGAAGACTACTAGAACTTGATGATGAAGATATTGACACATTGGAATTCTTATCTTCAAGAGCAATTTATCACTATAAATAGGAGGCAAACTCGAAGCTCACTTGAAAGCAAGACTTGATTTGTCTAGCTATCTTCTTCTTGTCATTCTTGTTTCATTCTTTGTAGCCAAGATGTTCTTGTTATATTCATTGGAGAGCTACAAGCCTCTTGAGTCTCATTTGTAAGTTTGATTAGCCAAATCTATAAGGCTACATCAATAGGTGGTAGAGGTGTTACAACTAAGTGTTGCATAGAATGTAGGACCTGTATAGTACCACTAAAAGGGGGGATTGAATAGTAGGTGCGGAAAAATTTGGTTTTTTTAAAAGTTTTGATCCAGAAACCTAACTTCTAAAAACAGTTTCGGTTACCAGATTCTGATTTGCAACGTTTGAAAGACCTTGTTACAGGCCTTCAAAAATTCAGAAATTTGGAGAGATTTTACTCTCAGATGTTATGAGTATCTCCTAAAAATTCATATTAAAATTCAACCTCTAACCCTTTGAAAACACATCTCTGGTAAGATTATACGAATCTGCCTGAAACAGTATTCTGATTTGACAAATTTATTCCAATTAATTCATAACTCCAAATGATCTACAATTTTAATGCAAAACCTCTCAAGATATTTATTTAAATGGGTTGAACCAGTTTTTCAAAATTCCTTTGGTAAGTATGTCAAATACGTTAATGTTCTCAATCTTTGCAAGTCTGAAAATCAGATTGCACTAGTCTCATAACTATTAACGCTTGATAGACTTATATTTATCCAAATAAGGTGAAACTTGAGACAAATAAAAGCTAAGAGTTGTGACTATGTTTCTGCAATAAAATGAAATTCGTTTGATATTTTTACTATTGTAATGAAAACGATGCAAAGTGCTGGAAACTCAAAGTAAAGTGCTGAAAGTAATAACACCGAGAATTTTATACTGGTTCGGTTAACACAATCTACTCTAGTCTTCGAGGACACATTCCTTGGTTATCACTAATCATAAAAGCACCTTACCACAAGGGTTGCCGAACTTACACACCAACTTCAACCCTTTACACACATACAATCAATCACACCGATCACGAACACCACCATCGAACGGATGAAGGTTTGATCACATCTTGATAAATCCTTTTACAATAATTGAAATGTATATGGTGGTCTAATCAAAGCCTATCTAACATATTGAGTATAAGAACAATAGGCTTGGAAGAAGAAGAAGAAGAAAGAAATGTAGAAGAAGAGAGTAGAGATTCTTTTTGCACTTTAGAAATTATGAGAGTTGTCATGCTTTTGTTTGCTCTCTTCTCTTCTTTTTAATTCAAGTTGGCACACCTTGAGAATTCTCTTTAATGCCCTTGGAAGATTACCTTGTGTAGATATGACACATCTTGCTCACTTGGCACAACTTGATTGGATGAATGTCTTGGCTTTGCTTACTTGGCACTTCATGATTGGTCCAACCTTGTCACCATTTAGTAGTTTTAAAGATATGATATTAAAGTCTAAAAACATGTGACAAATAAGGTTTAAAACATTTCCAAATACTCAACAATTAATCCCTACAAATTTGGAAGCAAATTTGTCTCCATTCAAGATCAAAATTCGGCACACACATCGTCTCACATGCTGAATTTTCGACATGTGTTACATTTGCTATAGAGTTTGAATTGTTACTTTGTGTAGCTCCCTCCATTATGTCATTAACCTTTTGTGGCTTATTCTCCACCAATTGAGATGCCAACTAAGCTCCACATAAGCTCAACCAAGCTGAGAATGGCGTGTATGATGGCCACAACATGTGCTGAATTTTATTTTTGTAAACTTTATAAAATAGTGCACAGTAATTACACATGTTTGGTATATTCAAATCAGCCCAAATTTGAATATTCTAAAACACTTTAATATGTATTGAATATGTAAACAGTGTCTAGATACATGTTACATGTCATGCCAAAAGCGTTCCATGTGTTACGTTCGTAGAAAACCAAATTTTCGACTTTTGTCGATTACGCGATTTTTCTCTGAATAAATTCAAACCTTTTGCACATGTTTTACATATTATGTCACACATAATATACATAAAATAAATGGAATATTCAGCTCTAATGGCTGATTAAAGTAGGCGCCCCATGTGCTTAAAAATTGAATTTGGAATCTCCACAATTTGGCCTTAATTGGGGTTATTTGTGTGTGTCAACTTAGAATGATTTTATAGCTGAATATACCATGTAAGCCACGAAACCTCTGGCCATCTATATATGGAAAGTACGTGATACGTTGGCAAAGTTTCGGTAATCACCTCGTACGACAATTTTTAGTTTACAACCTTGTAACGTGTCGTAATAATTTTGTCATCACCATGACTTATACCATATGATATAAGACCTTAATATACTCATAAATATGAGGTGTATATAGTGGTGTGACATTGGCGTACGTTTATAATATATGTAACGCATCGTTATACATCGGAATATATGTGTATTGTGTCTTTTTTTAAAAAACTCTGAATATAATATATATACATATATATATATATATATATATATATATATATATATATATATAGGCGTGTGAGATGAGTAGGAAGGAGACATTCCATTTCAAAATTTGTTGCCATAAAGCTTTGTCCAAATATATCTCCATTTGATGAACTACTTAGTTCATTAAGCTAAGTACTTCACTTAATGAACTAATTTAGTTCATTAATTGTGGCACCTGAACTAAATTATGTTGCTGTCGTTGGGATATAGTGGGTCAGGATGATGATGATGATGATGAATGGTGGCACCTGAAAATAGTTCAAATACAACAAATGTTTGCCATTTGATGTAAGCTTTAACGCTTCATGGCTTGTTAATACGACAACAATATATATAAAGTTTATAAGGCATGTATATCACAAACACGTGTCAAGTAATAAATTTTGGCATGCATTTCATAAATACGTAGTATTTAAATCACATATTTGTAAATCACTCAAACTATTTTTCTCAACAATCTCCCCCCTTTTGATGATTTACAAAATAACATTATTTCATAATTTAAATTTAACCGTTCCCCCTCTAATTTGGCACAAATTCGAATTTGAATTCTGAGTTGTCTCCCCCTTGATTTTTGCAATCATGCTCTTTCTTTCCTTTAAATTACTCTCTCGCCCCCTTAAATCATGCCCTCTCTCCGCCCTTTATTTTGGAAATAATATCAAAAGTACATGTAAGAAAGAAATAGTAGTTTATAGTATATCAACAAAAACTCATGCATTTCAAGTACAATCTGAAAGATTATTTATTCAACCTTTTGCAAATGTCTCTTCTGGTACCTAAATTTGGGTGACCTTCCTAGGTCTTCCAAAAGTTGAGAAAAGAGATGAAGACGCAATATAATAGACATTAGGTGGGAGTGCAATAGGCCTTGGGCTGAGAATTCCATTGTAACCATTGTATGTTTGTCGTCTTTGATAAGTTCTTGTGTTGGTGTGCATGGTGCGTGATCTAGATGTATTTTTGCTGAATGAATGTCGTGTATGCATCAATGGTTTCTTTTTATATCTATATGACACATAATTATATTTTGGACATGATGAAAAAGAAGAAGTGTGATGAGATATAATAGGTGACTCGCTAGTTTTTATGTTCCCCTTCTTAGGCTTTTCAATCCTTTTGAACACATATGGTTGCTTAGATGAAGATAAGACAAATTTTGTAGATTTATTTTGTTCCTTATTATCTTCAAGGTACCCTAATCCGGTTTTGTCACTTTCATGCTTTTGCAAAGAAATGAGACGATGTAGCATGGCAAGTTTCTCTATCGAATTGTTTTATCGTCTTTTCTAGATCTTCATTTTGTTGATCTCAAATCTGAGATCTCAGCTTTTGTTACCATATTTTCGCATTTCAAGGATTGAGTTTCAGATTTGAATGACACAATCAAATTTGACGACTCCTCTTTAGAATCGTTTAATTGACATACAAGATTTGCGTTAGAGGATTCTAACGATTTCTTGTCTTCAATTAAGCGTTTCTTTTTCTTTTGCAAGAGTTCTGGCAAACTTACGTAATTCAAGATATTCAACATACAAATCATTAAAATATGGCTCACAATCCAAATTAGAATCAGAATTTACCTCATTTTCAAAAAGTGGAGGCATTTGGCTTGACATATCTTTTTGCTCGGTTTTGTGGCTGGATGATGCTATCTCACAAAAATCGTTAGATCTCTTTGTCTTGAGTGAACCTGCACTTTGACACCACTTGTAGGACCTGTATACCACTAGAAGGGAGAGTTGAATAGTAGGTACGGAAAAATTTGGTTTTTAAAAAGTTTTGATCCAAAAACCTAACTTCTGAAAACAGTTTCTGTTTTCAGATTCTGATTTACAACGTTTGAAATACCTTGTTACAGACCTTCAAAAATTCTACAATTTGGAGAGATTCTACTCTAAGATGTCTTGAGTATCTCCTAACAATGTCATATTAAAATTCAACCTCTAACCCTTTGTAAACACGTTTGTGGTCAGATTGCACGAATTTGCCTGAAACAGTACTGCGATTTGAGAATTTTATTCTGATTAATTCGTACTCCAAATGGCCTAAAATTTTGATGACAAACCCCGCAAGATATATATCTAAATGGGTTGAAACATTTTTTCAAAGTTCCTTTGGTAAGTATGTCAAATACGTTAATGTTCTCATCCTTGGCAAGTCTGAAAATCAGATTGCACTAGTCTCAGAACTATTAACGTTTGATAGACTTTTCCAAATGGGGTGAAACTTACGCCAAATGAAGGCTAAGAGGTGTTACTATGTTTCTGCAAAAGTTTACTATTTTTGAAATTCGTTTGATATTTTTAATATTGCTGAAAACGATGCAAAGTGCTGAAAACTGAAAGTAAAGTCCTGAAAGTAATAACAGCGAGAATTTTATACTGGTTCGGTTAACACAACCTACTCCAGTCTTCGAGGACACCTTTCTTGGTTATCACTAATCATAAAAAGCACCTTACCACAAGGGTTGCTGGAGTTACACATCAACTCCAACCCTTTACACACAATACAATCAATCACACCAATCACGAATACCACCACTGAACGGATGAAGGTTGTCACACCTTGATCAATCCTTTTACAATAATTGGAATGTATATGGTGGTCTAATCAAAGCCTATTCAATATATTAAGTATAACTACAATAGGCTTGAGAGAAGAAGAAGAAGAAGAAGAAAGAAATGTAGAAGAACAGAGTAGAGAGTCTTTTTGCACTTTAGAAATTATGAGAGTTGTCTTGATTTTGTTTGCTCTCTTCTCTTCTTTTTAATCTAAGTTGGCTGCCCCCTAGGGTCTTCCATCACCTTGAGAATTCTCTTTAATGCCCTTGGAAGATTACCTTGTCTAGATATGACACATCTTGCTCACTTGGCACAACTTGATTGGATGAATGTCTTGGCTTTACTTAGTTGGCACTTCATGATTGGTCCAACCTTGTCACCATTTAGTAGCTTTAAAGATATGAGATTAAAGTCTAAAAACACGTGACAAATAAGGTTTGAAACATTTCCAAATACTCAACAATTAATCCCTACAAATTTGGAAGCAAATTTTTCTCCATTCAAGATCAAAATTCGGCCAACACATCGTCTCACATGCTGAATTTTCGACATGTGTTACATTTGCTATAGAGTTTGAATTGTTACTTTGTGTAGCTCCCTCCATTATGTCATTAACCTTTCGTGGCTTATTCTCCACCAATTGAGATGCCAACTAAGCTCCACATAAGCTCAACCAAGCTGAGAATGGCGTGTATGATGGCCACAACATGTGCTGAATTTTATTTTTGTAAACTTTGTAAAATCGTGCACAGTAATTACACATGTTTGGTATATTCAAATCAGCCCTAATTTGAATATTCTAGTACACTTTAATATGTATTGAATATGTAAACAGTGTCTAGATACATGTTACATGTCATGCCAAAAGCGTTCCATGTGTTACGTTCGTAGAAAACCAAATTTTCGACTTTTGTCGATTACGCGATTTTTCTCCGATTAAATTCAAAATTTTTGCACATGTTATACATATTATGTCACACATAATATGCATAAAATAAATTAAATATTCAGCTCTAATGGCTGATCAAAGTAGGCGCCCCATGTGCTTAAAAATTGAATTTGGAATCTCCACAATTTGGTCCTAATTGGGGATGGTTTGTGTGTGTCAACATGGAATGATTTTATGTCTTAATATACCATGTAAGCCACGAAATTTCTGGCCATTTTTGAAGTTTAGGGGCTGGCCATCTATATATGTCAAGTACGTGACAAGTTGGCGAAGTTTCTGTAGTCACCCGGTACGACAATTTTCGGTTTACAACCTTGTAACGTGTCGTAATAATTTTTTCATCACCATGAATTATATCATATGATATGAGAACTGAATATACTACTAAATATGAGGTGTATATAGTGGTGTGACGTTGGCGTACGTTTGTAATATATGTAACGTGTTAGTATACGTCGAAATACATGTGTATTGTGCCTTTTTTTAAAAAATCTGAATATATATAGTATATATATATATATGTATATATTTAGGCATGTGAGATGAGTATGAAGGAGACTTTCCATTTCTAAATTTGTTGCCATAAAGCTTTATCCAAATATATCTCCATTTAATGAACTACTTAGTTCATTAAACTAATTACTTCATTTAATGAACTAATTTAGTTCATTATTGATGTCACCTGAAAATAGTTTAAACACAAAAAATGTTTTCTATTTGATGTAAGCTTTAACGCTTCATGGCTTGTTAGTAGAGCAACAATATATATAAAGTATATAAGGCATGTATATCACAAAAGCGTGTCAAGTAATAAATTTTTTCATGCGTTTCTTAAACATGTAGTATTTAAATCACATATTTGTAAATCACTCAAACTATTTTTCTCAACATAGAAGGTGTTCATCCAAGTCTTGAATAGGATTGGTGTTTAACCCAAGGATCAAGTTTGGTTTTTGTTGTAATTTGGTTCATACCATAGGGAAATCCAAGGAAAGGTGTTCCTTCGGATTTGAGTAGGTCACATTGACTGAACCAAAATAAATTCTTGGTGTTCTAGTCTTGTTTCTACATTTCTGCATTCTGCTTGTTTTTCACTGCAGATTTCACACAAGTTCCCATATTTTGAAAAAAAAGCTAAACCCTTTCAAAATTTGTGATTTTTGGTGAAGTTATATTTGAGACTATTAGCTTTCATTTGTAAGAAGAATCACTTGATTTGAGCAAGCAAAAGTTAGTCTTTCAATGTTTGCAAGATAACTGCTACAGTCTAGCTGCAATCTGACCAGTTTTGAGCAAACTTGAATTCTATTTTAACCAAGAATTGTTCAAGGTCAGGACCTTTTAGAAACATAACCTAGACATCTTAAGGAGTATTTGGACATAAATATCAACCTTTTTGGTTGTGTATTCAAAGAGAAACACATTTTCCAATTTCAGCAACATTCTGTCCAATTTTGTCAAGATTGACCATCTGAATCTTTTTATTTGTTTGAAGGATCAAACAATCTTATTTTTATCTGATTTTTGGAAAGAGTTTTGTGAAGACATTGAAGTTGAGTTCTGGAAATTTTCATAATTCTTGGAGTTATGTACTGATTTTTGAATTTTTCAAAAACGGGTTCTGAATCTGAGGTAGTCTCAGATTCTGTTTTCAAAGAGGATTTTAATCAAAGGTAGTAGTGTAATTTCCGCTAACCGCTATTCAACCCCCTTTAGTGGTGTTTATTGTAGGTGCACAGTCCAACACTCTCCTTGCCGTCTTTACAGGAGGTAAAGCAGGCGGTGTGAGATCTAAGTCCGACAAGTGCAGCAGGCCCCGATGGTTTTACAAGATCTTTTTATCATCATTTCTGGCATGTAATATCCATTGATGTTTATAAAGCAGTGCTAGAGTTTTTCCTCGGTATTCGGCCGCCAAGTCAGGTGGTTGCGACACTCATCACACTTGTTCCAAAAGTGACGAATCTAACAACGTTTTCTAAATTTCGCCCTATTTGTCCAACTAATTTTTTGGCCAACGTAACAACAAGACTTTTAGCAACCAGATTATCTACTTTACTGCCGAGGTTGATATCCCCTGAGTAGGCTAGGTTTATAAAGGGACGCGACATTACGGAGCAAATTCTTGTGGCTCAGGAAATCATGCATGTCTTAGATCAGCCAGCTCGAGGTGGTCATGTTATTATTAAGTTAGATATGGCAAATGCATTTTACAGTGTTTGTGTTGAGAAAAAGAGTTTGAGTGATTTACGAATACATGATTTAAATACAACGTGTTTCAAGAAATGCATGACAAATTTATTACTTGACACGTTTTTGTGATAAACTTGCCTTATATACTTTATACATAATATTGCCGTACTAACAAGCCATGAAGCTTTAAAGCTTACATCAAATGTCAAACATTTGTTGTGTTTGAACTATTTTCAGGTGCCACCATTAATGAATTAAACTAGTTCATTAAATGAAGTACTTAGTTAAATGAACTAAGTAGTTCATAAATGGAGATATATTTGGAGAAGGCATGATGACAACAAAATTGGAAATGGAAAATCTCCTCCTACTCCTCTTCACACATTTATATATATATTATATATATTCAGATTTGTTTATAAAAAGGCACAATACACATATATTCTAACGCACTACCGACACGTTATATATATTACAAACGTATGTCAACGTCACACCACTATACTTACCTCATATTTATGAGTATATTCAGGTCTTATATCATATGATATAAGTCATGGTAATGACAAAATTATTACGACACATTACAAGGTTGTAAACCAAAACTGTCTTTACCGGGTGTCTACTGAAACTTCACCAACGTGTCACGTACTTGCCATATATAGATGGCCAGCCCATATACTCTAAAAAGAGCCAAATATTTCGTGGCTCACATGTTATATTCATCCATAAAATCATTCCATGTTGGCACACACAAATCACCCCCAATTAAGGTCAAATTGTGGAGATTCCAAATTCAGTTTTTTTGTCACATGGGGCACCGCTTTAATCATCCATTGGAGCTGAATATTCAATTTATTTTATGTATATTATGTGTGACATAATATATATAACATGTGCAAGAAGTTTGAATTTAATCGGAGAAAAATCGCGTAATCGACAAAAGTCGAAAATTCGGTTTTCTACGAACACAACACATGGAACGTTTTTGGGATGAAATGTAACGTGTATCTAGACACTTTTATATTTTCAATACATGTTAAAGTGTACTAAAATTTTCAAATTAGGGCTGATTGGATTATACCATACATGTGTAATTATTGTGCAATATTTTACAAAGTTTACGAAAATGAAATTCAGCACATGTTGGAGACCATATCACACGCCTACTGCAGCTTGGTGGAGCTTATGTGAAGCTTAGTTGTATCTCAATTGATGGAGAATAAAACACACAAGGTTAGTGACATAATGGAGGGAGCTACACAAGGTAACAATTCAAACTTTTTAGCAAATGTAACACATGCTGAAAATCCAGCATGTGAGACTTTGAGTTGGCCGATTTTTTGGTCTTGAATGGTGACAAATTTGCTTCCAAAATTGAAGGGATTAATTGTTAATTATTTGGCAATATTTTAAACCTTATTTAGCACATGTTTTCAGATGTTAATCTCAGATTTTTAAATCTACTAAATGGTGACAAGGTTGGACCAATCATGAAGTGCCAAGTAAGCAAAGCCAAGACATTCATCCAATCAAGTTGTGCCAAGTAAGCAAGATGGTGTCATCTCTACACAAAGTAATCTTCCAATGACATTAAAGAGAATTCTCAAGGTGATGGAAGACCCTAGGTGGGGCGGCCAACTTGACTTAAAACGAAGAGAAGAGAGCCAAACAAAAGCAAGATAACTCTCATAATTACTTAAGTGCAAAAAGACTCTCTACTCTCTTCTTCTATATTTCTTTCTTCTTCTTCTTCTCTCAAGCCTATTGTTCTTATATTCAATATATTGAACATGATTTGATTACACCACCATACAGGTTTTAAATTGTAAATGGTTGATCAAGGTGTGATCAAACCTTTATCCGTTCGGTGGTGGTGTTCGTGATCGATGTGATTGCTTGTATCATTTGTAAAAGGATGGAGTTGGTGTGTAACTCAAGCAACCGTTGTGGTAAGGTGTTATTTTTTGTTTATTGATAACCGAAGAAGGTGTCCTCGAAGACTGGAGTAGGTTGCTTTAACCGAACTAGTATAAAATTCTTGGTGTCATTACTTTCAGCACTTTACTTTCAGTTTTTCAGTTTCTGCGTTGATTTCGTTGCAATCTTAAAATAGTAAACGACTTTGAAAAATTAAAAAACTTTGCAGAAACATAGAAACACCTCTTAAGTTTCATTTGACGCAAGTTTCAACTGAATTGGACAAGTATAAGTCAATCAAACGTTAATAGTTCTGAGACTAGTGAAATCTGATTTTCAGACTTGTAAAGGTTGAGAACATCAACATATTTGACATACCTCCCAAAATAATTTTTTAAAACCGTTTCAACCATTAAAATAAATATCTTAAGGGGTTTTTCATTAAATTTGCAGACCATTTGTAGTTACGAATTAATCGGAATAAAATTTTTCAAATCGGAGTACTGTTTTTGGGAGATTCGCGCAATCTGACCACAAACGTGTTTTCAAAAGGTTAGAGCTTGAATTTTAATCTAAACTTTTTAGGAGATATTTATAACATCTGAGATTAGAATCTCTCCAAATTTCAGAATTTTTGAAGGTTTGTAACAAGGTCTTTCAAACGTTGCAAATCAAAATCTGAAAACAGAAACTGTTTTCAGAAGTTTGGTTTTTGGGTCAATACTTTTTAAAAACAAAATTTTTCCGCACCTACTATTCAACCTTCCCTCCCTTCTAATGGTGCTATACAGGTCCTACAAGTGGTATCAGAGCGCAGGCACATTTACAACAAGATATCCAACGATCTTAGTGAGATTTCAACCACTAGCTTCAAAACCGAGTAAGAAGGTATGTCGAGTCAAAGGCTTCCTCTTTTTGACGGTGAGTCCTTTATCCAATGGAAACTTAGAATAAAAATCTTTCTTATGGCTATTGATATTGATTTGGGGTCTATTATATAAGATAGTCCATTCGTTCCATCTAAGTTATCTACTGTTGATGGAGTCACACTAGAAGTGATAAAACCAAAACAAGAATACACTAGTGATCACAAAAAGAGACTAAGTGTGAATACTAGAGCCATGCAACTACTTCTAAACGAGATAAGTAAAAGTGAATCAAGTTATGTGTCTAATTGCTCTAGTGCTCAAGAGATGTGGAGAATTCTTGAGACGAAACATGAAGGGACTAGCCAAGTTAAGGAGTCTAAAATAAAATGCCTATATCCACTCTTGAATCTTTTAAATTATTGTCAAATGAATCTATTGTTGATATGGATTTACGGTTGACTAACATCATAAATTTCTTGAGTCTATTGGCAAAGCTTTCTCTACGCATGAAAAGGTCCAAAAGGTATTAAGAAGTCTCCTATCCGAATGGGACCCTAAAGTCATGGCAATTGAGGAGAGTAAAGAAACGAAATCAATAAAAATGGAGAAACTAATCGGAACGCTAAAGGTATACGAAAACAAACTTACATTAAGGAAATCGGAATCAACGTCAAAACAAGGTAAGACTATTACCTTTAAATCAAATGAATACGTCTCTACTTCTTCCGATCACGTAGATCATAGTAATTCCAAATCAGACAATGATAATCTAATATTATTGGCTAAAGATTTGAGAAGACTTATGAGAATGTCATTTAAAAACAAACCTAAGACTATTTCGGCTAAAAGAAATAAAAATAAAATAAATGACAAGGACGTAAATTGCTATGAATGCAAAAAACTTGAACACTTGTCATATGACTACCCTAACAAGGACAAACAAATGAACAAACACCTTGACAAGGATCGGACCGAAACTAGACTCATCTTAGAACCTAAACAAGGGAGAATAGCTCTCAAGGCCTCCACTTGGAGTGGCACATCCGACTCTGAGACTGATACCGAAGAAGAGACATCACAAGTATGCTTTGTATCCAAAGCATCAAACGAGGTATCTTCTGATTCTGACTCTTATTCTGAACCTTCATATGATGATTTATTTAGTCAATGTTTAGAATTGCATAAATTCACAAAGACTTTCGCAAAAGAAAAGAAATGGTTAATTGAAGACAAGAAGTTGTTAGAATCGTCTAACACAAACCTTGTAGCTCAATTAAACGATCTAAAAGAAGAGTCGTCCTGCATAATTGATGCATTAAAATCAGAGGTCACATCATTAACAACACAAAGCTATGAAATGAAATCCGAGATTTCAAACTTGAAATCAAGGAATATAGATCTAAAAAAATGATAAAACAGTTTGACACAGGTTCAAACATGCTAGATCGCATCATTTATTCTCAAAAGCATGATAGTGACAAAACTGGATTAGGATACGTTGAGAAAAACAGGACATTAAATAAATCAACCAAATTCATTTTATATAAGAAAGTAGATACAACCAGGACACATGTGGCATCTAAGAAGACGCCTAGACCCCCTATGACATCTCATCGTGCTTCATCTTCATATCATACGAGATATAATTATGTGACGTGCAAATATGAAAAGAAACCATTAATGCATACATGACATTCATTTACATCAAGATCACACTCCATGCACACCAACACAAGAACATATCAAAAACGACAACCATACAATATTCATAAGGAAATTCTAGGCCAAAGGCCAAATGTATTCTCACCTCATGTCTACTATATTGCTTCTTCATCTACATTCTCACCATTTGTTAGACCGAGAAAGGTCACCCAAGTATGGGTACCGAAAGGCACTCTACAAAGAGGTGAAGAACTAACTTGTAAGGACCCAAAATAAAAGGGTACCTAAATCATTGTTGTACATTGCAGGGAACCCATACATCTAAGGGTACATCAATCAAGTGGTTCTTTGATAGTGGTTGCTCGAGGCACATGACGGATGACCCGAGCTTGTTCTCAAAGTTGAAGAAGGGTACAAAAGTGGATCGGTGACCTTTGGAGACAACAATGAAGGAAGAATCATTGGAAAAGGTACAATCGGAAGCCCAAGTACTCTTCGAATCTCCAATGTCTTCTTGGTAAGTAATCTATCCTATAATATACTTAGCATCTCACAGTTTATTAACAACGGTTTTGATGTGTGCTTCACTCATCCATATTGCAACATAATAAATAAAAATGGAGAAACCGTATTAAAAGGAAAAGAGAAGGAAACATTCTTACACTTTCTATGGACGACATGTTAGACGCTAAAGTTAAATATTTTATGTCAAATGAACCTAACGTAAATTTATGGCATAGGCGATTAAGACACGTTGGCATCTCAATGCTTGAAAAACTTCAACGAAAGAATCTGATACGAGGATTGCCTAAACTTGATTTAGACAACTTTCAGTAGTGTGAATCTTGTATTAAAGGCAAACAAACATGCGAGTCACTTAAATCTAAAAATAAAATTAGCACATCTAGAGTTTTAGAATTATTACACATTGATTTGTTTTGTCTTAGTTGTACTAGGTGTCTTGGTGGACGCCGGCGTTATCGTTGACGATTTTTCTCGCTATACATGGACTTTATTTCTTGCAAATAAAGATGATAGTGCCGTTGAGATTTCTAAACTAATAAAACAACTTGAAAATAATACGGTTTGAATGTGAAAAGATTAGAAGCGATAGAGGTGAGTTTAAAAATAAGGACATGATTGCTTTTTGCGAAGAAAAGGTATAAAACACGAGTTTTCGCCACCTAGGACACCACAATTAAATGGAGTAGTAGAAAGAAAGAATAGGGCAGTACAAGAAATCACTAGAACCATGTTGTGTGAAAATAAGTTGCCTAGATTTTTGTTGGCGGAAGCCGTAAATTGTGCATGCTATATAGTTAATCATTTGTCAATTAGAAAGAAAATAAATAAAACTCTTTATGAGATAGTAAATGATCGCATGCCTAAAATTGATTACTTTTGTTTGTTTGGTTGTAAATGCTTTGTTTTGAATACAAAAGACAATCTAGATAAATTTGAATCTAAATCAATTGAATGCATCTTTGTTGGATATTCTGTGAATTCTGAAGCATATAGATGTTATGATCCTATCACTAGACAAATTTTAGAATCTATTCATGTGAATTCTAATGAATTTGGTGAGTTTGAAAAAGATAAAGAATATGACGATGATTTTGAACTAAAGCCCGTGTTAGATGATGTAGAAGAGAATATTGTACATGATGAATCTAACACGCTAGAAATGCATGATCAATTAGAAATGCATGAAAACTTAGAGAATAATCAACCAAGATGGCATAGGAATCACCCACACGATCTCATCATAGGCGACATAACTCAAGGTGTCCGACCACGTAGAAGAATAACTCCGGATGAAATAAACCAATTTTATGCTATGATATCCAAAATTGAACCTAAGAACGTTTTTGATGCATTGAATGACTCTTCTTGGATTGATGCTATACATGATGAATTAAATCAATTCGCAAGAAATAATGTATGGGATTTAGTGCATGACCACAAGATAAGACAATAATAGACACAAAGTGGGTCTTTAGAAATAAAATGAATGAAGAAGGTAAAGTTGTTAGAAACAAAGCGAGACTTATACCATAAGGATATAATCAAAAATAAGGAATGGACTACGACGAAACATTTGCACCCATAGCATGTTTAGAAGCCATACGACTATTACTTGCTAGTGCTTGCATGAAAGGTTTTAAACTCTATCAAATGGACGTAAAAAGTGCATTTTTAAATGGCTTTATACAATAAGAAGTATACGTGAAGCAACCACCCGGTTTTGAAGATGTGAAATATCCTGATCACGTGTACAAATTAAAGAAGGCACTATATGGTTTAAAACAATCACCTAGGGTTTGGTATGATCGTTTTGCTACTTTTCTTTTAGAAAATGGATTTAAAAGAGGCACCATAGATAGCACCTTATTCTTGAAACAAGATAAATTAGATTTACTAATCATTCAAATTTATGTTGATGACATCATTTTTGGATCTACATCTCATAAACTTGTTGAAGAATTTGAAACTTGCATGAAATCCGAGTTTGAAATGTTTATGGTTGGTGAATTGAATTATTTTCTTGGCTTACAAATTAAACAAACTAGTAAAGGCATCCACATAAGTCAAGTTAAATATGTGAATGACATGATTAAAAATTTCAATTTTGAGAACTTAAAACCATCCCCCATCCCTATGAGTGTCACGTTAAACTAAATAAAGATGAAAACAGAAAAGACTTTGATAATGGTTTTTATAGGTCTATGATTGGTTCTTTGCTTTATCTTACCGCAAGTAGACCCGATATCATGTTTAGTGTATGTATGTGTGCACGCTTTCAAAGCCAACCTAAAGTGTCTCACTATAATGCTGTAAAAAGAATATTTCGATACATTAAGCACACCCCCACTTTAGGAATTTGGTATGATAAGAATTGTGAATTTGACTTGCATACTTATACCGATGCGGATTATTGTGGATGCAAAATAGATAGAAAAGCATAAGTGACACTTGTCAATTTATAGGAAATTCATTAATTTCTTGGTTTTTGAAAAAGCAAGCGAGTGTGGCATTATCTACTACTGAAGCTGAATACATGGCACTTAGTCTTTGTTGCACACAACTTCTATGTTTAAGACAGCAACTTTATGATTTTGGAATCACGGTAAATCATATTCCCATTTATTGTGATAGCATGAGTGCTATAAATTTATCTAAGAACCCCGTACTACACTCTAAGGCAAAGCACATAGAAGTACAATATCACTTTCTTTGTGATCACGTGAATAATGGTGATATTGTTATAGAACATGTATGCACTGAAGCACAAGTAGCTGACATATTCACCAAAATACTAAATCAAGCCACATACGAAAATCTACGCTCTAAACTAGGCATAATTTCTGCTGATTTGCTATAGATTGATATTTCTTTCCATCTTTACATTCACTTTTGATTTTATTTCCCAAATAAAGGGGGAGAGGGAGTGCATGATTTAAGGGGGAGTGAGAGTGATTTAAGGAGGTAAAAGTATATAAGGCAAGTTTATCACAAAAACATGTCAAGTAAAAAAATTGTCATGCATTTCTTAAACGCGTTGTATTTAAATCATGTATTCGTAAATCACTCAAACTCTTTCTCTCAACATGGAGTTGGTGTGTAACTCCAGCAACCCTTGTGGTAAGGTATTATTTTGTGTTTAGTGATAACCGAGGAAGGTGTCCTTGAAGACTGGAGTAGGTTGTTTTAACCGAACTAGTATAAAATTCTTGGTGTCATTACTTTCAGCATTTTACTTTCAGTTTTTCAGTTTTTGTGTTGATTTCGTTGTAATCTTAAAAATAGTAAACGACTTTCAAAAATTACAAAACTTTGCAACAACATAGCCACACTCTTAGTTTTCGTTTGGCACAAGTTTCAACTCATTTGGACAAGTATAAGTCATTCAAACGTTAATAGTTCTGAGACTAGTGCAATCTGATTTTAAGACTTGCAAAGGTTGAGAACATCAACGTATTTGACATATTTCTTAAAAGAAGTTTTCAAAACTGTTTCAGCCCATTAAAATAAATACCTTAAGGGGTTTTTCATTAAATTTTTAGACCATTTGGAGTTACAAATTAATCGGAATAAGTTTTTCAAATCGGAGTACTATTTCTGGCAGATTGTCGCAGTCTGACAACAAACGTGTTTTCAAAGGGTTAGAGGTGAATTTTAATCTGAAATTTTTAGGAGGCACTCAAACATCTGAGAGTAGAATCTTTCCAAAGTTCAGAATTTTTGAAGGTCTGTAACCAGGTCTTTCAAACGTTGCAAATCAGAATCTGAAAACAGAAACTGTTTTCAGAAGTTAGGTTTTTGGGTAAAAACTTTTTAAAAACCAAATTTTTCCGCATCTGCTATTCAACCCCCCTTCTAGTGGTGCTATACAAGTCCTGCAGTTTGCTGATCTTATCTCGAGCAGCTTTTGAAGTAGATGGGATTTCATCCACATTTAGTGTGCATTCTTCGAAACAATTTGTCCGCCACACGCTGTTCAGTCCTAATAAATGGAAAACCAGCTGGTTATTTTACGGTGTCTCATGGAGTAAAACAGGGTGATTATTCTCGCCTCTTTTATTTATTCTAGCTTCGGAGGGATTCATATGAGGCTTGAACACACTTATGATGGATGGTGTAGTGCGCGGCTTTCAAGCAGGCCGCGTCCCTATAGTCTCACATCTAGGATTTTCGGATGATCTTGTAATTTTCCTAAATGGATCTATTCGCAATTTGCAGCATTTTAGACATTTTTTGAAGGCTTATCAGCGAGCTTCTGGACAGGTAGTGAATCTTCACAAAAGCCAGGTAGTTGTTGGAATGGGCGTTTCAGGGACACCAGTTTCTCAAGAGCTAGGTATGCATTTGACTACTCTGCCTATAAAATATCTGAGTTCATTCTTGTACAAAGGTATTAATCGTGCAGCTTATTGTACTTTTTTGGTTGCTCATGTTGATGCTACTCTAAATTCATGGTCTTCTAAGCTACTTTCAATGGCTGGTCGTGTCATATTAATTTGCCATGTCTTATGCTCCATACCACTTCATATTATACCTAGCTCTAGATTACCAAAAAGTTTTCTGGATATCTTAAACTACAAAATGTTGCAATTTTTGTGGAATGGCCGCCATCATTGGCAATCCTGGGATAATATTTGTCGGCCTAAGGAATATGGGGGTTTGGACATTCGAAATCTAAGTTTAGTCGAACTGTCCTATGACTATCTTTTGTGGTGAAAATATCATCACTCTCAATCCTTGTGGGTAGTCTATATGCGGGCTAAGTATGGACGTCGCAATACAATATATGCTCATATTTATGATTCTGCTACTTGGATGCGCATTTGTCGGATTCATCCCCATATGTTTCCCCGGGTTTAGTTTACCCCAAATGAACCCCATTGGCCCACTGAAGCATCTGGACAATTCACACTTAAGTCGGCTTATAGCCAACTAGTCTTTACTTCTCCATCATTTGACTTCTCTCAGTATATTTGGTGGCCAACTCTGCCTTTGGGGGGTAGCTTATTCATCTGGAAATTATGGATGCGTTCATTGCCTTTGGCTGACAACCTCTGCAGTTGGCAAACCATATTTCCCACACAATGTGTTTTCTGCAGGATACACTCAGATTGTCAAGATCACATCTTTCTGCGTTGTCCAGTAATACAGCCATTATGACAGGAGATATCCATTATATTTTCTGGCCCAATGCCTCATCAATCGGCTATTCGCGCATATTTACTTCGATGGTGGCAAACTTCATCTTTACATACTATGATAGGTCAATTGAGAGCAGTGTTACCCTCATTGGTAACATGGGTCATTTGGAAAGAATATACGATCATTAGATTTGGGGATAGAAACTATTCATATAGGAGATTCTTTGAGAGGATTCGGGATCATATTCATACTTCGTGTGCGGCAACGCAGGGCCGAAAGTACTCTCAGCAAATCCCCCATTTGATCACCCGCCATATCTCTCCTCCTATACGTTTGCGTCAGCCAAGGTTAATTCATTAGGTATTACACCCAACGAGCAAATTAAAATTAAATGTCGATGCAGCAGTGGGACGCTTTGGTGCTACTGTAGCCACAGTATTACGGAATAATCAAGGGGAATTTGTCTCTGCACTTTGCTTCTATTTGCCGGCTACACCACCATTGAGAGCCAAACTCATGGAACTTCAGTATGCTCTCATATTTTTTTCCAGGGACAATGACCAAATGATAATTGAAACGGATAGTCGATTGTTGCTAAATCATTTATCTGGCCCTGATCGATTTACAGGTCCTTATGCCGCAGACTTGCAGCGAACTATACAGTTTCTGACCCTCAATGATTCATCTTTGCATTACTGTCCACGTGAAGCCAACACTGCGGCACATACATTATCAAGGCACAGATTTCGCTCGGCAGGTGCGACTATATACACATATTTATTAGCCTTGCCATGTGAATTTCGCAGAGCAATTACTTTAGATACTTCAGTACCCCACTTGTGGTTTTGATTCATATGTCTCCCGATGGGTTGGAGCACACATGAAATAGTTGCCTATGTCATTTCTTGGCATAGGCAACGTTGGTATGTTATTTTTTTGACTCTCATTGCTTTATCCAGTACATTATATCATATTCATAATCAGGATAACAAACACTTCTTTTCTGATTCTGTTGAGAACTATACTCAACTACTTTCGAGATATCATTATCTTTATTGGCATTGGAATTGGTGGAAGTTCGCTGCTCAATTACTTTACATACTTTGGCACCCCACCATCGGTTTTGTCATATGTGTCCAGATGGGTTGGCGTAAACATGAAATAGTTGCCGATGTCATTTTTGGCATAGGCAACTTTGGTATGTTATTATTCTGACTCTTCTTGCTTTGTCTAATACATTATATCACACACATTGTCAGGATACCAAAATTTTCTTTTCTGGCTATGCTGAGGATCATAGTCGACTGCTTCCGAGAAATTGTCCTACTTATTGGCATTGGCGGACATGGACCTCTGGCTTGATCATCAAAATGTTCCCCGTCTTCCTTTGGAATCAGGCAACGACGGTATGTACATGATCATCACGATATCATTATACTATATTTCTTTATGTTATATTGACTATTTTTTCTATGTGGCATATAGCTTTCTGAGGGACACACGGTTGGATGATAAAGAGAAGCGATGACTTGCAGATGCTACCTTTCTCCATTCATTTATATTAATGTTTAATAGACATAGATTTGGTTCTTTTTTGATATTTGACAACAATATTTTAGTGCATTTTCATTCATTTACTCGGATTTTAAGTGGGAGAGTCTCTAGCAACATATGTAACCATGGTATTCCTCCGTCATAAGTGAGGGCTTACTATTATTAATAAAATCTCAGATGGTACCGCCCGTCCTTTACCTAAAAAAACAAAGTAAACCGCAAAAACCACCTTATTATAAAGCGTATAGACATAATCGCACACAATTATCTTATTCTTCTTATAGGAATACATATGACCACACAAACAAAGCACCATATAAGAAACAAAATCATATGCCTTATTTTAGCTATCAAAATCGTCCACAACATAACACATATAAACCAAGATATAATATGTATGAAAATGCATCATCTTTTAAATGGAATGATCAAGTACATGTTCATCAGCTTTATTCAACTAATATCAAATATGTGCCTAGAAGGTATATCCAAGTTTGGATACCCAAAGGGTATATAAATAAGGATGGTACCCTTAACATTCAAGGACCCAAGTAAAGGGTACCTAAAACTTTGTCTCCATTGTAGGTAAACTGCAAAGAAGGCAAACAGGAGATAAAGCCAATGAAATGGTTTTTAGACAGCGGATGTTCAAGGCATATGACAGGCAACCCCAAACAATTCACAGAGTTAGAACATATCGAGAATGGTGGAAAGGTGACATTCGGTGACATCAACAATGGAAAAGTTGTTAGAAAAGGAACAATTGGGGATCCTAAAATATTTTAAATACAAAATGTGTTGTTAGTAAGCAATCTTTCTTACAATTTATTAAGTATTTCGCAATTTATAGATTCCGGTTATCATGGTTTTTAATTCCTAGTTGTTGTGATATAATAAATGAAAAGAGAGAAATTGTGCTAAAAGGAAATAGAGATGGTAACATTTACACACTATCACTAAATAACATATTAAATGCTAGGATTAAGTGTTTAGTATCACATGACTTAGATGTGAACTTATGGCATAGACGACTAGGCCATATAGGGATTTCAACCATAGAATAATTATCTAAGAAGAACCTAATTAGAGGTATGCCTGAGTTAGAATTAGATAATTTTTAAATTTGTGAAACGTGTATTAAAGAAAAACATATAAAAGAAACGTTAAAACCAAAACGTGAAGTGAGTATTACTCATGTACTAGAATTGCTACACTTAGACTTATTTGGTCCAATTAGGACAAGAAGTCTAGGCGGATACTACTCTTTGTGTATCATAGTAGATGATTACTCACGATACACATAGACATTGTTCTTAATGCACAAAGACAATGCTCCATTGGGAATCAAAACTCTCATCAAGCAACTCAAAAATCCATACGAAGAAAATTTTAAAAGAATTAGAAGTGATAGAGGTAGAGAATTTAAAAACAAAGATGTAATCAAGTTTTGTAAATTACATGGAATTAAACATGAATCCTCACTATCTAGAACACCACAACTCAATGGAGTTGTTGAATGTAAAAAATAGAACAATTCAAGAAATTTATAGGACAATGTAATGGGAAAATAAAGTGCCAAAATATTTATGAGATGAAGCTGTTGGTTGTGCATTTTATATTATAAATAGGCTTTCTATTAGAAAAAAATTAAATAAAACACCTTACGAATTGTTAAATAATAGACAACCTAGGGTAGATTATCTTAGAGTTTATGGTTGTAAGTGTTTTGTGTTGAACACTAAGGATAATCTAGACAAATTTGAACAAAAGTCTATTGAATGCATACTTGTTGGTTATTCAACTAATTCTAGAGCATATAATCCTGCATCTAGAAAGATAATTGAATCTATACATGTAAAAGTTCAATGAAGATGCATGTTTTGAAGTAAGTGATCAAAAGAAACAAGAGGATAATGTTGAAAATATGTTTGATGATGATGACGTATTACTTGAGCCAGTATGTGATCATCTAGAACCAACTCCTCCTGAACAAGACATGCATAAACCCTTAGGTGAAGAAAATGAAGGAATTTTGCAATTAGAAGATAATCCATCTAATTTACATGATGCTCCAATCATATATGATAATGTTCACATTAATGAAACATTTGAAAAAGACGAAGTTGAATCTAGTCAACCTAGGAATTGGTGGCTTATAAAAGATAAATACAAACACCGTAAAGAGTTAATAATTGGGGATCCAAGTGTTGAGGTTAGAACACGTAGAAACATACGTCAAGCTGAAGGACATAGCTTAATCTAACACATAGAACCTAAGAATGTTAAAGAAGCCTTAGGAGAAATATCACGGATAGATGCCATGCATGAGGAATTGAACCAATTTACCAGGAACAACGTATGAGATTTACTACCTAAACCCGAGAATAAATCTATTGTAGCGCCCCACACCGGACCTTGTCCGAACACGGTGCACCCGTCGTACTTCACTAAGGAGAGTACAAAGCGTCATGCGTAACATGCGAAAATCCATCACTTAAGTCATGGACTCTCATGCTAACATTTAACATGGTAGTAAAATTTAGGCAGAAATAAAACTTTAAAATAAACATGCATTCCGGAATATTAAGTCCCCAAACAGTAGTCCAACAAACAAGATAAACAAAAATCCCAAAAGTCCAACATAGTTCATAGTACAAACATCATATCAGCACAAAAGTCCTTAAGCATGGTCTCCTCCTGACTCTTTGACTATGGGTGCGGCACTCTCGGCTCATCCTCGATCCACTCAATCTTAGTATTCACTTGCTCTCGGGAAAAAAGGTATAAGTGATAAAAATCACCCAGCAAGTATACAATAAATTACCATGAAATAAAAAAAGAATCATAACATGAATGGAAAAACCCCAGAGTACCTCAAATGTTAATTCATACCTGACCTTTAATCCTTGATCTGCTTGAAGATATAGCCTAACCATAATTTAAGTAATACCATACTGATAATATCATATTCCTCCTAACTTAATCGTTCTAACATGCAAAGTGCACATGAAATATGCAAGATGCAGTGCATGATGTCATGTCGTGTCAAAATCATCATTTGGTCCCATAAAGTAACGTATCAGAAAACAGAGTGTCAGATCAATTAACCTCGGATCTTAACGGGTCCAGAACATGTCATCAGACCAATTAACCCCAGGTCTGGGACTGGTCCAGAACATAATATCAGGCCGATTAGCCCCAGGCCTGGATCGGGTCCAGAACATATCATCGGACCAATTAACCCTGGGTCCGGAACGGGTCCAGAACTTATCATATCATCAGACCTATTAACCTCGGGTCTGGAATTGGGTTATAAGCATGCTTAGCCGGCAATGAAGTCATAAAACCTTTCTTTTTGAAAATCATGGGACAATAGGCAACTTACATGCATAACGAAAACTTGCTTGCTTGAAAAGCGCTTATGTGCACACAGAAAACTTAGAAAATCAGATTCATGATGCACATGATCATGTGTGATACATGGGATGAAATGCGATGCAAGTCGTGGCATAAATCATCTTAAAATTACATGGAGCATGACATAGACATAATTCCCATGGGCTGGAAATTTTCCAGAATTTTCATTCTGTTCATGAGTCCTCCAAAATAACAAATCAGTCCCATTTTTATAATCTTTTGCCTTACACATGAATAATGGGGTCACATGCTGATTCTGGAGTGACCAGTTTTTTTAAAAATTGTATTGTGGCAAATCTATAAGTCCTTTTACCAAAATTCGAACTCACAGACTTAATACACATACAAGGCTAGCATTCTACCAAAAATCAGCTCATTTTCACGTTCCTAAGGTTCATTTTCAGGTCACACAACACGCCACATAAAACTGTCATGTTCTAGTAGTTTTGTCTTTTGCCACTTTTCATGTTAGTTGTTTACCAACTAACCTTATTCCTATAAAATAACTTATTAGCCACTAAATACACCCCTTTAACATGAATATTCCAGATTTCATATCTTTTATTAAGTCACACATGCATTACCCCAAAACAATTTGTAACTCACACATAGCATTCATCACTCTTGCTCATTTTGCATTTTATAAAGTCTACCCTTGGTACAACTATTTCATGCATCACCTAGCTACCCTAACAGCCCGTTTTCTTGTGCCAAAAAGGAGTCATGTCACCTTTAAATTGAGTACAAATATACTCATGTAACAAACCATTCAAGCATGCCAAAACAACTTTATAAAATCACATATAGCACACAAGCCATCCTCATACCCCTCAAGCTTCATACAAAATCCATTCTTGCAAAGAATCAACTTGCTAGTCCATACATCATCCTAAAACAGCCCTCATATCATGTTGCATGTAGGCAAAGAACTCATTTTTAGAAGAATTAATCACATGCAAGTCACTTTTCTTAAGGAATCACTAAGGTCTCATGCTTAACACTTAGTATCTTCAACTAAAATTTATATCTTAGAAATAATTAGCCATTCAAGTCACTAACTCCTTAAATAAATCATGAGAGTCTAAAGTATACTTGCCTCTTCAAGCTAGAACCTTTTCTTAGCTTGGATCTTGGATGAAACGAGTTGAAATTTCCTCCACTACATCCATGAAGCACACAGTTTTGAGGGAGGAAAAAGGAAAATGTTAGCTACCCTTTTAAATAAAAATAGAGCTAACTTGATGCTAGATTTACTTACCAAGATGAGGTTTTGAACGGAGCTTGAGAGCAACTCAAACTATCAAGAGCTTGCACCACTTAAAAGGTTGAAAAGATTGTCCCTAGTGACCATGGAGGTCACGGGTTTTGGGTAGGAAAGGAACCAAGTGAGGTACATTCTTTGAAATAGAGAATCCACTTAAGAAGCTTGGAATGAGACTTACCTAGATGCTTCTTTGAGCTTGAAAATGGAAGTAGTGTTGAATCTCCTAGCTCCAAGGGCCGTGTAGTAGGGGTTGAAGGAGATGAAAATAGTCTAAGTATTTTCTTTGCTTGGGGACTTCTTGAGAGAGTACAAGATGAAGATGGATGTGAAGCTTCTATGTAGTATTAAAGAAGGCTTAATGGTGGAGGGAGAGAAGGGGAGGCCGGCGATTGGGGGGGAAGGGAACAAGGCTTTTCACGAAAAGTAAGAAAAGCAAGCCTTGGTCTTGTAAATTTGTAAGCTTTTTGCCTCCCATGCTTGAATTTTATTTATTATTGTTTGAAATATAATTTTTGAATAAAGGAAAATTAGAAGGGTTGAGAGGGTTCTAGAAACCCCTTGGGTTTGGCCGAAATCTTGGTGGCCTTGGGGAGGGTATTTTTGTCTTTTCACTTTTTTCATAACTCATACTTATATAATTATACTATTATTTATATTATCTAATTTCTTGTATATGATTTAAGGTTTGCTTTTGTGAAGACCATTTAGGTCAGTCTCCTTATTATGAAAAGGAAAATACTCTAAGGCCCTTCAATGTCTTGTGGCCGAAATCCCTAGGCTTTGGAGGGGTAAAATGGTCATTTCACATACTTTATGACATCCACTTGTATAATTATATAGTATCTATCTTCAAAGAATTTAAGTAAAGAGGCACTAATATAGCTTTAATAAAATGTACTTGGAAGAATCAATATTTCATTATGCCACATCATCATTGTTTCAAGTACAGTACGGTTGGGGTACAACATCTATAATAGGAACGAAATAGGTATTTAGATATATAAAATGGATGAACAAGGTAACAGTACAAGAAATAAGGCTAGGCTAGTCAAATAAGGTTATAATCAATAGGAAGGAATTGATTATGAAGAAACCTTTACACTTGTTGCACGACTAGAAGCATTTAGATTATTACTTGCTATTGCAAGTCTAAGCAATATTAAACTCTTCCAAATGGATGTTACGAGTGCATTCTTAAATGGATACATCAAAGAAGAAGTTTTTGTCAAACAACCCCCTGGATTGAGGATCCAAAGAATCCTGACCATGTATACAAGCTTAAGAAAGCTTTATATGGTGTGAAACGAGCTCCAAGAGCTTCGTACGATAGATTTGCAAAACTTTCTTATTGCAAACAATTATCAAAGGAGGACCATAGACAACACATTATTCCTAAGAATAAAAAATAATGACTTATTTATAGTTCAAATCTATGTAGATGACATCATCTTTGGTTCAACTAACTCTACATCAGTAAAAGACTTCAAAGAATGTATGAAGTCAGAATTTGAAATGTCAATGGTAGGAGAATTGAACTACTTCTTAGGGCTTTAAATCAACAAACCCCTTAAGGAATCCACATTAGTCAACTTAAGTATGTCAATGATATATTAAGAAGTTTGGATTTGAAGAGTTGAAACCAACACCTACCCCTATGAGTGTTACTATCAAACTAGATAAAGATGAAAATGTAACCCTTTGATGACACGCTTTATAGGTCTATGGTTGGATTATTATTATATTTAATTGCATGAAGACTTGATATAATGTTTAGTGTGTGTATGTGTGCTAGGTTTCAATCTTGTCCTAAGGTATCTCATTACAATGCAGTGAAAAAGATTTTTAGATATCCTAAATATATACCTCATTTAAGACTTCGGTACGATAGAGATGCTAAGTTGGAATCATAAGTATATAGTGATGTTGATTATGGTGGTTGCAAAATAGATAGAAAATCCCTAGCAGAACTTGTCAATTTATAGGAACCAACTTGATTTCGTGGTTTTCAAAGAGACAAGCTAGTGTAGCTCTCTCTATCACCGAAACTGAGTATATAGCCTTAAGTTTATGCACTACCCAAATACTTTGACTTAAACAACAACTTAATAATTTTGGCATTAAAATGAATAAGATTCTAATTTTCTATGATAACACAAGTGCGATCAATCTTTCTCGGAATCCGGTACTTCATTCTGAGGTCAAACACATTGAGGTAAGATATCATTTTCTTTGCGACCATGTTCAAAATGAGGATATAGTCATAAACCAAATAAGAACTGATCATCAGGTTGCAGATATTTTCTTAGTCAAGCCACTTTTGAAAATTTACGAGCCAAGTTAGGTATGATAATCTACGATATAATCGCATAATTCTATCTTTTGCATGATTTGCAAAATATAGAGGGAGATAGAATAAGAACATGATTTTAGATTTTAAGTCATGATTTGGAGGTTGAATAATAAGTTAGGTTCAATTGTTATAAGTTTCAAGTGGTGTTAAATTGGCTTGGAGCATAGGTTAATGGGGAAAGTATAAGTGGAGAGTATAAGTTGAGGGAGAGCACATATGTTAAAAGAGTTTAAGAGTTTGAAAACAAATTGTATAGAATTGGTGAAGTTCTCAAAACAATTCAATTGGTATAAAATTGGTAGATATGAGATAAACAATGGGTAAAGAGTTATGACATTAAAATCATGTAGGGTAATTTTGAAAATCAACCAAAAGGAGGACAATGTTGAAAAATATGTTTGGATAATTTTCAAAGTCATGATTTTAAGTGGTGGATACTTAAAAATGTCACACATAATGTTATAAATGATTAAAAGTTGAATAAGATAAGAAAAATGACATCAATCTCTCACATTAGTGCACTTCGATCGATCCAGGTAAGGCAGAGAGAAACCAAGAGCTTACTATGAGACATCAATCTCTAAACCTGAGACACATCGATCAATCGATGTACACATCGATCTCCTACTTCAATCGATCGATATAGGTCTGAGACAAATTCTGAACCTCATTGTAAGATATCGATCTCTCAAGTAGACGCACTTCGATCAATCAATGTCTAGGTTTTTTTAGAAATGTTTTTTCTAAAATGGGATATAATGGTTGTTTTTCATTTTTACATGATTCATATATGTTTATCATGTTGTCATTATGTGTGTTTGATGATTATAATTATGTCTTGTGACTAATGTGCCTTGGAAGTTTCTACAACTTACCAAAGAAGATAAAATTGGTATTTTGAGTTCTTGTAGATACTTGACATGGTGAAATTGATTCAAGAACGCATTTATATCTTATTTATCATCACAGAGGTGTTATTATATCTATTTTTTTACCATCAAGGTCAACTTCTGGAGTTTTCTCTGACCAAGGGCATATTGGTCATTTTACCCCAAGGGCATTTTTGTCATTTTACTCAAGGAATCTCTTCAGTATCTTATTATCTTTATTCTCAAGATTATTTCTGGTATTCTTGAAGACTATGTGACGGCTTTCGTGTCACATTCTATTTTTCTTCTTGAAGACTCTTATGAATATATTATTGGAGGTTCCTAATCATCATTTTGCAGAGAATTTGAAGGTGTTCTTGGTGCAAAATTCCTCACAACATATAAAGGCTAAAAAGTGGAAATTTTGATGTTATATGATGATATATTCTTGTCAACACTTATGTATCATTTTTCTTCAAAAATCTGAGTTGGTATACATATATACAGCCTCCAAAACATTCATAATCAGGTGGAGATGATGTTTTATCCATTTTATGACTGGATGCCAAGTGGACCACCAAAAAACAACTTAGTTGGCAAAATTGCCAACTTGCAATTTCTCATTTAAAGGCAATAGCTAGTTTGAGGTTGTTGGAGCTGATTTTTATCCAAAAATTGCAGCCCTCACTTGACATATTCTGATGGTAAGGAGGTGAGGTAATCTTGGTGGAATATGCCTTCCATATTATCTTCATCTTGCAAGCATTTCCAAGTCATTTTTCAAGACACAAAAATTGGCCAAATAAGGATGCAAGGTGGACCAATTATGTTTCTCCATATTGCCAAGTGTACAAGGTGATTATGTGGCCAACCAATGATGTGAAGACAACTAGGACTTGATGACGAAGATGTTGACACATAGGAGTTTTTTCTTCAAGGCCTATTTCACACTATAAATTGGAGGGAAAGGTGAAGAAAAAGACACAAACTTGAAAGCAAAAAAGTTGAAGCTCGTTGTCTTGCTATCTTCTTCTCTTCATTCTTATTTAATTCTTTGTGTAGCCAAGGTTTTCTTGTGATATTTGGTATAGAGCTAAACGCCTCTCTTGGTGTTTTTGTAAGATTGATTAGCAAAATTTTTAAGGCTACATCAATAGGTGGTAGAGGTGTTGCAATCAAAAATTGCATAGAGTTGTTCATCCAAATCTTGAATAGGGTTGGTGTTTAACATAAAGATCAAGCTTGGTTCTTGTTGTGCTTGTGTTCATTCCATAGTGAAATCCAAGGAAAGGTATTCCTTGGGACTAGAGTAGGTCACATTGACCTAACCAGCATAAATCTTTAGTGTTCTTGTCTTCTTTATACTTTTCTGTTTTCTGCCCGTTTTCGCTGCAGATTTCACATAGATTCACACGTCTTGAAAAAATAGAAAAACACTTTCAAAATTCGTGATTTTTGGTGGAGTTATACTTCAGACTGTTAACTTTCATTTGCAATAAGAATCACTTGATTTGAGCAAAGGAAAGATAGTCTTACCGTCAATGCAAAATAACTACTCCATTCTGGCTACAATCTGACCAGCCTCAAAGAAACTTGAATTCTGATTTCGTCAATGATAGTTTCAGTTAGGTCATTTGTGAAACCTAAACTAGACATCCTAATGAGTGTTTTGATATACAAATCAACCTTTTTGGTTGAGTAATTAAAGAGAAACATGCTTTCAAAGTTCAACACTATTCTGTCCAATTCTGTCTAAATTAACCATCTGAATCTTTTGATTTGTTTGAAGGGTCAAACGATCTTATTTTTGTCTCATTTTTAGACTGAATTCTATTCAAGACATTGAAATCAATTTTTGAAAAATTTCATAATTTTTGAAGTTGTGTACACTGAGTTTTGAATTTTTCAAAAGCTGGTACTGAATCTGAGAAGGTTTCAAATTCTGTTTTCAAAGGGGATTTTATTCAAGGGTAATAATGTGATTTACACTAACCACTATTCACTCCCCTTTAGTGGTGTTTACTGTATGTGTACGGTCCAACAGATATATGTCACACATACTGAACGTTCTTAATTTAGTGGTCTATCCGTTTAGACACAGTTACCGGGATCTAGCGATCCAACAATTTGTAACTGTAATCACAGTATAAGACGCACATAGTCACATATAACACTATGAGATTTATTGGCTTATTATGTTCGTAAGAATACAGTTACAGATGTACCGATAATCAAATCATACGAAGACCAGGCTCCCGACATATTGTTGGGAGACTTTTTATTGTAGTATGACACCAAGTGATTTGGAACACTATAACAATAATGCCTACCTTGTTTTCTTTATACATGAAGCAAATATAAAAATCGTTATGCAAAAAAAAGAAATAATAAATTCATCAAAATTTCGTTGAGAGAGTTAAAGGGGTTACCAAATCAATCTCCACCATTCAAGCTCTAAACCTGCAACTGTTGTCGCCATTAATGTATAATCCGTCTATCCTGAACTTGCAACATATCCTCCAAAGCAACAGTTGTTTCACTCCATGAAAACAAATAGTTTTAGTTTTGGGGCTCCAATATCATTAGTCTTGCAATAACTTTTCATCCAGATGGACAATATACTTGAATCTATTGCAAGATTTAGTCTTCATCTCGATGGATTGTGTATTTCCAATTTACGAGTGCTTCAAATATTCCAACGTTTCTTCTGCAGGAAAATTTCGTAAGACAACATGAAGCATTTATTACCAACGGTTATTAACAAATACTCCAAAAGTTATTATTTTCATTATCTTTTGAACCAAGTCACTGTGCGTGCTTTTAAGATAAAACTTGAAGGTTTTGTATGATGATATCACCCATTCAAAGGTTTGCGGCAAAATTCATATTACCATCGAACTTATTCAACTTCTTATATTGAGCCCCATCGGTGAAGCTTCTCATTTATTTTGTACTTGTTAAGACAATATAAAGATTATGTTAAGATCATTTTTTGAAGAAAGAATAAAATAAAACTTGAAAGAAAGAAACCATTGAATACATGGATGTCGACGGTTACTATCATGATCTCGGTATTATAGACACCAGGATTCTGATGGGACAGTCATTTTTACAGTCAACACAGTCATTTTTACAGTCAACACAGCCTTGTTTGATGAGGGAGTGGGTTCTCTCCCACCTATACCAGAGGCCCCTTAGCCAGGTGAGATGTAAATCGAGGGATGTGTTCCACCAGCAGCCTGCAAAGGGAGAGGACACACGAGACTCAGCCAGCCCAGAGGCAACCCTTGTAATATTTCAACAAGGATTGTCTCCACACAGACTCGAACTCGGAACGTCGGGGTTCTAGCCCCAATCACCTTTGCCACTTACCACTGGACTATGCCCCGGGGCAGTCAACACAGCCTTCTAAACGTACAGCATTATATTACGATAATCTCATTGCCCGGCATCTCAAGTAGGCAAATATAACATCATCGGGATTGAGGCATTACCCTACTCTGCCACCCATCCTGCCATTTAAATATAACCAATAAATATTTATTGTTTTCTTATTGTTGAAGATGTTGAGACAAAGTCACGCAAAAGGAAAGCGCAGGGAGAGCATGTAGCGCACAGCTCCCGAGCTTTAGCATCGGGAACAGTGCACCCACCGCATGCTTCGAGGATTACAAGGCGTCGTTCAAACTTCTTTACACGCCATAACTGACGTAGAAATTTTTTGCGGAAACGATATAAAAGAATTAAATGTCTGGATTAAATTAAATCTATTAGAAATAAAATCGAGTACAAGGGTTGACGAAACCCGCTAAGTCATACTAGACTCAAATAATAAACCTAGGTGAAGATCTTTCTGACTATCCCAAGAAACAAGCTCCCGGTCAACAAGATCCCTTCTCGAGTCCAGCTCACTCTTCCCTGCTCGCATAATATGCTTATCCTCGATAAAGATAGATACTCAAAATCCTACTCACTTGTGGAGGGGAGGTAGGGGGTGAGTGATGGGAGTCACTCGTAGGTTACCCGTCTCTTCCGGAAAAGGACTGTCACATACTGAGTCGGGTAAACAGATAGAGCATGTAATGCAGGACAAATAAACATAGAAATGAACATAAATAGAGAAACAACACATAACCGACCCGATCCGTATCTCAAACCATAGCATTGAAACAAAGTAACAACAAGGTCATCGATAATCACAACAATAAACAAATGCAATGCACAACTTTGTCATGCATGTTCTTCTATCTCCGTGTCATACGCAGTCATTTAATATCACACTCTATGCTCTTTCTTTTACCATGTTATCCTATGCATGTCCCCGGTCCTATTAGGTGAAGGTAACCGTTATTACCAACACCCATCACACGTCTTGTCAGACCACACATCCCGTAGGACCACACGGCTCATAGGCCAAATGCAATGCTCGTGCCATGAATGCTTCACAATTTCACACTTCCGTTTCTCCTATGTTGCATGCGCCGTTCTATGTTGCATATTACGTATATTGTGTAATTAGCCTATGTTGCGTGGGGTTCATTAATGTATTTTATCTTCTACCGCTATTTTATCTTTCTAGACTTTCTTTTAGGTTTCTACGCTTTATTTTATTTTTCCGAGGCTTTCATGCACTTTAATCTTTTATTTAAATATTTTTATCTTCCCCTACTATTTTTATTTCTTTTATATTAATTTACTTAAAGGGTTTCTAAATCTTCATTATTTTTTAACCATTAATGTCTAATTAGTTACAAATTTATATTTATGCATTTTATTTTATTTCCATTTGATTTTATTTTATTATTATATATTGTTTTTTAGACCTTGGCAATCCGTAATTTGGTCTTTTTTTTGTTAAGTGAATTTAAATCATAATATTTAATTTATTTATCATTTGTTATTAGTAATAATATCATTATCATTATTATTATTATTATCAACCAAACATGCCTTATCTTTTTTTCCCTTCCTGTCAGGCCTGAACAGTTGGCTCGCTGCTAGTACACCTGGGGCTCGCTGGCCTGTTACCTTCTTTCTTTTTTTAACATACTTCTGGTCTGGGACGGTTGTAGAGCTAACTCCCTAGGGCCTGGCCGGCTGGCCTGCTGCATTCTGGCCCGCCAGCACTTTAATCTTTTTTTAATACACTACAGGTTTGGGCCGCCTCCCTGGCCTGCTAAGGAAATGAGGCTAGTCTGCTTAGCTGGTCAGTTGACCGATGGTAGGCCAGCAGCCATCCAATTTTTTATTTTATTTACTTTTCGTTATTTCATTAAATCCTAATTTTCTTCAAAAATCTATAACTTTTTCATTTTAACTTCGATTTACCCCAAACCAATTCCATTGGACTCCGTTTAACACCACGAACACGCTGATGCCAACATGTCAGCGCATGACATGCATGCGCTGCTCAAGGGTGTGCGTGGGACACACGCGCCGCCCTCTGCAGCCGCGCGTGTGCTACATATAAAGAATAAACATACAGTGATAACTAAACAATCCCAATGCAGAATGCGAGGGAATCCAAAGCAATCCGATAGAGGGGAGGGTAACCTACCTCTTGAATACAAACTCACTGACAAAAATGGTGTTGGATTTGATGTGGGTGGCCAATTTTATTTCTCTTTTTCTCTTCCCTCTTTCTCTCTCCTCTCTTTTTCTTCTTTTTCCTTCTCTCAGTCGATCCTCTCTTTTCTCACCAGTGATCCCCTTTCTTTTTCAATTGCTGTTGACATTATGAAGGGGGTGTGGGTTAATTAAAGGGGATTTTAGTTAATGGAGGGAAGAGGGCCAAAAGTTTGGGAGTGGGGAGGGAGTTATGGAATAGTGGGGAGTGATTTGGGGAAGGGGGACTTATGGGTAGTTAGGATAAGTTTAATTTAGTTTTTTTTTTAATTTCATATTTTAGCTTTAACTTAATTTAATTTAACTAATTCTTTTTTTTCTTCTTTTGAAATTTTATGATTACAACATCCTATCCCTCATACAAAAAGTTTCGTCCTCGAAACTTGTGTATTATATAATCAACACTTAGTTGAGTTCTACTTGATCCATTCATCCATACAAGGATCAAGCTAAATATCCCTTGCGTTTTCCAATATGCTAACCACTTCACTTTTTTATCACAAACTAAGGCCTCAAAATCATTCCTTGTACATCAACAGGGTAATTTCCTATCCATTGTCTTTTGTTTATTAAAATCATTACATAATCTATCTATGATTATCGAATCAACCTTAAGGGTATTGTCATCATACTAAAGGTCCTACAACCCAAAACATCAGCTTATAAGTTACTTATATATACGGTCATCAGCAACCCTCGTAAATCAGTTCTTCGGTGTACTACAATATTTAACTTAACGCCTTGCTTACAAGACTCATCTCTTGAATCTTATGTATCTTTGGAATATGTTTTACTCTAGTATGATTCAATTTAGTCATCGCTAGTATCCCACAAGGCGATCTAGTCCTTATAGAGGTTCATCCTTAACTTAATTCTCTATAATTAGTATGTATATACTTCCACTTATACCATTTGATGTGTATAATTTACTTATCGCAGTCTACAATTTCGGATTCTTAGACTCATTATATATGATTCATCCCCCTAGATAATTAACCAACTGTAGCGCCCCGTCCCGAACCCTAGGGTCAGAACCGGTACGCCCGCCGTATTCCACTGAGGGATATACAAGGCGTCTGTACAAATCCCTGCACTTATCAAAACGACAGAGTATTCGATTGCGGAAGCGAAATAAATCAATTCAAAGCCCTAAATCGAAAGTAAAATCCCCAAAATCATATATAGTCGACATTAAGTCAAAATCCCCTAAACGACATTGTAAAGTGCGTAAAATGAAATCCCTAAGCAAAGTCCTCAAATGAAATAATAAATAAAATAAAACTTCCTCAATTCTTGATCATCAGTCTCTAAGAGTCCCAATGTGCCCATTCAGAGTCCTCTCCAACCCTTATGTAATCGTACCCTGAATCGTCTGCAACAAAACAAACGAACGGTGTTAGCGACAAAAACGTCACTCAGTAGGTACCCTGCCTGCATCGGCCCTGTGAGATCATACATGCTAGGACAGTAGTGAAATACATATAAGTACGGTAATACGAAAATAGACTGTCCACGTTTTCGCAAACACATATAACGGTTATAACTTCTTAAAACAATCAAAACACATAATCATGCGAAATGAGCGTGAAATGCAATGTCACATATATGATGCATGATAAGCCTACATTCTTGAAAACATACATACTATCATGCAATGCATGACCCCGGGACCTAACGGAACGGAACAGAACGGAACGGAACAGAGATGCGACTTAGGTCTCGCATGTCTTAACATAACATAACAGATATGCGACTTAGGTCTCGCATATCCTAACAGAACAGATATGCGACTTAGATCTCGCATACCTTAACAGAACAGAACAGATATGCGACTTAGGTCTCGCATACCCTAACATAACAGAACAGATATGCGACTTAGGTCTCGCATACCCTAACATAACAGAACAGATATGCGACTTAGGTCTCGCATACCCTAACGGAACAGAACAGAACAGATATGCGACTTAGGTCTCGCATACCTTAATGCAATGTCGTGATGCATGAATGCACATAAAACACCTACGGAATTCTTTCTTTTCTTTTCTTTTTCCCTTTTTTTTTCCTTCCCCTTTACTCTCAATTCCTGCCCCGTGAACTTCATCCCTTTTTCTTTTTCTTTAATCTTTTCCTTTTTTCTTTATCATTTTCCTTACCTTTTCGTATTTTTCTTTTTCTATTTTTCTTTTCTATTTTCCTGCGCCATCAATTCGTTCCTGCGAATTCCAAACTTTCAATCCCCTCCCCCCTCAACTGAATATCTCCTCTCCCGGCCCCCTACTCCCTCAACCCCTGCTAGGCGCCCCTCTCCCTCAGCCCCCCACAGCAGCCGCACTCTCCCACCCCAGCAATACCCCCCTCTCAACCCCCCTAGTCAGGCTGACCAGACCCCCCCTCTCAGCCCTACTCCATCAATCCGGCAGCACGTGACCATAGCCCACCACCACCGGCCACGCGCCGCCGCCACCAACACCTCTTCTTCCGATTCCGGTATTCATATATACATCAAAATACAATCTTTTCCAATTTCTTCATACAAAAATAGCATCTTTCATATATGTACATATACGATCATACATACGAATATACAACTCATCAAATACATATATAATCAAATAATAAAACATCTATACAATCACAATTACTGATGCACGATCTCAGTTTCGTAAAGAACTTAAGGATTGTACCGTTTTCATACAAAGGATGTTAAGGGGCACCTACCTGGTAATTGATACGCGTTGAAGAGCGTGATTGAGTGGTGTTTCCTCCTCCTTAAAAGCGGCGCTCGGTTTGGAAGCAAGAATGCGTCGCTACCCTTGTTCCTGCGGCGTACGGTTTTTTTTAGTGAGGGGAGAGTGTCTAAGCGCTTGTTTAAAAAGAATTTGATTAGGGTTTAGGGAAAATTATCAAATCCAATTAGGTTTTCTAATTAGGCCCAATTGACCTTTTTGCCCTTATTAAAAAAAACAGGATATAACATTCTCTCCCCCTTACAAAAAGTTTCGTCCTCGAAACTTGTGTGTTACAAAGTCAATAACTTAGTATAGTCCCACATAATTCATTTACCTAGATCATGACCAAACTTAGTATCCTTTGCGTATTCCGGTATGTTTTCACTTCCTCGATACAGGACTAAGTCCTCAAATCTTTCAGTGTGTAAATATATAAGGTAATCTTTAAATCCCTTGTCCTCCGCCTGATGGATCGTAATATATTCTTTCTATAGTTCTCGAGTCAACCTTAAGGGTATCGTCATTATACTGGCTTTATAACTCAATCTTCGTCTATATCGTACTTGTATTTGCTATCATAAGCAACCCTCTAAAATCAGTTCTTAGGTGTAGTACAATCTTTAACTTAATGCCTTGTTCACAAGACTCATCCCTGAAGCTGTATGTAAATTTTCGGAATACGTTGTAGTCTAGTACGATTTAAGTTATTCATCACTAGCATCTCACAAGATGATTTAGTCCTTACAGGGTTCAATCCTTACTTAATTCTCTATAATCAGTGCTTACAAAGTTCCACTTATACCATTTGACGTGTATCATTCAACTTATTGCAATCTACAATACCGGATTCTTAAACTTATCACATATGATCCATCCCCTAGACAATTAACCATACTAACATCCTTGGTGTATGGCAATATGGTAACTGTTACCCTTCCGTAACACAACCAAGTCTTCAAAATCAGTTCTTATATACTTACGAACTAGCTTTATGATCATGCTCTTAATTTCTCCGAGATATTGTTAGCAGCCTAGTATACGAAATATGTGTATAGACATATTTTTCTTCAAGTTAAAATAAAAGTAGCTTACGTAGCTATAATTTTGAATCTAGCTTTAACTATTTAAAATACTAAACCTTTTAATTTTTGTAAACACAAAATCCAAAGTATCATAGATTTGTTTTCGCAACGCGATATCTCAAATGACCATTTTTAAGAAAACGATGATATAACTTATTTGCAAGACATTTTGGTAAAATTGTGTCAAAACATTTGAAAATTTAATGATGTATGGTTTTATGAAACGATTTGAATACGATACATTCCGTTTCCAAAAACAGGTATATATTTTGAAAGCTTTTCTTTTTTTTTTTTTGCCTTCACAAAAGTTAGGTTAGTTCATCGCAAGCGGATAAATAACTTCAAAAACATTTAAACTGTTAAACTACTTGCGATATCGACACTCGTCAAATTAAATTAATTTTGACTAAAAAAAATAGATCTAACAAAAATGAAAATTTGAAATATTCTGTAAGAAATATACATAAACACATCGTTTTTGCAAGCACATCAACATTTTAAAAGTTTTTCCATTTTCAAGGTCGGCAAAAGAATTGAATTTTTTTTTTTATTATACTGATTTACAAGTACGGAAACAAAATTAGCCTCGTAAAGTTTAGTACACTATATAAAGAAATGAGATTTAATAAGATATTTTTGAAAATAAAATGTCTTTTGAAGTCCCTGTAAAATATAGGTATAACTCGATGTACGTGCTTATATAAAATATTTATCATTCAGAGAAATAATAGTTCAATATTTCGTATAATTTCTACAATCCATCATTATTTTCAAAAGAACAATCCGTCTATGTATCGTTTCTTATAAGTCTTACTTTCGCCTACTATGATAAAATCTCTAACTTAAATTGTCCAATCATAGCATGGCACACTAAACATTTATCGACTTAAGGTGTTCTAATTCACTATGCTTTCGCGCGCCACACTGATCCACCGTACTTCTTTACTGGTTATTTCAATCGCTAGTTTTAACATAGTTAAATCTCATATGAAAAGCAACCGCTACTTATTCACGCTTACACTATTTCAGTTCAAGCCTATTAGGTTCAAGCCGAATATTTCGATGTCAACACTTAACCCGCAATTTTGTAATATAGTATTCTAAGGCACATACTATAGTCGATTCTCGCATGTCGCTATTGTTCAATACCTCTAATAAGACTAATGTCGTCGGCTTATTTTGATGGCTTTACATTCAACATCTTAACCTAGACTATAAATTCCTTTGTACAATATCCTTAACTAAACTCTACTGATCATCACGTTAATTGTTATTTAGTTTCCATCATTCTACTATAAATCATCTCTTAGTATTTATCATACTATTATAATTCATTTCTTAGTAGATATAGTCCCAACTTAGACCTAAGCATGCTCTGAGGTTACCGTACAAGTAGGGATATGGACCCGCTTTACTTTACTCTAATGGCACCGAGTACCATGTTGCAGTTATGGTAAGGCAGTCCGAGTTACTGCCTGGCCCGTTAATGTGTCAACTAACGTTTGTAGTAGGGTATTCTGGTTAACATTGTAATTCATTCAAGTCAATTATAGAGTATTCAACTAAAGTTACTAAGGTCACGGCTTAGAGAGTTATGATCAACGTTAGATAAGGAAGAATTGTATAGGATATCTTAGGTATACGTGTTTCAAAACTGATCGACTTCTTAAGTTTAGGATCATAACTTATGTCTAGGATCGTTCTGAGCATCATCATTTCTTAAGTCTAAGATCATGTCTTATTTCCAAATCATAATTAGTACATAATCAACACTTATTACTAAATCAGTACTATGCCTAAAGTCAACTCTTAATCGAGATCGTTACTTACGTATAAAATCGTGACTTATGTTCAGGATCATCACTAATAATGGAGATCAGTACCTATGTTCATGATCATCGCTTATGTTCAAATCATCACTTATATCTAAGATTGTGACTTAGAGGCAATATCGTAACTTATTTTCTAATATCTGGCCTAATTCTACATTTCTGCCGTGGATCTAGAGCCATGCTCTGAAGATCGTACTGTCGACATGTAACACCTCTTGAACTCATTCTGAAATTGAATCCAAGTGATCAGTGGTGTCAGTTTTGCTGCGCCACCACTCCTCTGCATCCGCTTGTAGAAGAATCTCAAGTTTGAGTGCGGTGTGGTGGAGCCTGTGGCTGCTGACGTTGTTGCGACATAGCTTGGACCATGACCCGTAGTGCGTAGGTCAGGGCCTGGGGAAGCACAACCTGCGGTGGGGCCCCATTCTCAGAGTGATTCCCATTGTCGTTCCTACCGTTCTCTTCTCGACGGCGTATTTGCTACGACAAGGAAATTTCAGTTTTTTTTTGTCAAGGACATTTTAGGAAATATATAAATTTAAGATACAGAAAATAGTCAAATACAGACAAATAAAAACCAACCGTGCCCCCAGTCCGATCATCACTTAGTCTAAATCAAGCCTATTCTAAGATCAAACTTAGTCTCGGACCATAGCTTACGTCTAGAATCAAACTTAGTCTCAGATCACAGCTTATGTCTAAAATCAAACTTACTCTCATATCACAGCTTATGTCTAGAATCAAACTTAGTCTAATTTCAAACTTAAATCAAAACTTAAATTAAACCTAGTCTCAGATCATATCTTACATCTAGAATCAAACTTAGTCTAATATCAGACTTACATCTATGATCAAAACTTAAGTCTATAGTCATATCTTACGTCTAAGATCGTTTCTTAATTCTACGTTTTTCCGCAGTAGATCTAGAGCCTGGGCTCTGATACCACCTGTAGCGCCCCGTCCCGAACCCTAGGGTCAGAACCGGTACGCCCGCCGTATTCCACTGAGGGATATACAAGGCGTCTGTACAAATCCCTGCACTTATCAAAACGACAGAGTATTCGATTGCGGAAGCGAAATAAATCAATTCAAAACCCTAAATCGAAAGTAAAATCCCCAAAATCATATATAGTCGACATTAAGTCAAAATCCCCTAAACGACATTGTAAAGTGCGTAAAATGAAATCCCTAAGCGAAGTCCTCAAATGAAATAATAAATAAAATAAAACTTCCTCAATTCTTGATCATCAGTCTCTAAGAGTCCCAATGTGCCCATTCAGAGTCCTCTCCAACCCTTATGTAATCGTACCCTGAATCGTCTGCAACAAAACAAACGAACGGTGTGAGCGACAAAAACGTCACTCAGTAGGTACCCTGCCTGCATCGGCCCTGTGAGATCATACATGCTAGGACAGTAGTGAAATACATATAAGTACGGTAATACGAAAATAGACTGTCCACGTTTTCGCAAACACATATAACGGTTATAACTTCTTAAAACAATCAAAACACATAATCATGCGAAATGAGCGTGAAATGCAATGTCACATATATGATGCATGATAAGCCTACATTCTTGAAAACATACATACTATCATGCAATGCATGACCCCGGGACCTAACGGAACGGAACAGAACGGAACGGAACAGAGATGCGACTTAGGTCTCGCATGTCTTAACATAACATAACAGATATGCGACTTAGGTCTCGCATATCCTAACAGAACAGATATGCGACTTAGATCTCGCATACCTTAACAGAACAGAACAGATATGCGACTTAGGTCTCGCATACCCTAACATAACAGAACAGATATGCGACTTAGGTCTCGCATACCCTAACATAACAGAACAGATATGCGACTTAGGTCTCGCATACCCTAACGGAACAGAACAGAACAGATATGCGACTTAGGTCTCGCATACCTTAATGCAATGTCGTGATGCATGAATGCACATAAAACACCTACGGAATTCTTTCTTTTCTTTTCTTTTTCCCTTTTTTTTTTCCTTCCCCTTTACTCTCAATTCCTGCCCCGTGAACTTCATCCCTTTTTCTTTTTCTTTAATCTTTTCCTTTTTTCTTTATCATTTTTCTTACCTTTTCGTATTTTTCTTTTTCTATTTTTCTTTTCTATTTTCCTGCGCCATCAATTCGTTCCTGCGAATTCCAAACTTTCAATCCCCTCCCCCCTCAACTGAATATCCCCTCTCCCGGCCCCCTACTCCCTCAACCCCTGCTAGGCGCCCCTCTCCCTCAGCCCCCCACAGCAGCCGCACTCTCCCACCCCAGCAATACCCCCCTCTCAACCCCCCCTAGTCAGGCTGACCAGACCCCCCCTCTCAGCCCTACTCCATCAATCCGGCAGCACGTGACCATAGCCCACCACCACCGGCCACGCGCCGCCGCCACCAACACCTCTTCTTCCGATTCCGGTATTCATATATACATCAAAATACAATCTTTTCCAATTTCTTCATACAAAAATAGCATCTTTCATATATGTACATATACGATCATACATACGAATATACAACTCATCAAATACATATATAATCAAATAATAAAACATCTATACAATCACAATTACTGATGCACGATCTCGGTTTCGTAAAGAACTTAAGGATTGTACCGTTTTCATACAAAGGATGTTAAGGGGCACCTACCTGGTAATTGATACGCGTTGAAGAGCGTGATTGAGTGGTGTTTCCTCCTCCTTAAAAGCGGCGCTCGGTTTGGAAGCAAGAATGCGTCGCTACCCTTGTTCCTGCGGCGTACGGTTTTTTTTAGTGAGGGGAGAGTGTCTAAGCGCTTGTTTAAAAAGAATTTGATTAGGGTTTAGGGAAAATTATCAAATCCAATTAGGTTTTCTAATTAGGCCCAATTGACCTTTTTGCCCTTATTAAAAAAAACAGGATATAACACCAACTATATCCTTGATGTACGCTAACATGGTACTTGCTACACAAAGCCAAGTCCTCAAAATCAATTCTTATATACTTACGACCTAACTCTATGATCACGCCCTTACCTTTTTGAAAATATCATCAGCCCAATATACGAAATATGTGTATGGATAATACTTTTCTTCTGGTAAAACGTGACCTACGTGGCTGTAATTTGAAATATAACTTCAGTTGTTTTAAAATAATACCATTCTTATTATTATTTTTTTGTAAACAAAATTCGAGTTAATATACTTATTTTCGTAAAGCGGCGTTTCAAATGACACTTTATAAAAAAACGACGATATAACTTGGTCGCTAATTGTTTCAATGAAATGGTATTTAAACAATTGAAAACGTAATAATGTAAAGTTTTATAAACGATTTGAATGCGATAGCTTTCGTTTGCTAAAAGAAAATATATTTTGAAAGCTACTCTTTAACTTGGAAGAATTTAAGTAAGATCATCGCAAGCGGACAAATAACTTTGAAAACACTTCAAGGATAAAATGCTTGCGATATCGATAGTCGTCAGGTAAAATTAATTTTGGACTAAAATAGATGTAATGAAACGAAAATTGGAAATCTTGTGTAAGGAATATATATAAACATGTCTTTTTTGAAGAACATCAGTAGTATAAAAGTTTTTTTTCTTTTTAAGGTTGTCAAAAGGATTGAAATTTTTTATTATGTTGGTATACAGATACCGAAAAGAATTTAGCGTTGTAAGGTTTAGTAGACGACAAAGAAAATAAGACTCAATAAGGTATTTCTAAAGACATTTTTTTAAATTACTTGTTAAAATATTGTTATACATTGGTGTACGTGATTATATAAAACATTTCTGTGTTTAAAAAAAAATATCAGTCCAATATTTCGTATAATTCTATAGTTCATCCTCTTTTTGGATAAGGTCTCCTATGTACGTTTTTTTGATGAGTCTAACGTTTGTCTACTCATGATAGAATCTTTAACTTAAATTGGTCCAATTCTAGCATGACACAATGATTATTGATCGACTTAAGGTGTTATAATTCACTATGCTTCTGTGCGCCATACTGATCCGCTGTACCTCGTTACTTGGTTATTTTAACCACTAATTTTTATCCTAGTTCATATGAAAACAACCACCACTTGTTCATGCCCGTTTTATTTTAATTCAAGCCTACTGAATTCAAATCAAGTAATTCGACGTTTCTATAATTCAACACTTAACTAAAAGTTTGTAAAGATTCATTATTCCCATATACTTGTTATAGACGATTCACGTCTTTTGCTATGGACCAATGTCTCTAATAAGACTAATATCGTCGTCCTATTTAACAACTCTAAATTTCAACATCTTAACCTCATACTATAAATTCCTTCACATGATTCTCTTACTAAACACTATTGATTATAATGCTTATGAATCGTTACTTAGTTTCTAACATTTCTCTATAATCCATCTCTTAGTATCTATCATATTATAATAATCTCAATTCTTAGTAGCTATTATCTCAACTTAGACCTAAGTTTGATCTGATGTTACCGTCCAAGTAGGGATATGGGCCGGTTTTACTTTACCCTAACGGTACCGAGTCCATTGCGGTTGTTGCGGTGAAGCAGCCCAAGTTACTGCCTGACCCATTAATATGTCACTAGCGTTTGCAGTAGGGTGCTATGGATAACATTTTAATTCATTCAAATTAATTATATAGTATTCAACTAGGGTTACTAAGATTACGACTTAAAGAATCATGATCATCTTAAATAAGATGAAATTGTATTGGATACCCTGGGTATACGTGTTCCGTAACCGATCATCTCCTTAAGTCTAAGGTCATAACTTACTTATAGGGTTGTTCTTAGTATCATCATTTCTTAAGTCTTAGATCATGTCTTATTTCTAAAATAATGCTTAGTGTATAATCAACGCTTATGGTTACCTTCAGTACCTATTTCCAAGGTCAATTCTTAATCGAAATCGTTACTTATGTTTAAGATTGTGACTTATGTTCAGAATCCTCGCTTATAACTGAGAGCAATACCTATGTTCAGATCATTGCTCATGTTCAAATCATCACTTATGTCTAAGATTGTGACTTAAGGGCAAGATCGTAACTTAATTTCTAATATCATGGCCTAAATATACATTTCCGCAGTGGATCTAGAACCATTCTTTGAAGATCGCACTCTTAGCGTGTAATACCTCTTGAACTCATTCCAAAATCAGATCCAAGTGATTGGCGGTGTTAGTTGTGCTGCGCAACTACTCCTCCGCATCTTCTTGTTGAAGAATTTTCGGTCCAAGTGCGGCGGTGCCTGCTAGTTTAGCAGTTGGTGCTACTGTGCTAAGGTGTTGGTCATGGTGCCTATGGCATCTTCAAGTGCTTAGGGATGATCCCCTTATTCTAGTGGTTCTCAGCACCATTTCCTCTATTACCGGCTTGTTCACGTCTTGCCGATTTTGTTTTTGAAATTTAGAACGGTCGAAAATAAAAATTTATTTGAATCCAAGCTAAGTTAGGGGGTATTTTGAAAATTTCTAGCAACTTATGGGGTTGCATGCAAAGGCTCAGGGGTAATTTGAGAAATAGCGTCGTTTACGTAATTCATGCTAAAAGTTAGGGGCAGAATAGTAATTACGTAAGGAAAGGATAGGTCACTCCTGTACCCCTTAACCCGATCATAGCTTAAGTCTAAGATCACCACTTATCCCTATTTTGTTTCTTACGTGTAAAATCATCATTTAAAAAAAGATCGTAGCTTAAGTCTAAGTGATCTAGTTAATCATGCGTTTCTGAAGCGAATTTGGAGCCTCGGCTATGATACCACCTGTAGCACCCCTGTAGTGCCCTGGCCCGATACTGGCATCGGAACCAGTGCACCCGCGTAGTCTACTACGAGGACTACGAAGCGTCAAAGCAGATCAAGCGCACGTCATTCATGACGTAAGATAAATCAGCAGAAACGTTGTAAAATTTAAAACTTCACTAACACCAATGTAACCAAAGAAATAAAGCGGAAATAAAATGTGTTCGATTAACATATCCTCCAGTACAACATAATAAACATCGGGTCTTCAAACTTAAAAGAGAATGATCAAAAATCTATCTACTACCATGACCATCATCCCATTGAGCCCACTCACCACCATCTTCGACAAATATCATTTTGTACTCTGGCTCATCTGAAAAGAAGATGTAGTATCTATTCTTAGCGAAAACATCACCAACAAGTAACTCATCTATACACCTTATGGGACCACACACGACGAGTCACCAGTATATAAATCAATGCCTAAAATATGGTGCTTGGGTTGGCAAATAACACCTTTATAACGATTCATCAAATCCAAATAAGCCACATAATTGACAACAAAATGTAACCAACACATATAGAGTCAAACATACTGCATAAACAGAACATATGCTAATAACATTTCTTGCATGTCAAATCTTATGCTTCGTGTAACATAATGCATGTACTTCTTCAAAACCACACACAAAATCCATGCATATGCCTTCTTTTGTAAACATGTCATGCGTGACATTTCACAAAACTTTTCATAATTCTTCTTATCATATTCTTCGCATAGCAGAACTTTATACCCTGTGGGTGATCAGTCCACAGCAAACAGAACTTTATACCCCGTGCTGAAAGGTCCACGACCCTATAACATATAACTTTATACCCCGTGCTAAAAGGTCCACGGCCCCATAACATAACTTCTGCTGATAGGTCCACGGCCCCATAAAATAAATTTATTTTCCATGCTGATAGGTCCACGACCCTATAAAATAACTTTATTTTCCGTGCTGGTAGGTCCACGACCCCATAAAATATTTTATACCCTGCTGATGATTCACAGGTCGTGCTTTTATACCCTGCTTTCGCAAGCGTGACTTTTATACCCTGCAATCAACCAACAGACACAGTTGCTTTTCAAAAACTTTAATCTTCTTTACAAACTCGTATTCTTTTCGCAAAACAAAACTCATGTCGAAATACAAGTATTCATGTCATGATGCAGAATGCGTAGGATCTGCAAGGCACCACTGGAAGTGGGGGTTGAATAGTTGGTGCGAAAAGTGTGTTTTTAAAATGATTTTGACTCAAGAACTCAACTTCTGAAAACAGTTTCTGATTTCAGCACTAGTTTTAAAACATTTTAACAACTAGGTTGTAGGTCTTCAAAAATTCTGAAATTATGAGAGAACTTAGCCTCAGATGTTCTAAGTGTCTCCTAAAACTTTCAGATTTAAATTCAACCTTTAACCCGTTCAAAAATGGTTGGTGGTCAGATTGCGCGAATCTGCCAGAAACGGTAGACTGATTTGACAAATTTATTCCTATTTGTACGCAACTCCAAATGCTCTGAAATTTTAACCACTAACCCCTTATAAGTTATATTTAAATTGTTTGAAACAGTTTTGAAAATTTCTTTTGGAAAGTTAGTCAAATACGATCAAAGCTCAACCTTTACAAGCCTGAAAATCAGACTGCACTAGTCTCAGAACATTGGACGTTTGGTTGACTTATACTAATCCAAAAGGGTTGAAACTTATGCCAAATTAACCTTAAGATGTGTGGCTATGATTCTGTAAAGTTTCGTAATTTTTGAAAAACGTTTACTATTTTTACGAACGTAATCAAAAAGGATAAACAGTGCTGAAACAGAATATAAGTGCTGAAAGTAAATGACACCAATAATTTTATACTGGTTTGGTTATAAACAACCTACTCCAGTATTCGAGGACACCTTCCTTGGTTCACACTAATCACACAACACAAAAACACCTTACCACAGGATTGATGGAGTTACACACCAACTCCAACCCTTTACAAACCTTGTATATCAAACACAATGCACACGAACACCACCACCTTGCACGATTGAAGATTGATCACACCTTGATCAATCTTTTACAAAGATAAAGAATATGTGGTGGTCTAAGAGAAGCCTATTCAAGTATATGAATGTAAGTAAAATAGGCTTTTAGGAAGAAGAAGGAAAGAGAGTGTAGAAGAGAAGGCTAGAACACGTTTTGATCGTTTAATTTGTAACTCTTGTTCTTGTTCTTGTTTTGCTCTCTTGCTTCTTCTTTTAACCTTGTGGCCGTCCCCCCTTTTAGTCCTTCTCCTCTTGAAAATTGTCTTCTAAATTCTAGGGAGAATATGTGGCATCATTGTGACATGTTCTTGCTTACTTGGCACCTCCTCATTGGATATCATTAAATTCTTGCTTACTTGGCACTCATTGATTGGCTGAATGTGTCATCACTTGATGACTAGGAAAATCTGAGAATTCCACTAAAAATATATGCCAAAATCACCATAGAATAATTACCATAACTTCCAAGATTATCACATAAATTAAGCAAGACAATATTTCTCTAAAAAGGGTGAAACTTTTGGCCATAAAGAAGACTTTACATGCTGAAATTTCAGCATGCGATACATGGGTGTTCTTTTCAAATTGTTACCAAGTTTTCTTTGATTTATCTCTTGAAAATAAATCACCATTTAGTGCAAGATATCTTTATCAATTTTGGAATAAAATTATACATCATAGAGGCCAATATTTCGGCCATATCCATTACTACACATGCTGAAATTTTCAGCACGTGTGATATTCAAATATATCACAATTTTAATTTCATAACTTACTCAAATTACTTCCAAATTGTCTTCCAATTAATCACATGTTTCAAGACACAAAATATGGGCCATAATGAGAGGAATTTCGGCCAGCCTATAATGCACATGCTGAAATTTTTTGCATGTGTTACAAATGAGATATAAGTTTGAATTGTTACCTTGTGTGGCTCCTTCCTTTATGTCATCAACATTGTATGCTTGATTCTTGACCAATCAATATGCCAACAAGGCTCCACATAGGCTCCATCAAGCTGGTATAGGCGTGTATAATGTGTAGATACATGTGCTGAATTTTATTTTTGCAAACATTGTAAAATAGTGCACATTTAATAATACACACATGGTATATTCCAATCAGCCCTTAACTTAATTTTCTAGAACACTTCGAGATGTATGACATATGTAAAAAGTGTCTAGATACATGTCGTATGATGTGCCAAAAACGTTCCATGTGTTGTGTACGTAGAAAACCGAATTTTTGATGTTTATCGATTACCCGATTTTTCTCTAATTAAATTCTAACTTTTTGCACATGTTATATATATTATGTTATAAATAATATACATAAATTAAACTTTAATATTCAGCACTTGGCTGGTCTTAAAGTGGCGCCATATACATGTGAGAAAATTGAAATAGGAATCTCCACAATTTGGCCTTAATGTGGGGTGATTTGTGTGTGCTAACCTGAAATTTTATTATGGCTGCATATAACATGTAGGCCACGAAAATTATTGATATTTTTGAGGTGTAGGGGCTGGCAATCTATTTATGGCAAGTACGTGACACGTTGTCGAAGTTTCAGTATTCGTCCGATACGACAATTTTCGGTTTAGAACCTTTCAACGTGTCGTATTTAATTTGTCATCACCATGACTTATATCATATGATATAAGACCTGAATATACTCATAAATATGAGTTAAGTATGGTGGTGTGACGTTAACGTACGTACGTAAAATATATAACATGTCGGTAGTACGTTAGAATATGTGTGTATGTGCCTTTTTCAAAAAATCTGAAAATATATATATTTATGTATATATATGCGTGTATATATGAGTGTGGGGAGAGGAGGAGAACTTTCCTTTCTTCAACTTGTTGCCTTTGTGCCTTGTTCAAATATTGCATCCTTTAATGAACTACTTAGTTTAATTAACTAAGTACTTCACTTAATGAACTAGTTTAGTTCATTATTGGTGGCACCTGAAAATAGTTCAAGCACAACAAATGTTCGCCATTTGATGTAAGCTTTAAAGCTTCATGGCTCGTTAGTACGGCAACATTATATATGAACTATATAAGGCAAGTTATATGCAATATGTCATGCACACGTTTAAATCATGTATTTTGAAATCACTCAAACCCCTTTTTCTCTACAGAATGCTCAAGTAACATCATATCAAACGTGTAAACATGCACACACACTTTACATATCAAGTACAAAGTCCTGAACCTCTATCACACCCAACTCGTACCCTTTCATGTCCTTTCTTATTACAAAAATCATCTCGAGTTCACACTTAACCTTGCTCATTCATACTTCCTCAAACACACCTTATTCATACCATTTTATGCCCCTTTTATATTGCTATCTCGCTTCGAATTCATATCTAACTTTACTCATTCACACTTAATGTTTACAACTCAAGTACACCTCATTCATACCACTTCATGCCCTTTCGTATCGCAAATTCACTTGGAATTCAAACTTAACCCTACTCATTCCCTCTTAATATTTACAACTCAAGCACACTTCAAAAATACTTGTATTTTATGAGCAATGGAAGAGAATAAAGGTGTCTCACACACGTGGAGCGCTTAATGGGTCAAAAGGAACATCCAGTACACTTGGAACGCCTTCAGGAGGCGCCTAAAGTGACTTGGAGCGCCTATTCTAGGCGTTCAAAGTGTTCTGGAATGTGCTGATATACATCGAACGCCTACATGAAGCGCCTTATGTGACATCAAACACCTTTAGAGGTGTTCGAAGTGTTCTGGAATGTGCTGTGACGCATCGAACACATACATGAAGCACCTTATGTGACATGAAGCGCCTAATGTAGGTGTTCGAAGTGTTCTGGAATGCACTAGGACACATTGAACGCCTACTTAAGGCGCCTAATGTGACATTGAGCGCCTAAAGTAGGTGTTCGAAGTGTTCTGACGATTCCAGAACTGCAATTTTCTGCAGTAACTTCTCTCCATCACCTTCCTCCTTCACCCCTTCCATGTTAAACTCTTCAAGATCAATCTTACCATCTAGATTCATCATGCTTAACACACAACTAAAATGAATTGATTCTCAAACATGTAAAATAATATCCACTCTGAACCTTCTATCACCCACAACTTTCAATATATATCTTCAAACTTTCCAACACAACCAGTCTACAACAATGCCATCATTCATCCTTCAACTTCCTGCAAATACTCTTAAAACATCTAAGGTGTAGTTAATAAACCTAAGAACTTATACCAAGACAATGAACACATCGCGGATAACACTTTTATGGGCATAATTAACAACAAATATCACAACATAACCATTTCAGAAATTGGCCCAAAAACATGACTTTACTCAATCAACAACAAGAATTACGTATAGTAAAGCATTTAACATAACAAACGGAAGTTACTAATGTATGATCCAGATTTTCTCTTTATAAGAATGTAGGGCCTATTGAATCAAAATTTGCGTAAAGCGTATAGAAAGATTACTTGCCTTTGCTTCTAGATAGTCTTACAAATGTTCTGCAGGATTTTGGGAAATGTTGAACCTAGATTGGCCGCTCTTTCTTCCTTTTCTTCTTCTCTTTTTCTTCTTTCTCTTTTCTCCTTCTCTTCTCTCTTCCTTTTCTCAGTCGTTCCTTCTCTTCCTCTTTTTCCTTGTAACTGGCGCCCAACCCCGCTCTCTCATGGGGAGTTATACTAAATGTTGTAACTCCCCATCGTTTAAGTGGGGAGGGCATTTTTGGTATTTTAGCCTACTTTTCTTAATTTCATCTTTTTGATTATTTTCTCACCTATATTATATCTAACTAAGCCTCATTAATCTATACAATTAATAACATTGTATTTTAAGTTTTTCTTAATTATTTAGCGTCGAATGTGGAAAAATACGGGGTATGACATTCCACCCCCTTACAAAAAGTTTCATCCTCGAAACTTACGTACCTTAATTGAAGAGTTGAGGATACTTCTCCTGCATCCGCCCTTCAAGTTTCTAAGTAGCTTCCCAATCCATGTGATTGCTCCATTGGACCTTCACATAAGGGATCACCCGCTTCCTCCACACTTTTGTCCTTTCGATCTACGATCTTCATGGGTATCCCTTCTTGAGTAATGTCGCCATTGAGTTCCAAAGGTTGTGCTTCGAGCCCGTCACATACTTCCTTCATTGTGATACATGAAATACCTTGTGAACTTGCGCTGATACCGGAGATAATGCCAACTCATATGCCAAAACTCCCACCTTCTCAAGTATCTCATAAGGACAAATGGAACGGGGAGTTAACTTGTTTTTCACTCCTAATCTCATAATACCCTTTTGTAGATGATACTCTCAAATAAACCTTTCCACCTACATTAAACTCCAAAGGCCGTCGTTTGGAATCCATCCAACTTTTATTGCTGTCCTGAGCCGACTTGAGTCTTTCTCGAGTGATTCTCACCCTTCCTAATGTCTTCTCGAGTAGTTCAGGTTCAGCGCTGGTCCTCACACCGACTTCATCCCAATAAACTTGGGACCCGTACTTCCGTCCATACAGCGCTTCGAAGGGAGCCATATCAATTGCACTGTGGTGACTGTTATTATTAGAGAACCCCATTAACTTGACCATTCCATCTCAAATCCTTTTGAAATTAGGATACAAGCTCATAACAAGTCCTCAACGGTCTGAATAGTTCCCTCAGACTATCCATCTATCTGAGGGTGATAGGGTGTACTCATCCTTAATTTTGTTAAACCCCAAAATATTGTCTAGATCTTGGGAATAAATTGTTGATCTCGGTCAGACGATATGTTCATTGGAAAACCATACAGGTTGACAATGTTGCCCATATCTAGATTAACCAACTTATCAAGAGATATATCCCTTAAGACAGGTAGAAAATGTGCAACCTTGGTTAACCAATCCACAAACACTAAAATCATGTTATATCCATCTAATTTTTCTCGGTAACCCAGCCACAAAGTCCATCGTGATATGTTCCTATTTCTACTCTGGACTCTCCAATGGCATCAATAATCCACCAGGTCGTTGGCGTTTATCCTCAACTTGCTGACTTACCAGACATCTCCCCATGAACTCCGAAATATGCCTCTTCTTCCCACACCACCAATAATATTGTTTAAAATCTGTGTACATCTTGGTGCTACCGGAATGTATCGATAACTTCAGACTATGAGCCTCTTGCAAAATTTCTCTTCTGAGTTCACCCATCTCAGGAACACACAGTCTCCCTCTGAACCATAGGCTCCCGTCATCGCTAGCCTGAAATCCATCAACCTGACTATACCTCAGTTTCTCAGCAATAACACCCAATGTCTTATTTTTCTTTTGAGCTTCTTTCACCCAAACAATAAGCTCGAGGTGATGGACAATGATGCCAAAACATTAACTATAGAGTCAACCATATACAAACCAAATCCTTCTATTTTTCCCTCAAGCGATGATTGTAGTGCATGGTTAGATTTTCTGCTTAATGCGTCAGCCACTTTATTAGCTTTTCCTTTATAGCAATTAATGGTCAAGTCGTAGTCCTTTAGTTGTTCCAACCATCTTCGCTGCCTCATGTTTAGCTGTCTCGAGGCATGTGCGGTAACTTGTTCGTCTTGCATCAAAACACAACCTGCAAGGGAAGTATCAAACTAAACTCGATTTGGGTGGAAAATCATAACTTATGCTACAGTTTACGTACTTAGACTTTTTTTTATGTATCACTATATATCACAAACCCATCAGTACTAGAGGGTTGAACATATATACTCAAAATCCTGCTCACTTGTGGAGGGGAGGTTGGGGGTGAGTGATAGGAGTCATTCCTAGGTTACCCGTCTCTCCCGAAAAGGGACTGTCACATACTAAGTCGGGTAAACAGATAGAGCATGTAAAGCAGAACAGATAAACACAACAATGAACATAAAAAGAGAAATAGCACATACCCAACCCGATCCGTATACCAAAACATAGCACTGAAACAACTTAATAACAAGGTCATCGATAATCACAACAATAAACAAATGCAATGCGCAACTTCGTGATGCATGTTCTTCTATATCTGTGTCATACGCAGTCATTGAATATCACACGATATGCTCTTTCTTTTTCCATGTTACGCTATGCATGTCCGGGGTCCTATTAGGTGAAGGTAACTGTTATTACCAATACCCATCACACGCCTCGTCAGGCCACACGTCCCGTAGGACCACACGGCTCATAGGCCAAATGCAATGCTCGTGCCATAAATGCTTCACAATTTCACACTTCCATTTCTCCTATGTTGCATACTCCGTTCTGTGTTGCATATTACCTATATTGCGTAATTACCCTATGTTGCGTGGGGTTCATTACCGTATTTTATCTTCTATTGTTATTTTATTTTTCTAGACTTTCTTTTAGGTTTTTACACTTTATTTTATTTTTCCTAGGCTTTCACGCACTTTAATCTTTTATTTAAATACTTTTATCTTCCGCTACTATTTTTATTTCTCTTATTTTAATTTATTTAAAGGGTTTCTAAATCTTCATTATTTTTAAACCATTAATGTTTAATTAGTTAAAAATTTATATTTATGCATTTTATTTTATTTTTATTTTATTATTATATATTTTTTTAAACCTTGGTTGTCCGTAATTTGGTCTTTTTTGTTAAGCGAATTTAAATCATACTATTTAATTTATTTATCATTTTTATTAGTAATAATAATAATAATAATAATAATATTATTATTATTATTATTATTATTATTATACCCCAAACAGGCCTTATCTTTTTTTTTCTTCATGTCGGCCATAAACAGTTGGCCCGCTTCTGATACACCTGCGGCCCGCTGGCCCGTTACCTTCTCCCTTTTTTAACATACTTCTGGTATGGGCCGGCTGCAGAGCTGGCCTGCTGCATTCTGGCCCGCCAGCACTTTAATCTTTTTTTAATACACTACAGGTTTGGGCAACCTCCCTGGCCTGTTAATGAAATGAGGTCGGTCTGCTTAGCTGGCATGCTGACCGATGGCAAGCCAGCAACCATCCTATTTTCTTCATTTTATTTATTTTTTTTATTTCATTAAATCCTAATTTTCTTCAAAAATCTATAACTTTTTCATTTTAACTCCGTTTTACCCCAAACCAATTCCATTGGACTCCGTTTAATGCCACGAACACGCTGATGCCAACATGTCAGTATATGACCTGCACGCACCGCCCGGGGGTGCACTTGGACCACGTACGCCGCCCTCTGCAGCCGCGCATATGCTACACGCACCTTCTCTGGCGCAGTTGTTCAATGATTGAACCCACTCCAACCGATTTCCATGCTATGTGATCTATATCTAAGGTCAATCACGTAATTTCCATACCAAAACATAAAGAATTCACGAATAAACATATAAAGAATAAACATACAGTGATAATCAAACAATCGCAATATAGAATGTGAGAGAATGCAAAGCAATCCGATAGAGTGGAGAGTAACATACCTCTTGAATACAAACTCACTGACAAAAACGGTGTTGGATTTGATGTGGGAGCCTAATTTTTTTCTCTCCTCCTCTTCCCTCTTTCCCTCTCCTCTCTTTTTCTTTTTTTTCCTTCTTTTAGGCGATCCTCTATTTTCTCACCAGTGCTCCCCTTTCTTTTTCAATTGCTATTAACGTTATGAAGGGGGTGGGGGTTAATTAAAGGGGATTTTAATTAATGGAGGGGAGGAGGACCGAAATTTTTGGAGTGGGGAGGGAGTTATGGGATAGTGGGGAGTCATTTGGGGTAGGGGGAGTTATGGGTAGTTAGGATAAGTTTAATTTAGTTTCCTTTTCTTTTTTTTTAATTTCATATTTTAGCTTTAACTCAATTTAATTTAACTAATTCTTTTTATTTCTTCTTTTGAAATTTTGCGGTTACAACAGAGCAGGTGCTCAACACAGCAGTTGCAACACCAATCAAGTGAGGATGAATTCAAACTAGCCTTAGGATGCTGAGTTAAGCTAAAGGTGGTAATCCAGTGTGATTAACACGTGCTGTAGATGAGCTGTATACAATCGATTGGAGCTAAAACAAATGTGACATATCGGATCAAGTGAAAAGAATCAGCTAGAAGGCAGATAACCAACTTAGTGCTAGAGGTCACAAGTTGCACGTGCCAAACGGTTTTCTTATTCATGTAAACAGTTGTATATATACATAGTGTATGTAGTGAAAAATAGCGCGAGTAAAGAGTTCCTTTTCCTTCAAGTTTCCTGAGTTTGTCTTCAACCACTGTTACCGCGCCATTTCCTCTTATTCAAAATTTTATTTTCGAATCTGTTAGCTCAATTCGTTGCATAGTTTGATTTGGTGATTTAGTTGTGTTTGCGAGTAGATTTTTGACATGGTATTAGAGATTTGGTGATTCACCATCGATTCTTTGATTGAATTTTATCGTTTCTTTTTGATTTGTGATCGTACTATTTGATCATGGCCAACTCAACAGGTGTTGCTTCTAGTTCTCGTAATAATCACGCTCCTGCTGACAATCCTACAAATGATCCATATTATTTGCATCCAAACGATAGTTCAGCGATAGTATTGGTGCAACCACCACTTAATCCACACAATTTTCACTCATGGAGTCGTACCTTTCAAATGGTGCTACTTGTGACAAATAAAACCTGCGTTATTGATGGATCTGTTCCTAAGCCTACTGATAACGATCCTCAACTTCAAGCTTGGAGGCAGGTAAACATAATGATACAATCATGGATTATGAACTGTGTTTCACCTTCTATTGCTCAAAGTATAATGTGGTATGACAATGCTTTAGACCTATGGAGTGACTTAACTATGAAATATGGAAGTGTGATCCGTTCAGATTGTCTGATCTCTTGTCTGATTTTTATGGAGTTCAGCAACAAAACTTATCTTTGAATGACTACTTCACTGAACTGAAAGTGTTACGGGAAGAATTAATGACATTAAGACCAATACCTAGATGTGCTTGTATGAGATGTACATGTGATATCAGTAGGAAGATTACTGAATTCGTTGAGAATGATTATGTTATCAAGTTTTTTAAAGGCTTAAATGAAGAGTTTGAACCTGTTAGATCTCAAGTCTTTAGTATAACCCCCTTGCAAGACATTAAGACAACCTTTGTGATGGATTTGAAATTTGAAAGGAAGATAATGGGGAATGCTATGTCTTCTAGCTTCAATAATGCTCCTACAGCCTTGATGTCTAGTTGTGATGAACATGAGAGCATGGTGGCCAGTACTTACACAAATAGAGGTTCTGGACCTATGTACAAAAGAGACAATGGAAGGTTCTACCTGGAAGGAAGCAAACGTATGCAGTGTAATCACTCTGGCATGATAAGCCACACAGTAGATAAGTGTTACTGAAAATATGGATTTCCCCCTGGATTTAAATTTAAGAATCAAGCAAATATGGTTGAGACTCAACCGTGAGCAAGGATTACAGGCCTACTCTTCACAATCTTCCCCTCTTAAACAAACAACTTTCCTTACACTTGATCAGTATACTAAATTGTTAAAATTGTTGAATTCTGATGATGTTTTTCCAGGCATTGTTGGTGAAAGGGTTTCTCCGGTTGCTGTGATGAGTGCCAAACGTAATATGCCATCAGGTAAGTGTCTTGATCCTGTTAATAATATATGGATCCTAGATTTAGGTGCCACTGACCATGTTGCCTGCTCTTTAACTCTATTTCATTCTTATGTTCAAATTAAACATGTGAGCATCAAGCTTCCAAAAAAATTCTCAATTGATGCTACTCATAAAGGAGTAGTCATACTAAAAAGTGGACTGGTTTTGGAAAATGTTTCATATGTGCCTTGTTTCTCATTCAATCTTGTCTCTCTTTGCAGACTTACTGATTCACCCCAATTACTTGTTTTATTCCATGATTCTTGCTGTTTCATTCAGGATCAGTTGTCCAGGAGGATGATTGGTTCAGCTAGGTAGTGTCAAGGTCTTTAATATCTTTATGATACCAGCCCACCTTCAAAGCCAGCAGCTTCAACATCTTCTATTTTCAATTCTACCAGTTCTAGTTCAGTTTCATACCTATGGCATACTAGATTTGGGCATGCATTGTCAGTCAGAATTCAAGAAATAAACAAGCTAGATTCAGCTGTTCAAGCCAGCAAGTTAGAAAATGGTTATACTGTATGTCTATTAGCCAAACTGAATTGGAACCCATTCCTAGTGTCTAGTTCTGTTTCTAAATATCCTTTTGACATTATACATGTTGGTATCTGGGGTCCTTATAAACATCCCACAATGTACAATCAGAAATATGTCTTAACAATAGTATATGACTGCTCAAGATACACATGGCTATATTTGCTCAAGAGTAAATCTGAGACCAGACAAATTCTGCAAAGTTTCTTTCTTTATGTTGTCACTCAGTTTAATATCCATATCAAGATTGTAAGAAGTGATAATGGACTTGATTTTAAAATGCCTGACTTCTACATGATTCATGGTGTTATTCACCAAACAACGTGTGTATATACGCCTCAGCAAAATAGGGTAGTGGAAAGGAAACATCAACATCTTCTCACTCTGGGTAGGGCTCTAAGGTTCATGCTTCTTTTCTCATAACTTACCGGGGTTTCAGCCTTCAACATGTCACATATCTAATTAATTTGATTCCATCACATGTTCTCCAACAAAAATCTCCATATACTGTCTTGGACAAAATTAAACCCATATACAGCCACTTGTAGGGGTTTGGTTGTTTGGCATTTGCATGTAATACTTGTCCAACAAAGGCCAAATTTGATGTCAGGTCTATACCTTGTGTTTTCTTGGGTATTCCCATGAATACAAAAGGTTACATTCTTCTGCGCCTAGATACTAAAGCAGTCATAGTGTCTAGGGACGTGCTCTTCCATGAACATTCTTTTCCTTCCTCTGATGCTACTCCCTTACCATCCACATCTCAACCTATAGCGCTAGACATTACAGATGACACACTATCTAATTCCAATGAATAGAATGTTGAGATTAACCCCGTACATATTTTGTCTGTTACTCTTGATCCCATGAATCCTAGTGCAACTGAATCATCGTCACCTACTGCTTCTCCTACTTCTATTGAGGAGTTTGTATCTTCTTCCCCTGCATAAATTCTTATTACACAGGCTCATGTTGAGTTACCTTCCTTGAATCCTTCTGCCATTGTACCTTCAACACAGACTCATCATCCAAGAATTCCAATGTGAAGAGTTTGACCTTCATACCTAAATGACTATCACTGTAATCTGATTCACTCTTCTAATTTGTCTGAGACCACTTCTTCCCTCCATGTGCCGTATCCCATTCAGTCTTATCTATCATATGATTTATTTGGAACCTCATTACAGTTCTTATATTCATAACATGAGCATTGAACAGGAGACTGGTATATATTAGCATGCTGCATCATCAGCAGCCTGGCAGCACGCTATGCAAGTGGAGTTAGCTGCTTTAGAAGCTACTCAAACGTGGTCTATTGTTCCTTTGCCATCTGGTAAGCAGCCAATTGGTTGCAAGCTGGCGTATAAAACTAAAAGAAAGGCTGATGGTTCAGTGGAACGGTATAAGGTCAGGTTAGTTACAAAGGGATATGCCCAGCAACATGGAATAGACTATGATGATACTTTTTCTCTTGTTGCTAAGATCACTTCTGTGCGTTTGCTTCTTGCTTTGGCTTCTTTTAGTAATTGGTACATTCATCAACTAGATGTAAATAATGCTTTTTTGCATGGAGCTTTCTACCAGGAAATATATATGGAATTGCCTTAAGGAGTGCAGTCTCCTTTTCCCAATGTAGTTTGTAAGCTACAAAAATCACTTTATGTACTTAAACATGCTAGTAGACAGTGGAATGAAAAACTTACAAATCATCTCCTGTCCCAAGGCTTCCAGGAATCAAGACATGATTACACTTTATTTACTAAAATAACTTCAAGAGTTTTTTTTGATGTGCTGGTGTATGTTGATGAATTATAGCGGTGAATGATTCACTTTGGTTGATTTAGAAGCTTAAGGATCACCTTCATTTCACTTGTAAAATTAAATACTTGGAAAAGCTGAGATATTTCGTGGGGATTTAGATTACAAGGTCTAAGAAAGTAATTAGCATATTCAAAAGAAAGTATGCAATGGAACTACTTAAGGAGTCAGGATATTTGGCTGTTAAACCAGCACTGACGACTATGGAACAAATTTGAAGTTGGAGCACAATGATTCAGATTTAATTGCAGATGTCTAAGGCTATAGAAGGTTGATTGGGAAATTGTTGTATATTACAATTACTATACCTGATATAGCATATAGTGTACAATAACTAAGTTAGTTTTTGGATACTCCAACAGAGCTTCACATGAGGGCAGCTCAGAGATTGTAGAGGTACTTGAAGGGGTCCCCTGGTCAAGGATTGTTGTTTCATAGTATAGGTTCTAATGTGCTTAGGGCTTATGCAGACTCAGATTGGAGGTGTTGCACAGAGACAAGAATATCAGTTATAGGATATTGTCTCATATTGAAGTAAGACATCAATTTATGAGGGATTGTATTCAAAAGGGTTGGTCTGTGTTGAATTTGTTCCAAAAAATGATCATCTAGCGGATATTTTCACAAAATCTCTTCCTACCGAGACATTTGAATCCATTACAACAAGATTAAGAATGATAATTAATGTTTAGAGGGCCAAAATTACCAAAAAGGCAGTAAACAGCTTACATCGATCGATTTATATAGCTGCTTTATAGACTGATGTAACATCAGACATCGATCGATCTAAGCTGAGGACATCAACCGATCGATGTCCCGGACATCGATCGATCGATGTCGATGGACACTGAGGATATAAAAACTGCGAAAATTAGAAATTCTTCATTTCTTCATCTTGTTCATTGCGTTTTCAGCCGTCGAAACACATTCTTCTTCAATAATCTGACCTTCTTGCCTCAAAATCTCTGCAACAAACATCTTTTTCTCCTAAACCTAATTGGTTTCTGCATCAATTTTGCAATTTCCTTTCATCCTATTGTAATTTTCCGTGCCCTAACCTTCAAATGTCACCAAAGAGCAAAAAAACCTTTAAAAGGCTAAGAACCTCTCATGGAGAGGAAAATGCACCTGCAACATCTCATCCCCAAGTCCCAACTGGGTCAAGAACACAGGGTCTACGGAAGAAAACTGACACCCCTCAAGAAAGCATGTTGAGAGAGGTTAGGGCAAGGATTCAAATCAAAAATTTTTCTTGGCTCATGTCCGGTGAGTATAAGCATCCCTTAGAAGAACCTTTAGGTCCAGGTAAGTTCTCATACATATCACTAAGAGCTCAAGCATCACTTGATGAATGGGACGAGAAAAACAGGTCCACTATTCCATTGAAATTGCTCAAAATTCAAGACATTTTGAGCAATGAGGAATTGAGACCGATCATCAATTGGTTAGATGATAAAAAATGCAGACCTATTTGGGAGGTTTCTGAAATGGATTATATGTCTACCCATTACACTCGGTTATTTTATGTTAATTTATGGGTAGAATACCTTAATTGGATGCCATTTTCATTGAATTCGGCTATAAATAGTCAACTAGAGCATTTGATACAAAAACAATAAATGAGCTTCTTGGTGTCCCGGATGAAGGTTGAGATGATTTTGATCCGTGGAAATAGGACAACTATAAGTATAAGGTGACTAAAGATGAGGTAAAAACCTTCGTTGGATTTCATCCCACCCGAAACAATAAAAATATGCCTTTGATATACCATGTTTTGCTTGCCATTGTTACTTTTTGTATCAATAGTAAGTCTGCCAAACTCCCAAGTAATTTAGATTTTTTACATTGCCTATCGTATAGCCATGAGGGAACGACTAAATTTTGGAGAGATATTCTTTGCGAATGTGATGGAGGGGGTCACTAAGAAATCGAAAGGACTCCCATATAGCAATCTAATTTATAGATTGCTAAGAAAGGCGAATATGGTGTTGGATTAGAATTATGAAGAAAAGATAGCAACCAAAGACTATCACACAAGGCTAACTTCCAACAAATCCACAAATCACTGAAAGAAGCACAAAGAAGGGCCGGTCAAAATGAACCGGAGGAGGAAGAGGCCGAAAACATTCCTAAAGAAGAACACATTCCTCCAACACATCCCACCGAGCTTCCCACTGAACCTCAACATCAACCCCAAACTCTACCAAGCCCTACCTCTTGAGTGGATAAGGGAAAAGCTCTGATGGAGGAGGGTAGTGGATGATGAAGTTAACGCACTACATAATATATTAGATCAATGGAGCGAACATCTCACCAAGGAACAAGTTCGGATTGACGGTCTTGAGAAAGAAAACACAAGCCTCAAGAAGCGAGTTTGCACAATCAAAAAGAAATACAGCAAGCTCAAGGCGAAACTCGAGGCGTGCATTCCTAGCTTCGCTTTCTCTTCCGACAAAGAATAGAGCTCCTAGTTCTCCCTATCTCTCTCTTAGCTTTAGGATAAGGCTTAGAAGTTGATTTCTGGCGTATCTAAAACTTCGTATTTATTGTTGAAATTTTTTCTTATCATTCATTATTGGTTTTTGATGATTTCAAAAAGGGGGAGAAATTGGTGCAGTATTTGATATTGGCATGCTTGGATACTGGTATGCTTGCTTTTGGCATTAATATTGGTATGCTTGCTTGGTATACGTATGTTGCTTGCTTGTTATTGGTATGTTGCATTGCTTGATGGAAATGTAAAAAATGCTTGTCTAATTAAAAATTTTTGCATGTTTGGCACAAAAGTTATTGATCAGTGTAAATTGAAAATATGGGAGGATGCACTTGCACTTGATGCATGTTTTGGTTGAGGGGAGCATTTTGACATTGTCATCATATTCATTGTTTTTGGGAAGATTACTTGTTGAGGGGGAGTTTTGGATTTGTTCACATGCTTTATGTGTTGGGGGAGCATGGACTAAATGGGACTTGTAAAATGCCAAGTTTGAAATATTTAGCTAGCTCAAATGTAACTTTTCAAGTAAAAACACTTTAAAGTTTTTGTTTTGAAATCATCAAAAAGAGGAAGATTGTTGGGATATGAAATGTTTTGATGATGTAAAAAGGTGTTTTAATTAATTTAAAAAGGAATGCCACACTTGGAATTTGAAGCAAAGATGAGAAAAACACATTATGGGACACAGATTTCTCACATAGATCGATCTATATATACATCAGTCTCTCAAAGGGAGAATTCGATCGATCTATGTTTAAGTTATTTAAGTTTGAAAAGTTTCTGCCCAACTTCGATCTCTTAGACTGGAGACTTCGATCGATCGATGTCCCAGAGGTCCAAAACCAGAAACTCTCTGGAAGACATCGATCTCTCAGTCTGAAGGACATCAATCGATTGATGTCACTTCAGTCTCTCCAAGAGAGACTTCAATTGATTGATGTCAGACAGCTTCAAACCAGAAACTTTCTGGAAGACATCGATCTCTCAGTCCAGGGGACATCGATCGATCGATGTCACATCAGTCTCTCCAGGAGAGACTTTGATCGATCAATGTCTTGCAGGTCCTAAACTGGAAACTCTCTGGATGGCATCGATCTCTTCCTCCAGACACTTCGATCGATCGATGTCCTCGAGAATTAAAATTTTTATGATCGTTGGAACAAAATCCAAGGGAAATTCATGGTGTTTTCTCTTTCCAATCTTGCTAAAATTTCTTGTGGACTTTTCTCTAACATAATACATGCTTCCTGGGCTATTTTATCCATGTCTAAGATTCTCTAGAGTGGCTATTGAGGATCAAATCACTAAATATGGTGGCTAAAAACTAATTGGACATTGTCTTGACATTTGATGGAGTTGAAGACATGGTGGAGACTCCAAAAATGTGGTGAACACTTCCTATAAAGTGGATCAAACTCATATGAGGCAAAAACACACTTTTTCACCATCATCAAGCTTCATTCTTCATTGTTGTATATTTTCTCTCATATGCGTAAAGATGCTTAAAGCTTGTTAAGCTTTTCTTTGTTCTTCATTGTTGTATATTGAGAGATAGTGAGTCTAACACAAGAGAAACCATAAATATTTGATCTCTTGCTTGTGTTTATATTAGTGAGAAAGTGTGATCCCCATTACCTCTTTTAACCCACTGTGAGAAAGTTCTTGAGAGAATTTTGTTAAAGCTGTGAAGTAGCAAGAAGTTGTTCTTGCTTAGAGCTGTGGTTGTTGTAGTTGCACAAAGATATTTTGTGTAAGAAGTTGTTGTTGTGGTTGCTTACACTAAGTTGTCAGTGTAAGTATTGCTGTGGTTGTTCTTATTAGCTTTAATAAGAAGAGTAGTTGTTGAAAATCCACTTTGGCAACAAAGTGGTAGTGGAGTAGAATCATTTACGATTTGAACCACTCTATATCCGATGTACTCATTCATTGTCTCTCATATCCACTTCTTGCTTTGATTTTGAATTTCATTAGAGTTGAGCCAAACAAGAAAATTCTGTAAAATTACCCAACACTCTATTCACCCTCCTCTAGAGTGTGTTACGAACCTAGCAACTATGATATATTTTCTCCCCACAATTTTGGATGATTATGATAATCAAATGCTTATTCAATGTCCTAATATGGAAGAAGTGAAAGAGGCTATTTGACTTCGAGATCGAAACAATTCTGTTGGACCTGATGGATATAATGGATTCGTCTATATACATCACTAGGAAAGTATCAAAGCGGATGTTCTAAAAGCAGTTCAAGAATTTTCCTCCAACTTCAGCTAGCTACAGCTATGGCTAGTGTGATGACCACTCTCATTCTTAAATGTGAAATTCCTAAAACATTTGGGACTTTAGGCCTATAAGTCTTTTTTACTTTCATGAGCAAGATTAACACCAGAATTTTGGACTCTCGACTTAACTCTCTGATGAGTAAACTTATCTCCTCTGTGTAAGTTCCGTAACTTATTCAACGGCCTACTACTTCATTATTTAGCTTACTCCAACTCAAATACTCTCCACAATAAGAAAGAAGATGACAAGAAATAATACGTTTCTGACACACGATTTGGAGTGGTCGGAATCTCTTTGATTCTATTCCACTACCATTTTGCTTCCAAAGTGGATTTTCAACAGCAATTTTTATTAACTCTTATAGGGAACAAGAAAAACAAGAGCAACACTTATACTAAGATTTAGTACAAGCAAAAACTACAACAGCAGCAACTTATTGAATAAACACATTGTGCAACATCAACTACAACAACAGCATCTTGTTACACAAATACTTTGTGCAACATCAACATCAACAACGACAAGCAAGAACTACTTCTTGCTTCTTCACAACTTCAACAAAGTTATGCCAAAGAACATTCACCGAATGGGTTTTGGGGAAGAAGTCAAATTGCACTTTTTAATAAGTCTAAATCACAAGCAAGAAACCAAATATGTATAGTTCCTCTTGTGTTAGACTTCTATTCTCACAATTACAACAATGAAAACAAGCAAGAAGAGCTTAAAAAGCTTTAAGCACTTTTGCACATTTGAGAGCTTTTTACAACAATGAAAAATGAAGTTTAAAGACGATGAAAGTGTGTAAATGCCTCGAAAACTTTTTTCTTTTATTTTAACTTCTCATTCTAGAAACTTTGCGGTAAAGTTTTGACTTATAGTATTCACGTTTACACTTTGTATAATGCGAAAGTAAAATTTTTTGTACAAATTAATGATATTATTTTTAAAAACAAATTGGTTAAGGATGAAAACCAATACTACATTGAATATTTAAAAATTCAAATGTTTACATAAATCATCATAAATGAAAAATGCAAAATGAAAGAGAAAGTTAGATTTTACATATCCTTGTTGTAAGTTCTTGTATATTTATGTTTGGAAGATTCGACTAAAGATCCTCACACTCATCCTTATGTCGTCTAACCAATTTTGCTACAAATATTCTGATCAAATCATATATTTTTTATGTTAGATCTACACGGTAGATCCGGTTCTCGAGGATCGCTTAAGAGAATATAAAAGCAAAGCGAATAAATACGGAAGTATACCTTGTTCTATTGGTTAACACTGTTGTGATTCTGACACGTGTGACAACTGTGTCTACCCAGAGATTGCACGAACCCACCAGTTGTTGAATCTCCTGATGAAGTGTCAATAACCACCACTACTATACCCAATGGAGAGGATAGATGGCATGTCTTCCTCTCAAAAGTCTTTAATGGAACACTGAAACGTATTCCATCAATTGCTCAAATGAAACGTTTTCGTCATATTTTAATTTCTTAATAAATATAAAATGAAAATGTTTAATATATATAATAAATTATATATATTAAATAACTTATTTAAAAAACTTTTAGAAGAATATTCATGGGCTCTTATCTTTCGGAGACCAGATGCCATTAATAATACGGTCTTGACTTTACGAGTCATACGATCAAGGACTATAACCGTATGATTGTCTATACATTTAGTGGTCCATTCAGATTACACTGCGTATACACTGATATACCGCATTTAGTGGTCAAAAATGATAAAATATTCGATTCTGCATGACACAATTTTTATATAAAATAATGCCAGGCCGGCAACTGAATATTTCACTTCGGAGAAAACAAACACAAAATTCTAAAACTAGCTGGTTAGTCACCGAGTAAACACCTATTCAAACTCATTACACGTTGGCGTAAGATATACATAAATGGCAGGAGTTTTTGGAGTGTTCAATTGGTGACAATCTTTGGGTATTAATTTTTGATCAAAGACGACCGATATAACATGTAAAAGTAGAAGAAAGAGGGAATTAGTGGAAAATGTATATTTACCGTTATTGATAAAGCATCAACTAATAACGAAATAAGAAAAATATATATGTATCACAATGATAACTAGTCAAATGACTAAAAACAATTTTTGTGCTTATATATGTCACTCCCATTAAATTATCTATTTCTGCAGCAACTATTGAACTAGCAAATTATTCAATGGTTAAAAATATAATCTTGCATGCAAGACAAGTAATGATTTCTCTTTGCCCCCTCTTTTCAGTTTGAAGTTCATGATGCTTAGCACCAATTTCATTTAGTCAAAAGGAAAGAAGTATGTAACACAGGTATGAAAAGCAAGAGGCCTTAAATTCAACCATATGTAATCATGTCTTTACACTTAGTACATAGTTATTGGATTTATTTCATGTAGTTCTTCTCATCCCAATATGCCATGTGCTAGCATGTATTCAGTTATTAAAAAGAAGTTTAGTTGACGTGATTTATGCAATATGCATATACAAATACATACACACACATGTATGTGTGTGTATGTGTGTATGTATGTGCGTGTTTGTATGTGTATATATATACATCTATTCACATATATACATACATGGGTGTATGTGTATACGCACGCACATATATATAGCTATGTGTATACATATATACATACCTACATATATATACATACATATATATACACACACATATACATACATATACAAATATAGACATCTATATATTTACATATTTATATATATATACACACATATGTGCACACACATATATATACATATATATGTATGTATATAGATAAATACATATCCATTCAAATACTATGGGCCGAATTCTGTAGAAGCAAATATGGACCGCGTTCTTCTATTTATCGCACATTTACGATTCGCCAACGTGGAAGAGACTGTGCATGATTTCATAGAGTTGAACGTTAGAAGGACACATGATATCATTCATTGGGTGCCAGATGACAATGGCCAATTTCCCATTAAATCGGCCTACTCACTAATTGCGAAAGATGGTCTACCTATGGTTGAAACACGCTATATTTGGTGGAAAAATTCTCATTTGGGTCAAAAAAAATTTTCTATGGCGACTTTGGAATCGCTCCCTCCCAATGGTAAACAACCTGCGCTATTGGTTGACGTCATCTCCATCACAATGTGTTTTTTGTCGTATGGATACTAATGATCAAGACCATGTATTTCTCCATTGCTCAAAAATCCGACCGCTATGGATGGAAATGGCGGCTATTTTCTCCGGACCAATGCTGTCGTCTCGTACCATTAAGGCTCACCTCTTTCGTTGGTGGAGCACATCAACTCAGACATCAATTCTAGGACAACTTAAAGCTACGGTGCCTTCGATTGTTGCATGGGAAATATGGAAAACATACGCGTCCAGCAGGTTTGGTGAAGAGCATTTCGATTATGCGCGTTTATACAATAATATCAAGATGGCTATATACACATGGTGTTCCACAATGAATGGGAAAAAGTTTGCCACCTCAGTACCGCATCTAATAGACCTTCACTTTTCTCCATCATTGCGCACTAAACGACTGTGAATTATCCGCTGGCAGCTGCCCCCGTCGGGCAAACTGAAGTTAAACGTTGACACAACAGTAGGACGAAAGCTAGCAGCAGGAGGAGTGGTTTTAAGAAAGGATCAAGGACACATGCTTTCGGCTATATGCTTTTCATTACCATTGGTTGTGCCTCTAAGGGCGGAATTACTAGCCATGACATTTGCATTGATTCACTTTGCACAAGAGTATAACAACATAATATTGGAAACGGACTGCCAACCTATGATCACCTTGTTGACCGAATCTCGACCACTAACAGGTTGGTTGGCGGCGGACATTCAGCATGCAAGACTGTTCTTGAGCCTAAACCAAGCAACACTCGAGTATTGTCTCCGAGAAGCCAATACAGCCACTCATTGGCTCGCATGACATAGTTCGAGAGCAGCCGGGTTGCAGTGCCACACGTCTCTTCATGAATTGCCGTGTGAAGTTCGCGGAGCTCTACCCACGGATCTTCAGCTGTCTGCTTTCCGATATTGACAGATGTTTCACATTGGGTTGGCGCTACATCTTTTACGTTGTCTGTGTCCACATCAGACACAGGCAACGCTGTGCTCTCCGTCAAAATTGAGGGGCTCATTCCTGATGCTACTTTTTCTTCTAACCAGACACACGCTACAACTTTTGTCGCCTTGGTTCAAGCTGAGCCAAGGCGGCTTGGTTATGGCTTTAGTTCGAAAGTTTTCTCTCTAATATTTTATCATTGCATATCTAATATCAACTTCCTTTGCCTTTGTTGAGGTGCATGCCAAACTTGCTCCATCACGGTCACAAAGCTGGTATCATGCAGCGATCGGATCTCCAAACGATGAGTCTTGCGCCTACGTCTTTCATCATAGAGGCACTCCATTGTATTCATTTTTCTTTAGCTTTGGCCATTTCTACAGCCGTATAAATATGTACGCTCTTTCCTTCGCCTAGGTTTTATCCACAAGGGTGGTTTTACTTGACAATGTTTTAATACGGCATATCATATAGGACTGGGGATTAGCCATCATTAGTTCCCTGTTTCATTTATTTACATACGATGACAATTGTAATATGGTTTTCCTCCACAAGTGAGGCTTGTTAAATAAAATCAGCATGTTTATTTAAAAAAAATAGATAAATACATAAAGGACGGCAATGTCTCTTTCTGCAAATGTGCTGAGCAACATGAGTTTTTGTGTATAAATTGAGTCCAAACTGCAAACCAACATGCACCAACAACATGGCAAAGCTATTCACAGTCATTTTCTTTCTTGCACTTGCGATCACCCTTGTGAAGTCTTGTTCTGCTTCTACAGTGGAGCCTGAGAAAAGGGCCGAGAAAGCAACAAAGGCACCGAAACCATTGCTTCACCGGAAGCTTTCTGCAATATCGTTGCCTAGAAATCTGGAAGGAACATGTACTACAAATACATGTGGGATAGGAGTTGATTGCCCAGAGCCTTGCCAATGCATAACAGAAAGTGGTCTTTGCTATTCGGACGACTGCACCCAGTATGACTGCGGGAAGACTGGTGCGTGCCCATCGCCTTGTGCATGCCTTGCTAGATATGGCCTTTGCTACATCCCCGAGCCCGGAGATTGTACCCAAAGTGGTTGCGGTCTGGGCATTGATTGCCAAAGTCCTTGCCAATGCATTACTGAGTATGGCATCTGCACTTTGTAGGCTTCGTGGAGTCTATAACGGGGATTTTGGGTTCCCTTTCTATCATTAAAAGGCTTTTTTCAAATGGTATTGGTTCTGCGTTTGGTGTATTTGTGTAAGGGAATTGGCCCTTCTGCTATGTGGTATTTGTGGTGAGCATCTTCTTTAAGAGCTATGAATCTAAATAAAAGTCGTGTTTTACTTGAGTTATCATAGGTACAAAATTTGCCTTATGATAGTTGTCATTTACTGCATATCAAGATTGTATGTTTTAAGATTTTTCTAATATATTTTTATGAATTTTCTATATGTTATACTTACGACTCTATACTTCTTTTTACTAGTGTTTTATGCATGATCTTTTACGTTTATTTCCATGTTTAATCTTTCTTTCCTTTTTTGTGTGATTTGCTTCTTATTATGCGCCCTTATTGTTACATGAATAATGACACTTCAATAAAAATAGAAATGTATGAACAAGATATACGAAATCGCCCACTACGGAATTCTAAGATGGACTAAGTATATATGAGCTCTCATTTGTTACTGTGTAAGGAAGAAACCCCCATCCTTGACATTTTTTTTAAAATGTTTTTCTATTATTTACTCTGTTATAAGGGTCTGAGTTATGCACTAAGTATGCGCTTTGGTGTCATACTCCGTAACTTTCAAGTCCGACATTCAATAATTAGAGAACAACTTAAAATACAAATTTTATTAATTGTATAGGTTTATGAGGCTTAGTTAAATAAAATATAGGTGGAAAAATAGTCAAAAAGATAAAATTAAGAAAATTAAGCAAAATTACCAAGATAGCCCTCCCTCAATTGAGTGTTGAGGGAGTTACACTAATTAGTATAACTCCCAGTAGTGGAAAGCGGTTGAGAGGAGAAACAACAAGGGGGAAAACAGCTGGAGCAGAAAGGGAGAGAGAAAAGGAAGAGAGAAAGAAAGAAGAAGAAAGGAAAAAGAAGAAGAAGAAAGAGCGGTCAATCTAGGTCCACTCCGTTCCAAAATTCTGCCATACACTCGTAAGACTATTTAGAAACAAAGGCAAGCAAACTTTCTATACGGTTTACGCATATTTTGATTCAACAGACCTTATGTTCTTACAAAGAGAAAATCGGATCACATATTGGTAATCTTGATGCGTTTATGTTAAATGATCTACTATATGTATTTATTGTTGTTGATCGTGTAAAGTCATGTTCTTTGGGCCAAATTTTTAGAATATATATGTTGTGTTTGATTGTTGATAAACATGCCCTTAAATTGTCATCTTTGGTGTAAATATTGGTTTGTGATAAATTATCATGTTTTCTAAAGGTTGTCTTAGATGATTTGAGATGAATTGAGGAAGGTTTGAAGGGTTAGATGATGTGTGCTAAAGGTTTGGTATGAGTTAGAAGATTGATGACATATCTGGAAGTGTGAGTAGTAGAAGGCACAGAGTTGACGCAAATTGATAGATGTAAGGATCAAATTGTGTTTTTGTGTGTTAAGCATGATGGATCTAGGTGGTAAGATGGAATTTGAGGTGTTTAAACATGAAAGGGGTGAAGGGAGAAGATGAGAAGGAGAAGTTACTGCAGAATTTTCAGCTTTGGAAATCGTCAGAACACTTCAAACACCCACCTTAGACGCTCCATGTGACTTTAGGCGCCTAAAGTAGGCATTCGAAGTTTCACTGCATATTCCAGAACACTTCGAACACCTCATAAGTCGCTTCATGTCACATAAGGCGCCTTATGTAGGCTTTTGATGTGTCATAGCACATTCCAGAACACTTCAAACGCCTAGTATAGGCGCCCCATGTCAATTTAGGCGCCTCGTCAAGGCGTTCCAAGTGTACTGGAAGTCTCTTTGGACACATTAAGCGCTCCATGTATGTGAGATATCTTTATTCTCTTCCATTACTCATAAAATACACGTGTTTTTGAAGTGTGCTTGAGTTGTAAGCATTAAGTGTGAACAAGTTGTAGGGTCTGCAAGGCACCACTATAAGGGGGGAAGGGGATTGAATAGTGGGTGCAGAAAATGTGGTTTTTAAAATTGTTTTAGACCAAAAACCCAACTTCTGAAAACAGTTTCTGTTTGCAGGACCTTTTTTGAAACATTTTGAAATCTAGGTTGCAGGTCTTCAAAAATTCTGTCATTTGGAGAGCTCTTAGTCTCAGATGTTCTAAGTATCTCCTAAAAATTTCAGATTAAAATTCAACCTTTAACCCCTTTGAAAATCGTTGGTGGTCAGATTGCGCAAATCTGCCAAAAATGGTAATCTGATTTGAAAAATTAATTCCAATTGAACCGTAACTCCAAATGCTCTGAAATTTTAATGACTAACCCCTTATTAGGTTTACTTAATTGGGTTGAAACAGTTTTGAAAAATGCTTTTTGGATGTTAGTCAAATATGTTCAAAGTCGCAACCTTTGCAAGCCTAAAAATCCGACTGCACTAGTCTCAGAACGTTTGACGTTTGGATGATTTATACTTGTCCAAAAGGGCTGAAACTTACGCTAAATGAACCTTAAGACGTGTGGCTATGTTTTCTGAAAGTTTTGTGATTTTTGAAGTTTGTTTACTATTTTTAAAAACGTGATAAAAATGGTACACTGCGCTAGAAACTGAAAGTAAATGCTAAAAAGTAAAGAACACAAGGAACTTTATACTGGTTCGGTTAAATCAACCTACTCCAGTCTTCGAGGACACCTTCCTCGGTTATCACTAATCAAAAAACACAAACAACACCTTTCCACACAGGAGGTTGATGGAGTTACACACCAACTCCAACCCTTTACAAACCTTGTAAGTGATTACAACGATCACGAACACCACCACCTAGCGGATGCAAAATTGATCACACCTTGATCAATATTGTAAAACAATATAGAATATATGGTGGTATAGATGAAGCATATTAAAGATGTATGAATATGAATACAATAGGCTTTAAGAGAGAAGAAAGAAAAAAGTATAGAAGAAGAAAAAGATGAAGACGTTTTTTAGCTCTTTGATTTGTAAGACTTGTCTTGTCTTTTGTTTGATCTACTCCTCTTCATTTTATCAAGGTTGGCCGCCCCATATTGCCTTTTCTTCCTTCTTGAAAGTTATCTTTTAAGTCCTTGGAAGAATATCTTGCATCATTGTGACATTCACTTGCTTATTTGTCAACTCCTCATTGGATGATCATCTTGGCCTTGATTACTTGGCACTCATTGATTGGATGAGATTTGTCATCATTTGATGACAGTACAAATCTGAATATTTCACTAAAAACATGTGCCAATTAGTGGTGAAAATATTGCCATAAGTCACATAATCAATCCCCACAAATTTGGAAGACAATTTGTCCTCATTTAAGTGAAAAAATCGCCCACCTTCTTTGCGACACATGCTGACATTTTCAACATGTGCAATATTCAAATTCAAAATATTTCCATATTAGTATTATATCAATCCTTGAATATTGAGAAGCAAATTTATCACCATTAAGTTGACAAAAATCGGCCATTATAGCACACACATGCTGAATTTTCAGCATGTGTCATATATGTGACATAGTTTGAAATGTTACCTTGTGTAGCTCCTTTCTTTATGTCACCAACCTTGTATACTTCATTCTTGGCCAATCAAGATGCCAACAAAGCTCCACATATGCTCCAACAAGGCTGTAGTAGACGTGTTATAATAGTTGTATATGTGCTGAATTTATTTTTCCATCTTTGTAAAATAGTGCACAAATAATTATACACATATGGTATATTCCAATCAGCCTTTAATTGAATTTTTTAGAACACTTTAGAATGTATAGAGTATGTAAAAAGTGTCTAGATACATGTTATATGTCATGCCAAAAATGTTCCATGTGTCGTGTTTGTAGAAAACCGAATTTTCGACTTTTGTCGATTACCCGATTTTTCTCCGATTAAATTCCAACTTTTTGCATATGTTATATATATTATGTTACACATAATATACATAAATTAAAATTTAATTTTCAGCACTCATGTCTGATTAAAGTGGCGCCTACATGTGACAAAAATTGAATTTGGAATCTTAACAATTTGGCCTTAATTTGGGGTGATTTGTGTGTGTCAACATGGAATGATTTTATGGCTGTATATACCATGTAAGCCATGAAATTTGTGGCCATTTTTGAAGTGTAGGGGCTGGCCATCTATATATGGAAAGTACGTGACACGTTGGCAAAGTTTCGGTATTCACCCGATACGACAATTTTTGATTTAGAACCTTGTAACGTGTCGTAATAATTTTGTCATCACCATGATTTATATCATATGATATAAGACCTGAATATACTTATAAATATGATGCAAATATAGTGGTGTGACGTTAACGTACGTTCGTAAAATATATAACGTGTCGGTAGTATGTTGGAATATATGTGTGTAGTGCCTTTAAAAAAATCTGAATATATATAAAAATATATATAAAAACGTGTAGACATAGGTGGGAGAGAACTTTCCATTCTTCAATTTGTTGCCTTTGTGCCTTCTCCAAATATATCACCATTTGATGAACTACTTAGTTCATTTAACTAAGTACTGCACTTAGTGAACTAGTTCTGTTCATTAATGGTGGTACCTGAAAATAGTTCAAACACAACAAATGTTCGTCATTTGATGTAAGCTTTAAAGCTTCATGGCTCGTTAGTACAACAACAATATATATGAACTATATAAGGCAGGTTTCATGCAAAAACGTGTCAAGTCATAAAACGTGCCATGTATTTCTTTAGTACACGTTATTTAAATCATGTATTTTGTAATCACTCAAACCCCTTTTTCTCAACACAAGTAAGGTTAGGTATGAATTCGAAGTGAATTAGCAGTACGAAAAGCGCATGAAATGCTACGAATAAGGTGTGTTTGAGGATGTATGAATGAGTAAAGGTAAGTGTGAACTCGAGATGATTTTTGTATTACGAAAGGGCATGAAATGGTACAAGCAGGGTGTGTTTGAGGTTCAAGAATTTGTACTTGATATGTAAAGTATGTGCGCATGTGTACACGTTTGATACGATGTTATATGACCATTCTGCATCACGATATGAACACTTTGCATTTCGACATGAGATTTGTTTTGTGAAACAACACGTGTTTGCAAAAGAAGATTAAAGTTTTCGAAAGACAAGTTATGGCTGTTGTTGGTCGTAGGGTATAAAAGTCACGCCTGCAGTAGCAGGGTATAAAAGCGTGACTGTGAATCAATAGCCAGATATAAAGTTATGTTATGGGGTCGTGGATCTATCAGCACTGGGTATAAAGTTTATGTTATGGATCCGTGGACCTTTCAGCACAGGGTATAAAGATAAGAAGAATTGTGAAAAGTTTTGTGATATAACACGCATGACATGTTCACAAAAGAAGGCAGATTTATGGGTTTTGTTTAGTCGTGTGTGGTTTTAAAGAAATACATGCATCATGTGAGATGAAGCATAAGATTTGACATGCAAGAAATGACATTCGAATATGATCTGTATATGTAGTATGTTTTGCGCGATACATGTTTGTTCCACATTCGTGTATCATTTACGTTTGGATGTTGTCTTTGATGAGTTGTTATAAAAATGATATTTGCTAACTTGAGCACTTTATTTTGGGCATTGATTTATGTATTGGTGACTCGTCGTGTGTGATCCTGTAATGTGTATAGACGGGTTACTTGCTAGCGATGTCTTCGCTAAGAATATATACTCCATCTTCTTTCAGGTGAGCCGGAGTACAAAATGATATTTGTAGAAGGCAACAGCGAGTGGGCTCATTGACATAATGGTCAATGAAGTGGACAGAATTACGTTCATTCTCTTTTTAGATGAAGGGCTTACTTTTTAATATTTTGTATTGGAGGATATATTAGACATTTCCCTAGACGCGTTTCATTTTTGTTGTGTTTCATTTGGTTATATTAATTGTTATTGAAGTTTTAAATTCTACGATGTTTCTGCTGATTTATCTTATGTCATTGATGACGTGTACTTGATCTTCTTTGACGCTTCGTAGTTCTCGTAGCAGACTACGACGGGTGCACTGGTACCATTGTCCAGTATGAGGCCAGGGCGCTATAGGTGGTATCAGAGCCTGGGCTTCAGATCTATCTCGAAAACTTAGGTTCATGACCTATTAGCAAACTTTAAGATGTGATCCCCCTTAAGTTTGATCCTTATTTATAAGTGATGAATATCTAGAGTCTAAGTATGATTGGAGCTGGGTGTGTGCGAGCGCGTATATCATTTAACTTTCTGTAGTAATTATTTTTATTTCATACCCCACCGATCTCTTGGACACAATTCTGTAATGCCTTTCTGAAGTATTATGTGCCCGAGACAGAAATCTCAGACAAGGGAGTTCGACAGGCTGAAACAGGGTTGGATGACAGTGTCAGAGTATGCCGACCGTTTTCATGCTTTGGGTAAATTCTCTCTTGCAATTATGTCCGATAATCGCTTAAAGATGACAAAGTTCGAGTGAGGTTTGGACTGAAGAATTCAGTCAGCAATTGTGAACTCGGGGATGAGAACCTACAAGGACAGGCTGGACGCATGCTTTTGCGTCGAGAGTGATTTCTGCATAGTAGCGACAATAGAGGCCGGTGCAGGATACTCTGACAAAGATAAGAGTCCAAGAGAGGAGATTAGAGCAAGTCAAGATTCAGAAAGAGACCCGGTCGGGAAATTTTCTAAGACCCCCACCACATAACCTAGATTACACAGCAGGCTATAGGAGTTTGTCGCATTGTAATAAGACCCATGTCGGTGAAGGTGGGAAATTGGCAGGAGTATGTTACCTATGCGAACAGGTGGGTCATCTCATTAAAGATCGTCTAGAGATGAGGAAGAATGCTCTGGAAGAAGCGGTTCAGCAGCCGAGGACGAATGCCCGCATCCATGTCATGATTGAAACAGATATTTAGGAAGCCACCAACGTGGTATGAGGTACGATTTTAGTGAATAGGATATTTGCCAATGTACTTTTCGACAGCAGCTTGAACCCCTCTTTCGTAGCAATGAGATTAGCTAAGCGCTTTTGTGCTTCACCATAATAGTTGGAGACTATGTACTATGTCCAAGAGGCCAAAATCAAGTTTTGATTTCACACCAGCAGTACAAGGATTGTGGGTTGGAGTTCGGAGAGCAAATGTTCTTTGCGACACTGATTCCAATCCAGACGTACGATTTCGACGTCATATTGGGACTGTACTGATTGGTCAAGTATCACACCAACATTGACTATCGATTAAAATAAGTGCCAGTTAAGAATTCTGAGATGGAAGATATAACCTTCCAAGGGGATTGCAGTTGATCCGAAGAAAGTTGAAGTTATCACTGAGTGATCTAGACCAACGAATGCCACTGAAGTGAAGAGTTCCTTTGGTCTAGCTAGTTATTACAGGAAGTTTGTCGAGGGATTCTCTACAATAACGATGCCTCTCAGTCATCTCACTCTAAAGAAGACCAAATTTGAGTGGTCGACTAAATGCAAGAAAAGTTTCACGGAACTTCGGAAGAGGTTGACCACAGCCCTTCGGTACGGATGTATTTCTGATCTACAGCGATGCGTCGAAGAATGGTCTAGGTTATGATTTTGTGTACCAATTAAGTTTAGTCTAATACCTTACTTATAGGTTGTGTTTTGTTGCAACACGAACGAGTTATCGCGTACGCCTCGAGACAGCTACAGACTTACGAGCAGAATTATCTGACGCACGATCTTGAGCTCACAGTAATTGTGTTCGCCTTGAAGATATGGCGGCATCATTTATATGGGAAAAAGTGCACGGTATTCAATGACCACAAGAGCCTAAAATATCTATTCTCCCAAAAGGAGTTAAACATGAGACAGCGGAGATGGTTGGAATTACTAGGGGACTATGACTTAACTAGTATATATCATCCGGGAAAAGCTAATAAAGTGGCTGATGCATTAAGCAGCAAGTCCATCCATACGTGACAAACACCACTGGAGAGAGAAATGAAAGAATTTGGTCTAGATTTGATTGACTCCATAGTGAATGTTATGACAGAATTGACCATGACACCGAGTTTGATTGATCGGGTGAAAGAGTCTCAGAAGAATGATAAGGCTCTAGATGAGATTTCTAAGAAGTTGAAGCATAGTCACGTTGAGGGCTTTCAGTCCCATAAGGACGAGAGCCTATGGTTCAGAGGAAGATTGTGTGTGTCAGATGTGGATGAACATAGAAAAGAAATTTTTCAAGAAGCGCACAGCTCAAGGTTATTGATACATCCTGATAGCACCAAGATGTGCAGAGATATCAAACAATATTAATGGTGGTCCGAAATGAAAAGACATATTGAGGAGTTCATCGAGAGATGCCTGGTTTGCCAACAAGTCAAGGCTGAACATCAACGGCCTAGTTGATTGTTGATGCCATTGGAAATTTCAGAATGAAAATGGGAACATGCCACGATGGATTTTATAGAGGGTTTACGAAAGACGAGAAGTGGATATGACATGATTTAGGTCATTATGTATCGATAAACCAAGTCTGCACATTCTCTACCCACCTCGAGTGAATCGTCTCTCTACAATTTGGTAAATCTATATATGGATAATATTGTGAGCTTGCACGATGTTCGAGTGAGTATAGTGTCTGACCGAGACCCGCGGTTTACTTCCAAGTTCTGGACAACATTTTAGAAAAACATGGGCACAGAATTAAGGTTGAGTACAGCGTATCATCCCCAAACCAATGGACAGTCTGAGCGGGCTATTAATACTCTAGAAGATATGCTAAGGGCTTGTGTTTTAGATTTCAAAGGGAGTTGGGATGGAATTGTGACGTTAATGGAATTATCTTATAATAACAGTCACTACAGTGCAATTAGTATGGCTCCTTTCGAAGCGTTGTATGGAGGAAATTGTAGGTCACCCATTTAGGGACGAAGTTTGTGTGAGGACCATCACCGGACCTGAGTCACTCGAGAAGATGATGGAAAAGGTGAAAATCATACGAGATAGACTCAAGATGGCTTATGACCACAAAAGAAGTTGGGTGGATTCCAAGCGGCGGCCTTTGTAATTTAATGTAGGTGAAAAGATTTATTTGAGAGTATCACCTACTAAGGGCATTATGAGGTTTGGAATGAAAGCCAAGCTAGGTCCCCATTTTATTGGTCCTTATGAGATACTTGAGAAGATGGGAGCTTTGGCATATAGGTTGTCATTACCTCCGGTATTGGCGCAAGTCCATAATGTTTTTTGCGTATCACAGTTAAGGAAATATGTGACGGATCCGAGCCATGTTCTCGAAGCACAACCTTTGGAACTTAATAGTGATGTTACCTATGAAGAGGTGCCGGTGAGAATAGTGGACCAGAAGGAACAAGTGTTGAGAAAACGGGTGATCCCTTATGAGAAGGTGCAGTGGAGCAATCACACGGAGTGGGAAGCCACTTGGGAACATGAAGAGCAGATGCAGAAGAAGTATCCTCAACTCTTCAATTAATGTATGCAAGTTTCGAGGACAAAACATTTTGTAAGGGAGGTCAAATGTCATACCCTGTAACTTTCAAGTCCGACTTTTAATAATTATGGAAAAACATAAAATACAATTTTATTACTTTTATAGGTTTATGAGGCTTAGTTAAATAAAATATAAGTGGAAAAATAGTCAAAAATCTGAAATTAAGAAAATTAAGCAAAATTACCAAAATAGCCCTCCCTCAATTGAGTGTTGAGGGAGTTACACTAATTAGTATAACTTCCAAGAGTGGACAGCGGTTGGGAGGAGAAAGAACAAGGGGGAAAACGGCTGGAGAAGAAAGGGAGAGAGAAAAGGAAGAGAGAATGAAAGAAGAAGAAAGGAAGAAGAAGAAAGAGCAGTTAACCTAGGTCCAATCCATTCCAAAATTTTGCCATACACTCGTAAGACTATTTAGAAACAAAGGCAAGTAATCTTTCTATACGCTTTATGCAAATTTTGATTCAACAAGCCATGTGTTCTTAAAAAGAGAAAATCGGATCACGCATTGGTAATCTTGATGCGTTTATGTTAAATGCTCTACTATATGTATTTGTTGTTGTTGGTTGTGTAAAGTCATGTTCTTTGGGCAAAATTCTGAAAATATCTATGTTGTGCTTGATTGTTGATAAACATGCCCTTAAAGTGTCATATTTGGTGTGAATATTCCTTTGTGATAAATTATCATGTTTTTTAAAGGTTGTTTTAGATGATTTGAGATGAATTGAGGAAGGTTTGAAGGGTTAGATGATGTATGCTACACGTTTGGTATGGGTTAGAAGATTGATGACATATCCGGAAGTGTGTGTAGTAGAAGGCCTAAGGTTGATGCGAATTGATAGATGTAAGGATCAAATTGTGTTTTTGTGTGTTAAGCATGATGGATCTAGGTGGTAAGATGGAATTTGAGGTGTTTAAACATGAAAGGGGTAAAGGGAGAAGATGAGGAGGAGAAGTTACTGCAGAATTTCCAGTTTTGGAAATCGTCAGAACACTCCAAACACCCACTTTAGGCGCCTAAAGTAGGCGTTCGATGTGTCACAGCACATTCCAGAACACTTCGAACACCTCATAGGGCGCTTCATGTCACATACGTTGCCTTATGTAGGCGTTCGATATGTCACAGCACATTCCAGAACAGTACGAACGCCTAGTATAGGCGCTCCATGTCACTTTTGGCGCCTCCGGAAGGCATTCCAAGTGTACTGAAAGTCCCTTTTGACACATTAAGCGCTCCATGTATGTGAGATACCTTTATTCTCTTCCATTGCTTATAAAATACAAGTGTTTTTGAAGTGTGCTTGAGTTGTAAACATTAAGTGTGAACGAGTAAGGTTAGGTATGAATTCGAAGTGAATTAGAAGTACAAAAAGGGCATGAAATGCTACGAATAAGGTGTGTTTGAGGAGGTATGAATGAGTAAGGCTAAGTGTGAACTCGAGATTATTTCTGTAATACGAAAGGGCATGAAATGGTACGAGCAGGGTGTGTTTGAGGTTCAAGACTTTGTATTTCATATGTAAAGTGTGTGTGCATGTTTGCGCATTTGATATGATATTACATAAGCATTCTGCATCACGACATGAACACTTTGCATTTCGACATGAGTTTATTTTGTGAAAGAACACGTGTTTGCAAAAGAAGATTAAAGTTTTCGAAAGAGAAGTTATGGATGTTGTTGATCGCAGGGTATAAAAGTCACGCCTATAGTAGCAGGGTATAAAAGCGTGACCTGTGAATCAATAGCAGGGCATAAGTTATGTTATGAGGCCGTGTACCTATCGGCACGGGGTATAAAGTTTATGTTCTGGGGCCGTGGACCTTTCAGAACGGGGTATAAAGTTCTGTTTGCTGTGGATTGGTCACCCACAGGGTATAAAGTTCTGCTACGCGAAGAATAAGATAAGAAGAATTGTGAAAAGTTCTGTGAAATGACACGCATGACATGTTCACGAAATAAGGCATATGTATGGGTTTTGTTTAGTTCAGTGAGTGGTTTTGAAGAAGTACATGCATCATGTGACACGAAGCATAAGATTTGACATGCAAGAAATGAAATTCGCATATGATCTATTTGTGTAGTATGTTTTGCTCGATACCTGTTTGTTCCGCATTCGTGTATCATTTACGTGACTTAGTTGGTTTTGATGAGTTTTTATAAAAATGCTATTTGCTAACCCGAGCAACTTATTTTGGGCATTGATTTATATACTGGTGACTCGTCGTTTGTGATTGCGTAAGGTGTATAGACGGGTTACTTGCTATCGATGTTTCGCTAAGAATAGATACTCCATCTTCTTTCAGGTGAGGCAGAGTACGAAATGATTGTTGTAGAAGACAGCGGCGAGTGAGTTCATTGGGACACTGAAGTGGACATACTTACATTCATTCTCTTTTTAGATGAAGGGCTTACTGTTTAATATTTTGTATTGGAGGATATATTAGACATTTCCACAGAAGCTTTTCATTTATGTTTTGTTTCATTTGGTTATATTAATTGTTATTGAAGTTTTAAATTCTACGGCATTTCCGCTGATTTATCTTACGTCATTGATGACATGTACTTGATCTGCTTTGACGCTTCGTAGTTCTCGTTGCAGACTACGGCAGGTGCACTGATATCGATATCCAGTATTGGGCCGAGGCGCTACATCTGGTTTGTTAAACTTTCTTTGTTCGCATTCTACATTTTATCTTTGCTTCTAACTCATCAAATTTTTCACACTTCAAAAATGATATTGACATGTGAAAAAAGTCAAGATTTCCAGATCACAATAAAATGATACTCTCTATGTTGAAAAAAAATTGTCACCGTTTAAATTTTATCATAGTATAATTTATATAAGCTTAAAAAATCAAGTAAAAAGATATTTTTGTTACCGAAAGAGTAAACAAGAATCGGAATGGCACTCTGGGGGAGTCCGGCAAAGCGGCTACTCGCCTTAACTTAGAAGCTAGTCGAATTACTTTATAACCAGTTTTATAAATATGAAGGCCTTTAGTTAAAAAAAAAAAGGTGCTCATAAGTTAAAAAGCCATAAACGGCTATCTTATGACTTCTTACTTTTACGCTTACAAGAATGTAACACTTGAACAAGTTTGAGCAAATACAGTTACGTTCTTTTATTTTTTTTTTACTTTATTGTTCTTCAGAAGAGTAATTACATAAATTAATAAGGAGGTCTATAAATTTTTTTAAAGGTTAATAGCACCTAAAACATCCTATAACATGGTCATACTTCAATGAGCAGGGACATAACTCGTTTGTGCATTTATCTATATATACGAATACGAAAGTGTTGGGAAATTGCTTGCTTGCGAAACAGTAGAAACAACCACAACGATAATCTCAAGAACACACAAAATTAATGAATTATGAACAAAGAGAGCAACAAACGAAGAACACAAGATTTAACGTGGGAAAAACCCTCAAGGGGAAGAAAAACCCACACGGCGGCAAGCCAAGAAAATTCACTATCACCAATTTGAGATCTCGGTTAAAGCAAGGCAGTGTCTAATCTGGGGATTTTATGGGAGTAAAAGGATTAGCACAACTTAAGGGATTTTCTTTTTTCATCGCTATCATACCATACATAGAGCTCTACTGAATATTCCTTATAGAAAAGATAAGTATGGAAATTTCTTTCCAAAGCAGGATTCGTATCAATCAAATCTCCAATCAAGGAATATTCCATCTCGTAACTTTCTGGTATATTGCCGAGCTGAGATCAATGCTATGATGTTTAGCTCTGCTCGGCATTGCTTCTGCTCAGCTTGAAAGCGCTGCTCGGTAGTAGCTCACAACTCCGAGTCCTTTGAGCTCTGCCTCCTGAGCTCGGCCTCACTTCAGCTCGGCTGACTTCAATTTCATCAAACCCAACAAAATTTTCCACTTGGAACTGGCCTTAACTTTAGACTCATCGTGAATTTCTGCTTCTTCAGACGGCCGCCATTTTAGCACTTCCATCAAGTGACAAGACCAAGAGAAGCCTTGCAGATCTCAACCTTCTCGTTTGGAACAATCTTCGTCATCATTTCTACTGGATTCCGGTTTGTATGAATCTTCTCCAAGTCGAACTGTTTTTCCTCAGGCATATCTCTTATATAATGATATCTGATGTCAATATGCTTCGTTCTTGCATGATAAGCAGAGTTTCTAGCCAAGTGTATCACACTCTGACTGTCACTAAATAGCTTATAGCCGACCTGAGGGTGCTTCAACTCATTCAGTAAACTCTTCAATCACACCAATTCCTTGGTAGCTTCAATTACCGCCACATACTCAGCTTCAGTTGTTGACAATGCTACAATCTTCTGTAATCTTGATACCCAAGTGATTGCAGCGCTGCCAAGTTTGAAAACATAACATGTAGTACTCTTGTGTTCTTCAATGTCTCCAGCAATATCACAGTCTACAAAGCCAAGCAGGTTCAGATCATTGTTTTCGAACTGCAGTGTCAAGTTTTGCGTTTCCACTAAGTACCTTAGTATCTACTTCACTACAGCCCAATGATCAGGACCATGATTTGACATGAATCTGCTCACAACTCCCACTGTATGGGCGATGTCTGGTCGGGTGTACACCATAGTATACATCAAGCTCCCCACGGCTGAGGCATAGGGTACCTTCCTCATTCGTTCAAGTTCATCATTCGTATTAGGACATTGCTTCTTTGATAAATTCTTTAACTGTCCTGCCAAAGGTGTAGATACCGGTTTTGCATTCTCCATATTGAATCTTTTCAGTACCTTATAAATATAATCTCTTTGGTTCAGCATCAGCACTTGATTCTTCCTGTCTCTTTCAATACTGAGTCCCAGTACCTTCTTAGCCGGACCGAGGTCCTTCATGGAGAATTTCTTAGCCAATTGTTCGTTCAGCTTCTTGATCTCATCAGTGCTTCCTACTGCAATGAGGTTGTCAAACTTCTTATACCACTACCTCGGAGCTTGTTTCAAGCAGTACAAGCTCTTCTGTAATTTACATACCAGGTCTTCTTTACCAGGTATCTCATAGCCCTGTGGCTGAATCATGTAGATATCTTCTTCAAGATCTACGTGAAGAAAGGCTGTTTTGACATAAAGCTGTTCTAAGTGCAGACCTTCGGCGGCTGTAATGCTCAGGTCAGTTCTGATAGTTGACAGCTTGACCACAGGTGAAAAGATGTCAGTGAAGTCAACCCTAGCTTTCTGTTGGAAGCCTTTCACAATAAGTCTTGCCTTGTATCTTTGACTACCGTCAGCCTCTTCCTTCAACCTGTACACCCATTTGTTCTGAATAGCTTTCTTCCCTGGTGGCTTCTTTATGAGATCCCAGGTGAAGTTGCTCTGCATGGGGTTCATCTCATCCTCCATGGCTGACCTCCAGTCTTCACTTTTCTCAGAACTCATTGCTTCTTCATAGCAGCTCGGCTCGCATAATCAGTGAGAAACAAATAACAAAGTGAAGGTGAGAACCTAGTAGGCGCAATAATGGTTCTCCTCTCTCTCCGAACAGCAATAGGTTGTGTGACTTGCTCCTCATGAGTTTCATCTTCCAAGGTCGACACCTCGGCATTTAGTCCACAGGTCTGCTCGGCTCGGCATGACTAACGTCAATTTGCTCAAAATACTTAGGCTTTACAAGTTGCTTCTCCTCCTTTAGGAAAAACTACACTTAGACCCCCTGTGGTTTGGCTTAATTCTAAAGACCTCCCCTCTCGTTTGGAATTATACATTTGCCTCCCCTATAGTTTGGGTTAAAAACGCACTGACCAATTTCCGGCAAAACCACAGGGGGTAAACATGCCAGAAATCAGCCGGTGCCTTTTCAACCCAAACCATAGGGGAGGTAAATGTATAATTCCAAACGAGAGGGGAGGTTTTTGGAATTAAGTCAAATTACAGTGGGTCTAAGTGTAATTTTTCCTAAAACAGACAACTTTTATGTTTCATTAAATTTTATTCAATTTTATATGCATATATATATACATATATATATATATATACATATATATATATATATACATATATATATATATATATATATATATATATAAAAGCGCGATGAACCCTTTCTCTGGCGATTTGGCGGCGCGGCGGCTATGGAGGTCCGGCTGATGCCGGCAGCCATTGACGACACCTGCTTTCGCATTCTACTCTATCTCTTTACCCTCATAATCCTCTCCACATCGAAAAGTTGTTTCTTTTTCTCATGGCGGCCATGCAACCCTCGACAAACCCTACAGAATCTTCATCAAAGAAGAGTTTTGCATCACTCTTTCAGACGACAGAGGCTGCGCACATTGATCCAAAACCGATACACAAATACAAGGGCAGCCCAATGATATCCTTTACGGATGAAGAAATCGCTTCCTTAGCAGCTCCGTTTAAATTTTCACTCGTGGGCACTTTTTGGTATGGCAAGCCGCCAATTGCCATCATCCGATCAAGCATTGATCGGATCGGATTTACTGGACTGGTGTAGGTGGGTCTCCTGTACTCCACGCATGTGGTACTTCATTTTAAGCATGAACAAGATTACCTACGTTGTTTTGCGCGTCAAAGTTGAATGATAACAGGGAAATATATGCGGGTTACAAAATGGACGTCGGCGTATGATCCTTCAGTTGATGTGCATATTGTGCCGGTTTGGGGCTCTTTTCCTGGACTACCGTTACATCTTCATCAGAAATCAGCCCTCATGCAGATTGGTCGTATGCTAGGAACCCCGAATGAAATTGGATACTGCGACAGCTGAATCACTACGTCCATCAATGGCTCGTTTGTGTATCGAAATTGATGTCTCCCAGGAGTTACCTTCGCGAGTATTCATTCAAGCATTAAACAAAGTGATGGCACAACAGGTAATTTATGAAGATTTGCCGTCATATTGCTCTAAATGTTGCAGGCTAGGACATAAGATTGCAGATTGTGGAAAAGCGCCATCTGAAGTGCCTTCTAAGGCCACGGCAAACCCACAGATAACAGCAGTTGGCCCACTGCTCACACGCAAGGTTGCAGATCAGCGTTGGACACCTAAAAAACAACCTCGGCAAACTGAGCAGCATGTTCCTTCTGAACCAGCCCTATTACTGTCGCCAGACTTAACTGCAGCTATGCCAACTGAAGTCCCTTACGTTCAGGATCTCTCTATATTGCAAGGAGTGGATGACAGTTTCATTTCTGACATTTAGCATCATCCACAGCCTATATCTTTCTCTGACAGTGAAAACCCTCCACCATCAACTGAGGTGCAGGTTGCTGATGCAGCAGATTTAGACGCAGCTGCAGTTGTCACAGAAGTTCTTGAAGATGTCATGCATGCTGTGGTTTCAGAAATCGGTTCTCCAGATGTTCACACTACGCATATACCAGAGCATGAGTTGGATGATCAGTTTCAGCCTCCGCCTCGTTTACTTCGTCGTCCTCGGCGTAACATTGAGCCGGTGTCACCATCAGTTACAAGATCTAGATCTACTTTCTCTAACTCTTTCGACTGTTTATCAACTCAATGAAGATCATGATACAGAATGTCCATGGAGTGTGCACGTCTATGCCACGTATATTATCGTTGTTGCGTCGTTATCAGTTGCATGTTTTGGTATTAATAGAGCCTAAGGTTAGGCCTTCCTCTTTGCAATTCTATCGTCTGAAATTTTGATTTACACAAGCGTCTTCGGTGTGTCAGGATAAGATATGGATATTTTGGAGTGCTGCTTTTTTGCGGTTACATAGAGATCGTACAGGCATCCAAAATCACTCAATGTATTTTCAATGGATACCTACGGGAGAAATTTTCTGCTGCACTTTAGTTTATGGTTTACATTCGGTGATCTCGCGTCGCCCTTTATTGGATGATTTAATGACTTTACATCAGGAACTGGATGTTCCATGGCTTTTAGGAGGAGATTTTAATACATTCTTGTCCTTGGAAGAACACAAAGGTAGATCAGTGCCATCTCTGCGATCTCTACAAGATTTTAATGATTGTGTTTCTGCATGCTCTTTACAAGCCATTAATTATCAAGGCTCACCTTTTACATGGAGTGATGGGCGTGGGCTGGGAAAAGTATGGCATAGGCTTGATAGGTATCTTTGCTCCCTGGATTTTTTTGAGCTTTTTCACACGGTTTCGTATCAACACCTTAGTCGCATTTCATCGGATCACTGCCCGATCTATCTTCAGGCATTAGTTGAAGGCTCAAGCGCCATTGCATCATTTAGATACCTGGACGTCTGGACCTCACATGCAGATTTTGAAAAGTTAGTAGCTCACTGTTGGCAATCTTATGAAACCGTTGGGGGTATGCGAGGCTATTATGCAAAGTTGAGGCAGCTCAAACATCATCTTCAACAATGGAATAAGATGTGTTTGGCAATGTGTTTGACGCTGTTGCTATTGCGGAAGCTGACGTTATCAGCTGTGAAAATGAATATGATGCCAACCCCACTGCAGAAAATCGTGAGTTATATCATCAGAAAATGGCACTTTTGACACAAAAACAACATCGGGTAATGCTATTTTGGCAGCAAAAAGCCAATGTCAAGTGGATGCAAGAGGGGGACATCAATACTCGATATTTTCATCAAATAGTTAAAGACAAGAGGAGGAGGCAACATATCACTCGAATTTTTAGTCCTAATGGTATTGAGTGTCAAACATCAGAGGAGATAGCGCAAGAAGCGCTTCGTTTCTATCAGCAGTTATTTGCCGTAGAGCCTTTACACAACACTTCTGATTTACTTCAATATATACCGCCTATACTAACTGCTGAAGATAATGTGTCGCTATTGGCCATTCCTGACATACAAGAAGTACATCAAGCAGTATGGGCACTAAGTCCAACAAGTGCAGCTGGCCCGGATGGCTTTCCCGGTTCCTTCTATCGTAAGTTTTGGCATGTAATTAAATTTGATGTGCATAAAGCAGTCCAGGAATTCTTCCTGGGTATTCCGCCTACAAATCAATTGGCAGGGTCTCTTATCACACTTATTCCTAAAGTTGCGAATCCACAAACATTCTCTGATTACAGACCAATATGTTTAACTAACTTTATGGCCAAGATTATTACACGGCTGTTAGCTTCTAGGCTCTCAGACATATTACAAAAGCTGATTTCAAAGGAGCAGGCGGGTTTTTTAAAGGGCCGTGGTATCACTGAACAGATTTTACTGGCCCAAGAACTGGTTCATTTGATTGACAAACGGGTGCATGGAGGCCAAGTTATAATAAAGCTTGACATGGAAAAGGCGTTTGATCGTGTTGATTGGGGTTATCTTCGGCAACTCCTACATAAGTTTGGATTTGATGCAAAGATAGTCAGGATTATATTAAATAATTTGGCAGCTACAAGGTGCTCTATACTTATCAATGGGAAACCTGTGGGCTTCTTTCCGATTACCCGGGGGGTAAAAGAAGGTGATCCCCTATCGCCTTTATTGTTTATTTTAGCCTCTGAAGGATTTTCTCGTGGACTTAATTCATTAATAGCCTCTGGTGAGTTACTTGGCTTTAATGTGGGCCGAGCCCCACAAGTTTCGCATTTGGGTTTTGCTGATGATTTGCTTGTTTTCCTTAATGGCAAGCTTTCCAATATATGGCGTTTTCAACAGTTCTTAGATGCATATCAAGTAGCCACGGGTCAGTTAATTAATTTTAGCAAGAGTCAGCTGATTGTGGGAAAATATGTGGCTGGACCGCAGTTAGCTCGGTTGCTTGGCATGCGATTGGTTGGGCTTCCCATAAAATATCTTGGGTCATACTTGTATAAAGGTGTTAATCGTGCTTCCTACTGCACTTCATTACTTAACCACTTTGACATCCATCTCAATGCTTGGTCGTCCAAATTACTGTCAATGGCAGGCAGATTAACGTTAATCAAACATGTCTTATCATCGATTCCAACTCATCTCATTGCAAGCTCACGGTTGCCTAAAAGCGTAATCAATGCACTGAATCGGAAGATGACAAATTTTTTATGGAATGGTCGTCATCATTGGACCTCTTGGCATCTGGTTTGCCGTCCGATTGATAATGGAGGCCTTGGTATCCGAAGTTTGGACTACCTCCAACAAGCATATGATGGACAACTTTGGTGGAAATTTCACACATCGAACTCCTTATGGGCCACATATTGCCATGCAAAATATGGACAGCGGCTGACGGTGTATACACATATCTATGATTCAGTAGTGTGGAAAAGGCTTTGTCATGTTCATGAATACATGAGTACACAGGTCACTCAATCTCCTGATGGCATTAGCTGGGATTCGAATCCAACCGGCACATATACTATTAAAACGGCTTATCTACTGCACCATCATAATAATCCTAATATGCAATTTTCTAAGTTTATATGGTGGGTCTCTTCCCCGATAGAAGCAAGAGTGTTTTTATGGCGTCTTTGGTCAGGGTCTTTGCCTATCTCGAATAACCTTTGGACATGGCAAACTATCTACCCCTCCCAGTGTGTTTTCTGTTTGAGTCAATCGGACACTAAGGATCACATGTTCTTACAATGCAAGGAAATTAAATCATTGTGGAATGAGATCGCAGTTATCTTTTCAACTCCTTTACCATGACAATCAACCATTACTGCCTACTTGATATGTTGGTGGCGGCAAGCATCAACATCTTCCATGCGAGGACATCTTCGGGCTGTAGTCCCAACATTGGTTCTCTGGGTGATTTGGAAGGAGTATACGTCTGTCAGATTTGGAGACAATACTTTCTCATATAATCGTTTATTGGATCGTGTCCGTACACATATATATACTTGGTGTGCTTCAGTACAAGATCGTAAATTTGTGGAGTCTATCCCCAACCTTATTGATTGCGGTTTCTCTCCTCGCTTAAGGGTACGCCGGCACAGATTGATCAAATGGAAATTACCTCCTTCTGGGCAAATGAAAGTTAATTTGGATGCTACGGTAGGTCGTCATGGGGCGGCAGCAGGTGCAGTACTCCGGGATGATACTGGTCAATTTGTATCTGCCATTTGTTTCGCCCTTCCATATGTTACTCCCGTCAGGGCAGAGCTGCAGGCCTTGCTTTTCTCTCTTCTATACTATGCAGTCACATATGATGCATTGCATGTTGAAACGGATTGCCGCATGTTACTTCATATGCTATCTAACCCTCTACAATATCCGGGCTCGTGCTTAAGTGATGTGCAGAGAGCCATTCAGCTGCTTAGTATTAATTCATCTACAGTCTGTTATTGTCTGCGTGAGGCAGATTCTGCAGCACATTTGTTAGCACGCTATGGTCTCCACATATCAGGAATGAAGACATACACATCACCCTCTACTCTTCCAAGTGAGGTGTGTGGAGTTCTTAACATGGATGCTACTCTTCCAGCTTTTCGGCTATGATGTTTCAATGATAACGTCGTCTCTATTGCGGGTTGCCTATGTTCTTAATTGGCATAGGCAGCCTTGGTCTTGTATCCACGTCCATGGGATTTGCGTTGGCATGGACGATATGGCACTCGAATGTGGTGGTTGCCTGTGGTTATTTGGCTACGGGCAACGCGGGTATGGCTTTCATTCCTTCCTCATGTTATGGTTATGGTTTTTTCTCGGAGCTGTCCTTACGTAGGTTTTTTGCATGTTGCACGAGGTCAATGCCCATCAGCAATTTCAATACATTCCCAGACAAGCTGCATCAACACCATGCGTTTCTTCGGTCAAACTCGACGTAGCTCACCATCACATATTTCTACATATTTGTACATTTTTTGTTTTTCGCCGACTAATCATATAAATATGTACGCTTTTTCCTTCGTCAAGGTTTTATCCACAAGGGTGGTTTTACTTGACAAGGTTTTAATGCGGCATATCATATATGATTGGCCGATTCGCATAATAGCTATGCTTCATTCGTTATTTTCATATGATGACATTAACTTTGATGTAATATGGTTTCCCTCCGCCATAAGTGAGGAATTTCAATAATAAATTCGCTTCATAAAATATATATATATATATAGACACACACACACACACATATATATACACTATTTATTTTCTATTCAGTTCTATTCACTTAATAAAACACATACGTGGCAAATTTTATGTTTCATTAAATTCTATTCAATTTTATATTCATATATATATATATAGACACACACATATATATACTATTTATTTTCTGTTTGGTTCTATTCACTTAATAAAACACATACGTATTAACATCTTTAATATAAAAAGGACAAAATTTATGTTTCTTTCATTTAGATTCAGTTTTTTTATTTATGAAAAGAATATTTATCTTATTGAAAGCCTCACTTATGACGGAGGAAAACCATAGTACAAACAGTCATCATACGAATATAAATAGTGCAGGAAGCTAATGAGGGCTAATCTCCAATCGTATATGATATGCCGCATTAAAACCTTGCCAAGTAAAAACACCCTTGTGGATAAAACCTTGGCGAAGGGAAAAGCGTACATATTTATACCATTGGAGCAAATAGCCAATACATAAATGTCCATATCTACAAAGAGGGCGATTGTTGCTTCGTCTATCCAAGCTTTGTTGAAGTCGTGCTTAGTCTTATGATTTTCATATTGCGCACTTCTGAAGCCCGAGGCACCATGCACCTCTCAAAGAATGTTGTAAAGAGGGCGATTGTTGCTTCGTCTATCCAAGCTTTGTTGAAGTCGTGCTTAGTCTTATGATTTTCATATTGCGCACTTCTGAAGCCCGAGGCACCATGCACCTCTCAAAGAATGTTGTAAATGGCATGTGTGAGAGTCATGTAAGAGGCAAAAGTAATCGACAGGAATAGAATATTTGACATACCCGAGTCACCTTGATTCAGGATGAACCAAGGTGGCAACTTTAAGTGCTGGCTGGATGTATGATTTAATATTCGATCCACGTGCAATTGTACCCAGAGGCTGTATGTGGAGGGAGTATATCTCGCCCAGTGGTGATCGTACATGCAAAATAGCAGCCCATGGCAGTATAATAATTTTGAGCAAGACCATTCAACAAGTAAAAGAAATATTAAACACCATTGATTAGTGAGAATACGCACCAAGGTTGCCTGTGAGGACTGGCTCCCCAGGCAACAATTTAATGATTTCGCCAACAAAGCAATGTGAGACATGGAGAGAAGTGTTTCAATGACGAAAAGTAGGTAGTGTAACATCCATACGTATCGCCCCATGTACCTCACAAGGAAGGTTGTGCATGGATGTAAACTGACGATGACCTGCGGCAGTGTAGACATGGCGTGCTAATGCGTGCACAGCTGTGTTAGCCACACGTGCGCAATATTGCAAGGTAGATCGATTGAGTGCCAAGAAACATTTTGTAAGTGCAGTTTCACTTGCAAATGGACCCGTGAGCCTTCCGATGTTGGATAGCAGTTGGAGTATTGAGTAACAGTCTGTCTCGACAATTAAATTATTCCAGAGTCTTGCGTAGTAAATCAATGCAGTAGTCAATGTGATCAGTTCTGCACGTAAGGGGCTCAGCATCGGTAGTGCAAAGCATACTGCCGAGATCACTTGGCCCTGCTCGTTACGTATGATGGCTCCCCCAGCTGATTGCAAGCGGCCAACTGCAGCATCAACATTTAACTTCATCTTGCCAGAAGGAGGCAGTTCCCATCTAATGATTCTTAGCCGCTTAGTCCGTAGCGGAGGAGAGAAAGCCAAGGCAACAAGATGTGTGATTGGTGCCGCAAACTTCTCACCATTCATCGCTGCGCACCATGTGTATACTGTAGTATGAATTTTATCAAACAGTCGATGATAATTAAATTGTTCCTCTCCAAATCGTATCGACCCATATTCTTTCCAAATGGTGCAAGTAACTACTGATGGAACAACAGCGCGCAGCTGTCCACTCATAGACAATTTATTTGATGACTGCCACGAGCGCATCAAATGAGATTTGATAGTGCCATTGCGAGGTACTGGTCCTAAAAAGTGAATGGAGATTTCAGTCCACATTGGTCGAATACTCGGGCAGTGCAGAAAAATGTGGTCTTGCTCATCCAAATTTATACGGCAGAACACGCATTGAGATGGGTTGATCGTTTGCCATTTTCGCAGATTATCCACTAGTGGAAGCAACCCCGTCCATATCTTCCATAGAAAAATCCTGAGTGCTGGCTGTGATTGTGGCCACCAAATGTATTTTGATTCTTCAAATCGCTAGATGAAGCCGAAATAATAGAGTAAGCCGATTTCACTGAGAATTGCCCGTTTGAGTCAGGTATCCAATGCAATCCAGCCTGTATGTTAATTACCTTGGATTCCATAAATGGGTGTATTCGACATAATCTCTTCCATACTGGAGAATCATATATGTGAGAATAAATTGTTGTCCGATTTCCATACTTCGTTTTACAAAGATCTGCCCACAATGTGTTGGAGTGGAAATATTTCCACCAAAGTTGACAATCATAGGCCTTTTGTAGATCTACCAGATTGCGCAAACACAATCCTCCTGCATCTTTAGCCTGGCACAGCGATGGCCAGGACCTCCAATGATGACCATGAGCCCATAAAAAGGATGCCATTTTCTTATGCAAAATCGTAATGACACTCTTTGGAAAGGTTGAGCTAGCAATGATATGTAAAGGCATAGAACTCAGTACATGCTTTATTAATACTAGTCTTCCAGCCACTAACAGCAATTTAGACGACCATGATGTGAGCTTTGCGTCAAAATGGTTCAATAATGGCGTGAAATACCTGGAGCGATTGATACCTTTATACAGAAATGATCCAAGATATTTAATGGGCAGGGCTGTCAAACGCATACCCAATGTGGTTGCTGCCGCTGATCCAGAAACTCCTTGGCTAACCACAATTTGACTCTTATGATAATTAACTAACTAACCTGACGCCTGCTGATAAGCATCGAGAAAGGACCAAAATCTATATAGGTTTCGACTGGTGCCATTCGAGAAAATCAATAAGTCATCTGCGAAACGCACGTGTGAAACACACGGTGCCCTTCCAGCGGAGAATCCCTTGATCCTTCCTGCTTGCATTAATGCTTTCAATCCACGGGAAAACCCTTCAGATGATAGGATAAAAAGTAAAGGAGATAAGGGATCTCCTTGCTTGACTCCACGGCCTACTAAAAAGGATTTTGTATGCTTACCATTGAGTAGAATGGAGCATCGCATGGTGCCCAAGTAATTGATTTATATGCATATCAATCGTGTGATGAATCCAAAGTTTCTCAAAATTTGCTCCAGATATTGCCAACTTACTCTATCAAAGGCTTTAGCCATATCAAGTTTGATCATCACATGTCCTCCTCTATTATGCCTATCTAGCACATGTACCATTTCTTGCGCAAGCAAGACTTGTTCAGTGATACCATGGCCTTTCATGAAGCCTGCCTGCTCAGGTGATATAAGCCGAGGTAGCAAACAACCCAACCTAGAGGCAATCAAACGTGTGACAACTTTACAAATAAAGTTTGTTAGGCAAATTGGCCTGAAGTCAGTAAATGTCTGCGGATTCTGGACTTTAGGTATTAGTATAATAGTAGCAGCCGCGATAGCCTTTGGCATCAAGATGCCGAGAAAAAATTCTTGCACAGCTCTATGTACATCTGTGCCTATAAGCTTCCAAAATCATCTGTAGAAGGAACCTGGATAACCATCTCGGCCCGTTGTACTGGATGGGCTGAGTTCCCAAACGGCCTTATGAACCTCGTGTAAATCCGGCAGGTTTAATAGCATTTGATTATCTTCAGTTGTCAACACTTGTGGAATATACTGCATGATATTGTCGTAATCTATACATGGTTCCGCAGAATATAGAGAGGAATAGTAACGTACGGCCTCTTGTGCTATGTCTGCGGAAAGAACACATTCTGTGCCATCCTCGCGCAAGATTCGGCAGATAATCTGTCTACGACCCTTGTCCCTAACCGTCTGATGATAGAAGGAGGTATTAGCATCTTCTTCTTTGAACCATTTAACATTAGCCTTCTGTTTCCAGTAAAGAAATGCCCGGGACTGCGCAAGATTCAACTGAGCCAAACTATAATGATATTGTTCTCGATTAACCGGAGATGGATCAGCATCAAATGTCCTCTCATGCATAATAACTTGTTCCTCTGCATGCGCCACATGATCAAAGATATTTCCAAAAACTTCCCGATTCCATTTTTGTAGCTGGATTCTTAGTCGGCAAAGTTTGTCGTAGAGACCCCACATCCCTCCTACTATCAGAAAAGATTTCCAATGATGTTGAACAAACATATCAAATTCCAGATGTGTAGTCCAAGCGTCGAGATATCTGAATGTTGATGGACCCCGCGAAATCTCTAGATCGCATGAAAGATAAAAAGCAGCATGATCAGATGTTGCCCGATTAAGGTGTTGTAGATTCAATACTGGGAACAAGTCAAAAAACGATGATGAGCACGTAAAACGATCTAGACGCCTCCACACGCGTCCTAATCCTCGTCCGTCTGACCACGTATATAGTGACCCATGAAAAGAGATGTCATGTAGCTCACAATATGTGATACAATCATTAAACTCTTGCAGTGAACGCGACGTAGGAGTGGAGCTGTCTCGATGCTCATCCAAAGTGCGAAATGTATTGAAGTCACCACCAATCAACCAAGATAGAGATACAGACGAGTGAAATAGCATCAAGTCAGCCCATAACGGACGTCTGGCAGACAGTGAAATTTGCAATGTTATAGAGGAGCTAGGATCCGAAGGGGCCTCTTGTTGATCCACTGATCGACGGACATCCAGGTATGCGATCTCAACTAGACTGTCCATGGCATCATAGATTTCCTTATCCTGCACATCCAGCTGATTAACAAATTTATGAGTGAATAATTCGGTGTCCGAAAGAGCGGCTGCTTCTGCACCATCTGCAGGTTCAATTAAGCAGCAGTCATCCTGACTCTTAAAACGAGATAGGTCCTGATTTTGTGCGAGGTCCAAATCGGTATCTTCATGAGTAGTAATCTGCGATATATGCAAAGGCGGGGGCATCACATGGTCTGAAACGGTGTTGGCCTCCTCTGCCTCAATGTTTGGGGGTACATCCGATAGTTTCTTTGGAGTCCAGCGTTCTTTTGGCATCTTATCCTTAGACTTTTGAACCATTTCTTCTGGAATTCGTCTAGATGGCTCAAGAGCAGTTTGATCATCAGGGTTTTGTTTTCCACATTGTTCCTGCGTATGCCCAAGACGATAGCACGTAGAGCAATAGGAAGGCAGAGATTCGTATTCCACAGTTTGCATGAATGTTCTGGATGGTGCTTGAATAAAAAATCGTTGGGGTAGCTTTTTGGAGACGTCTAGTTCAATGAAAACTCTAGCAACTGATTGTCTTATAGCAGACGTGGTGGCGGCATCTATCTTCAACGGTGTGCCTAGCATATGAGCGATTTTGAAAAGAGCATCTTTTCTGTGAAAATGGATGGGTAAGCCCGGAAAGGTAACCCAGATTGGAACCACATGTACCTCTTTGGTCGGATCATAATCCGGTGTCCACTTCGTGACGTGCATATGTTTGTCAGAGTTCATGCATCCGCGACGTGCAAAACAGTGTATATAATCTTGTTCTTGATCAAAATGTAATAATACATGCATAGCGTCCAACAGTCCGACTTTCACGGATCCAAGAAACCCAATGCGATCAATTGCTGCTCGGATCGCCGCTAGCTGAGGACGGTCATACCAGAATGTACCAACTAGGGTATATCGATATGGTGCTTCTAGAGATTGAACCTCATCTTCTGTAAATGAGATCATTGGACTGCACTTAAATTTGTGAACTGGTTTAGGAGCCACTGACGTTGGAATTGTCGTCGTGAAAAGAGATGCAAAAGTTTTTGTTGGCGGCGCTGCGTGCGACAATTGCGATTAGGGCTTTTATTCTGCATGGAAGACATGGATATAGAGAAAAGGTAGGAAGGGGGAAGGAGATCGTTGGAGGGGGAGAGAATTGTAATGATGAGGCGAACGGCGGCAGTTCAGCGACGCCGCCATGGTTCCCGGAGATCGCCAGAGAGGGAGAGCATGTCGAGTTTTTCTTCATTTAAATTCAGTTATATATGCATATATGTATATACATGCATATATATATATATATATATATATATAAGCATTCATGCATTGAGTCATGACATATATTAAGAAATCAGATGGCGTCATCTTCTCCTGGAATTTCGGAACCCGCCGCTGGCGCACGCACTTTTGCCGCGGTTGTCGCTGCTTCCTCTTCTCCCCAGGCATTCATCTCACCAAAGACAATCACAAAGCACAAAGGACATCCTCTGATTTCCTTTTCAGATGAAGAAATTGATGCCCTGGCCGCTCCTTACCGGTTTACGCTAGTAGGCACGTTTTGGTATGGACGGCCACCATTGAAGATCATTCGGGATGTATTCGATCGAATAGGGTTTAAATCTGACGTAAAGATCACACTTTTGGATCAATCTCACATACTGATGAACTTTCTTCATGAGCCGGACTACATCCGCTGCTTTTATCGACGTTCATGAACAATTGCAGGTTGTACAATGCGAGTTATAAAATGGACAACTGATTTTGATCCTTCTGCAGATGCTCCAATAGTCCCCATATGGGTTGCTTTTCCATGCTTACCGATACATTACCATCAAAAGGCAGCCCTTTTTGAAATAGCACGCATCGTCAGCCACCCCATTAAACTTGATGTGGCCACCGCTGATGGCCTTCGCCCTTCCGTTGCCCGTGTTTGTGTTGAAGCAGACATATCAAAAGATCTCCCTAAGAAGCTATTTTTGCAGGGAAAACAAAAAATTATTCAACAGCAAATAGTATATGAAGATCTGCCATCCTTTTGTAGTGACTACCGCCGTTTAGGTCATTCTACATCTGCATGTGGGAACGTTCCTCAAGACAAGCCAGAAAGACCACAAAAAGTTTCTGGGGGTTGGACTCCTAAGAAAGGCCAAAAAGCTTCTGCCTTGGATCAGTCCAATGTAATTTTGATTCAGCAACACAATGACGGCAGGGCACAGGTACCCTCAGTTGATTCAGATCCCATAATTGACACTATTCCACAGATGGCTGTAGCGGAACATGACATCACCTCCTATGATCCTGCTAATAATGATAATATCCAAGAAGATCTCCACCCTCCACTGAATCAACCAGAAACTGAAGCTCAATTGCAATCTCCAGCAGTTACGACAATTGACGCTGCAAATGGCATTGACGATGTTTCTCCCCATCATTTGCACGAAGAGCCAGACCCTCAAATATGCCATACACAGGACCCCCTAGATTATCCGGATATTTGTCAAGTCTCAGACTCGGATGTTGATCAAATAGCCAATACAGTCACTCCCATCGACACAGACTCAAGATCTCAATTTCAGCAACAGATGATAGCGGCAGGTAAAACTATTACCAGGCGTTTATCCTCTAGACAACCATCTTCCAGTGATGAGGATATACTGCGGGATTATTTCGATGGTACACCCCCAGATGCTAATGGATTTATTCCTGTGGCTCCAAGACGAAGAAGGCGACTTAAGCATGAGTTCCCACCAAGGCCTCCCTCGACCGTTATAACTCGAAGTGCATCACGTATGGGTTTCGCTCCTCTGCAAACATCATCATGAATGCTCTTACATGGAATGTAGGAGGTATTCGTACCTCTCTAGACCGTTTGTTAAATTTGTTACGTCTGTCAAAGTTGGACATTTTGGTAATTATTGAGCCCAAACAGCACTCTTCAAAACTTCTCTTTCCGCTTGAAGCTTGGTTTCTCAAATGCTATTGAAACATGTCAAGGCAATATATGGGTCTTCTGGAATTCTTCCCTGTTACAATTACTCGATGTGCAGCATGGAGATCAAACTACTCTTCTCTCTTTTGTTTATCACCCAGCGCAACAACCATTTGCCTGCTCAGTTGTATATGGCAGGCATACTACATCTGATAGGCGGCACCTTTGGGAATCTCTTGTACAAGTCTTTCGAAGCATAACAGTTCCATGGATGATATGACTTCAACACCTTTCTTTCACTAGATGAACATCAAGGTCGTTCCACTCCACCCCTTCGCGCTTTAGATGAATTTAAACAATGTGTAGATATTTGTGGATTGCAAGATATTCTTTTTAGGGGTTCTCCTTATACTTGGGCACGTGGGACTGGACAAGGCAGAGTTATGAGACGGCTGGATAGATATTTATGCACAGTTGCATTCTCAAATTTATTTTCTGATATTGTTGTTCATCACTTATCAAGGGCTACTTTGGATCATGCTCCATTACTGCTTAAATGCACAATATCTCATGTAAGACCTCATATTCCTTTTCGATATATCAACGCATGGGCCTTACATTCAGACTTCTTGGCTTTTGTGAAAGAAAAATGGGAACAATATCCAATGTCTGGTGGCATGCACGGTCTATATTCCAAGTTAAACAGACTTAAGAAGGACCTTCGATGTTGGAACCGAAATATATATGGCAATATTTTCAACAATGTTGGTTTGGCAAAACAAATTATCACCGTTTAGAATCTCAATTTGATGCGGATCCTATGCCTACAAATAGGACCGCCCTTTCTATGGCACAAGCTCAACTTCTTCAAGCAACAAAAGCCCAAACTTCATATTGGGCGCAAAAGTCAAGAACTAAATGTATATCCGAAGGGGAAGCAAATACAGCTTACTTTCATGCGATTGTTAAAGACGGACACCGACGCCAACATATCAGTGATCTAAAAAATTCACCTGTAGAAATGCTACAAGATAATGCAGCATTAGGAGATGCAGCGGTATCATTCTATAAAAATCTCTTTGCCCAGGAGTCTGTAAGTGGAGTTGAGGGATTTCTTCAGCATATTCCTTCATTGGTCACACAGACAGATAATGATATGCTTATGGCCATTCCGGATGTTAATGAAATTCGATCTGCCGTATGGAGCTTAAGTCCGGCCAGCGCCGTCGGCCCAGACGGTTTTAACGGTCATTTTTATAGAACATGCTGGGATATACTTCACCTTGATGTTACTCTTGCAGTTCAAGAATTTTTTCTAGGCGTCCCTCCTCCGCAGGTAATGATAGCATCCCTTATCAGTTTGATACCCAAGAAATCATGGCCAGCCACTAATGCGGATTTCCGAACAATATGCCTCTCAAATTTCATTAGAAAAGTTACCACAAGAATCATTGCTTCATGTATGATACTTTGCTACCAAAAATAATTTCATTGGAGCAAATTGGTTTCTTGAAAGGGCATGATATTAGTGAACATGTACTCATGGCAAATGAGGTGACACACTTGCTGGATAGGAAAGTTCATGGCGGGAATATAATGATCAAGCTAGACATGGCCAAAGCCTTTGATCGAGTCAATTGGTCATACTTGGAATCGATATTACTTAAGTTTGGATTTGCTCCTCGGTTCACTCGCATCATAATGAATCATATGAGTCTTTCGAAGCTCTCTATAGCCATAAATGGTGCATCTTACGGTTTTTTCTCTCCTTCCGTTATCTCCTGTCCTCTTTATCCTTTGCTCAAGAGGTTTCAGCCGCGGTATCAACCGGTTATTTTCATTTAATCATCTTCGAGGCTTTGTGTTGGGTCGAGTTCCTCCTGTATCTCATTTAGCATATGCTAATGATATGTTGATTTCTTAAATGCATAAACGCAGAATTTAACCAAGTTCCAATCTTTCCTGCAAGCTTATCAACAGGCATCTGGGCAGTTAGTCAATTACGCCAAAAGTCAGTTTGTCATGAGCTCTTATGTAACATCACACCAACTGCAAAATGTTGTTCAAGTCTTGAATATGCAGCCATCTACACTCCCCATCAAATATTTAGGATCTTATCTTTATCGTGGGATCAATAGAGCTTCATATTGCATCTCTCTCTTGTAGCATTTTGACGCGAAACTTACTGGCTGGTCCAGTCGTCTTCTTTCGCAGGGAAGTCGGCTAATATTATTAAAATCAGTACTAACTTCTATGCCACTTCACATTCTAGCAGCTTCCCGCCTACCCAAAAGTGTTCTTTATGCCCTTAACCGAAAAATCGCATCTTTTCTGTGGGGTGACAAACATCAATGGACTTGTTTTGACTAGAAATAGAAGGTGGATGGGGAGTGCGTGATTTGCTACACATTTAACGCGCTTACGATTGTAAACTATGGTGGTCTTATCATACAAACACATCCTTATGGACAACGTACATGCGTGCCCGTTATGGTTCTCGATCGGATTATACACCTCGCATTTATGAGTCTCTTGGCTGGAAAAGAATATGCTCTATTCATTCTTTATGTCTTCAGCTATCATCAGATTTTCCGATCCTTTGTGGCATTCTAGTGCGTCTGGTAATTTTTTGTTACGTCAGGCATATGAGGATGTTCGTCCACACCGTGCGCACTTGTTCTCACACAAATTTATCTGGCGGCGAGGCATCCCCAAGACCATTCGCATGTTTATCTGGAGGTTGTTACACTCGACCTTACCAATTGAGGATAACTTACGGCATTTTTCTATCATTTGTCCAACAATCTGTCCATTTTGTCGGAAGGATTCTGCAACTCTCACTCATCTTTTTCTCCTTTGCCCACAAGCCAAGCCTGCTTGGCTGAATTTATCTGGCTTACTAGACGGTCAACTGCCCCAAGTCTTGAACCTTCGGCAGCACTTGCTACAATGGTGGTTATCTTCTTCTGCTAGCTCTCTAAAAGGAAACATCCATGTTATTGTCCCTATAATGTTATGCTGGGCTATTTGGAGAGTTTATACCAATCACTCATATGGAGATGCTGACTTACCAGTCACAAAAAATTTTCATCTTGCACGTCAGACATGCTATGATTGGGCCACATCACTTTCTGGCACATCTTTGGCGCAATACGTTCCATCCCTCATTGATGCTGGCTTCTCTCCAAGACTGCACCCAAAGCTCATTTTACAGCTAAATGGGAACTTCCGCCATCTGGGAAATTAAAGATAAATGTTGATGCATCGGCTGGAAAATCACATGCTTCAGCTGGATCAATTCTGAGGGACTCACAAGGACATATGCTACTCGCACTTTTCTTTCGATTACCTCTCTTGTCGCCACTTCGTGCAGAGATGCAAGCTATACTTTACAGTTTGGTGTTCTTTGGCCTGCTACACCGCCATTTAATAATTGAGATAGACTGCAATCAACTGACTCAGCTGCCCAACAATCAGCTTCATTTCTTACCAGAATATGCTCGTCTCACTGACCTCCTGACCCTCACAGGCAGTATGCTTCATTATATTCCTTGAGAGATTAACATGGTAGCACACTATTTGAGTCAATACGCTCGCATGCATCCAGTTACTCGGCTTTTCACGTCCGCAAGTCAGCTGCCATCTACAGCACATGGGTTCTATCATGCTGATGGTGTTATACATGTGCTCAGAACATAAAACACACAGCCTGAATATCTGTTTTGTTGCCTGCATCTTTGTCATGCAGGCAACGATGGTACGCCTCTAAACTCATCACTCTTATCACGTACTTTCCATTATCTACTTCATTGACCATGACAAAAATGCTCTGTTGCCCGCAGTCCATGGACTTCAGGCAACATCAGTATGTTATTGGATTTATTACACGCTTATTCGTCATCTATTATATCTCTCTATGGCCACTATTTCAACTGTTGTTGTTTTTTGTCGAGGATCATCAATATCACTGATTTGTTTTACATGGCTGAGCCGGATTCTACAACAACAAAACTGGCGTCATCAGAAGATTTCATTTACCACTGGCTATCTAGCACACTGCTGCCTGCTTCACAGTCTTGTCAGTGCTCATCAGAAGGAAGACTACTTATCGTCAGTTTATGCCGTGACTGTACTTATATGTTTTATCTCCAATGATATAAATATGTACGCTTTTTCCTTCGTAAAGGTTTTATCCACAAGGGTGGTTTTACTTGGCAAGGTTTTAATGTGGCATATCATATATGATTGGAGATTATATATTCTCACGTCTTTACACTTTTTATTCTCGTATCTTATAGGTTTTTGTAATATGGTTCCCTCCACCACAAGTGATGTTTTTCATCATTAATAAAAATTCCGCCTTTAAATAATAAAAAAAGAATTCATGCATTGAATATCGTTAGTATCTGTAATTTTCATTGGACAAGCGCAAAAAAAAATTACACTTAGCCCCCTGTGGTTTGACTTAATTATTGGAATTATACATTTACCTCCCCTATGATTTAGGTTAAAAAGGCACCGGCTAATTTTAGGCATGTTTACCCCCGTGGTTTTGTCGGAAATTGGCCGGTGCGTTTTTAACCCAAACTATAGGGGAGGTAAATGTATAATTCCAAACGAGAGGGGAGGTTTTTGGAATTAAGCAAAACCACAAGGAGGTAAATGTTTTCATTGGAAACCACATCCTTGCTTCTGATCACCTTCTTCCCTACATAATCTCACAGTCTATATCCAAAACTATCACTCCCATAGCCAATTAAGGAACATACCTTGGACTTGGGGTAAAGTTTTGATCTCTCATCCGGCTTCAGAAGTGCAACCAAATATTTTGACGTGGGCAAGCGAGATCACTTTGCCAGTCCATTCTTCTTCAGGAAGCTTACAATCAATTGTGGTATCTGGACCCCTATTAATCATATAAACAATAGTGTTTACCGCCTCGGCCTAGAAGCATTTCGGCAGATCTGCATGTATTCTTATACTTCTTGCCCTTTCACAGATTGTTCTGTTCATCCTTTCAGCAACACCATTATGCTGAGGTGTCTTAGGCACTGTTCTTTCTCTTCTGATCTCGTTCTCGGCACAATAGTCCTCAAACTCTTTACTGCAGTACTCTCCATCATTGTCTGACCTCAAGCACTTCAGCTTCAGTCCTATTTCATTCTCAACAAGACTTCTCCATCTCTTGAAGATTTCAAATACGTCCGACTTGTGTTTCATAAAGTACACCCACAACTTCTTCGTTGAGTCATCAATGAAAGTAACATAATAGCGTGAGCCATTCAGTGAGGGTACATCTGAAGGCCCCCAAACATTTGTGTGTACAAGCTCCGGCTTCTCAGTTCTTAGACTTCTCTTGTGCGTTGAAAAACTGACTGATTTCTGTTTCCCCAGGACACAAAACTCACACAGTGGTATATCAAAGTTGGATAGTCCTTCCAGCTTCCCTTTAGATGTCATTACCTTCATTCCTTTGACACTCATATGTCCAAGTCTCTGATGTCAAAGCTCTGCGTCACTTGCTGAGCTGACTATATTTGTCATGCTTTTGTTTGAGAACTTGTAAAGAGTTCCTGCTCTCAGACCTTGTGCCACAATTAAACACATTTTGACCAACTTCCAATGAAATTTGATGAATCTTTCTTCGAAGTCTGAATCATCAGCTAGTTGTGTTATTAGGATAAAATTCTTAGTCAGCCGAGTTACATGTCTTGCTTGCACCAGCTTTAGCTGTCTTCCATCTGGTAGAGTTAGTATGATATCCTCCTTGCCAATGATATCACAAGAGTCATCATCCACGAGGTATACTTTCCTAAAGTTTCCACTTTTATAATTTGCGAAGTATTCTGTTGGGTGTGGCGTTAAAAGAGGCCCTAGTATCGAAGATCCAAAGAACGTCAGCTGGGCTCTCGCAACTTAGAATCAGACCATCACTATCAGACCTGGATGCTTGAGAGATATGGATTTCATCCTCATACTTGTCCGTCTGATCAGCCTTTTTCTTGACTCAGCTGGTCAGATTTGAGACCTTGGACTTGCTCTTTCTGGACTGCAATCTGCCACCTCTGTCATTTCCCCTCTTGGCAGGTTTTCCACGCTCTTCTGTGTTCAGCGGGACTACAGAACTTTCAAGGGTGCCACTAGTACCTCCTCCTTGAATCTTCATCAAGTAGCACATCTACCTGTTTTCAAATTTCAAGGTACCTTCTCAAAATGAGTTGCTCACAACCATAATAACTCCATCCCATTTGTCAGGCAGACTTGGCAGCGCTACCAATGCCAGAGCTTCATCATCGAAGACGATCCCAACCAACTCAAGTTGACTAGTGATCGTATTAAAGTCCCTCAAATGTTCCTGCATTCTTTTATTTTAAGTCTTTTTCATGTTGAAAAGCCTCTTCATCAGATGCACCTTGTTGGAGGCATAGGGCTTTTCATACATCCTTATCAAAGCATTCATCACATCTTTTGTGTTCTTCTCCTTTGAGATATCGAATGCTACGGTTTGGGTCAAAGACAGCCTGATGGCACCGAGTGCTTTACGATCCAGAATCTCCCATTCTCGATCCGCCATATCAGTAGACGTCACCTGTTTCCCTTCAAGAGGCAGATATAGGTCCCTCTGATATTGACAATCTTCAACCTGCATCTTCCAGAAACCAAAGTTTGATCCATCAAATCTCTCAATTCTTGACTTACTATCATCGGCCATTGCTCCCACTCGAACAAATAACCTCGCTCTGATACCAGTTATTGGGAGATGGCTTGCTTGCGGAACAGTGGAAACAACCACAACGATAACCTCAAGAACACACAAAAGTAATAAATTATGAATAAAGAGAACAGCAAACGAAGAACACAAGATTTAACATGGAAAAACCCTCAAGGGAAAGAAAAACTCACGGCGGCGGCAAGCCAAGAAAATTCGCTATCACCAATTTGAGATCTCAGTTACAGCAAGGCAGTGTCTAATCAGGTGATTTTATGGGAGTAAAAGAATTAGCACGACTTAAGAGATTTTTTCTTTTTCATCGCTATCATACCATACATAGGATTCAACTGGATATTCCTTATAGAAAAAATAAGTATTGAAATTTCTATCCAAAACAGGATTCCTATCAATCAAATCTCCAATCAATGAATATTACATCCCGTAACTTTCTGGTATACTGCCGAGCTGAGATCAATGCTATGACGTTCAGCTCTGTTCGACATTGCTTCTGTCCAGCTCGGCAGCTCTGCTCGGTAGTAGCTCACAACTCCAAATCCTTTGAGCTCTGCCTCCTGAGCTCGGTCTCACTTCAGCTAAGCTGACTTCAGTTCCATCGAACCCAACAGAAAGTGTGGGCCTATCTTCTATTGTGGCTATGTTTTACCGGTTATATGTATCTCCTATTATCACCTAAATTAATTTAAATAAAAAACTTACATCGATAAATCATGTATACCCTAAGTGTCACTTGACAATGAAGTATATATATCCATTTTCAGCTTATGTATAAAACGAACAGTATAGTCGAAGTTAAATTCAGTTTGTTTATAAAATTAACAGCTCATGAAAATGAAGCTGATGTCATATATATATATATAAATCAAATTTAGGACTATTAGAGGCTCAACCATCACTTGAAAACCGTTCATACTAGATAGTTAAATTGCATTCACCACTCGAAAATTATAATGCGAGTTTTATTGGGATCCATACAATCAAAATTCAATCACTTGGAATTGTGACTGGGGACCAATCCTCTCAATAATGTATTGAATGTTGTTTCACCAGATATCGCTGAATGAATAAAATACTGAGGTATATTAGAGGTCTGGCTTTGAAATCTCTGGTAATGTTGATGGTTTGTGATCTCGAAGTCACAGGTTCGAGCCACAAAAACAGCCTTGTACACAAAGTGTAAGGTAAGATTGTGTACATCAGATCGTAAAGCAATCCGACACTTCTCTAGATCCTGCACAGACGCAGAAGCCAAATCATCCTGAAACGCTTTTTAATAATGACGTCTATTGTTAGACTCCTGAATCATGGATGAAAGACTTTGTCAGGTTATCTAAATAAGGAATAATTTTAATGGATAAATTGCATCCATCCAACCATATATGTGGAAACAAATTTGCTCCCGGCATAGTATTGAATAAGTAGTTTCTCCCCATTCTGTTCTTTTACCGATTGTTTTCAAAGAAATCCCAGCAAAATGAAAACTACAACTGCATACATTTCCACAAAAAAAATTGTATTCGTACTTGATGTAAGTATAAGAAGGATCCTAATTTTTATCCAAGATTTTCCTCTAACAATGGGTTAGGCACAAATGTACTAAGCTCTTCCTTGCTTCCAATATCTTTAAAAAGGCCGAAATGAGCGGCTATCTTCTTGGATTTGACAAATGTTCTGGTCATAAGACCTTTATTACAACACTTTTAGACAGAATAAAATGGTCAAGAAGTCTTGTGGCCAAAGGTTGGGCAAAAGAGCTAAATTTTAGGTTGATATCACTCCATTGGTGACTGGTCTTTTTCGCGGAGAGAAGCCAAATGTGAGAATGAGCCCCTCTTGAGTTCTTTAGTTCACGATCTGAACTTGAAGTTTGGCTTTGGAATGACTCAATTTGGAGCTTGTATGACTGAGTTATGCGTCCACAAAATTTATGCAATTTTCAGCTCTTTTGAAAACAAATTGTCTCGAACTTCCTTCAAGTTATACAAAGATTAAACAAAAGTTAGCACCTCCAACAGTCCATAAAAACAAATAAAACATAACAAGCATCAAACCAATAAAGGAAGAAATAAGGAAAGCAAATGCAACACACCACATGCATTTAAAGGCAAGACAAACGATCAATGAGTCGGTTCAGTGAAATGAATCCAATGAGCCTTAGGTTCATTTTGCACATTCCTAGGCAAGAAGGAGACAACATCAAAACCATGTTGTTTAGCTTTACTTCTTGTTATGGGAACTTTAGGTGGCACATCCTCGTGATGGGTACCTTGGATCGCATCAATCCTCCTCCTCTAAAGGATTCATCCCCGAATCAACTTGATCATCATTAAATGGGGTGAGGTCAACAACTTAAATGTGGAGGAAACGGAACCATACCTATCAGGAAGATCAAGAATATAAGCGTTCTCACAAATACGCTCAAGGACTCTAAATGGACCATCTCCTTCTAGCATCAATTCAGATTTTCTCTACTTAGGAAACCTTACTTTCCTCAGATGCAACCAAATTAGATCTCCTGGCGCAAACGAAATCTGCTTACGGTACCTATTAGCTCTCCTGGCATAAGCTTTTTTCTTTGTTTCTAATTGGTGTTTAACTTTTTCATGCATTTTCTTTGCCATTTCAGCTTTTTGTTTACCATTAAGACTAGCTTGTTCATTCATGAGGATGGGAATCAAATCAAGCTGTGATAAGAGATTAAATCCATGCACAACCTCAAAAGGACTATGCAATGTACAATGATGAACAATCCTATTATATACAAATTCAATGAATGGTAAACAATCCTCCTAATTCTGTATGTTCTTCTGAATGATGGCACGCAAGAGTTGAACAAAGTTCTATTGACAACCTTAGTTTGACCATTGGTTTGTGGGTGGGTAGTAGTAGAAAATAATAGTCTAATGCCCAGCTTACCCCACAAAACACATCAAAAATGGCTTAGGAACTTAGTGTCTCCATCACTCCCTATGGTGCTAGGCATGCCATGAATCCTAACAATCTCTCTAAAGAACAAATCAGCAATGTGAGTGGCATCATCAACTTTCTTACATGCAATGAAATGAGCCATCTTAGAGAACCTATCCACTACAACAAACATACTATCTGTCCTAGCCCTTGACCTAGGTAAGCCTAAGACAAAGTCCATAGACAGGTTATCCAAGGTGAGTAAGGTTTAGGCAAAGGTGTCTAAAGACCATGTGGTTGGGACTTAGATTTGGCTTGCTTCCGATTGATGCAATTACTACACATTTTCTCAACATCCACACACATGTATGGCAAGTAAAAAGGCTCCTTTAGAGTCTCCAAGGTTTTGAACACTCAAAAGTGTCTCATCAATCCTCCTCCATGTGCCTTCTTCACGAATAACTCTCTTATAGAACATGGAGGCACACACACCTTATGCTCCTTAAATATATATCCCTCATGCAAAAAGAACTTTCCAAAGGGTGCCTCCTCACATGCCTCAAAGATAGTGCCAAAGTCATGATCATTAACATACATCTCCTTAAAGGATTCAAAGCCTAGCAGTTAAGAGATAACTTAGTAACTAAGGTATATCTCCTAGAAAGGGCATCAGCAACTATGTTATCCTTTCTTGGCTTGTACTAAATCACATAAAGAAATTGCTCTATGTATTCTACCAATTTGGTATGTCGCTTATTCAACTTACCTTGGCCTTTAAGATACTTTAAACCCTCATGGTCCGTATGAATGACAAATTCCTTAGGCTGAAGATAGTGTTGCCAAGTCTGGAGGGATCTTACTAAAGCATAGAGTTCTTTTTCATAAGTAGAATAGTTCGAGGATGCTCCTTTCAATTTGTCACTAAAATAGGCTATGGGCTTCTTAGCTTGGGTTAAAACAGCACTTATGCCCACTCTGTTTGCATCACACTCAATCTCAAAGGTTTCATCAAAGTTAGAAAACCTAAGCATGGGTGTAGTGGTAAGCATTCTCTTCAGCTCCTTAAATGCCTTTTGTTATGGCTCTCTCCACTGAAAAAGGCACATTCTCATTTAGAAGGGCAGCTATAGAGGAAAAGTCTTTCACAAACCTCCTGTAAAAGCTAACTAGCCCATGAAAGCTTCTTATTTCTCCTACATTATTAGGTGTAGTCTATTCAGTGATTGATCTTACTTTCTCTTGATCCATTTATATTTCCTCAGATATGACCACAAATTCTAGGAATACGACCCTTTCTAAGCGAAATGAACACTTCTTAAGTTTGCCATACAATTGTTCCTTCTTAAGCTTCTCAAACACAACCCTAACGTGCTCTAGATGATCTTCTAAAGTTTTTGAATAGATTAGGATATCACCAAAGTAGACTACAACAAAATTTCCTATAAAGGCTCTCAAGACTTCATTCATCAACCGCATAAAGGTGCTGGGGACGTTGGCCATGCCAAACGGCATCATCAACCATTCATAGAGTCCAAATTTGATTTTGCATGCAGTCTTCCATTCATCCCCTTTCCTAATCCTCACATGGAAATATCCACTCTTAAGATCTACTTTGGTGAAATAATTAGATCCAAAAAACATATCCAACATATCATCTAACCTAGGCATGGGGTACTTATACTTCACAGTGATCTTGTTGATGGCTCTACAGCCAGTGTACATTCTCTAGGTGTCATCTTTCTTAGCAACAACTATGACAGGAACTATACAAGGGCTCATGCTTTCCCTAACTTTTCCTTTGGCTAAATGTTCTTGAAATTGCCTTTGGATTTCCTTGTTCTCTTCAGGGTTAGCCCTATATGCTGACCTATTTGGTAGGGTGGGTCCAGGGATGAAATCTGTTTGGTGTTCTATGCCTCTTAAAGGGGGTAGGCCTGAAGGTTCTTGAGTAGGAAACAGAATTAAGCATTCCTCAATCAAAGATGCTACTTCACTAGGCAATGTGCTTGGAAAATCAGCACTAGAAACCATATACTCTTTGTACATAAGGATGTTTACGGTTTTGTGGGCACTTATGGCATGTGTTACCTCACTGTGCCTGGCAAAGAATGCAAACTTCTTCTTAGGTTCAGTCACTCCTAGAGGAACTATCTCCTTTACCTTTGGCTCTTGTCTTCTCTGATCTCCTTTTATACCTTCCAAAAACTTCTTATCAGCCTCTTTCTCTCTAGGCTCACTTCTAGATTTATGCATCCTTTTCTGGTCCTCATAAACTTTATAGGATGGTAATATATACAATTTGAACAATTTTCCATTAGGTCTATAGGAATACTTGTTTAGGTAGACATCATAGGTAACTTTTCTATCATATTTCCAAGGTCTACCTAACAGGATATGACTAGCTTGCATAGGAGCTATATTACATAAAATATCACCTTTATATCCTCCTATAGTCAAGGAAACAAGAACTTGTTTACTTACATTTATTTCACCATAATCATTAAGCCATGAAAGTTTATATGGGTGTAGGTGATTAGGCATAGGCAATTCAATTTTCCTAACAAGTTCGATGCTAGACACATTTGCACAAGATCCAGAATCAATAATCATAGTGCACACTTTCCCTTTTATCATACAATGAATATGAAAAATGTTATCTCTATGCTATCCACGTTCATCTACATTTTGAAATGCACTCAAACCTCTTCTAACAACAAGAAGTTCTTTAATTTTCATACTCTTCCTCCTCTCCTAAACTCTCTTCATGCTCAGATTCATTCTCAAATTCATTTTCATGCTCATCTTCTTCTTCAATGTCATATTCTTTAGTTTCTTCAATTAGCCTGATTCTTTTTTACATTAGGGCATTCCCTACTTTCATGTCCTCTTCCTTAGCATCTAAAACGTTTGATATTTCTAAAACCACTAAGAGAGTTAGAGGACTTACGTTCATGAGCTTTCATTTTTCCTTTATCCTCACTTTTGGAGCAGGATGGTCCACGAATTTCTCCTCTGCCTTGCCAGATTATCCACTATGGTTTTGTCTACTTGAAGACCATGTATTAGTACTTGGGATTGATTTGCTTTGCATTCTACAAAATGAAGAGTGATTAGTCTCTTTTCAACCATATGCACCATTGAAGTTAAATCTCCATATTGGGTAAGCTCCACTCTGTGTGCAATTTTCCTTCTCAGTCCCTGCAGGAACCTAGCCATTGTGGCCTCTGGCGGTTCATCTGTGTTAGTCTTTGACATTAACATCTCAAGCTCTTTGAAGTATTCATCCACACTTTTACTTCCTTAAATCAGAGATTCTAACTATTGAAACATTGATCTCTCATAATGGTCAATGATGAATCTCCTTCTAAGTTCAAATTTCATTTCTTCTCATGTTGAGATGGGATGTTGTCTAATCTTATTTCTCAAAGCTTGGGTTTGACCCACCAATGTAAGTCATAATCAACAAATTTGATAGAAGCATAACATACCTTTTGAATTTCAGTATAGTTTGTGCAACAAAAGATGAGGTCCACCTTCTTTTCCCATTGGATTTAAGCTTCAGGATCACTCTTACCTTGGAATGGAGGTATGTTCACGTTACCTTTCAAGAATCCATCTTCTTGATGGTGACGTCTATTGCCTCTTCCGTTTTTGCTACGTCCATGGTACTCCTCATACTCTTCTTCTTCTTGTAGGAGTTATCTTCATAGACCATTTGAACTTGTCTCCTATGATTCCCTCTTGGTTCTTGTGGTGTAGGGGCTGCAATCTTGTTTTTTGAGGTGTATGGTCTTGTCCAAATTCTTCTTGCTTATCTTGGAGTTTCCTCCTAAAACCCTTGGCTCTTGGAGTTGTTTGCTCCCCCACCTTTATAAGTCGCCGATACAAGTCATGTTGTCCTTGTGTCAAGTCATCCATATTACACGCCGTTTGTATGTTGTCCTTGTGTCAAGTCATCTATAGAACATGCCGTTTATTCTTGCTTATTCAGCATTCTTTGCAATATTTGCATTACTCGATCCATATTTAGCTCAGGCTTGATTTCACTGGTGGGGTGACTTGACACACTTTTAGATGCACTATCTATTGCTGATTACTTGAAATCTAAGTTAAAGCAATAGAAAAACTCACACAAAGATATACAAAAGTGTTCTTGTTAGTTAAACGCCAAAATAGGTGCACACTTCTTTTCTTTTTCTTTTCACACACTTACACCTTGTTTCTTTGCCAATCTTGGACTAAAAACAATCAAAGTGAGCCGCAAATCAGCGGTGATAGCCAATATGTCCCAAAACAGTCCAATATCAAGCTCCTTGATACACGATTTTTGCAGCACTTGGTTCAAATCACTTCAATCCTCAATAAAAGTCCTTAATGCACTTTTTATGGGTTCAAAAAGTCCGAAAAATGTTCAGTTTAGTTAAAAATAGTAGTCAACTTTGTTTGTACCAAAACAGTTCAAAACAACTTGTTCTTGCACCAATGGTTTTGATACTCAATTTAGAACCTTTTCACTCTCCGTAACAGTCCAACATATGTCTCAATATGTCAAAGAAGTCCAAATATGATCCAAAATTAGTCTCAAAATAGTTGGAAATTTAGTTCATCAAAAAAGTCCAAAACAATCCAAACTGTGCAACAAACATCTTCCAACCAAACTCCAAACAAAGGTCACGCAACTTGAACAAAATAACTAAGAAACAAAGATTTATTGAGACCAAAAGTGATGTATAAGGCTGAGTCAAAGAAAGACTCAGGGTTACCCTGGACAATCTTTAGTTAACTTAGGCTTTTATGCATACAAATTCAAAATTGCACTCAATACAAGCTAGAATTAGAATTTTCATGTGTTTTTGTGATGTATGTAGGCTTGTTTGAAGGCTAGAAAAAAATTTTCAAAAGGGTAATAAGTATGGCACGAAGAAATGCAAGCAAATTCTCTCAATTGCACAAATTGAGTTCAAATAAGATGTACTTCTTGGCCCTTCTTTTTCTTCATTTTTGTAGTGCTATTTATGACCTTGTTTCTTCGTTTTCTTGTTGTATATAGTACACGCAAGTTTCAGGTCCTTTTTTGTTTAAGGTAAAAAATGTAAATTTACTTAGCTGCCTTGAGAACCTTTTGTGTAGCCTACGCAACACACTTCATTTGCTTGTTTTTAGTGTTCAAATGGTATAAAATGCCTTGGGGTAGGATAGTTTTGAGTTTGGGCAGGTTTGAGAGTGTGGGGTTTCAATTTAGGTCTTTTGGTGCAATTTGAAGTTTCCTGGCTGTTTTAGGGGCTATGGCCCCTTCGGATTTTTGGGGGTGTTTTGACAGTAGGTTTAGGTTATAATGGATAGTTGACAGTGTTTGGGGTGTGTGGGAATAGGTTTTTTAAGGCCGTGGGGGTATTAGGTTCAGATTAGGCTTTTTTGGGCAAGTTAGGCTTGTAAAGTGGAAGGTCGGCAATAATACACAAGAACGACTAATTGATAGCATGTATTCAGTCACAAAGGGAATAAAATATGTACAAAAACCACAATTAACCAATAGCTTTGATAGCAACAAGATTAATGTATACTAGGTGGCTTTGTAAGATATGACTTGTATTTTATGAGGCTGAAATATGCTATCATGCAAAGTCCCTAAATAAATGTTCAAGTTTGTTAAGCAAAGATAAGAACTTTGAAAGCAATTTTGATGACAAAACATTAGGGAAAATGTTTTATACAAGACAGCAAAGGATGATCAAAGTCTTATGTTATCTTTGATGCTAAAGATGTCTCTTTTGCACCAACTGTAAGCCCATCGATTTTGTGCAACCCAAGGCTGTTTTGTCTCCTTTTTTTGTAGCAAATAGTGATGGTAAAACAGTTTAGGAATATATTGAATAAGTTAAGAAAGGATAGACAGCGTATGGTAAGTTGGTTGCAAAAGATGAATTCTTTTGTTTCCAAACTCAATCCCACGGTTTTTTGTGATACCAAGGCTGTTGTTTTTTTATACAACAGTAATGAAATAATGTTTGGATGGTGAAGGAATGGTTGTGAAAAATCAGATTGGTGGTGACTATTAGAATGTCACAAAAACAAAACCATAAAGGATGAAAAGAGCGAACCTCGCTCTTATACCAATTTGATGCAAGCACAAGAAGGATCTCACTATTTTATCCAACATTCTCCTCCAACAATGAGTTAGGCACAAACGGTCCAAGATCCTCCTTGCTTCCAATGTCTTTAGATAGGCTGAAATGAGCAATTGCAACACCTTTAAGTAGGCTTTGGCTACGGGAGAGTACTCCTTCGGCGGCTATCTCCTTGGATTTGGAACATTCTCAAGTATGATCAACCTTAAAAGTTGTTAGATTTGATTTTAGAGAGAAACCAAGAAACCAAGGCTTTTTCTAAAGAGAAAACAGAATAATAATATCATTTAACAATTCTGAAATGTTCAAGGCTTTTTCAGCCTTTAAATAAAAAAGACAACTAGCCTAATATCTATCTAGACAAGAATATATTGAAAGACAAAATTCTAGTCATAAGACCTTTATTATAACCGTTTTAGACAGAATAAAATTGTCAAGAACTCTGGTCTCCAAAGGCTGGTCAAAAGGAATGAATTCTATGTTGATATCACTCTATTGGTTGACTGATCTTTTCCCGTGGATAGAAGTCGAATCTCAGCATGAGCCTCTCTGGAGTTTTTCAGTTCACAATCTGAACTTGAAGTTTGGCTTTCAAATGACTCAATTTGAAGCTCGTATGACTGATTTATGCGTCCACAAAGTTTATGCAATTTTCAGCTCGTTTCAACACACTTTGTCTAGAGCTTTCTCCAGGTTATACATAGCTTAAACACGGGTTTAGCACCTCCAACAGTCCCTACGAATTGAATAAAACATAACAAGCATCATACTAATAAAGGAAAAATAAAAAAACCAAATGCAACACACCACACACACCTAAAGGCAAGACAAATGATCAATGAGTGGGTTCAATGAAATGAATCCAAACCTTAGGCTCATGTTGCACATGTGTAGACAAGAAGGAACCAACATCACAACCAAGTTGTTTGGTTTTAAATCTTGTTATAGGACCTTTAGGTGGCACATCATCGTGATGGGGACCTTGGACCACAATAAACTCTTTGTTTTTGTTCTTCTCTATTCCGCCTTCTTTCGTTCTTGTTTCTTTTTTTACCTTTTTTCCTTTTGCTCCTGTTTCTTTTTTTCCTTTTTTTAATTTCCATTTTTCTATTAGATTTCTTTTTTACATAGAGGGCGGTCATTAGAACAACTGGTAAAGCTGTGGCTTTGTGACCTTAAGACTATGGATTCGACCCAAAGAAAGTGCCTCTTGCACAAGGTGTAGGATAATGCTGCATATATCATATCCCGCTACGATCCGGTCCCTCCCATCCGACATAAATGCATGAGCCTAGTGCACTAGGAATGCCTCTATTTCTTTTTTTACATATTTAATTGAACACCATGAAGCCGGTTGATGCTACACGTGCATACGGTGGTTCAAAAAGTAACCACTCGGATCAAGATATTATTGAGAAATATGTTTGGATAATTTTCAAGGTCATGATTTTAAGTGGCGGATACTTAAATATGTCACACGTAAAGTTGAATAAGTTAAGAAAAATGACATCGATCTGTCAGGTTAGTGCACTTTGAACTATCGATGTACATCGATCGATCCATGTAAGGCGGAGAAAAACCAAGGCCTTACTGTGAAACATCGATCTCTGAACCTAAGACACATCGATAGATCAATGTATACATCAATTTCTCACTTCGATCGATCGATGTAGGTCAGAGACAAACTCTAAACCTCACTGGGAGACAGCGATCTCTCAAGCAGAGGCACTTCGATCGATCGATGTTTAGGTTTTTTTAGAAATGTTTTTTCTAAAATGTGATAAAATGGTTATTTTCATTTTTACATGATTCATATATGTTTATTATGTTGTCATTATGTGTTTTTGATCATTATAATTATGTCTTGTGGCTAATGTGCCTTGGAAGTTTCCACAACTTACCAAAAAGGACAAAATTGGTATTTTGAGTTCTTGTACGTACTTGACATGGTGAAATTGATTCAAGGATGCATTTATATCTTATTTATCATCACAAAGGTGTTATTGTATCTATTTTTGACCATCAGAGTCAATTTCTATAGTTTTCTCTCATTAGGGGCATTTTGGTTATTTTACCCCCCAAGGGAATTTTCATCATTTTACTCAAGGAATCTCTTGAGTATCCTATTATCTTTATTCTAAAGATTATTTTTGGTATTGTTCAAGATTATTTGGTGGTTTACTATTATATTTTCTTACTTGATGACATTATGGACGGTAGCGGGATATAGATGGTTTCCGTGTCACGTTCTTTTTTTTTCTTGAAGACTCTTACAAATATATTATTGGAAGTTCCTAATCATCATTTTGCAGAGAATGTTAAGATGTTCTTGGTGCGAAATTCCTCAAAACATATAAAGGAGAAAAAGTGGAAATTTTGATGTTATATGTTGACATAATCTTGTCAACTCTTATGTGTCATTTGTTCTTCAAAAATCTGAGTTGGTATACATATATACAGCCTCCAAAACGTTCATAATCAGGTGGATATGATGTTTTATCAGTTTTATGATTTGATGCCAAGTGGACCAACCAAAAACAAGCTACTTGGTAATTTGGAATTTCTCATTTAAAGGCAACGGCTAGTTTGAGGTTGTTGGAGCTGATTTTTATCCAAAAATTGCAGCCATCACTTCACCTATTCTCATGGTAAGGAGTTGAGGTAATTTTTTTGGATTATGACTTCCATATTATCTTCATCTTGCAAGCATTTCCAAGTCATTTTCAAGACACAAAAATCGGCCAAATAAGGAATCAAGGTGGACCAATTATGTTTCTCCATATTTCTAAGAGTACAAGGTGAGTATGTGGCCAACCAATGATGTGAAGATAACTAGGATTTGATGATGAAGATCTTGACACATAGGAGTTCTTATCTTCAATGCATATTTCACACTATAAATAGGAGGCAAAGGTGAAGAAGAAGAACATACAGTTGAAAGCAAAAAAGTTGAAGCTCATTGCCCTGCTGTCTTCTTCTCTTCATTCCTGTTTTATTCTTTAGGTTTCCAAGGTGTTCTTATGATATTTGGTGTAGAGCTACATGCCTCTCTTGGTGTTTTTGTAAGATTGATTAGCCATATTTATAAGGCTACATCAATAGGTGGTAGAGGTATTGCAACCAAAAGCTGCATAGAGTTGTTCATCCAAGTCTTGAATAGGTTTGGTGTTTAACCCTAGGATCAAGCTTGATTCTTGTTGTATTTGTGTTCATTCCATAGTGAAATCCAATGAAAGGTGTTCCTTGAGACTGGAATAGGTCACATTGACCGAACCAAGATAAATCTTCGGTGTTCTTGTCTTCTTTCTACTTTTCTGTTTTCTGCCCATTTTCACTTCAGATTTCACACAACTTCACACGTCTTCAAAAAAATAGAAACATACTTTCAAACTTTGTGATTTTTGGTGGAGTTATACTTCATACTGCTATCTTTCATTTGCAACAAGAATTGTTTGATTTCAGCAAAGGAAAGTTAGTCTTTCAGTCATTGCAAGATAACTGCTCCATTCTGGCTGCAACCTGACCAGACTCAAAGAAACTTGAATTCTAATTTCAACAAGGATAGTTTCAGTTTAGGGCCTTTTGAAGCTTTAAAATAGACATCCTAAGGAGTGTTTTCGCATAAAGATCAACCTTTTCTATTGAGTAATTAAAGAGAGACACGTTTTCAAAGTTCCAGCACTATTCAGTCCAATTCTGTCTAGATTGATCATCTGAATATTTTATTTGTTTGAACGATCACACATCTTATTTTTTTCTCATTTTTGAACAGTAGTCAAGACATTGAAATTAATATCTGGAAAGTTTAATTATTTTTGAAGTTGTGTACACTAAGTTTTGAATTTTTCAAAAATGGGTATTGAATTTGAGGAGGACTCAGATTCTGTTTTCAAACGGGATTTTATTCAAGGGTAGTAGTATAATTTCTGCTAACCACTATTCACCCCTAACGAGGATCAGAGATCTCATCAGGAGGTCATAGGTCCTATAACAAGAAGGAGGGCTAGAGAACTTGGACATCAAGTTAGAACCTTCTTGTATAGGCATGTGCAAGATGGACCTAAGGGCATTGATGAGGATCAGGGATCCCATCAGGATGTCATAGGTCCTATAACAAGAAGGAGGGATAGAGAACTTGGACATCAAGTTGGAACCTTATTATATAGGCATGTGTAACATAACCTATGGCTCATTGGGTTCACCTTATTGAACCCACAGTATGAACATTAGGTTGTTGCATGTGTGAGTGTGTTTCTTTATTTTTATTTTGTTTTGTTTATTTGTGATCCTTGTTTCTATGTGTTTGCCTTATAGGAAAGAAGGTACATGCAAAGTTTCTTGCCAAACGGAGGCCCACAAGCTGGCTTTAAAAGGCATGTGCCCTAGAAGGAGACAAAAGGAATATTTGTCATGAGAAGAATGTTTGTCTCAACAAGGACAACCTCAAACACGGTCCAAGATGGAATTTCTTCTCAAAATTAGCTCAACATTATCTCCAAAAGCAAGGAAAGGGGTGCCCAAGTGAGTTCAAAAAAAATGAGATCAATTTGAAGTTAAACTTGAATTCAAATTCAAACGTGATTTGAATTTCAAGTTCTAACCAATTTGAGACTTGAATTTCAAGATGCAAGATAAGTCATCCACCACCCTTGGAGTCTAAAAAATACACGCCCAAATTTGAAGGAGTAAAGAATTGGATCACAACTCAAAAATTGAATCCAAATTTGAATTCAAATTCAAACTCAATTTGGATTCATTCTTCAACCAACTTTTGAATTCAACTACAATCACTTTCTCAACATCAAAATAGGTCGCCAACACCCTTATTAGTCACCATACACGGCTGGATGATAAGGAGAATGCAATCAAAAAACAATTCAAATTTTAGCTACACTTTGTTTTAAATTTGAAATGCAAACAAGTTTCAATTTTTAATCATTTGTTAGGTAGTTTCTTTAAGATAATATCTAGTCATTTCAAGGCTTGAGGACGAAATCCAGAGTATAAAAAAGGCCCTTGGCCGTGTGATGGGAGGATAGAACATTGACGAAATAAACTTGATCTTTTCTCCATTTCTTGTGAGACTTTGTTTCCTTGGTCTTGCATTAAAAACCTAGGCTAGTATCCTTCAAAATCGAGCATTCTGAAGGTGTTGCCATTGCTTTAAGGTGCCGTCCAGGAGGGCCATATGGTTTGCCTGATCAACGACCATCTTGAAGTCTTGGTTCTAGATCATTTGAAGCAATCGTTTGCATCACTAAGGAACCAAGGGGAAGTTTTCTTCCCTGTGCCTAAACCTTAGAGAATGACGTTTTGAGGTGGAAAGTGTAGGAGCCCATGTTTGCACGCATCAATCGGTATCAGAGCTCAGGTTACTCTATTCCACCATCTTTTTGTCATTTTCTTTTCGTTTGTGTCTATTCATTTCAAATCCAGTCTTGTGTCCTTCATCCTACCTAATTCTTCACGTCATTTGTGTCTTCCAAACATAAAAAAAATGAGAGTCATATGCCCTAAGAGTCCTACTTTGAATTTTACATTTTGTTGGTTCTTGTTGACCATCGTTCAAGTGTAACTCACTTTATATATTTGGTGTCAAATCTCTTAATTTTGTAATTCAAAATCGAACAAATTAGGGTTCTTTGCATCTAGATTACATTCAGCTTCTTAAAAACTGCGATCATTGCCAACAAAGACACATAGGTCTCAACTCATCTAGTTGCTACCGAAGCTTTTAGTTGATGATGATTGTATGATCTTGTGATTTATATTGTGCTTGATTTCATGCTTCAATCTTTCTGTTCATACATGTGAATGCCATTCTCAAAACCGTACTAAACACAAAAGGCTGAAAACAACCAACCCAAACCCTCATTTCAAAAGCCTAGTTTCGGTTAATCATCTAAACCTAACCGAAATTCACCCCACATCGAGATTCACCTTGCAAACATTACATATTTGATGTTACTTTGCTAAAATTGATAGCTCCTTGTAGGGACTTAAAAGAGTCAAACCACATTTTTTGCCCCTGAACAAAAAAAATCCTGGGTAACTGAGACTTCTTGTACAAAAAAAAACTCAGTAAGAATAGCAAAGAAAGCAAGAGAAAGAAAAGGAGAAAAGCCGTTCATACGCTATTACAAGTTTTAGCGCAGTTCCGCAATTTCTGGTGCCATATTCCATTCATGCTATATACAACCGTACCCTATATCTATTTTCCATATATACTGAACATTTTGAACTTATTACACACTTGGATGCTAGATTGCTGCATGATTTGAACCATATTGTGGATAATAAGTGCATAGAATCAAAATTAACTAAAGATTTTCCACGGCAACCCTTAGTTCGTCTTTGGTTAAGCCTTATACATAAATTTTGGTTCCTTATACTCTTTGAATCTTAGTGGAAAAGTTCAAGTTTGAGTCCATCTTTCTTGATTCTATTTTGATACTTTTTGGTGTAAATTGGAAGCTAAAGGGTGAGATAAGTGGAAAACATTGTGATTGGGAGAAGACTTGGCAAACACCTTTCTTAATTGATCACTTTGAACTTTATTATCTTCAGGTTGCACAAGAGACAAAGTGGTAAGAGAGTGTAAATAAAAGAAAGAGGAATGCTCGCATTTTGTTTTCACTAATCATTTAACGTTTCTTGTTTTTGTGTTAGTTTGCTTCTTTTTTTCTTTTCGTTTTGTTTTGATGACTTTAGGTGAGATCATGGAGAGCAGCACTCACTCCTCGCCTAGCAAGTCAAAGGAGGTTGAGCCTTTTGACAACACGCAACAACAAAGGCTGGAAATGTTAAAGAAACTCATGCACAATAACAAGATAATCAAACACAGATTGGGTGATGTTGAAAGAAGTCAAAAGACGAGTGATGGGCAAGGAACCAGCAGGACCACTCCTATTCCCCAAACACGACGGACTCTGTAGCACCCCGGTCCGATACTGGACATTGGTACCAGTGCACCTGTCGTAGCCTACTACGAGAACTACGAAGCGTCAAAGCAGATCAAGCACACGTCATTCATGACGTAAGATAAATCAGCAGAAACGTCATAGAATTAAAAACTTCAATAACAATAATATCCCACATGAACCACAGCGAAAATAAAACGTGTCAGGGAGAGTGTCTAAAGTCATCTCGTAGTTTGGCTCACCTGAAAAGCAGTAAATCCCTCAACTAAACGATAAGGACTGTAAGCCTATCCATTTTAGTGACTATCGTCCCAATGAGCCCACTCGCCGATATCTTCTAAAAAAATCATCTCGTACTTTGGCTCACCTGAAAAGCAGATAGAGTATTTGTGACATGATGCACATACTTCTTCAAAACCACACACAAAACCCATGCATATGCCTTCTTTCATAAACATGTCATGCGTGTCATTTCACAAAATTTTTCATAATTCTTCTTATCATATTCTTTGCGTAGCAGAACTTTATACCATGTGGGTGATCAGTCCACAGCAAACAGAACTTTATACCCCGTGCTGAAAGGTCTACGGTCCCATAACATATAACTTTATACCTCGTGCTGAAAGGTCCACGGCCCCATAACGTATAACTTTATACCCCGTGCTGTAAGGTCCACGGCCCCATAACATAACTTTATTTTCCGTACTGATAGGTCCACGACCTCATAAAATAACTTTATTTTCCGTGCTAATAGGTCCACGGCCCCATAAAATACTTTATACCCTGCTGTTGATTCACATGTCACGCTTTTATACCCTGCTTTCACAGGCGTGACTTTTTTACCCAGCGATCAACCAGCAGCCATAGTTGCTTTTAAAAAATTTTAATCTTCTTTTCAAACTCGTATCCTTTTCGCAAAACAAAACTCATGTCGTAATGCAAGTGTTCATGTAATGATGCAGAATGCTCATGCAACATCATATCAAACGTGTAAACATGTCCACACACTTTACATATGAAGTACAAAGTCCTAAACCTCTATCACACCCTACTCGTACCCTTTCATGTCCTTTTGTATTACAAAAATCATCTCGAGCTCACACTTAACCTTGCTCATTCATAATTCCTAAAACACACCTTATTCGTACCATTTTATGCCCCTTTTATATTGCTAACTCGCTTCGAATTCATACCTAAGTTTACTCATTCACACTTAATGTTTACAACTCAAGTACACCTCATTCGTACCACTTTATGCCCTTTCGTATCACAAATTCACTTTGAATTCACACTTAATGTTTACAACTCAAGTACATCTTATTCTTTTTTCATTTTTGGACAGTAGTCAAGACATTGAAATTAATATCTGGAAAGTTTCATTATTTTGAAGTTGTGTACACTAAGTTTGAATTTTTTAAAAATGGGTGTTGAATTTGAGGAGGACTCAGATTCTGTTTTCAAACGGGATTTTATTGAAGGGTAGTAGTATAATTTCTGCTAACCACTATTCACCCCTAACGACGATCCGAGATCTCATCAGGAGGTCATAGGTATTATAACAAGAAGGAGGGCTAGAGAACTTGGACATCAGTTAGAACCTTCTTGTATAGGCATGTGCAAGATGAACCTAAGGACATTGATGAGGATCAGGGATCCCATCAGGAGGTCATAGGTCCTATAACAAGAAGGAGGGATAGAGAACTTGGACATCAAGTTGGAACCTTATTATATAGGCATGTGTAACATAAACCTATGGCTCATTGGGTTCACCTTATTGAACCCACAGTATGAACATTAGGTTGTTGCATGTGTGAGTGTGTTTCTTTATTTTGATTTTGTTTTGTTTATTTGTGATCCTTGTTTCTATGTGTTTGCCTTGTAGGAAAGAAGGTACATGCAAAGTTTCATGCCAAACGGAGGTCCACAAGCTGGCTTTAAAAGGCATGTGCCCTAGAAGGAGACAAAAGGAATATTTGTCATGAGAAGAATGTTTGTCTCAACAAGGACAACCTCAAACACAGTCCAAGATGGAATTTCTTCTCAAAAATAGCTCAACATTATCTCCAAAAACAAGGAAAGGGGCGCCCAAGTGAGTTCAAAAAAAATGAGATCAATTTGAAGTTAAACTTGAATTCAAATTCAAACGTGATTTGAATTTCAAGTTCTAACCAATTTGAGACTTGAATTTCAAGATGCAAGATGAGTCATCCACCACCCTTGGAGTCTAAAAAATACACGCCCAAATTTGAAGGAGTAAAGAATTGGATCACAACTCAAAAATTGAATCCAAATTTGAATTCAAATTCAAACTCAATTTGGATTCATTCTTCAACCAACTTTTGAATTCAACTACAATCACTTTCTCAACATCAAAATAGGTCGCCAACACCCTCATTAGTCACCATACACGGATGGATGATAAGGAGAATGCAATCAAAAAACAATTCAAATTTTAGCTACACTTTGTTTTAAATTTGAAATGCAAACAAGTTTCAATTTTTAATCATTTGTTAGGTAGTTTCTTTAAGATAATATCTAGTCATTTCAAGGCTTTGAGGACGAAATCCAGAGTACAAAAAAGGCCCTTGGCCGTGTGATGGGAGGATAGAACATTGACGAAATAAACTTGATCTTTTCTCCATTTCTTGTGAGACTTTGTTTCCTTGGTCTTGCATTAAAAACCTAGGCTAGTATCCTTCAAAATCGAGCATTCTGAAGGTGTTGCCATTGTTTTAAGGTGCCGTCCAGGAGGGCCAATATGGTTTGCCTGATCAACGACCATCTTGAAGTCTTGGTTCTAGATCGTTTGAAGCAATCGTTTGCATCACTAAGGAACCAAGGGGAAGTCTTCTTCCCTGTGCCTAAACCTTAGAGAATGACGTTTTGAGGTGGAAAGTGTAGGAGCCCATGTTGCACGCATCAATCGGTATCAGAGCTCAGGTTACTCTATTCCACCATCTTTTTGTCATTTTCTTTTCGTTTGTGTCTATTCATTTCAAAATCCAGTCTTGTGTCCTTCATCCTACCTAATTCTTCACGTCATTTGTGTCTTCCAAACATAAAAAAAAATGAGAGTCATATGCCCTAAGAGTCCTACTTTGAATTTTACATTTTGTTGGTTCTTATTGACCATCGTTCAAGTGTAACTCACTTTATATCTTTGGTGGCAAATCTCTTAATTTGTATTCAAAATCGAACAAATAGGGTTCTTTGCATCTAGATTACATTCAGCTTCTTAAAAACTGCGATCATTGCCAACAAAGACACATACGTCTCAACTCATCTAGTTGCTACCGAAGCTTTTAGTTGATGATGATTGTATGTATCTTGTGATTTATATTGTGCTGGATTTCATGCTTCAATCTTGCTGTTCATACATGTGAATGCCATTCTCAAAACCGTACTAAACACAAAAGGCTGAAAACAACCAACCCAAACCCTCATTTCAAAAGCCTAGTTTCGGTTAATCATCTAAACCTAACTGAAATTCACCCCCACATCGAGATTCACCTTGCAAACATTACATATTTGATGTTACTTTGCTGAAATTGATAGCTCCTTGTAGGGACTTAAAAGAGTCAAACCACATTTTTTGCCCCTGAAAAAAAAAATTCTGGGTAACTGAGACTTTCTTGTACAAAAAAAAAACTCAGTAAAGAAAAGCAAAGAAAGCAAGAGAAAGAAAAGGAGAAAAGCCGTTCATACGCTATTACAAGTTTTAGCGCAGTTCCGCAATTTGGTGGTGCCATATTCCATTCATGCTATATACAACCATACCCTATATCTATTTTCCATATATACTGAACATTTTGAACTTATTACACCTTGGATGCTAGATTGCTGCATGATTTGAACATATTGTGGATAATAAGTGCATAGAATCAAATTAACTAAAGATTGCCCACGGCAACCCTTAGTTCGTCTTTGGTTAAGCCTTATACATAAATTTTGGTTCCTTATACTCTTTGAATCTTAGTGGAAAAGTTCAAGTTTGAGTCCATCTTTCTTGATTCTGTTTTGATACTTTTTGGTTGTAAATTGGAAGCTAAAGGGTGAGACAAGTGGAAAACATTGTGATTGGGAGGAAGACTTGGCAAACACCTTTCTTAATTGATCACTTTGAACTTTATTATCTTCAGGTTGCACAAGAGACAAAGTGGTAAGAGAGTGTAAATAAAAGAAAAAGGAATGCTCGCATTTTGTTTTCAGTAATCATTTAACGTTGCTTGTTTTTGTGTTAGTTTGCTTCTTTTTTTCTTTTCGTTTTGTTTGATGACTTTAGGTGAGACATGGAGAGCAGCACTCACTCCTCGCCTAGCAAGTCAAAGGAGGTTGAGCCTTTTGACAACAGCAACAACAAAGGCTGGAAATGTTTAAAGAAACTCATGCACAATAACAAGATAATCAAACACAGATTGGATGATTGTTGGAAAGAAGTCAAAAGACGAGTGATGGGAAAGGAACCAGCAGGACGCTCCTATTCCCCAAACACGACAGACTCTGTAGCACCCCGGTCCGATACTAGACATTGGTACCAGTGCACCTGTCGTAGACTACTACGAGAACTACGAAGCGTCAAAGCAGATCAAGCACACGTCATTCATGAGTAAGATAAATCAGCAGAACGTCATAGAATTAAAAACTCAATAACAATAATTTCCCACATGAACCACAACGAAAATAAAACTTGTCAGGGAGGAGAGTGTCTAAAGTCATCTCGTACTTTGGCTCACCTGAAAAGCAGTAAATCCCTAAACTAAACGATAAGGACTGTAAGCCTATCCATTTTAGTGACTATCGTCCCAATGAGCCCACTCGCCGATATCTTCTAAAAAATCATCTCGTACTTTGGCTCACCTGAAAGCAGATAGAGTATTTGTGACATGATGCACATACTTCTTCAAAACCACCCACAAAGCCCATGCATATGCCTTCTTTCATAACATGTCATGCGTGTCATTTCACAAAATTTTTCATAATTCTTCTTATCATATTCTTCGTTGTAGCAGAACTTTATACCATGTGGGTGATTAGTCCACAGCAAACAAAACTTTATACCCCGTGCTGAAAGGTCCACGGTCGCATAACATATAACTTTATACCCTCGTGCTGAAAGGTTCCCGGCCCCATAACATATAACTTTATACCCCCGTGCTGTAAGGTCCACGGCCCCATAACATAACTTTATTTCCATACTGATAGGTCCACGACCTCATAAATAACTTTATTTCCATGCTAATAGGTCCATGGCCCCATAAACTACTTTATACCCTGCTGTTGATTCACAGGTCATGCTTTTATACCCTGCTTTCACAGGCATGACTTTTTATCCTGCGATCAACAGCAGCCATAGTGCTTTTAAAAAATTTAAATCTTCTTTTCAAACTCGTATTCGTTTCGCAAAAACAAAACTCATGTCGTAATGCAAGTGTTCATGTAATGATGCAGAATGCTCATGCAACATCATATCAAACGTGTAAACATGTCCACACACTTTACATATGAAGTACAAAGTCCTAAACCTCTATCACACCCTACTCGTACCCTTTCACGTCCTTTTGTATTACAAAAATCATCTCGAGTTCACACTTAACCTTGTCCATTCATACTTCCTCGAACACACCTTATTCGTACCATTTTATGCCCCTTTTATATTGCTAACTCGCTTCGAATTCATACCTAAGTTTACTCATTCACACTTAATGTTTACAACTCAAGTACACCTCATTCGTACCACTTTATGCCCTTTCGTATCACAAATTCACATTGAATTCATACTTTACCCTACTCATTCACACTTAATGTTTACTTTGATGATATCCTACTCTATTCCCGAACAATAGAGGATCACCTTGACCATATTAGGGTCGTCTTTGAGAAGCTCAAACAGGAAAAACTTTACGCCAACTATAAGAAGTGCCCTTTTTGTTTGGATCAAGTAGTCTTCCTAAGCTTTGTCATTTCGGCTGAGGGAGTAGAGTGAGAGATGGATGAGGGAAGGTTAGGTCAATTGTGGAGTGACCTACACCTAAGACTATTGGGGAAGGGCGCAGCTTCCACGGACTTGCAAGTTTCTATAGTCGATTTGTCAAAGATTTTTCATCCATAGCTGCACCCCTAAATGAGATTGTAAAAAAGATGTGCATTTTCAGTGGGAGGAGCCACAGCAACAGGCATTCAATGAACTTAAAAGGAGGCTAACCACTGCACCCATCCTTAGATTACCAAACTTCGATGAGACTTTTAAAATTGAGTGTGATGTAAGTGGAATGGGCATTGGAGCGGTATTCACCCAACGAAAGAAACTCATAGCCTACTTTAGTGAAAATTGAAAGGTGCTTCACTGAATTAATCTACCTACGAAAAGGAACATTATGCCCTCGTGAGATCCCTACAAACTTGGCAACACTACCTTCAACCTAGAGAGTTTGTGATCCATACTAACCATGAAAGCCTCAAGTACCTTAAAGGGCAAGGAAAGTTGAACAAGAGACATGCTAAATGGGTAGAGTTTATTGAACAATTTCCTTATGTGATTAAGTACAAACTAGGAAAGGACTATAATTTGTTGATGCCCTCTCTAGGAGATACACATTAATGACTACTTTATCCTCTCCATTCTTAGGATTCGAATCACTTAAGGACCTATATACCAATGATCATGATTTTGGCACAATCTTTGAGGCATGTAAAGAGGCACCCTTCGGAAAATTCTACATGCATGAGGGCTACCTTTTCAAAGAGCATAAGTTGTGTGTTCTCCAGTCGTCCCTACAAGAAGCATTGACTAGAGAAACCACGGAGGAGTATTAATGGGCCATTTTGGAGTATTCAAAACCCTCGAAACCCTTAAGGAACATTTCTACTAGCCACACATGCACATAGATGTTGAGAGGTTGTGTAGTAGTTGCATCACTGCAAACAAGAAAAATCCAAATCTCAACCACATGCCTTTAACACACCCTTACCTGTCCCTGATTCCCCTTGGATTGACATTTCAATGGACTTCATTTTAGGACTTCCTAGGTCTCGAGGAGGGCAGTATAGCATTTATGTTGTGGTAGATAGGTTTTCAGAAATGGCGCACTTCAATGCATGTAAGGAAGTAGATGATGTCACACATGTTCCTGACTTGTTTTTTAGAGAAATTGTACGATTGCATGGCATGCCATGTACCATTGTAAGTGATAGGGATACGAAATTTCTAAGTCATTTTTGGTGTGTTTTGTGGGCTAAACCTGGTACTCAATTGTTGTTTTCTACCACTGCTCACCCACAAACTGATGGACAAATTGAAGTTGTCAACTGTACCCTATCCCAAATTTTGCGTCCCATCTTGCAAAAGAATCTCAAACACGGGGAAGATTGTTTACCATATATTGAATTTGCATATAATAGGAGTGTTCATCACGGTACCTTACATAGTCCATTTGAAATTTGCATGGTTTTAACCCCTTGTCCCCTCTTGATTTGATTCCCATTCCTATACACGAATGTTCAAGCCTCGATGGTAAACAAAAATTGGAAAAGATAAAGAAACTGCATGAAAACGTTAAAGCCCAACTTTAGAAGAAAAACAAAGCTTATGCAAAACAAGCAAACAAACATAGAAAACGAGTTGTGTTTGAACCAAGTGATTTGGTTTGCTTACATTTACGCAAAGAAAGGTTTCCTAACGAAAGAAGTTCAAAATTGTTGCCTAGAGGAGATGGCTCTTTCAAAGTCTTAAGGCGCATAGATGACAATGCCTACGTCCTTGATCTTCCTGAGAGGTATGGTTCTATTTCTTCCACTTTTAATGTTGCTGACCTCACACCTTTCACTGATGGACCCTTCGATTCGAGGACGAATTCTCTTAAGGAGGGGGGGTTGATGAGGATCAGGGATCCCATCAGGAGGTCATAGGTCCTATAACAAGAAGGAGTGCTAGATAACTTGGCCATCAAGTTGGAAACTTCTTGTATAGGCATGTGCAAGATGAACCTAGGGCTCATTAGGTTCACCTTATTGAACCCACGTTATGAACATTAGGTTCTAGCGCGTGTGAGTGTGTTTCTTTATTTCGATTTTGTTTTGTTTTCTTGTGATCCTTGTTTCTATGTGTTTTCCTTGTAGGAATGCAGGTACATGCAAAGTTTCGTTCCAAACAGAGGTCCACAAGCTGGCTTTAAAAGGCTTGTGCCCTAAAAGGAGACAAAAGGAATGTTTGTCATGAGAAGAATGTTTGTCTCAACAAGGACAACCTCAAACATGGTCCAAGATGGAATCTCTTCCCAAAATTAGCTCAACGTAATCTCCAACAACAAGGAAA
>AP025051.1:27081376-27105025 GCA_036186865.1 Eustoma russellianum
CTTGAATTCAAATTCAAACATGATTTGAATTTCAAGCTCCAACCAATTTGAGACTTGAATTTCAAGATGCAAGATTATTCATCCACCACCCTTGGAATCTCAAAAATACACGCCAAATTTGAAGGAGGAAAGAATTGGATCACAACTCAAAAGTTGAATCCAAATTTGAATTCAAATTCAAACTCAATTTGGATTCAATCTTCAACAAACTTTTGAATTCAACTCCAATCACTTTCTCAACAACAAAACAGGTCTCCAACACCCTCATTAGTCACCATACATGGCTGGATGATAAGGAGAAGGCAATCAACAGACAATTCAAATTTTAGCTAGACTTCGTTTCAAATTTGAATTGCAAACAAGTTTCAATTTTTAAACATTTGTTAGGTAGTTTCTTTAAGATAATATCTAGTCATTTCTATTAGGAAATCCAACGAGATCACTACAAAACGTGCAGCGGAAAAACAAAACTTGATCTCTGATTTCCTACCAAGGATCCATGTTGTTCGTTTAATTCGATGAAAGAAATCAAAAACCATACCTCTATAGATTCGAAATCTACAGGCGTAGAACGTGCGAACGTAGGAGGTGCGATGGTACGATCACCCTCTATCGGTATCCACACGAATGCTGCTGCATGGAGTGCTAGCTCTTGAAACGGCGCGGCTGAAGAACTCGGTTTTTCTCAAAAACGATTCTAGGGTTTCGTTTTTCTGTATTCTGTAGTGTACAAGACACACCAGGATAATACATATACATAGATATCAAAATCCGATTACAAATCAGATTGGTTAATGCCAATCATAATCCGTATCAAATACGGATTTTGTTAGGATTAGATAAAACCAATCAAAATCCATATCAGATATGGATTCTATTGTTATTATCCGATTATATAAATATATACCAAAAAACAAAAATAATAATAATATAATAATAATAATAATAATAATAATAATAATATCTAATATTAATATTATTAATATCAGCCCATACGCATTCTTGTGTGTGACCCGATAGGACCATATTAATTGGCAGTCAGTTAAATCTTTATTAAACCAACAAGTCGTAATTGGCATCTAGCAAGACATTACGACTACCCAATTAATACGAGTACAGTCCAACTAGCCTAATAATAGCACATGCATTAATCCCTTTGTCACACGATATCTAGTTTGAACATAAGTCATGGTCAGCGTCATACTTATATTGTTCAAACATATGATTACTCGATCTCTAAGTGGACTGATAAAACAAATGATATTGATCACACTATCAATTCATCTGAGCATGGCCATGCATTTCACAGTATCACTAATCGAGGGGCCCAAAGATATCTCTCTCAAAAGAGGGACAAATTCTATCTTGATTATTCAATATCCTCTACATAATTTCTATCATATTCAATCATGACCTTATTATTATCCAGTTACGGATAATGTTAGATCATGTCAAAATATAATAGTCCTTATGTTGGAAACTATGACAATCTCAAGTCTGAGGATTAAAACATGACTATCATGAGATTTACTTATGACGCTAATCCATGTAGTAATCTCATGATGGGCCTATCCAATACACTGTTCTCTAACAAGTATCTATGAGATTGATTTGTATCATCATACACATAATCATCTCATGATTATCAAATCAATACTCATACTGATTATAAATTATTTATCTCTATAACAATAATGAATCAGGGACATATATCAAAATTGTGTAACATACTAACCAACAATAATGATAATAAAACCTCTTTTACTAATAAATGTATAACATAAATATCCAAATCACGGCCTAGGGCACATACACTAACAATTTCAAGGCTTGAGATGGACGAAATTCAGTCTATAAAAAAGACCCTTGGCCGTGTGAGGAGGATAGAACATTGATGAAATAAATTTGATCTTTTCTCTATTTCTTGCGAAACTTTGTTTTGTTGATTTTGCATCAAAAACCTAGGTTAATATCCTTCAAAGTTGAGCATTTTGAAGGTGTTACCATTGCTCTAAGGTGCCGTCAAGGAGGGCCATACGGTTTGCCTGATCAACAACCGTCTTGAAGTCTTAGTTCTTTTTCTTTTGAACCATTCGTTTGCATCCCTAAGCAGCAAGGGGAAGTCTTCTTCCTTATGTCTAAACCCTATTGAAGGACATTTGGAGGTGGAAAGTGTAGGAGCCCATGTTTGCACGCATCAACCCCCCTTTAGTAGTGTTTACTGCAGGTGTACGGTCCAATAATTGGTATCTGAGTGAGGCCAACACCACTCTAAGAAGCAAGATTCAACACTATACGAAGAAGACAAGGCCAAGAAACAACAATTCGTAGTAGCCTGCTTGTCTCAAATCAGTGGTACACAAAATGACCATTGTTTCTCGCAAAAGTGAGTTGGAAAGTATGTCTACACAACGCCCTCCTCTTTCTGATTGAAATAATTTTGTTAATTGGAAACGTAGGATGAGGCTGTGCTTAATGGCTTTAGACATCGATTTATGGTCTATAGTTGAAGATGGGTCGTACATTCCAATGAAAGTTGTACAAGAAAATGGAGTAACACAAGAAGTAGAAAAGCATAAAAGTGAATGGACAAGTGAAGATAAAAAGAAAATGTCTATGAATGCTAAAGCTGTGCAACTTTTGAATGAACTAACAGCCTCTAAAGCAGGATATGTTTCAAACTGCACAAGTGCACACAACATGTGAAAATCATTAAAATTAAAGCATGAAGGTACTAGCGGTGTAAAAGAATCTAAAATAAACATGCTTATGACTGAACTTGAACTTTTTAAAATGTTACCGAACGAATCCATAACATCTATGGATAGTAATATTTTCAATGCCCTTGAATCTTTAGGTAAATTGTTTACAACAACGAGAAGGTTCAAAAGGTGCTGCGAAGCGTTTCTGCTAAATGGGATCCTAAAGTCACAGCAATTGAAGAAACAAAATCAATCACAAAAATAGACGAATTAGTAGGCTCACTTAGAGTATACGAGGTAAAACTAAACCAACGGAAGTCCGAGTCATCAAAATCTACTGGTAAGTCTATATCTTTCAAAACAACTGAGACACGTAATATAGTGAAAGTAATAGCGATAGTGAATTGGATGATGACTTAATTTTAGTGGCTAGAAAACTTAGAAAGTTTTTTAAACGGCCTAATAGGAATAGACAACAGTCTTCTTCTTCTTCTTAACCTAATGAAAATAACTCAAATAACAACAAGTGGTATAATAAGGAATTAAAATGCTATGAATGTGGGCAAAAGGACATATCTCTTATGATTGTCCAACAAAGAAAAATAACAAAAATAAGTAATAATAACAATAAACAAGACAAGGAGGCGCGAAAACCTAAGGTAAAGGAGTCCAAGTCGAGAAGAGGCAAACGGGCAATAAAGGCAAGCACATGGACCTACTCGTCCAACTCAGAATCTAACAATGAAGAAGCTCACGTCTGCTTTGTATCCAGCGATGCAATTTCTTCTTTCGATGTAGATTCTGATAATGAAATGACATTTGATGAAATGTATGAAGAGTTCTTAAAGATGCATACTCATTGTAAACAGTTATCTAAAGAAAAAAAACTAATTGAAGAAAATGACAAGTTGAAGACGTCCAACTTGGAATTTTCCAATCAATTAGAATCTTTTAAACAAGAGTGTACTAATATTCTTGATTTTTTAGAGATTAAAATTGAATCATACAGGAAGAATGAGCATACTTTAAAAACTGAAAATAGCCTGTTAAAATCTAAGGTAGAAAATTGTGAAAATGAAATATCTCAACTTATAGAATCAAAACTTGACTTAGAAAAAATGTTAGAACATTTCAAATCAGGCATAGACATGCTAGACACACTTATATCGTCACAAAATATGGAAATGATAAAAAAGGGTTAGGATATAAAGAAGAAAATGTCAAAGTAGATAAAAAGACTAAGTTTGTTTCATCAAATACTAAACAACCTTATAAGGCAACTAAAATAAACTCAACTTTGCCTGCTATTTCTTCTTCTACTCCTTCTAAGATAAAAATGCAGCATGCACCCCCAAATGCAACTATGAAAGATTTGCATCTAGACCACCTAGATATTATGCCTATATGTATACAAATTTGTTTACCCCATTCCTGGGTCTCAAGTTCGATTTCCCTCCCTAATGTTTTTTTAAAAAAAAAAAAAAAAAGAAAATTACGAAAAACCCTTAGGTCTAGTGGTTGAGTAGCATTTATTCCATTCCTGGGTCACGAGTTCGATTCCCCTCCCCAAATTTAACGAAAATATTTATTAAAAAAAGTTGTAAAAACTTTCGGCGGAATGCTGTGGCGATCTTGCGATCACCGGCGGTGGGCGTAACTGCCGCCGCCGCCATCCTCCTTCTTCCCCAGCGATCACACCTCTCTTTGATTCCATATACACAATCCTTCTCCTATCTCCTGATTTCTGTCCCATCTGCGATCACTGCCATGTGTCAATCGACTACGAAACCGTCATCTCAGGCACCCGATTGTTCGGGTATTAAGAGCTCTTTTGCTTCATTATTTCAATCTTCATCCATTCCGTCAATTGCATCGAAAACAATTCAGAAATACATGGGTAGTCCAATGATTGCCTTCTCAGATGAAGAAATAACAACATTGGCTGAACCATACAGGTTCTCTCTGGTAAGCACATTTTGGTATGGGAATCCTCCAATTGTTACCATTCGCGCTACGATTGATTGAATCGGATTCATTGCCATGGTACGTACTGGACTCTTAGATTCCAACCATGTTTTATTACAATTTGTGCAAGAACAGGATTATATGCGTTGCTTTGCCAGGCAAAGTAGGACTATAGCAAGCAAATATATGACGGTTACCAAATGGACTACTGATTATGACCCTAAAGTTGACATCCCAATTGTTCCTGTTTGGATTTCTCTCCCGGGATTGCCAAATCATTTTCATCAGCGTGAGGCATTATTTCAAATTGGACGTGTGGTGTGCACGCCGATGAAACTAGATTTAGCTACAGTCGAAAATCTTCGGCCATCTGTGGCTCGTTTATGTGTTGAGATTGATGTGTCACAGGAGCTTCCGGCTCGTGTATTTTTTCAGGTTTCAAATCGTTGTATTCCTCGACCGGTTGTTAACGAAGATCTGCCTATGTATTGTACCAAATGTTCTAGACTGGGACACAAGTCCTCCACATGTGGGAAAGATGACAATGTTGAAGACCAGCCGGGTTGAGGCACAGCCGTCTAACAAAACAAATATTATGATTAAGGAAAAGCATTAACGTTGAACACAAAAAAACCGCAGCAAGATATGCATACTAAATCTCAGTTGGATTCGGATAGTTTGGATATACCGATTACGCGTACTGATGAGGGTGCACACGCCCTGCCCATTACACCGAAGCCATCGCTAATCTATTATCCTTATTTGGTTCCACCTATTTAAGTCTCGGATACGCAAGATATCTCCAGGCTACAAGAAGTTGATGATAGTATTTTAAACGACTTTGCCTGCTAATCCTGCTTCCTTTTCTATTTCAGATAGTGAAGTTGATATTAACGCTTGTGAGGAGCAATTGACTAGAAATTCTCCTGATGATGCTTTTTGTGCTTATGTTTATGACTTAGTGCAAGCGGTAGTTATTGATGAGGCACAGCAGGATATTCATCCGGATATTCAGGCTCAGCAGACCACGCCAACATCTTCTACCGCCGCTAGCTCGTTTCAGGTTCCGCCGAAGTTATTGTGATGTCCACATACAAACATTGAACCGACTTCTCTGCCATTTACATGGTCAAGGGCAGCTCTCTCAAACTCTTTTGATATCTTGTCGATCCAATGAAGATTATGATTTGGAATGTTAGAGGTATTCGTCCTTCCATTCATAGATTATTATCTTTAGTTCTTCGATATCATCAATTGCTCAAATGAAACTTTTCGTTATATTTTAATTTCTTAATAATATGAAATGAAAATGTTTAATATATATAATAAATTATATATATTAAATAACTTATTTAAAACACTTCTAGAAAAATACTCATGGGCTCTTGTCCCTCAGAGACCAAATGTCATTAATAATACGGTCTTGACTTTACGAGTCTTACGATCAAGGACGGTAACCGTATGATTGTCTATACATTTTAGTGGTCCATTCAGATTACACTGCGTATACATTGATATACCGCATTTAGTGGTCAAAAATGATAAAATATTCGATTCTGCATGACACAATTTATATATAAATAATGCCAGGCCCGCAACTGAATATTTCAGTTCGGAGAAAAACAACAAAAATTCTAAAACTAGCTGGTTAGTCACCAAGTAAACACCTATTCAAACTCATTACACGTTGGCGTAAGATACATAAATGGCAAGACTTTTTCGAGTGTTCAATTGGTGACAATCTTTGGGTATTAATTTTTGATCAAAGACGACCGATATAACATGTAAAAGTAGAAGAAAGAGGGAATTAGTGGAATATGTAAATTTATCGTAGAGGGTGTGTCAGAACTTTCATCCTAATTGATTTAATGTTATTGATAAAGCATCAACTAGGCCTGTCAAAACTTACCAGATATCCGACATCCGAATTCGAATTCGGCTGTCCGAATCGAATATGGTAAGAGCTGTACATTCGTTTCACCGTATTCGAATTCGTATCCGAATAGTATTAGAAAAACAAATACGAATATGGTATAGTCATTACCGTATCCGAATATCCGTATCCGAATAATTATTTTTAAAATTAAATAAAAATATAATAAAATATAATAATATATAAAAAAATATGTAAAAATATTTATTTTTAAAATTTTAAAAAAATATATATGAAAATATGTATACGCACTGTTGTAAATTTGCTGATTTCGAATTCGGATATCCGGATTCGGATATTCGAACAAATTTGAAATAGATATAATACGGATTCGGATATCCGGCACTGAATTCGAATCCGAACAAATTCGAATTCGGATGACTTCCTAAATATCCGTCCGGATTCGGATACGAATTCGGATATAGTTAGACAAAAACGAATTCGAATACGGATATTGTGTTACCGTATTCGTTTTATCCGTTTGACATCCCTAGCATCAACTAATACCGAAATAAGAAAAATATATATGTATCACAATGAGTAACTAGTCAAATGACTAAATACAATTTTTGTGCTTATATATGTCACTCCCATTAAATTATCTATTTCTGCAGCAACTATTGAACTAGCAAATTATTCAATTGTTAAAAATATAATCTTGCATGCAAGGCAAGTAATGATTTCTCTTTGCTCCATTTTTCAGTTTGAAGTTCATGATGCTTAGCACCAATTTCATTTACTCAAGAGGAAAGAAGTATATAACACAGGTATGAAAAGCAAGAGGCCTCGAATTCAACCGTATGTAATCATGTCTTAACACTTAGTACATAGTTATTGGATTTATTTCATGTAGTTCTTCTCATCCCAATATGCCATGTGCTAGCATGTATTCAGTTATTAAAAAGAAGTTTAGTTGACGTGATTTATGCCATATGTATATACAAATACATACACACACATATATGTGGTGTATGTGTATATAATGTGCGTGTTTGTGTGTGTATATATACACATATATTCACATATATACATACATGGGTGTATGTGTATACGCACACACATGTATATAGCTATGTATATACATATAACATACCTACATATATATACATAGATATATATATATATATACATATACATACATATACAAATATACACATCTATATATTTACATATTTATACATATACACACATATGTACACACATATATATACATATATATGTATGTATATAGATAAATACGTAAAGGACGGCAATGTCTCTTTCTGCAAATGTGCTGAGCAACATGAGTTTTTGTGTATAAATTGATCCAAACTGCAAACCAACATGCACCAACAACATGGCAAAGCTATTCACAGTCATTTTCTTTCTTGCACTTGCGATCACCCTTGTGAAGTCTTGTTCTGCTTCTACAGTGGAGCCTGAGAAAAGGGCCGAGAAAGCAACAATGGCACCGAAACCATTGCTTCACCGGAAGCGATATGTGGCAATCTGGAATACAGCAAGAGGAAGTAGTCAGATTCATAGATGGGCGTTCATTGTAATCAAATGGTTGAATCTGGTGGAAGTTATTGGATGCTGGTAGTTGAAGCTGAGCTAATGAGCTGACTCTGATCAATTGAGGAGTGGATGTGCCTGGAGATCGTAGGTACAGAGCAAAGGTCACAGTATGGTTGAAAAGTGAGGAAGACGCAGGGAGGAAGAAGAAGGATGCACGCGGAAAAAGTTTAAAAATAGGAGGGAAACATATGTTTTACCCTTAATTGTAAATAGTAAGTACTCAGTTAATATGGACATTTGTGTAATTTTGCATTCTGTTTTTTCAGTTGAAAACCACTGCTACTTAAGCAGGGTGTTCGACGTTTTACACAGAAGATCAGAATCAATTTTTCTCCTTCCAGTTTTGTTCTTGACGGTTATTCTTTTTCTCTCTCTTGTTCTTCTGGTTTCCTCTATACGCTGGTATGTTTAGCGATTCGAATCGCGTCTGCTAGATTCGAAATTTGACATGGTATCAGAGCCACGGTCGGAGTAGTTGGATTCCATATTAGTTGATTTGTTGTTTCGTGGAATTGTCCTGTTTTTCTGGAATTTCTCATATTCATGGCGAATGTTAGGGTGAATGCGAATCAAGCGCTTGAAAGTCCTGTAAGTAATCCTCTATACTTGCATCCTAATGATAGTCCTGCGATTGTGCTTGCACAGCCTCCATTGAATTCTCACAATTTTCATTCGTGGAGTCGTATGTTTCAAATGGAGTTAGTAGTTAAGAACAAGATAGATTTTATTGATGGTAGTATTCCTATTCCCCCCGCGAATGATCCTCAGTTGGCCTCTTGGAGGCAGGTGAACAGCACGGTTCACTCTTGGATCATGAATAGTGTGTCACCCTCAATAGCTCAAAGTATTATATGGTATGAGAGTGCGTATGACGCTTGGAAGGATCTCAAACTCAAGTTTGGAAGTGGTGATACTTTTAGATTGTCGGATCTTTTGGAAAAATTTTATAACATCAAACAAGAAGGCTTATCAGTGAATTAATATTATACGAGAGTCAAGGTTGTTTGGGAAGAAATGATGGCGCTTAGGCCACTGCCTAAATGTAACTTCCAAGGCTGTAGATGTAACATCAATACTAGGATGACAGAGTTTGTTGAGAGTGATTATGTAATCAAATTTGTAAAAGGCCTTACGGAGGAGTATGAGCCTGTTAAGTCGCAAGTATTCGTAATGACTCATTTGCCTAGCATCAGTACTGCTTTCTCCATGGCAATTAAGTTCGAAAGGAAGGTTGTAGGATCTTCGACTCAAGGAGTTCTTATTGATTCACCCACAGCACTTATGGCAGAAGAAGATTCCAGTGGTAAGACTGAATCCACGGTATGTTTTAACAAGGCACAAGGTACAGGATACAGGAGAGGCAGTGGAAGGTTTTATCCGGATAACACAAGGAAAGCACAGTGTACTCACTGTGGTATGGTTGGGCATACCATTGATAGGTGTTACAGGAAACATGGTTTTCCCCCTGGGTTTAAGTTCAGGAATCAAGCTAATGTCACTGAAAGCTGGAAGGCAGACACACAAGAAAATTATTCTGATCAAATGTCACGGATGTTGCCATCTATGTTGACCCCTGAACAACACAGAAACTCTTAAGGTTGCTGAGCAAGGATGATGAGAAGCAACCTGCGGTTCAAGCTCCTGGTGGCAATGCCTCTCACACTGCTGTTTTGTCTGCTTCTACTGAGTTGGTCAAAGGTAACAATGCATCTAATAGTCATAGTATATGGATTATAGACTCACGAGCTACAGATCATATTGCAATCTCTCTGACATTTTCCATTCGCTCAGACCTGTGAACAATGTGGTAGTCAAAATGCCTAATGGTACTATGACAAGTGCTACGCATGTTGGCACAGTCATCATAAATCAACTTTTACCTTTACATGAAGTCCTATTTGTGCCATATTTTTCGTTTAATTTGTTGTCTCTCAGCAAACTAACTTTGCATCCTAATCTACTTATTTCCTTTTCTTGTAATACTTCTGTAATCCAGGATCAGTTGTCCAAGAGGATGATTGGTTCAGCTGAAAAACGTCATGGTCTTTATTATCTGCAGAGTCATTCTTCAGTGTCCTCTCAAGCCAACTGTTCTTTTTCTTCCACGATTGTGACAGCTTGCCCAAGTCTGCTATGGCACTATAGGCTGGGACATCCTTCTATTCCTAGAATTCAGCAAATAAATAAATGTAATCCTGATGTTCTAGTACTTGAAAATAGCCATGTCTGTAAAGTTTGTCCATTAGCAAAGCAAAGAAAATTATCTTTCCCTTCTTCAAGTTATGTTTCTGCAAGTGCATTTGATCTAGTCCATATGGACATCTGTGGGCCTTATAGGCACAATACTATATTCGAGCAGAAATATTTTCTTACTGTAGTTGATGATTGTACAAGATATACTTGGACTTACTTGATGAAATCAAAAGCTGAAACTAGAAACATCATCATAAGTTTCTGCAATTACGTTCAAACTCAATTCTCCAAACAGATCAAAGTTCTAAGATCAGACCAAGGTCAGGAATTCAAAATGAATGAATCTTTCTCTAGCAAAGGTATCATCCATCAGATGTCATGTGCCTATAACCCACAACAAAATGGCATCGTTGAAAGGAAACACCAACACTTGTTGTCAGTGGCTAGAGCCACTCATTGAGGCTTTTGTGTCCAACATGCTGCCCTTCTTATAAACCTGGTTCCATCACCTTTCTTATCCAACAACACACCATTCCGGTTGCTCTTTCACAAAGTTCCTGACTATGCTCGACTCAAGGTGTTTGGTTGCCTGACTTACAGCCACAATGACATACCTCATGGTGATAAATTTGCTCCTAGAGCACAGAAATGTGTGTTCTTGGTTTTCCCCACAATGTTAAGGGATATATTGTCCAAGACTTGGATACCCAAGCTGTGTTTTATCAAGGAATGTTCAGTTTCGTGAAGACATCTTCCCCTTTCTCTTCCCAATCCTTCATCTCCAGATAAATCAGATAGTTCTCAGACTCCACACGCCAATACTGCTTTTGATGTTCCTTCGTGTCCAGATTCTTATACCTGCCCCTTCACTCCACAAGACAATACTCCTGATCACACCCTGCATATTCCTCATCATAATTCTGGTAGTACTTCTTCAGACACTATCGTGCCAGAAACTACCAGCTCAACAGACTCTTCCCGTATCCATGATCCTGACATTTCTTCCCAGTTAGAGATCATACTCCCATTTGCTGTTGATCCACTTGGTCAGTCCTCTTTCACTAGACCAGTTAGGCAAACGCGCATGCCATCTTACCTTCAGCACTATTGTTGTAACCAACTAAATGGCCAATATTTTCAGTTGTCTGGGTCAGTTCCTTCTCTTCTTTCTGGTTCCACTCCATACCCTATTCAGTCTTATCATGCATATGATAGGTTAGCTCCTGCCTATAAGAGATATGCTTTGTCAATTAGTATGTAGCAGGAACCTAAGACTTACCTGGAAGCAGCCCAATCAGCAGAGTGGCAGCTTGCTATGCAGGAGGAACTAAAAGCCTTGGCAGATAACCACACTTGGTCATTGGTCAAATTGCCTCCGGGCAAAACCCCCATTGGTTGCAAGTGGGTCTATAAAGTGAAGAGGAGAGCTGATGGCTCGATTGAGAGGCATAAGGCTAGGTTGATAGCCAAGGGCTACACACAACAATTTGGTATTGATTATAGTGAGACGTTTTCTCCAGTGGCTAAGATGACGACAGTGAGGCTTTTACTGGCTATAGCTGCTAGGAAGGACTGGTATGTGCATCAACTAGATGTTAACAATGCATTCCTCCATGGTGATCTTCACCAAGAAATTTACATGGCTCCTCCTGAAGGTATGCATTGTCCCTCACCTGATACTGTTTGCAGATTGCATAAGTCCTTGTACGGACTGAAACAAGCCAGCAGAGAATGGAACTCTAAGCTCACCACTTTTCTCTTGTCCCATGGATATGTTCAGTCTAAAATGACTACACTATGTTCACTAGGCAGACTGCTTGTTCTTTTTTGGTTCTGTTTATATATGTTGATGACATCTTGGTGGCTAGTGACTCTTTGCATCAATTGAGGTTCTCAAACAGTCTTTACATGAGGCTTTCAAAATCAAGAATCTGGGAGACCTTAGGTACTTCCTAGGCTTGGAAGTTGCTAGGTCTCAGGGGGGGTTCGTCATACATCAGAGGAAATATGCTCTTGAATTGTTAGAAGAGAAAGGTTTTTTGGGTTCAAAGCCTGCAAAGTCACCAATGGAACAAAATCTGAAATTGGCTCATAGTGACTCTAAATTGATTGAAGATGTCTCGGGTATAGGAGGTTAATTGGAAAGTTGCTGTATCTTACCATTACAAGGCCAAATATATCCTATGCGGTGCAACAGTTGAGTCAATTTCTAGATGTACCTACTCTTAATCACTCAAAGGCAGCCTGCAGGCTGTTAAGGTATGTCAAGGGGACTCCTCGTCAAGGGCTCTCGTTTCCCAGCAAAGGAGACTTACAGCTGAAAGCATTTACGGATTCTGACTGGGGTGGTTGCGTTGAGACCAGGAGGTAAGTCAATGGGTTTTGCGTGTTTTTTGGTGAAGCCTTGATCTCTTGGAAAGCCAAGAAGCAAACTACCATTTCAAGATCTTCCTCAGAGGCAGAATATCGTGCTATGGCTGCAGCCACGTGTGAGGTGCAGTGGATCCTCTACTTAATGGCAGAATTAGGTGTGAAGCAAGAGAAACTGGTAGAACTGTTTTGTGATAACAAGAGTGCCATGTACATAGTGGAAAATCCGGTTTTTCATGAGAGAACTAAGCATATTGAAATAGACTGTCATGTGGTGAGGGAAAAATACTTAGAAGGAGTCATCAAGCCTATGCCTATTAAGACAGAGTTGCAGTTAGCAGATGCTTTCACTAAAGCGTAGGATTATAAGAGATTGCACAAACTAGGTCTGGCCATGGGAGTGTGATGTATTTGGCCAGGTTTGAGGGGGGTGTGTTAAGATATGTGGCAATCTGGAATACATCTAGAGGAAGTAGTCAGATTCATAGATGGGCGTTCATTGTAATCAAAGGGTTGAATCTGGTGGAAGTTATTGGATGCTGGTAGTTGAAGCTGAGCTAATGAGCTGACTCTGATCAATTGAGGAGTGGCAGTGCCTGGAGATCGTAGGTACAGAGCAAAGGTCACAGTATGGTTGAAAGGTGAGGAAGGCGCAGGGAGGAAGAAGAAGGATGCATGCGGGAAACGTTTAAAAATAGAAGGGAAATGTCTGTTTTACCCTTAATTGTAAATAGGAAGTAGTCAGTTAATAAGGGCATTTGTGTAATTTCGCATTCTGTTTTTCTCAGTTGAAAACCACTGCTACTTAAGCAGGGTGTTTGACGTTTTGCACAGAAGATCAGAATCAATTTTTCTCCTTCCAGTTTTGTTCTTGACGGTTATTCTTTTTCTCTCTCTTGTTCTTCTGGTTTCCTCTATACGCTGGTATGTTTAGCGATTCGAATTGCGTCTGCTAGATTCGAAATTTGACATGGTATCAGAGCCACGGTGGAGTAGTTGGATTCCATATTAGTTGATTTGTTGTTTCGTGGAATTGTGCTGTTTTTCTGGAATTTCTCATATTCATGGCGAATGTTAGGGTGAATGCGAATCAAGCGCCTAAAAGTCCTGTAAGTAATCCTTTATACTTGCATCCTAATGATAGTCCTGCGATTGTGCTTGCGCAGCCTCCATTGAATTCTCACAATTTTCATTCGTGGAGTCGTATGTTTCAAATGGCGTTAGTAGTTAAGAACAAGATAGGTTTTATTGATGGTAGTATTCCTATTCCCCCCGCGAATGATCCTTAGTTGGACTCTTGGAGGCAGGTGAACAGCATGGTTCACTCTTGGATCATGAATAGTGTGTCACCCTCAATAGCTCAAAGTATTATGTGGTATGAGAGTGCGTATGACGCTTGGAAGGATCTCAAACTCAAGTTTGGAAGTGGTGATACTTTTAGATTGTCGGATCTTTTGGAAAAATTTTATAACATCAAACAAGAAGGCTTATCAGTGAATGAATATTATACGAGAGTCAAGGTTGTTTGGGAAGAAATGATGGCGCTTAGGCCACTGCCTAAATGTAACTTCCAAGGCTGTAGATGTAACATCAATACTAGGATGACAGAGTTTGTTGAGAGTGATTATGTAATCAAATTTGTAAAAGGCCTTACGGAGGAGTATGAGCCTGTTAAGTTGCAAGTATTCGTAATGACTCATTTGCCTAGCATCAGTACTGCTTTCTCCATGGCAATTAAGTTCGAAAGGAAGGTTGTAGGATCTTCGACTCAAGGAGTTCTTATTGATTCACCCACAACACTTATGGCAGAAGAAGATTCCAGTGGTAAGACTGAATCCACGGTATGTTTTAACAAGGCACAAGGTACAGGATACAGGAGAGGCAGTGGAAGGTTTTATCCGGATAACACAAGGAAAGCACAGTGTACTCACTGTGGTATGGTTGGGCATACCATTGATAGGTGTTACAGGAAACATGGTTTTCCCCCTGGGTTTAAGTTCAGGACTCAAGCTAATGTCACTGAAAGCTGGAAGGCAGACACACAAGAAAATTATTCTGATCAAATGTCACAGATGTTGCCATCTATGTTGACCCCTGAACAACACCAGAAACTCTTAAGGTTTCTGAGCAAGGATGATGAGAAGCAACCTGCGGTTCAAGCTCCTGGTGGCAATGCCTCTCACACTGCTGTTTTGTCTGCTTCTACTGAGTTGGTCAAAGGTAACAATGCATCTAATAGTCATAGTATATGGATTATAGACTCACGAGCTACAGATCATATGGCAATCTCTCTGACATTTCCATTCGCTCAGACCTGTGAACAATGTGGTAGTCAAAATGCCTAATGGTACTATGACAAGTGCTACGCATGTTGGCACAGTCATCATAAATCAACTTTTACCTTTACATGAAGTCCTATTTGTGCCATATTTTTCGTTTACTTTTTTGTCTCTCAGCAAACTAACTTTGCATCCTAATCTACTTATTTCCTTTTCTTGTAATACTTCTGTAATCCAGGATCAGTTGTCCAAGAGGATGATTGGTTCAGCTGAAAAACGTCATGGTCTTTATTATCTGCAGAGTCATTCTTCAGTGTCCTCTCAAGCCAACTGTTCTTTTTCTTCCACGGTTGTGACAGCTTGCCCAAGTCTGCTATGGCACTATAGGCTGGGACATCCTTCTATTCCTAGAATTCAGCAATAAATAAATGTAATCCTGATGTTCTAGTACTTGAAAATAGCCATGTCTATAAAGTTTGTCCATTAGCAAAGCAAAGAAATTATCTTTCCCTTCTTCAAGTTATGTTTCTGCAAGTGCATTTGATCTAGTCCAAATGGACATCTGTGGGCCTTATAGGCACAATACTATATTCGGGCAGAAATATTTTCTTACTGTAGTTGATGATTGTACAAGATATACTTGGACTTACTTGATGAAATCAAAAGCTGAAACTAGAAACATCATCATGAGTTTCTGCAATTACGTTCAAACTCAATTCTCCAAACAGATCAAAGTTCTAAGATCAGACCAAGGTCAGGAATTAAAATGAATGAATCTTTCTCTAGCAAAGGTATCATCCATCAGATGTCATGTGCCTATAACCCACAACAAAATGGCATCGTTGAAAGGAAACACCAACACTTGTTGTCAGTGGCTAGAGCCACTCATTGGGGCTTTTGTGTCCCAACATGCTGCCCTTCTTATAAACCTTGTTCCATCACCTTTCTTATCCAACAACACACCATTCCGGTTGCTCTTGCTCTTTTCACAAAGTTCCTGACTATGCCCAACTCAAGGTGTTTGGCTGCCTGACTTACAGCCACAATGATATACCTTATGGTGATAAATTTGCTCCTAGAGCATAGAAATGTGTGTTTCTCTGGTTTTCTTCCCACAATGTTAAGGGATATATTGGTCCAAGACTTGGATACCCAAGCTGTGTTTTTATCAAGGAATGTTCAGTTTCATGAAGACATCTTCCCCTTTTCTGCTCTTTTCCCAATCCTTCATCTCCAGATAATCAGATAGTTCTCAGACTCCAACACGCCAATACTCCTTTTGATGTTCCTTCGTGTCCAGATTCTTATACCTGCCCCCTTCACTCCAAAAGACAATACTCCTGATCACACCCTGCATATTCCTCATCATAATTCTGGGTAGTACTTCTTCAGATGCTATCGTGCCAGAAACTACCTGCTCAACAGACTCTTCCCGTATCCATGATCCTGACATTTCTTCCCCAGTTAGAGATCATACTCCCAATTGCTGTTGATCCACTTGGTCAGTCCTCTTTCACCAGACCAGTTAGGCAAACGCGCATTGCCATCTTACCTTCGGGACTATTGTTGTAACCAACTAAATGGCCAATATTTTGAGTTGTTTGGGTCAGTTCCTTCTCTTCTTTCTGGTTCCACTCCATACCCTATTCAGTCTTATCATGCATATGATAGGTTAGCTCCTGCCTATAAGAGATTTGCTTTGTCAATAGTATGCAGCAGGAACCCTAAGACTTACCTGGAAGCAGCCCAATCAGCAGAGTGGCAGCTTGCTATGCAGGAGGAACTAAAAGCCTTGGCAGATAACCACACTTGGTCATTGGTCAAATTGCCTCCGGGCAAGACCTCCATTGGTTGCAAGTGGGTCTATAAAGTGAAGAGGAGAGCGGATGGCTCGATTGAGAGGCATAAGGCTAGGTTGATAGCCAAGGGCTACACACAACAATTTGGTATTGATTATAGTGAGATGTTGTTCTCCAGTGGCTAAGATGACGACAGTGAGGCTTTTACTGGCTATAGCTGCTAGGAAGGACTGGTATGTGCATCAACTAGACGTTAACAATGCATTCCTCCATGGTGATCTTCACCAAGAAATTTACATGGCTCCTCCTGAAGGTATGCATTGTCCCTCACCTGATACTGTTTGCAGATTGCATAAGTCCTTGTACACTATGCAGACTGCTTGTTCTTGTCCCTTGAATGGAACTCTAAGCTCACCACTTTTCTCTTGTCCCATGGATATGTTCAGTCTAAAATGACTACACTATGTTCACTAGGCAGACTGCTTGTTCTTTTTTGGTTCTGCTTATATATGTTGATGACATCTTGGTGGCTAGTGACTCTCTTGCAGCAATTGAGGTTCTCAAACAGTCTTTACATGAGGATTTCAAAATCAAGAATCTGGGAGACCTTAGGTACTTCCTAGGCTTGGAAGTTTCTAGGTCTCAGGGGGGTTCGTCATACATCAGAGGAAATATGCTCTTGAATTGTTAGAAGAGAAGAAAGGTTTTTTGGGTTCAAAGCCTGCAAAGTCACCAATGGAACAAAATCTGAAATTGGCTCATAGTGACTCTAAATTGATTGAAGATGTCTCTGGGTATAGGAGGTTAATTGGAAAGTTGCTGTTATCTTACCATTACAAGGCCAAAATATATCCTATGCGGTGCAACAGTTGAGTCAATTTCTAGATGTACCTACTCTTAATCACTCAAAGGCAGCCTGCAGGCTGTAGGTATGTCAAGGGGGACTCCTCGTCAAGGGCTCTCGTTTCCCAGCAAAGGAGACTTACAGCTGAAAGCATTTACGGATTCTGACTGGGGTGGTTGCGTTGAGACCAGGAGGTAAGTCAATGGGTTTTGCGTGTTTTTTGGTGAAGCCTTGATCTCTTGGAAAGCCAAGAAGCAAACTACCATTTCAAGATCTTCCTCAGAGGCAGAATATCGTGCTATGGCTGCAGCCACGTGTGAGGTGCAGTGGATCCACTACTTAATGGCAGAATTAGGTGTGAAGCAAGATAAACTGGTAGAACTGTTTTGTGATAACAAGAGTGCCATGTACATAGTGAAAAATCCGGTTTTTCATGAGAGAACTAAGCATATTGAAATAGACTGTCATGTGGTGAGGGAAAAAATACTTAGAAGGAGTCATCAAGCCTATGCCTATTAAGACAGAGTTGCAGTTAGCAGATGCTTTCACTAAAGCGTTGGATTATAAGAGATTGCACAAACTAGGTCTGGCCATGGGAGTGTGTGATGTATTTGGTCAGCCTGGTTTGAGGGGGGTGTTGAGATATGTGGTAATCTGGAATACATCTAGAGGAAGTAGGCAGATTCATAGATGGGCGTTCATTGTAATCAAAGGGTTGAATCTGGTGGAAGTTATTGGATGCTGGTAGTTGAAGCTGAGCTAATGAGCTGACTCTGATCAATTGAGGAGTGGCAGTGCCTGGAGATCGTAGGTACAGAGCAAAGGTCACAGTATGGTTGAAAGGTGAGGAAGGCGCAGGGAGGAAGAAGAAGGATGCATGCGGGAAACGTTTAAAAATAGAAGGGAAATGACTGTTTTACCCTTAATTGTAAATAGGAAGTAGTCAGTTAATAAGGGCATTTGTGTAATTTCGCATTCTGTTTTTCTCAGTTGAAAACCACTGCTACTTAAGCAGGGTGTTTGACGTTTTGCACAGAAGATTAGAATCAATTTTTCTCCTTCCAGTTTTGTTCTTGACGGTTATTCTTTTTCTCTCTCTTGTTCTTCTGGTTTCTTCTATACGCTGGTCTGTTTAGCGATTCGAATTGCGTATGCTAGATTCGAAATTTGACACTTTCTTCAATATCGGTGCCTAGAAATCTTGAAGGAACATGTACTACAAATGCATGTGGGATAGGAGTTGATTGCCCAGAGCCTTGCCAATGCATAACAGAAAGTGGTCTTTGCTCTTCGGACGACTGCACCCAGTATGACTGCGGGAAGACTGGTGCGTGCCCATTGCCTTGTGCATGCCTTGCTGGATATGGCCTTTGCTACATCCCCGAGCCCGGAGATTGTACCCAAAGTGGTGGCGGTCTGGGCATTGATTGCCCAAGTCCTTGCCAATGCATTACTGAGTATGGCATCTGCACTTTGTAGGCTTCGTGGAGTCTATAACGGGGATTTTGGGTTCCCTGTCTATCATTAAAAGGCTTTTTTCAAATGGTATTGGTTCTGCGTTTGGTGTATTTGTGGAAGGGAATTGGCCCTTCTGCTATGTGGTATTTGTGGTGCCACCGTGAGCATCTTCTTTAAGAGCTATGAATCTAAATAAAAGTCGTGTTTTACTTGACTGATGGTTGTCATTTACTGCATATCAAGATTGTATGTTTTAAGCTTTTCTACTACATTTTTGTGAATTTTCTATATGTTATACTTACAAGTGTATACTTCTTCTTTTTACTAGTTTTAGTTTTGGGGCTCCAGTATCATTAATCTTGCCATAACTTCTCAACCTGATGGACAATATACTTGAAGTTGAATCTATTGCAAGGTTTAGTCTTCATCTCGATGAATTTTGTACTTCGAATTTATGAGTGCTTCAAATATTCCAACGTTTTTGTGCAGGAAAATTTTGTCGGACAACATGAAGCACTTATCGCCAACGATCATTTACAATGCATATCAAAAACAAAAACCATATTATGCACACCACGATGATTTCGGCCATAGGCTATATAGAAATGCCCCTAACACTTAATATATTGCTTCTTTATCTCTTTTCTCACCTTTTGCAAGACCAAGAAAGGTCACCAAGTTTGGGTACCAAAAGATACTCTTGCAAAGGGTTGAGTCAATAACCCTTAAGAACGCACTAGAAATGTATGAATTCTGTTGGTATAAATTGCTCTTTCTTTTCGTTGCTGCTAATGCTTTTGATAACATTTACAAAATAAAAGGGTAGAAAAAAGCATGATTTAAGGGGAGAGAAGCATGATTTAAGGGGAGAACGATATAAATTCAAATTTTAAATTTGTGCATAATTGTAGGGGGAGCGATCACATTTAAATCATGGACTAATGTTATTTCGCAAATCATCAAAAGGGAGAGATTGTTGCGGAAAAGGGTTTGAGTGATTTACAAATGCATGATTTAAATGTTACGTGCTTACGAAATGCATGAATAAACTTTACTTCACATATTTATGTGATAAAAACGCTTTACATGTTTATATATAATGTTGTCGTACTAACAAGCCATGAAGCGTTAATGCTTACATCATATGACAAACATTTATTGTCTTTATACTAATTTCAGGTGCCATGATTAATGAACTAAACTAGTTCATTAAGTGAAGTACTTAAGTTAATGAACTAACTAGTTCATTAAATGAAGATATAAATAATGTTGCCGCAATAACAAGCCATGAAGCATTAATGCTTACATCATATGGCAAACATTTGTTGTCTTCATACTAATTTCAGGTGTCATGTTAATGAACTAAACTAGTTCATTAAGTAAAGTGTTTAAGTTAATGAACTAACTAGTTCATTAAATGAAGACATATTTAGAGGGAAATATATGGCAAAAAACTTGAAATGGAAAGTCTGATCATCTCATTCAATATACACGCCATTTACATATATATTAAATATCCATATTGTTTTTAAAAGGCACTATATACTTATATTCCGACGTACCACCGACACGTCAAATATATTATAAATGTACGTTGATATCACACCACTACATACACCTCATATATATGAGTATATTCAGGTCTTATATAATATATTACAAGTCATGATGCCGTCAATATTATAACGACATGTGACAAGGTTATAAACCAAAAATTGTCGTATCGGATGACTACCAAAACTTCACCGACATGTCACGTACTTGTCATGTAAAGATGGCCAGCCTATATACATCAAAATTATTCAAAACTTTCGTGATCCACATGTTACAATCAGCCACAAGGTCATACCATGTTTGCACACACAAATCACCCACAAGTTAGCCTAGATTTGTGGAGAATTCAAACTCAATTCTATTTTGGCACATGTGCGCTTATACTTAGCTATTGTATCTGAATATACACCTCATTTTATGTATATTATAGAGGACATAATATATATTACATGTGTAGGAACTCTGAAATTAATCGGAGAAAAATCGCGTAATCGACAAAAGTTGAAAATTTGGTTTTCTACAAACCTACACACATGGATAGTTTGTGATATTGATGTAACATGTATCTAGACACATTTTACACATTCAAGACATGTTAGAGTGTTCTTGAAAATTCAAAATAGGACTGGTTGCAATTTACCATATATGTGTAAATATTATGCATTATTTGACAAAGCTTACCAAAAGCAAAATTTCAGCACATGCAGCCCATAGCACACATCATTCATAGCTTTGTTGGAGCCTAGGTGGAGCTTATTTGGCACTTCAATTGGTGGAGGACATACCACACATAATTGGTGACATTGAAGAGGGCAACACATAAGGAAAGAATTCAAAAGAAAAACGCATGCTAAAAATTTCAGCACATGTTTGCAAGTTGGCCGATTTTTACCATTATTTGTTTTCAATTGTCTTCCAAAACTTAAGGGAATTGAATTGTGATTATATGGTAGTTATTCACCTTGATTTTGAGCACATGTTTTAATATTTTTTGAAGAAATTCCAGCTCATTTAAAGTGTGCCAAGATGGATTAAAGATGGCCTAACAAGAAGTGACAACTAGGCAAAAACAAGTCATCCCTCCAATCATATTGCACCAAGTAAGCAAGGTTGTGTCATCATCTACACAAAGCAATCTTTCAAGGGCATTCAAGACAATTCTTAAGGAAGAAATGAACCCTAGGGGGCAGCCACAATATGATGAAAAGAGCAAGATGGTACAAGACAAGGCTAAGCAAATTTGATATTCTTCCAAGTCCAAAAAGCAACACTGCTCTCTTCTTCATCCTTTCTTTCTTTTGCTCTTAGCCTTAAGCCTATCGATCTTATATTTCATATATTATATAGGCTTTAATTATACCACCTACAGTCGTTCGTTTCTTGTAAAAGATTGATCAAGGTGTGATCAATCCTTCATTCGATCAGTGGTGGTGTTCGTGATTGGTTTGTTTGATTGTTTGATTGTAAAAGGGTGGAGTTGGTGTTTAACTCAAGTCACCCTTATGGTAAAGTGTTTTTGTGTTCAGTGAAAACTGAGGAAGGTGTCCTTGAAGACTGGAGTAGGTTGTTTTAACCGAACCAGTATAAAATTCTCGGTGTTCTTACTTTTCAGCACTTTATTTTCAGTTTCCAGTTTTCTGCATCGTATTCATTAGCACGGTAAAAATAGAAAATGATTTTCAAAAATCACAAAATTTTGCAAAAACATAGACACACATCCTAGCTTTCATTTCGCATAAGTTTCATTTCATTTGGATAAGTATAAATTAGTTAAACGCTAATAGTTCTGAGACTAGTGCAATCTGATTCTCTGATTTGGAAAGGTTTAGAACATCAACGAGGTTGACATACTTCCCAAGGGAATTTTCAAAAACTCTTTTAACCAAACAAATACACATCTTGAGGGTCAAACCATAAAATTTCCAAGTCATTTAGAGTTCCCAATAAATAGGAATAAATTTTTCATTTCGGAGTACGGTATCTGGCAGATTGACGCAATCTGACCAAAAACGTGTTTTCAAGGGATTAGGTTTGGAATTTTAATTTGAAATTGTTGTGAGACACTCATGACATCTGAGAGTACATTCTCACTAAATTTCATAACTTGTGGAGGTTTATAACCAGGTCATATAGATTAAAAATCAGAATCAGAAAACAGAAACTGTTTTCAAAAGTGAGTTTTTTGGTCCAAAAGTTTTTAAAAACCAAATCTTACGCACTCATTATTCAGCCTCCCTTTCTAGTGATGCTTTACAGGTCCTACAAATGGTATCAGAAAGCAGGCACACTCACTACAAGAGGATCCAACGATCTTTATGAGATGGCATCCATTAGTCACAAGACCGAACAAGAAGGTATGTCGAGTCAAAGGCCTTCTCTTTTTGATGATGAGTTCTTTATACAATGGAAACTTAGAATGAAACTCTTTCTTATGGCTATTGATAAAGACTTGTGGTCCATTATAGAAGATGGTCCTTTTATTCTTTCTAAGTTGTCCACGATTGATGGTATCGCTCTAGAAATAGTGAAACCGAAACAAGAATACACTAGTGAGGATAAAAAGAGATTGAGTATGAATGCTAAGGCTATGCAACTTCTTCTAAATGGCCTAAGTCAAAGTGAATCAAGTTATGTGTCAAATTATTCTAGTGCCCAAGAGATGTGGAAAATTCTTAAAATGAAACATGAAGGTGCTAGTCAAGTTAAAGAGTCCATGATAAACATGCTTATGTCCACTCTTGAATCTGTCAAGTTATTACCGAATGAATCTATTGTTGATATGGATTTACGCTTGACTAACACTTACAAATCCCTTGAGTCTCTTGGAAAAGTATTTTCTTCACAAGAATAGGTACAAAAGGTACTAAGAAGCCTCCCATCCGAATGGGATCCCAAAGTCACTACAATCAAGAAAGTAAGGAAACCAAATCAATAAAGATGGAGGAGTTAATCGGATCATTAAAGGTATATGAAAACAAACACACTCTAAGAAATT